>JAWNPI010000103.1:13815000-14415000 GCA_035047625.1 Drosophila mettleri
AAAATATGTGCAGCAGCGTGTGCAAAATGTCCATGTCCTGATGCGCTGTCACAGCGCACACACACACACACACACACACATGCACAGATATCTCTCTAGGGCATACACTTCAGTTTGAAGTCTCGTCAACGGCATGGCAGGCATTTCTCAACGTTGCGCTATTTTTGCAATTTTAGGTTAAAATACTTAAGCCAAGAGCCAAGCAGGCAGCCAGCCAAGGCGTCATGTGAGCCATGACAGCAACAATAAGCACACACACTCACATATATATATATATGTATATATATATATATATATAGAAAGAGAGAGAGAGATATGCTGCGGCACAGCAGGAGCCAAGCGCTTGAGCTTGGCTAAGGTAAACAAGCCGCTGAGGCGTCACAGCGTAGCGAATCTCAAAAGGCTGCTTGATGCCAAAAATAATGCGAATGAAACCACGACGCGATATGCATTTGGAGCATAACGAAACTAGTATACACTGCACAAAATGAGAATATGCTGCTTTGAGGAACTTTAAGGAAACTTCAAGAAAAATAGCTAATACTTTAGTTTTTAATTAGTTTTAGCTTTAATTTAGTTTTAATATTTATATTAATATATTGCTATTTTTTGCATATATTTTTATTATTTTATTTATTAATTTAAATATTTATTGGGATATTTTCGATGTTCATATTTTATATATTTCAAATTATTTAACATTTATGTGAATATATTTTTTATAAATTTCTACCTTTTGCATTTATTTTATTTTCTTGTTAATTAATATTTATATGGATAAACTTTTTATATATTTTTATCTCTTGCAAATATATGCAATATATATATATTTATTTTATATTTTTTAAATTTTTTAATATTTTTATGAATTCATTTTTTATTTATATATGTCAATATTTTGCATATATATTTTTATTTCATATTTTATATATTACAAAATATTTATTTATCATTTTCTAAATATTATTAATTTATATTTAATTAATGCTTTATTTTAGCTGAACAAAATCAAATATTAGTAAATTTTAACACTTTTCTTTAGTCAAATGAGAAGAGCCCAAGTCTCCGCAAGAGTTAAGGCATACTCTTTGAAAGTCACTCCAAAAAACCTCCAATTGCACCTTAATTAATCCGAGCACAAAGTGTAAGAAAGTAGCACAGACAAATATTATTTCACACACTAATTAACATGATGTAAGCCAGCTTCTGTGCTACCAAAACTATATTTAAACTGAACTACGCAAAACTAAATGCACATTGTCTAATTGAATTTGAGCAATTAAAAAGCTTTCTCCAATTGCATACGACTAAATCATAAATTATAAATAAAAATAATATAAATTTTAAGTAAGGTAAATATGTAGAGTACTAAATAGTTTAAGCATCTAATGTGCTGTTAGCATGCTTTGACAGATAAATTAATATTTAATTGAAATTAAGTCCTCTGGCAAATGGAATTTATAAATGCATTAGACAATAAAATATTCAACTAAAATAAATTAGTGGCAGCTTCAATCAGAGAAATTTCTACTTATAAATATTATAGATAAGACAGCACAGCGTGAACTTTGTGCACATAAATAGCTAAGCTTTTCTTCCACTATTTTTTTTTTTTGACAGCTTGATTAGTTATTTGAACATTTTTCCCATAAAATAATTAAAGGAAATGAAATTGAATTGAATGAAATGCTTTCTCATGCAATTGCGCCCACAACTTTTTACACAATTTTTCGTTTTTCCCCCCAAAAAAAAAAAAGGAAACAAAAACCACTAACAACAAGCGAGAGAGTTTTTGTAAATTGGGTATAACTGATTGCATGCTGCGCGCTCAAAATTAAATAAAAAATACAAAGAGCATAAGAGAGTACTTTGCAGATAAAGCTTCCAAATGAATTTGTTGATTAGTCGCTCTTAAGCGATTATCAAGCTGAGGAACAGCAGCTCGAATTGATGCTGTGTGAGCGCGAGTATAGCTCTGCCTGTTATCAATCTGCATATGCTCGCTCTCGTACGGTCGCTGTTCGGAATTGGAATTGTGTATATTGTCTTTTGCCTATAGTAAAAGTAGTACAATATTGGATCTAGAGCAGTGAACATGTGTTTGATGTGCAGTCCCGAAACAGCGTTCATTCTTTAACTAGCTTGCATTGACCCTGAACCTTTTGAAAGGACAGCTCTATATATGTTTATTATATTATTATTATTGTTTATTATTATTATTATTGATATATTTTTATTTATCTCTGCTTTTTAGGAATTCATGTATTTATAAAAATATCTTTCCAGATTTACTTATTACACTTCAGCTCTCCCAAACCTATATACTCTTTGCCTTCTGTCAACTCTCGAGGCAAACACAAAAACTAAAACTTTGTCGCACTCGTGTGTGGGTGGCTTTACGTGTGTGTGTGTGTGTGTGTCCAGCAGTTGCAACTATTTTTTTTCGTTGGAAAATTAATTAAATGTTCGCTGGCATTAAATTGCAGGGCTGTGAACATGCATGGAATTAGTTATCAGCTAGAAAATTCAGGGCACACACCAGCTTTATATGCGGGCGGCTGGCTCAGACAGGGTTCACAGGGTCTCTGATGCCAGATGACGCACGGTCAACGCAAATCATAGCAAATGTTACATTACAGTATTTAATATAAAATATTTACTAAATCCATATATAAATTCACAAAATGTTAGCTAAGCCGAAAAACATTTGTGAAAACAGTTTAACTGCGGAGCTATGGCAGGGCGGCTAGAATTCAAGAGTTTTTATGCTGTTCAATTTGCTGGAAAGTGAACAGACAGACATAGAGAGAGACCGGGGAGAGAGAGAGAGACACTTGGGGGTCACACAGTAAATTGCAAATGATGAAACTTTGCCCATCATAAACGCCATTTTATGTTAGCCAATATGGCGTCGTACACGTTTCCGTCTGCTAGGCTAGGACAGGCCAGAACAGGCCCGGCCTGGCCGAGCAGCCCACTCGACCAAATGTGCCGGGCGTAAATTTTCACTTTTTAGTTGGGCCTAAACTTTTGCCAGGGGCAAGGCGGGGACTGAAGCTGGAGCGCGGGCACAAAGCGAAACGGTTTTATAGGCTGGCCTACACTAATCGCCATATTTCTGCATCAATAACAATTACCAGCGAAACTCTCATCTCATTTGTTATGCAAAATTCAGAGAAGAAAACATAGCGCACAGCGCGCAGCACATAAAAACTTTGAACAGAATTTTTCCACACAATTTGCTGTTGAACTTTGAACTTAACGCGTTCACTGAAGTGGCCTTAAATGCAGCACTTGGCTATCAGCTGGCTGTTGGATTGGGCCACTTAACCTCGTCAACAGCAACAGCCATTGAGGTGCCCAAATGTATGTCAGCTGTTAATTAGCCGCACTTCAGCAGCCCACAGCAGCAGCAGCACCAGCACCAGCAGCGGCAGCTCACAGCAGCAGGAGCTAAACAAAAAAATAAAATAATAATGCATATTCATGGCTCAGCCAGAGGTATGCGTGTGTGTGCGACACGTGATGGCTGCAGAATAATGTACAAAAAAAAAAAAAAAACAGAGAGGAAAAAATGTAAATGCTATGTGACCATGTCACGCATACGCCACGTGAGCCGCGACACGCTCTTTCACTTGAAAAAGTCCTTGAAAACGAGCCAAAGCGTGGAAAGGTAGTGCGTAGCTTAGCTACACCTGACTAAGCCCCAAAAGCTAATGCTAACCCTTGCGTTTCATGTCACAATAAACAACTTTATTAATGCATGTTTTGTGCACCAGATCAAGAGACGCCGATTGTACGCCGATCGCAAAGTGAAAGCTGCTCTTTACGACTATTTTGCATAATATAAAATTAAAAAAGTGTTTTATTATTTAGATTAGCTGCAGCTAAACAATTAATTAAGATTTGTCCTCGATAAAGCAATTAATATAATCACCAAGAGTTAAATTTAACTTATAGATTAGATACGAATTTAATAGCTAGAGATTTGCTGAAAGGAAATCCACAATTTAAAAGATGTTGTGGTTGTTGAGACAGTTTAGATGAATTCATATGCAAAGGCCAACAATGAGTGAGCAGATGGAATGAACAATGGTAACACAGAAATTCCTTAATCTTTTTTTATTGTTCCTTAAAATATATATTTTTTATTTTTAAAAAAATTTAAGATTTTAGAGAAAGCAAAATTTTTATTCATTTAAATAAATGACTTTGAGTTATAATTATTAATTTTCATACACTTAACCCAATGAAAATGGAGAAAATGTTTTTAAAAGTATAATAAATAAATAAATAAAATATAAAAAGTTTCATAAAGAACAGGATTATAAGAACTTTATTTCTTAAATGAGCTTAAAATTTAAGTACTAGTTAAGCTTGACTATAAATATATAAACTGAACGAGAAGAGAAGAACTGATTAAGCTAAGAATAACTAAGAATATTAAATATAAATAAATTCAATAGTCTGCCAAAAATGTCTAAGATAAGTAATCAAAGTCAGTTTAGTTAAACAAAATTCTGAATTGCCTGCAAAAGTGTTTCGGTATAGTCAGAATAAATAAAATTTAGGAGCTCCAAATAAAATGCTTCTTCACAGCTCTAGACTAAATGTTGTACTATTTTTATTATAGGAACTGCATGTGAAACGCAGCTAGCGCATCTGGAGAGTGATCATAGGAAGAGCGACACTTCCGCTCACACAGCTGCAACTTGAGCTGCTGCTGCAGACTAATCATTTAATTTTTCCATTATTTCAAATGTGTAAGCAACACTCAAGATACTCAACCTGTATACACTTACTTTATGTGCTCGGTGCATACGAAACATCTCTGAGTCCATGTATTTTGCCTCCCATCTAAGCTCTCCATCTCTCGAATTTCTAACCACCTAAATTACTCCACAAGCATTCGGATACATTAAACATTCTTTCTACTCTAATATAAGATTCGCTAAAATCTTCAATCTTCATTTATTAAGCTTCTGGTAAGCTCGCTCAACCATAACTATCAATAACTGTTTTTTGCCATTTATATTCTCTTTTTTTTGCAGCTTTTCATTATCCTAAGAGTACAACTAACAATCAGCATAAATTAACAGAGAGCTGCAGTTGGACTTCAAATATGTGAAAAATAAACAAAAGAACCGAATAAAAAAAAGAGAAATGTTTATATGAGTTGTTCAGCTGTTGTTGTTGTTGTTAGGTTTTTTGTTGGGGTTTTTTTTCTTAGTTACTGCCCCGTTGTTGTTCTTTTTGGAACTTGTGCTCGAGCTGCTTATTTGTATTGGGGCATTTTGCCAATTCATTTTCGCTTCGAGTAAAATTAATTAGAAATCAACAAAATGAGCATAAGGCGAAAAGGAAAATGAGAAAATATATAGCAGAGCGAGAGAGAGCGGGAAGGAGGAAGAGTGAGAGCCAAAAGGGCGAACGCTTTCCTACATAAATCTCAGTGCGCCTGAAATGGCAAAATTAAGCGCATACACTGCGAGAAATTGTAGTGGAAAAAAATAAGCAAACAAGTAATAGCATTGCAGCATACTTGACTGCATAATACACGTCTACTATATAAAAAGAATAAAATTTATTAGAAAATTTACTTTTGCCTAGCTATAGAGCAGCTAGAGTGTGTTTTGCATTTAAAATTAAAAATTTAATAATATATTTTTAGTCAATTGGCCACGTCTTATTTATATTTTTTTATGTAATATATTTGACAAGCAGGAAAGGGAAATTTTATTTACTTTGAATGTTTGCAGACCGCAAATAAATATTTATTTAATATGCAGACAACCAGAATAATAATCGGCAGACAGCTAAGCATAGTCAACCAGAAGGACATTGCATAAAACCAATAAACTCTCTTTTCACTTGATGCATGAGCTGAGAAAACACAATATTTTACTTCGCAAAGAAAAAAAGAGCAGAGGAAATGCTGGATACATATATTAAGCAGAAGGAAGAGAGAAAAAACTGTAGGCAAACAAACAAAAACTGCAGTAAACAATAAAAATGAATAAATAATTTATTAAATTGCTCAGCTGCTCATTTGTTTATGTTGCTGCTGCTGCTGCTGTCCCAAATAATCATTATAATCATTGTGTTTCGCTATCAGAGCTAAAATATCTATGTAATTACTCAAAGTTGCTGCAGCTGAGACTCAAACTAAGACTGAGACAGAGACAGAGACAAAGCTGAGCTAAGGTTGTGCAAATCAGGTCTCTGAGCTGTCGTTGTTGCTGAGTTTATAATGAATAAGTATATAATATATATATATATATATATATATATATATAGATATATATTTATATATCTATGTATATCCTGCTCGGGCTTGACAGCGTGTCATTATCAACGTCTGTCCCAATATTTGTATATAATTTGTCTTTATTGTCATTGACATTAGGCACATTTGTTGCGGCGATTATCTGGACAATCTTTAAGTGGGCAAACAGCTGACGCTGCTAATGACAGCTGAGCGATTGCGCCCGGGCTGCATGGGAGGAGCAGGACTATTGCCGTCCAGGATATTAGATTGCGGCTGACATTTCTTGCCTTGCCTCGCCTTGCCTTGGCTTGTATTGGGTCGCGTGCTGTGTAATTTGTTTGGCTTGACGGCAAATGAATGCAAATTGTTTCTTGTGCGGCATTTTTAATGAGCAAGCGAATGGGGGAGCAATACAAATTTTTGACCATGGGCTGGAGGCATGCGGGATTTAATATGCTGGCATGCAACACCTCAAAAACGTGAAACATGCGAAAAACATGTACGAGGAACGAATTGATATACAGAACTAAAAATGTTATATATTTCTCTATTAAAACAGTTTCTATGACAGGAGTATAATATAGAAATATAGAAAAGAAAATATGACAAAAGCAACATCATACCTTCTATGAGGAATAGGAGAAATTATATATGTAAGTACTCAAGATATAGCTAATTTTAAATCTATGAAGGCTTAACCAAGACATGATATATATAATGATATGTATAAAAAATCTAAAATAAAATAAATAAAAGATAATATTGTAAAATAGATAAATAACTACATAAATTATTAAAAATATGGAAATAAAATATATAAATAAAATAAAATATATATATATTAAGTAAAAAATAAATTAATATATATAAATATAATAAATAAAATTTAAATTTAAAAGAAACTTTTTAATGTAATATTAAAAATATTTATATTTTTTTTTATTATTTATATTTTAAAAATGCACTTGCGCAAATATTTATTATAATATATAATTTTTTAATGTAATATTAAAAATATTTATATTTTTTTTTATTATTTATATTTTAAAAATGCACTTGCGCAAATATTTATTATAATATATAATATATAATTATATAATATATTTATTAATAATATAAATATTAAAAATATTTATATAAAAAAAAAAATATTTATCAATAGATAAAATATAAGATATAAATTAAAGCTGTGAAATAATAAATAAATAATTGAATGAAATAAAATACAAATTCATTAAATTAAGTTATACAACAAAATATCTTCTTCAACAACATAATTAAATAATGTTAATAAAAAAATCAACTATTTTGAAGCTGCTGAGATTTCCAAACAAATACTAAGCTTTTAAATTTGTTGCAATCAATTTATTCAATATATTTATTCAATACTTCAATTTATAAGTTACTCAACTTTCTCTTTAATTATTCACTTTGTGCATCGTAACCCAACTCAGAGCTCTTAAAACTGCAAAGCTCATACTAAATTCTGAAAAAGATTATTTCTAATTCCACTTATTTTCCACCCCATGCGACGACAATCAGAAAGCCAAATAAAATCCAACACCTTAACAATGGATAATAAATGATAATGAGGCCGGCGACGCAGATGCAAGAAAATTTATATATCGCTCGGCGAACAAACATTAACGAGCTGGGCGCAGGGCACAGGGCACAGGGCACCGGGCACAGGGCAGAGGACAATGCGGCGGGATACGCGTAATTATTTTAATATTTAATGACTGTGAAAAATCAAAAGAAATAGGAAATGGAAGAGGAAGAGGAAATCAGCTCAAAATACCCTGGATGAGTGCTTATGCAAATGAGTGGAGCAGCAATAAGTAGATGAAGCAGAGGGTCTGGGCGCTGCCCAATCTTGGGCTACTGACTTACCACTGGCACGGGTATCACACAGTAGACACAGGGATGGCCAACAGCAGCGGCGGCAGCGACAGTTGGCAGACCGTAGGCGGCGGCGTTTACGCACAGATGATCCGTTTTAAATATCTTTGTTGGCGGCGGCTGGGCAATCAGTGAGGATGAGGCGCTCGAGCACGTGTACAGCGTCGATGTGGACGACGTCGTGGCGGCGTTAACAGTGGCGGCTCTTAAGCTTGTTGCTGTTGTTTGCTTTGGCTTGGCAACTTGGCTTGTTGCTGCTTTTGCTGCTGCTGTTGCTGTTGCTGCGGCTTCGCTTGTGGGTGGTGGTGGCGGTGGCGGCAAAGCTGCTAGGGTCAATGAGGAGTTCTTGTTGTTGTTGCTGTTGTCTGCGCTGACCGAGGCGTTAGCCTTAGAATTTGTTAACAAACTTTCTGTTGCTGTTGCCGCTTGTGTTGTTGTTGCTGCTGTTGTTGCTGTTGCTGTTGCTGCTGTTGTTGCTGCCGCTGCTGCTGTTGCTGTTGCTGGTGTTGCTGTTGTTGTTGCTGCTGCTGTTGTGGCTTCTTGCTGCCGCTCTGTTTGCACAACTGTTGCCAACTGTTGACTTGCAGCTGTTGCCTCGCTTTGCTGCTGCTGCTGCTGCTGCTGCTGCTGCTGTTGTTGCTGTTGCTGCTGTTCCTGTAGCTGCTCTTGCTGATTGAAATTAGTTAGCGTCAATGTTGTTGTGGGCAGCGGTGAGGTTTTTCTCTTGATTGACGCAATTTTAATGGCTATTGATGTGCACGTCGATTGTGAATTAATTTCCACTTTTAGCTGCCTTCCCTCTCTCGCTTACGATCTCCGTCTCTCTCTCTCTGTCTCTCTTTCACTATCTATGTTTCGCTCGCTCTTTGCCAACGTTTCTCAGTTTGTTGTTTGTTTGGCGCCTTTTGTTATTTTAGCCTTTAGCCTCAAGTTTTTTATTAGTTGGTTTTTTTTCGCTATTTATTTTTAATTACAACGAACAATTTCGAATGAAATTTGCGCTAAGATTTTTTTATACGTTTTACACTTAAAGTTTTTGTTTTAAAAACATTTACTAATATTTTTTCTTTTATTTTGCTAACACTGAACACTCAAGAGTTTATTTTTTATTTTATTTTTATTTTTTTTTATAGGTTGAAAATGTTTAACAATTATAGTTGCTAAAGCACACAGAGACTAAAATATGCAAATTTTTAATGAAATATATTTTTAAGCTAAGCTTTTAGTTTTGCGCTAATTTAATTTTTTTTATTTTTTGAAATTTACTAAGTTTTGTTTTTAATTTTCTAGTTTATTTAATTTTCTTTGAATTTTTTTTTTATTTATTCTTTTTTTTTTTGTTAATTTTTCACTCACAATTTTCGCTAGTTTTTTTATTTATTTGTTAAGTCAACTTTTTATTGTCTGTTGTTTAAATAAAATATTTAAAACTCTTTAGTCTTGTATAGATTTTGATTTATTTTAGGAAAACTTGTTTTTAATTTAAAATTGTTTTTAATTAAATTTAATAATACTGCAATTTTTTAAATTATTTTTTTTTTTTTAGCTTGGTAATTAGATTTTAAGGAAATATTTTTTAATGAGTTTAAAACTCGATTTTTTTAAAATTATTTATTTAATTTTCAAAAGTTAAGCTTTGTTATTTAAACTTTCACGTTTTTTGTATTTGAAATACAATTTTAGGGACTTTAGACCTTTAGCCAATATAGCGCGTTGCTAGCTTTGAGCAATTGTTGCTGTTGTTGTTGTTGTTGTAAATAATACTGTTGATTTGTTGATTTACGATTTTATGGATTGCCCGGACAACGTCAAACACTCAGTTCACTTTTCGCTTTGACTATGGACAGAATGTACTCACAATATGAATATTACGTATACGCCACAAAAATAATTAATAACTTTTAAATTAAATAAATATTAATTTTAATTTATTTGATTTATTTATTTATTTTTTTAATTTTTATAGGAGGCGCAACACACAAAATGGCGACTACTTGTCGGAACTTGACTGCTGGATCAACTGGCTCTGCGTGGCTTGGCTTTACTTGACTGGCTTTTGGCTTTGGCTTTTGCTAGGCTTTGGCTTGGCTTGGCTTCAGCTTCGGCTCGGCTTTGCTTGGCTTTGGCGGCTGGCTTGCTTGCTTGCTGACTGGCTTGCTTGCTGGCTGGCTGCTGGCTGGCTGGCTGGCTGGCTTGCTGTTCGCTTTCCGTTTTGCGAAAATGAGGAAAAGGCGTTTAACTTAACTTGACAATCGTCGAATGGATTCTGAATTTCTCATTGAGTAAGGTTGCATGTTCAACTTGTGCCCAGCCGTTTGGCAGCCACTCGGCGCCAGCATTCGGCTAAGCACGATGTGGCGCTCGTGAATGCCGGCATAAAGCCGTTTCGCAGGACTTTGCAGAATCCACAAGCCGGCGCATGCGTTGCACGCAAAAGGCGTGTGTGTTGCACGACTCCCCGCTGCCACATTCAGCGGGCTGCACGAGCAACGGCGTCCTTAGCGACGCATGCAATGCGAGCGCGTGTATGGGAAGCCAAAAAATGAGAGAGAGAGCGAGTCGGACAGAGAGAGTGAGTGAGAGGGCGTGAGAGCGAGAGCGAGAGTGACTCGGGGGACGCTCGAGTCGCAGGCAACACGTTTTTGGTTTCCTTCGCGTTCGCGTTCGCGTCCAGCCCAATGCAAGGCGTAACCAATTGAAATGCATCTCAGCCTACGCGAGCCGCAATTACCTTAACAACTTTGCGTTTGGTAATTGTCAACATAGAATTTAATCAGAAATTACGACGTGCTCTCCTACTCTTGCTCTAACGACTGCCCAGTTGCCCAGCTGCCCAATCAAATATAAATATAATTTATATACACACACACGTATATATATATATATATATATATATATATATGTACTTGAAGAACTTGCCAAACTCAAATATCCTGAAGTTTGAGTTTGAGCAGCAAACTCAACATTTTTGGTGGCAAACTTAAACAAGAGCTGCACATCGAAAATGAGGCAGGCGGCAGCAAAAAAAGACATGCAACAAGGTGAAGCGAGTTGCTAAGAATAACAGAGAAAAAACTATAAAGAGTTTTGGCCAGTTTTTAATATATATTAGAGCAGTGACTGGGCGAGTATAAATTAAGTGAGATAGATTTTATGATATATTGTCATGCCGAGAGTTCCAAAGTTTACTTGCCAGATCGATCGAGGTTTTGAGGGGGAAATTAAGGAGTCAGAGAGAGGTGGAGTCTTAATCAGACTCTATATACAAAATTGTGAAAAACTCTTTGCCATATTTAAAATTAAAAAAGAGTAAAAATGTAATATAATATTTGAGCAATGTATAAAATCTTAAATGTTTCTGAGACAAATAAAAAGAGACGACGTTTTGTGCTGGGTAAGCGGCTTTAAAAGCTTTAATAAATTTCGGACTTCAGGTTGCACGAATAACAGATCATTTGTGTAATTATTTGCAAGGAATTGTTGCTGAATATTTATGGACAGTTTGTATGTTCTATGAGCTCATTTTTGGGAATTATATATTGATATATTATATTTAATTGATATATATATATATGTAATTGATTAGCATGCTGAGCTGCATTGATCTACTCTTATTTTGTATTATCCATCGGTGTTGCTCTCTTCAAACACAGCTCTCTATGTCTAACTGACTGCAAGACACTCAGAGTGTCGATCGTCAATGACCTTGAGTAAAGATCTTGAGTAAGAATTTGCCCATCTATAAAAGGCGAAGCTGCTGCAGAGCTCAGTCAGTCGATCGTTTGTATTTCTGCTGAACAGTCGCAGTGCAGGGCCAGGCGCTACTTTTGCTATTGGTAAATATTTTAATAATTTATTAAATTCTTATTCGTAAGTTTTATTATTATATTATATATATATATATATATATATTTATTTATTTATTTATTTATTTATTTATTTATTTATTGATTGATTGATTTATTTATTTCATATATATATTTACTTTGAACATCATTGATCAATAATCAATATTATAATGACATTATCATGTCAATGATTTCGATAGTGATTATGTAGCAAATGAAGATGATAATTACTCTTTTAGTTACAAGCAAACTTATTGATGATGACAATAATAATAATCATTATTTTAAATATGTTAATTATATCACATTGTTGTCAATGATCATGCGGCTGCTGCTGATGTTAATAATGATTTTGCTTAATGGTAGTAATAATTATAAATTAAATTGAAAGAGCGAGAGATGCAGTTATGCAGTAATACTAAAAGCAAGGCCTACAGCTTCTGCCTAATAGAAATACCAAATCATACCAGATATAGCCAGAGAATCTCTTAAGATCAGCTAAGCAAATCCTATTTTCTATCTGATTTCTTAACGGATTCTAATAATAGAGTATTTATTATATTTTTGATGAGTATATTTAAAAAAAGCTTCACAAAAAGCAATTACATTTCAGACTTTGACAATTTCATTTATGTAATTCTTAAGGCCAACTCCACTTGCTAATTTATGCATTGATAAAAACTCAGAAAATCACATTCAACAATGCAAAAACATAAATTTACCTTAGTTCTACAGTTGGCTTTATAAAGTTTTCAGAAGAAAACAAGTCTCTAAAGGCAAATGCAAATACTCTAAGCCATAGATAATTCAAAGTCCAATGCTTTAAGCACTCGCTCAAACTAAGGAACAGAATGATATATGTAGATGGACATATATATTTATATATATTATATATATATATATAGCGACTGTTTTGGCCAGGCCAAAACTTCAGCGCTGACTAAGCGGGAATGTTTACAATTTTGTATTTTATATTCCGTGCTTTATTTTGTTTTGTTTTGTCTCTTTTTTTTTTTAGTTTTACATTTTTATTTTGATGTGGTCGACATTATTGTTGTTGCTGTTGCTGCTGAAAGCTATTTAAATGGAACGCTCGTGAAAAGCAAAAGCAACGCCAGGCGGCCATTAGAGGATGCCAAATAGACGTCGCCACAAAGCAAAGCAAGCAGCCGGAGCTCCAGTTGAGAAGGTGGCCAACAGGACACGCAGTTGGCTGGGGAGACGGGAGACGGTGGCAATGCCTAAAACGCAGCCAGAGAGTTGCCCGCCGCATTGTGCGGCGCAACATTACTGAATAGTTTATAATACACAGATATATATATATATATATATATATATATATATATATATATATAGCCATAGAGGTAGAGAGTTGGGCTACAGCTTACAAAATGTAAAACGGCCTTTGTGCGTAGTTTTTTAGCCATTTGCAGATGCATAAAATATGCCCGAGCATTATGCAATGAAATCTACACACAAATTAGGCAAACAGCAAAACGCAGAAGAAGAAGGTGGAGCAGAGATATAAAGAGAGAGAGAGAGAAAAAAGGGCAGAGAAATTTTTCAGATTTATTTGAGTAATGATTGCAGGTAAGCTGACAGCTGGCTAAGATTAGGCAGGCTGTGTGGCCTGCAAGTGTCGGAAATTGATATGCTGTGCGTGTGTGTGAGTGGCTACAATGTGTCTATATATGTGTGTGTGTGTGTGTCAGTGTGGCAGCAGTATAGAAATCCGTATCATTGCCGTGGCAAGGCAGTAGCAGCAGCAGCAGTGGCAGCAGCAGCAATTTTCCACTCAAATGGGCCAACGCTGCGTATGACACATGTCGATTGCACTGTGTGGCGCCCCCTTGCGGCCGAACGCGAGACTATCGTGCCCTATCAGAAGTCTGAAATCAGTTAAAGAGCAAAAGCAAAAGCAAAAGCGGCAAGAGGCAGGCAGGCAGGCAGGAGGCTGCCGCCAACCGATTTGAATGAATGAGTTTTGCGAGTGAATGAATGAGTGACTGCGCGGTTGCCAGCTTGATTGCTTGATTGATGCAGTGATGCATTTGATTGATCGATTGATTGATTCATTGTGGCGCTGATTGCGTACGCCATAAATAGTTGTCCAAAAGTTCACATTAAGAATTTTCATAGAAAGTGTAAAGACTTTAAGCCAATTTTGGGCTGCGACATCTAAATTATTTAATCAAACAGCTGAGATAATGGATAGAGTCTTGACAAGCGAAAACTGATTGCATAAAATGTATTTACCGATAACAATATTAATAGAAATATATGATATATAATATATAATTACCCACAGATTATACCCATTTTACACTTTTAGGAATACTTATATCGATAGCAGCTTAAAATAAATTCGCCACTAAATACCATATGCAATGAAATTCAATACATCGATAAATGAATCGATAATATTTCTATATAATAATTTTAAGCACTTACATTTGCATAATTCTGTGATCGCGGCATCTGCGGCGGCAACTGCTGCGAGTTTGGTGGCGCTCTCATGTGGATAGGTGCGCCGCCGCCATGTCCATTTCCGCCCCCTACCACCTGCTGCTGCTGGTGCTGCTGGTGGGGCCCGCCCATTGGCTGCTGCTGCTGCTGCTGTTGTTGCTGGTGCAGCGGCGGCGCGGGGCTGTAGCGTGGATGCATGGCAAGTGTTGCTGCAGCTGCTGCTTCTTCTTCTTATTTTATTAAATTCACGCGCGTCGAATAGACTGCAAAGCAAATGGCATATTAAACGTAACTGATAAGCAATATTGATGATTGGGAAAATGAAATGGACAAAGCAAATGAGCGATAGAAAAAATAGCTGCGTATGTCTCTGAAACAAAACGATGATGATGATAATTATGACACTTAATTTTAGGTTATTAAGTACTAAATACAACTGCACGACAGCAACACTGGCATTGACATGTGCTAGGAAAAAATACTGCAGCAGTCATATACATATGTGGGCGTACATTTTCATTAATTCATATATTTCTTATTTATTAAGTTTTATTTTAATTGTCTGCATTTTTAGAAGCACTTTTCGCTTAATGGCAGCATTTCTGCAGACGTGTCGGCAACACTGTATTTAGTTTCTAGATGTTTACATTAGCTGTTATATTTTATTTTATTTCACTTTACACGCTCTTCTGCCTGCACTGCGATGCATCAGCTAGCCAGAGCGAGAGCTGCTGTCCAGATCATTTGCTCTCTGTCTAATTTGCAATTAATTGCAGTCGATTTATGCTTCGAGGCGGCAACTATGTTGCTACACATGCAGCATGTGTAGAATTTTATGCATTATAATCTTTTTCTCTTCATTTTTGTTTTGTTTTGCGTATTGCAAACACACACATACACGGCTGAGTGACCAATGTTGTGGCTTAAAAATAGCTCACAGCCAAGAATTTTGTATTTTTATGGGGCCAGACGAATGGCAAAACACACACACACACATGTAAACAAATAGCCCAGACGTTGACCGGAAAATTGCAAAAACAATAATGACTTTAGCTATGCACTTTGCATTTATTCCGTATGGCACTTTTATTAATTTGTTGCTTACACTTATTATTATGGTTGCTTATTAAAAATACGAATTGCAGTGCGCCAAAAGGACAATGACAGCGAGCGTGAGCGAGATAGAGAAATGAAGAGCGTAAGCGTATGCTGCTTGCTGCTTGCTGACAGCTGCAGTCAAAACTGAACTGAGAGAGCGTGTGAGAGAGACGTCACTGAGCGGAGAGCGAACGCCGGCAAAAGCAAAAAGAAACAAAACAAAAAGAAACAGCAAAGCACGCACAACAAGTGAAACACACGCCTGACTTTGCTCAATGGTTTATTTGATTAGATTTCTATGCTAAATATAGCCAAACAAATTAATGTTTTTTCTCTCCGATAGTGTACTCCAAACATTTGAAAATAATAATACGCACAAACATAGAGAGACTCACAAACACACTGTCACTAATTTTGCACGACTGTCAAGCAGTTGGAGAGTGCCACTGCCCCTCTGTTAATTGTTGTTGGCATTTACACTTGTTTTCCTGTCAGTTCTTCTCTGTTGCTTTGCTTTGCATATTTTGTATTTTTATGCAATATTCAATACTTAAACTATTTGCTATCGAGTGCAATGACATGCGATAACGAAAACAGCAACAAATTCGAATTCGCTTTCAATTAGCTGTGAGCTGCTAATTTGTTTAGCCGCGGCGAAATTGTTACGACAGCGACGTCGACTGCACCTGCGACAACGAGAACGACGGCGACGGCGACTACATTAATGGTGGGTGGGCTGAATCGGTGTATGCTTACTATTGAATGTCAGCTGTGCGCTGCTCTTGTTGCACGTTATAAGTTGATTACGATTACGAGATTGAGGCTTGCTCACACACACAGAAAGCAACTCGCGCGCGCGACACACACACCTACAGGAACAGAGTAGCAGAAACTGAGAAAACGACTCGACCGCACTTTGCACTTGACTGTGAACTGTTGCTGCTTGTTCTTTGTTGTTACTGTTGTTGCTGTTGGTGTTACAAATTGTTTGTTTTGTTATTTTTCGGTGCGGGTGCGTAATGAATTTTTATTTATGCAAAAATTTACATCGACAAAATACCTTGCGCAGCGAGCGAGCGAAAAAAGCGCAACACACACAAACTGACAGCGGCGACAGCGAAACGAAATGTATGCGAAAAAGTGGTGGATGAGATGTGGCAAAAGCAGCAGCGTCAAAAAAGAGAGCACAACTGAGTACTCAACACTGTGAGCGAGCGCAAGCAAAGACAAAAATGTTTTTGCGTGCTCACTCATTTACTCAGCAACTGCTTGCGCTCTTTATAAACGCTCAGCGTCTTCTCTCTCTCTCTCTCTCTCTTGCTACAGCTGTGGGGCCGGCACCCGGCAAAAGCAGCAGTTTTGCTTTTGCCGTTGTGCACTTGTTGTTGTTGTTTTGAAAAGGCAATCGGCGCAAATAGAAATTTAAATAATTCAACAAATAGAAATAGAAACTAGCTGCGCTGAGCTGATTAAATGTGTATGTATGTATATACTACGCGAATAAAACAGCTTCATATTTATGTGCATAGCTTGCTATACTTAGCAGCTGCTGTGCACTGTGAGGTAATATATCATCCAGCTTTTGGCTGCGGCAGTTGGCGGCAAATTTAAAATTGGTTCTAGACTTTTAATTAAAATTAACATAAAAAGAATATGTGCTTATGTTAATTCCATTTAAGATTGTACTTTATATTGTATTTCAGATTGCTTTTCATCAGAAACACCCCCGTCAGTCATCTGCAACTGTAATTGGGTTGGGGCTTTTCTTATTTGACATTTATTGTTTATAGAGAAGTTTCGTTCTGCCCGTTACGTAAATACAGTCCGTAATAAAATGGAGAGTAAATCTCTTCCCCGAATTTTGTTGGAAACTGTTGAGCCAGCAGCTCGGTGACATTTTGAAATATTTAAATAAAATTAATATTCTCAACAAGTGCGCAACATAAAAGTGCGACACCCACACATGAACATTATCCGGGTCCAAGCCCCGCCCATCCCTCCGCATCCATGGCATTGGCACATAACAAAAGACTAAAGGACTAAACAAATGATGCATGACGACAACAAGCAGAAAAAGTGACACCCACACTCTCTCGCTCACACCCACTACCACACACACACACACACACACACACACAGGCGCTCTCGCACACATGCACCCACGTACAGTGTGTAAACAATGCTCTCTCTGCATATGCCTACAACAATAAATTACAACAACAATGGCGGCAACAAAGTCAAACGAAATTTGAAGAATGAGCAAAATGAGCAAACAGCAGCAGAAGAAGGAGTAGGAGTAGGAGTAGGAGAATGAGTAGGATAATGCGAATGTGAGTGAGCGGGTGAGTGGGAAGGGAAATGGAAATGGAACAGAGCAGAGCAGAGAGACATGCAAAGAATTTAAATTTATCCAAAATATGCAAATTTAATGACACTATCTTGATATGCAAATGCCAAACGGCAGCAAAATACAAGAAAAATGGCGCACCAAGAATAGAAAAATGGAGCAAGAAATCAAAAATGCCAATACACACACACACACACACACGCAGATATACAGCCACACAGGCACAGCTTCTCACGCATACAGTGGAAACACTTTCTCTAAAACGCATGTAAAATAACATATTATGGAAAGACCTAGAGCCCTGCGGGGGGAACGGTTAAGAGGCGCTTCGTAACTGCGCCTCTGCGGCTAAAATGGCGACGCGTTGGCATTTTCATTAAGTTTGGCACCATTTTTTTTCTATTTTTTGTTTTTGCAGTTCTCTTTCCATCATTTTGGTGCTTTGTTCTCTTTCCCCCGTGCACATTCTTGTCGCGCTGAGAGACAGCAGGCAGCTTGGTACGTGACCGTAAGCAATTTACAGTGTTGTAGCAGGCAGCTGCCCGCGCCTTCGCCCACGCCTTTGTCCTGCACTGAACTAGCGGCCACTGCGTAATCGCATCAGAAAAGTGAAATGTCAGCTGTTTTACAGCATCGCCTTTCCATCATCTTCCACGACGAAGCAGAAGTAGAAGTAGTAGTAGAAGTAGAAGCTCCGAGGCAAGGAATGCCAGCTAGTTACAAAAATAGTTTTCTAAACAACGGAATGCACACGGCCGGAATGCAGTGTCCAACCGGTCAACGGCGAGCGTGATGGCGCGTGATCCAACTACAATTTATGGAGGGTGTGCGAGTGGGACGGCTGATGTATAGTGCTTGCTCAGCTGAAGTGCGGCATTAGAGCGAGAGGGAGAGCGAGCAGCATCACTTACCTGACAAAACTCGTTTAATGTGCAAAATGGCGCATAAAACAGTTAAAGTGCAAATGCAGCGCTATTGTGTTGTGTCGCTGTGACTGAAAGGCAATTAAGACATAAAATGTAGCAGAAGAAGATCGAAATATAAATTTAAGAGAAGTCAAGCAACTGAACTCTGAACTCCGAAGTTACCAGAGCTAGAGCCATAAGCTTCTTAAATACTTAATAGCATACTAGTATAAATTACAAATAAGCTAGACAATTAAGCCATCTGAGCGAGATCAAACATGTATGTGCTGTAATTATGCGCACACATTTGGCTAATGCAGTTGACTTCAAATGCATAATTCTGCCAGCTAAATCCCCTGCTCGACTCACATAACAGTTGAGTTTTGGCTGGTGTAAAATTAATTTGCTCATATGGAATATGAGTTAGGTCTTAGGATGTGTGTGTGTGAGTGTGGGGGCATATTGATGTTGATGTTTCATATGCCAATGGCTTCCGCAACATTTCCCCCGTCGCGTATTCACGCGTAATTACCTCAAACAGCAGCAAACTGTAAGAGAAAGGGGCAGGGAGAGAGAGCTAGGGGCAGGGAGGGAGGAAGGGAGAGAGAGCAGCAACAGGACTTGAAAGCAGTTGGCAAGCGGAATGAAAGCCAAAATGGCGTCGACGCCAAGACATCGTTAAATTAAATCTATTGTCGGCGCATTCAATGTGCATATAAATCATTTATGGCCTTTTCATGCGATGCAGACACGCAGAAAGCAGCTCCAAAAAGAGTGAGTGAGGGAGAGAGAGAGAGAGGAGAGAGAGTGCGAAATGTAGACATTACAACAATTTATTATTTAATTATCTATGCCGCAAAATTTTCATTCACAGCGCCACAGAAATCCGAACAGCGATAACTCAAACCACAGACAACAGCAACAACAACAACAACAAGATGAACAATGTGGCGGGGTGGTTGGGGCGAAAAAACCTCCACAGAGCATTTTCATAAAATTTGATTACAGTGAATGCGTAAAGTTTACGACCAAGTAAAGGGAATTAACTCGCAAGTGCAAAACCAGCAGACTCTTAGGCAAAACTCACGTATGTCTGTGTGTGTGTGTGTGTGTGTGTGGCAGCTGCTGTGGTTTCTTAACAGCCTCCACCCACCCACTCAGCCACCCACTTCGCCTCCGCACATAAGAATCCATTAGGAATACAGTTTTTGGCCAGCGCAGCGAGGACTGATCACAATTTGGTTTTATTAAAGCCTCAACTTGACGATTATGATACATATATGTTTATATACATATGTGTATATATGTGGGCGTGGTCAGCGGGCAAACAGATTTCCAGGCGATTGCCTCAACTCTTGGCAATATTCAATTCAACGAACTGTTGCGTTTTTTCTTGCTTGTTTTGGGCAAGTTTTTAGCCGAGCTTTGATTGATGGCTGACGGGTTGTGCCAAGGGGGCAGGGGGCGTGCGAGGAGCGTGAAACTCTGCACAAATGTTGCCACAACAAAAGTGCAAAGCCAAAATAAACAACTGGCTGCTGTTGCTGTTGCTGTTGCTGTTGCCTTACGTTCAGCCAAAACGCTGATGGGCCAAAGAAATTCGCTAGCTTTAACGAAAGTTTCGACCCAAAAAATCAAAGCCTCGAGTGACTGATTGGTCTAGGCAGCAGCGGCATGATATAATAACCGAAGAAACAAGAAGAAGAAGAAGAAGCAGCAACGAGCTACATTTGCAAGTAATTGAGTAGCTGCTAGAGCAGCCAGCAGTTGGGGGCGAGCTTGCGAAGTACTCCGTTACTCCGAAGGCCAACAAGTTGACGGACTTTTGCATATTTGATTCAATTTGGCTGCAGAGTTCATTAAATTTCAACACGAATTTGTACAAGCATCGATCATTCAACGAGCAACAAGAAAAAAATGTCTAAATATAATAAGTGAGCATATTTGCATAGACAAGATTTTGATTAGGTTACGGCTAAAGGAGGACATCCACCAGGCCAAGTCTTGGGCAGCTACAAGTGAAATATAATAAATATAATATAATATAATAATGCAGAGCAAGAAATTTAATGAGTGCTAAAGTAGCTATTTTATATTATATACAAATTGTGTCCAAATCATATTCGGGTTGTCATTCATTATTCGTGGCTAAAAGCCAACTGTCGCTGGCTGCCACGTTTTAATTAAGCGCTCTAATACCTCGCTAAATCACATGCAAAGCCGCTTATCAGAGCTATACTTATGGTTACCCTTGTGTCGGGATATTTACATTTTTTTATTACATTTGCCTAGGGATTTTAAACTAATTTTTATTTATATTGTTCATTATTTATGTGTATATTTAATTTTAATAAATTTACTCATTAAAAATATGTAAAAATATAAGTTTTTTAGGCTGCATAAAATTAATTTTAATTGCGAAAATATTTAAATATATATGTTTAATGGTGGGTATAAATAAATTTAGTTTATTTTTAGTTTAATATAAATGTGGCATGTGTTGCAAGCCAGCGTTTGACTTGACTTGACTTGAGTTTTGTTGTAAATGCAGCTAGGACTATTTTGGTAAATTAGGATTATGAATATGTTTATTGCACACTTTAAGCCAAATTATTTTATTTATTACAATATACAAAATGAATTGAAATAAAAATATACTTATTATAAATATATTTAATAAATAAATATATTCCACATATATTTATTTATTATTTTATTTATTTTCCTGTCAGCATCTACTCCTTATGACAACTCAATTAAAAGCTGTTTACGAAATATTTTAATTATATTTACATATCTAAGTTTACATTTAACAAACTATACAAGCATCCACGTTCACAAATTCTCTTTTCAGTGTGTTAGGTCATTTGAAATATTGAAATGAAATTCTAAATTAGTCTTTGATAAGCGATTATCACTGTGAGTGAGAGCTACGATAGCTTAAGATCGCTCTCCATATGCTTACTCTTCTATGCTCACATTGCATATGCACTTAATGTTGAGTTCCTGTAATCAAAGTTGCTCAAAACTAAATCTAGAGCTGAGTTGAGTCCCAAAATTGCTTTTATTCTGCAAACCAGCTCTGATTAGACCTGCTGCCCTTCATGGCAAATTTTGCATGCATTACAAGAATTTTGTTCAATTACTCTGAGCTTGATTACTCGACTTGAGCTTCAGAACTAATTTACATTCCATATATAATATTAAAAAATCGAGTTCTACTTTCTGTTTGCCAAAAATGGTTATACGAAATGACTTAAGCAATTCAAATAAATTCATTCACAAGCTGAAAGAGTATTCAGGCATCAGCATGGGCAGCTTGCTCTGCTTGCAGCTCACGTTTTGCATTGTGCTGCAGCTGAAACTGTTCAAATTCTGATTATGTTATAGTCTCAACTGGCTTTTCTGCTGCTGCCATTCACAGTCCCCTCAGCCTGCAACAATATGCATTCGCAAGTTAAAGGCCCAAACTCAACGGCCAAGCTGTCGCATTTGACAATCTAATCAGCTTTGGTATTAATCCTTGGCCACAGCAGCCGCTGCTGTCGTCATCGCCGTCGACGTCGACGTCTTTGCCATCGCCGCAAGCCGCAATCATGCGCCTTCCTCGTCCCACTCCAGCCTTCTGCTACGCCATATTTGCGGTCGTATTTCTATTATCTTTGCCGAGTTCGAGAACGACTTTGAAATTGGCGCTGTCGACCAGCCCAAAATGTTGCTACAGCGCTCAACCGCAACAGGAGCTGCCGGCTAACGAGCTTTAAACCGCGCCAACAGCTGTGCGAACAAAGGCCGCCATTGTCCTTTTCTTTACTCCCCCCAATTTTTTTTTCTCTTTTTTGTTATACTCGTAGGCTGTGTCCGTTCAGATAAGCAGGGACATATAAAACCCTTTTCTTGCTCTACATAAATACAGAGAAAAACAACAAGTACTCAAGTGTCGACAGTTGTCCTTTTTTATTGTTTCGCTTTGAGTATTTTTACAAATCGAATTATGCTCGTCGAGGCTCTGATTTCCGATGGCATAAATCGTAGCCTGCTTATGGGGGCCTTCGATTAGCCGCGCTCGAACTTAATCACATTATTAATAAGCATTCATTAGGCTGGCCGAACATAAATAAAATGCCATCTATTATACACAAGCGATTGCATTCCAGTCCGAATCTCCGCCCGCCTCCGCTTGATCGCTTGATTTATTAAATTTATCACAAAAAAAAAAAAAAACAAAGAAGCAAAATGCTGCTGCCGGTCTGAGCCACTTAGACCTGGGAATTGGCGAGCTGGGTGCGGCATATTTAAAGCCAACTGCGTTTATCACGCACCACAGGACATTGCCTATTCACCTTGGCGGACGCACCGTTGTCCCGTCATCCCGTCAACCCGTCGACCCATCATCCCGTCCAGCCGCTCCCCAGGCTTCCCAAAGACGTTCGCTTGGCTGCGCAGCAAATGTGGCATGCCCGTAAAACGCTTCACATAATAATGTGGCCGACGAGAGGACGGCTGGCGCTATCATTGTGCGCCTATGCGCCCGCATCACCCTTGCCAAATATCGAAGGCATTATAAATAATGACAGTTTAAAGCCAGGCCACAAGAAGAAGCAAAAAATGAAACTAAACCAAGTTCAAGCGGTTCAAGTTGTGCGCCTTTATCAGTGGCATCTTTGTCTCTCGGTCTATTTCGGGAGCTGTCATTTACAAGCTGGCTAGCTGCTATCCCGCAGGACACACACAGTGGCTAACGTTTTGGGTGTTAAGTATTTTTGACAGCACATTCGTGTAATTCAAAGCCTCAACAACAACGGCAACACAGGCAACAGCAACGGCAACAACTATAAGCTCTGCTGTGTTATGTATTCCCTAACCATTTAGTTGTCGGCTTTGTCAGTGCTTAACGTAATGCCAATGCCTTCTGTGACAGCACATCATCATCATTATCATCATCATCATCATCATCGACTTGCTCGCTGGTAGTTAGCTGAAATTCAATATTGTGCTGAAGCAGAAATGATTTAAAGTGGCCCAACTAATTGAGCGATGTTAATTAAAGGGCAGCGCCTGCTCGAAGCCCAGCTTTTGTAACCAACTCTTTCAAATGATATAATTTACGAGTTGGCGCATCAGCAGCATCCCAATTAAATCTTATTACTAGCTCTGCTGTCACTCACATTGCCACAGAGGTGTTAAGTAGAATATGCTCAAATATCTTTTGCTATTTTTTAGTCATGCTCAGCCAGGGATTTAGTTATATATAAAATGACATCTGAATAAACAATATTAATATAATAATATAATATAATTTTCATATCAGCAATAAATAATGAAATCTGAATAAATAATATTTATATAATATAATATAATATTTATATAAGTATTAAACAATGTAATCTCAATGAACTATATATATATAATAATATAAATTTTCGTATCAATAAGTATACAATATTACCATATTTAGCCAGCGAAACCTGAAACTTTCTTATTCCAATTAATTCGCTCATTCTCAACTGGGAGTAGATGTAACTACTCAAAGCAGAAATGATTTAAAATCTCATTGTAACTACTGCTTCTTAAGAAACCCTTCAAGAGCTTACTGCAATCAGAGCAGGCAAAGAGACAGCAGAGCGCTTTATCTTAAGCTGCAATGTGTTTACATATGCATCGCTTGCCATCTAAACAGTTACAGATTTTCAAATTCATCTCAACTCATGCCAGCCAAGATAAAAGCCTCAATCGTTAAGGCTTGAAATATTTTATGTATTCTTGTAGCGACTGCACTTTGATTGTCTTTTCAGCTAAGTAGAATATCGATCCAGTCAATCAGTGTAAGAGTTCTCTTAATACCTTGCCTCCTCGGGCTGCTGCTGCTGCTGCTTGAAACATGAAATCTGATTGTAAATACAACTACTTACATATATATATATATATATATATATATATGTATATAGGTATATTTTACAATTAAGTCAGTTACCATTATGCCTTGTTTGGCTCTTACCTGGCGGGCACAGCGCCACGAACCCCAAAAGTATGCAGCAATAAATTTTGTACATTTTCTCAGGCACTTATCAACACGTTAGCAGAGCACAAAACACTCGCAATTAGCAGCCGAGCAGGGGAGGGCGGGCATGTCGGTTGGAAAACAATTAATGATGAAATATTAAATAGTCAGGCAGGCGGCAAAAACAACAAAACAGCAGCAGCAGCAAATGAAATAAATGATGCAACATGGCCAAGGAGCAGCAAAAAAAAAATAAACGTGAGGCAAAAACAACAACAATAACGACTAAAACAAGGACAACAAAACGTTTGCCCGTAATTCAGCCAAAAACTGAAATTTCGTTCGATAACAATTGCAACTACAGCAACAGCAACAGAAACAAATAGTCATTGCATGTTGTCGCTGTTGACGTCGACGCCAGCGCCGGCAGCGTTTGTTGACGTCGTTTAGCTGAGTTTCATTTTACAGTTGCTGCCTGCATTTTCCGCCATTTGGTTGCTGCCGATAACAACTGCAACTGGCAAACAGTATTTAGGCGGTTAAATATATATATATGAACTGCAATTGCAACAACAACAACAACAACAATAATAGCAGCAGCAGCAGCAGCCGTGGTTGACAAATATTGACTGCCTGACTGGCAAATATGCTGGGAGTATTTCGATTTCTAGCCCAAATCTATCAATATATCAATATAAATGCGAACGAAACTTTTGTAAGTTTATAATAATTAAATAATATTTTTTAATAATTTAAATAGTTGGTTAAATATATTATTGATTGATTTAATACTGATGACTAGGGCATGCATAGATAATTCTAAATAATATATTTTTAATGGGATCATTTTTTGTGTTATAATTTTTACAATTTTTTATAATATGTTTGTGTTATATATATATATATATATATATATATATATATATATATATATATATATATATATATATATATATATATTTATATATATATATATATAATATATAATAAATAATAAACTAATTTTTTACATACATTTTTTAAGCAATATATTTGCTAAAATTAAGTTTTAAATAATATAAATTTTTTATTAAAATTATTTCTAGATTTTTATTATTTGTAAATATTTGTGTGGCATAAAAAATATTTGTATGCATACATTTATTTTTTTTATTGAGCTTTATTTTATTTTATTTTTATTATATTTTTTTAATGGATATCTTTTATTGTTTTAAGTATTTGTGGCATATGTTAATTTTGCTATATACATATACTTATTCTAAACAAAAATAATTTTATATTTTTTTTTTGGATAATTTTTATTTTTATTTGTTTTTACTTATATTAATAATTTAAATGGGATAATATTTTGTATATCTATTAATAAATAAATATAAATTATGTTTTAATATATTATATATACCTATATAAATACATATATATAATTTAAGTTTGCTTAAGCTAAGTTGTTTGAAATGTGAAAATTCATAAGAGAACAAGATCGAGAAGTTCATTATCTTTGTATTCCTCATGCGTGTTCCGTTCCCATAGTGCTTCGGCAGCGCTCAGTCAATGCAATTTTCTGTTACTCCCAGTGAAAGCAAATACATAACTAGGTAAAGACTATGTTAAGAGCAATATTAAATTGTTATTGGCACATTAATCTAGTAAGATAAAATGCATTTCATGTATGCATCTTATCATACCCTATCAATCGTCGTTTATAGGTCATGACAAGCTATACAAGCAGCTCAACAACATTTTGTGCGCGAGGCCAAACAAATTGAAACTTTTCCTACTTAAGAGAACGTTGCACATTCGTTACTCGCAGCATAGAGTGCTTCTTGCCCCCTCTGCCCCTGCCCTGCTTTGGCCCACCTACTTTCCTGCTCTTTCCCCACTCAATGGCAGCCAAAAATTTATATATTAAATGAATTGCACAATTTTGTGCAACGTTGCGCGGCTGTGGCAGCTGATTTGAAGCGATGTCGTCGAAATCGAGCCAAAGAAGCGACAACAGAGCGCAAAGAGTACTTTAGATAGAGAGTGGGAGGGAGAGGCAAATGCAGAGGCGGAGGCAGAGGCGGAGGCAGCGCGTGGCTTGGATACGTGGGCGACATTTGAAACAGAAACCGGAAATTGGAACTGCAATTTATGCTCATCGCATCGTAGGCGCCATGTTGCACATTTTGAGCTGGCAGCGGATTTGCTGCCATTGCCACTGCTGCCGCTGCTGCCGCTGCTGCCACTGCTGCTGCATAATCTATTTGGGGGTCATTTGGAAAAGGTCAACACATGCCGTTTGTTTCAATGAGCCGGCCAAACAAGGCCTTTGTAATTAGCTGCTGTATGGGCGTGGCTGGTGGCAAATGTTTTCGGATAACATTTTAAATAGGTCAGCGCATGGAATTTTATTTATTGTGAACGCCAACTGGCAATTTATGGGCCAACTCTGTGTGAGACAGAGCGCGGGGTGAAAGGGGGACGACCCTGTTGTAGGCGGATATTAATGCGCATTGTGCGAGCCTTTTGGCATTCGCAGACAGACATTCACTCTGATCTATTTATGGCCAACGAGGGGAAATTGAAATTGGCGCAGAGCACGATTAAAATTTTCCATTCCATATATAGCGAACAAGTGCCAAAAACTGGCCACTGCGAGCTACGCCGCCCACTAAAAAAGTTAATGGCCCAGCCATTTCAGCAATTTGTGCGAATGCGAACAAAGCCAGAAAATCATTATTGCAAAATGCCAAAATATTGAGACAATTCCACATGCAATTTTGATCTATGGAAATTGAGAATCGCTGAAATATTTGAAATCTAATTGGAATTTTCAGTTTCTAGTATTTATGCAAATGGTAAAAATATTGCTGTAAGCCATATGCTAGAGGCAATTGTAAATTCGGGAGCTGATTGGCGAGGCAGCAACGATCAATAATTAAATAATTAAATCAATAATAGATGTGAAACAGGATAAGTCTTTCTTTATTTCAGTGTCTTTTATTAAAAATATGTCAATCTGAGAATCTTTCGTTAAAGAGTTTGAAATTGAGAGTCTTTTATCTAGAAATTTTAATAAACAAGTTTTCCTTTAAAGAGTTTTCAATTTGAGAGCCTTAAGAAAACTATTAAATCAAGGATTCTTCCATCAAGACGTGTGCCTAATACATTTTCCATCAGTTTTTTTTCGTGGAACAATTCTATTCAGAAATTTTTCATTCAGTAAAATTATTGCCCAAGGAATTTTTCTTCAATTTGCCTTCAAGAAATCTTTATTGAGGAAGTCCTTCATCAAAGCAATTTCTGGAAGAAATCTTTCATTAGAAAGTCATTCATCAAGGTATTTCTTGGCTCTCATCAGACATTCATATTCATTCAAGCCATAAAGTAGTTTTCTAGCTAAAAAAAACTAAACTTAATCAGCTTTTATTCATGTACCTTGACAACTGAAGTCTGACAAAGCATTTTTTCTGCAAACAGCTTTCCATCGAGAACATTTTGTCAACAAGCGCAGTTTCTCTATATGAAAAGCAGATTATTTTTACTTTAGTTAGACAATAATACATATATAAATATAGATATTGAAATAGGAATATTCGGAAACAGAGGGAAATGCCAAACTTTTTCTAGCATTTTCAAACGAAGTCTTCATCTTCAAGCAGCCGCTGCTGCCTGGTTTTAGTTGTGGCACTTTAATTACTGCACTGCAGCAGATTCTAGCTCGAGTAAGCTTTTATTGATTGACTTGTTAAGATTTCTAAATAATATGTGATGTGCTTTGAGTTAGCTAACCGAAAAACCAATAAACAAGAAAACAATTTACATTTGTGCTTAAAGTCGAGAGCAGGCAACACACACACACACACAAAGACACACACATGTTATTCAACTTATTTGATGCGCTGTGCATGATTAATCTTCAAAAGTATTATGGCAACACAGAAACACATACACACAGGGTGTGTGTCGAGGATGCCAAGGCAAAAGTAGTCGAAAACTGTGGGTTTTTTTTTGGCGTTGACTGAAAAATGATTAAAAACTTAACTTTCAAAGAAGTTGCCAATGCAACAACAACAACAAGAGCAATAACAGCAGCAGCAGCAAGCATATATGTCCCCAGTCACGCCCCCGTCGTTTTGGCCAAGCTCATGGCAGCGGGTAATCCTTTAATGCTTGCAACGCGTATGTCACAGCAGCTGCAACTATTTCTCATTTCTCATCACTGCAGACGACGGCAATGGTGACAGAGTAGTATCCCAGCTGCCGCTCCCCTTGCCCACCCATACTCTCACACACACACAACACATTGAGATATTCGCTCTCTGTTAGTCGCCGCCGCAGCGCACCCTTGTCACATCCACAAGGCTTTTTTCGGGCAGCCCACATCAACTTACTTATGCCTGCTAAAGTGACATTTTCCACTCGTCGTGGCTGTCCTTGTTGTTGTTGTTGTTGTTCTTGTTGCCGTTGTCGTTTTAGCTACTTACTTACTTTACTTAAAATATTTTTACCCACTTGCGTTTTATTTTTCATGTATCTTTTTTTTTTAACTGACTCCCCCACTCTTCCCTCTCTCTCTCTCTCTCTCTCTCTCTTTTTATCTCTTCAAATCCGAGCCAAAATATTTTCACAAGTTTTACCTGAAACTTCTTTTGCTTCTTCTACGTGTTTTGCTCCTTATTGTTGTTGTTGCTGCTTTTGATGCGTTTTGCCAAAGATTTTGACGCAGCGGCATAATAAATTGCGGCAAAACACCTGTACAAACACACCTGTACGTACGTATATACCTATATGCCTGAGTGCGCGTGTGCTTGCTCCTAAAGTTGTTTTATGCTTTGGGCCGTTATGCAAAACTTTTCAAACTGTTTTGTTATTTTGAATTGCACATCGTGCATCTTACTATGCCTATATACTTCTCTCTTTCTCTCCCTCTCTCTCTCTCTATATATTATATACATCTGTAGATTTTTTATATTCCTAACTGAAACAAGTTTATTCTCATATGTATAGATATTTTATATGACTCAATGTTTAGTTATGCAATTCAGCTCCATATATATATTTATATGCTTCATCCGTTTCTTCTGTCTTAATCACTTCTTTCTTATAAATATTCTAATAATCTAAATATTATATTATTCTTTAAATATATATATTCTCATTTTTTTTATATTATTGATAATATTATATTTTAGATAAAATCATAAAGTTATATCTAATCCATATCAAACTCAATGGTTTATGTCTTAGTTGTTCCGCTTATTGCAGCTACTCGCTCTTCCCCTTTGTGTCTTTTTTTTTTTTTGTTTCTTTTAATTCATTTGTATTTTATTCCAGCCCTAACTCTATTACACTTATCAGATTCTCTCTCTCTCTATCTTTATCTCTCTTTCACTCTCAAAGATTTATAATTTCACTTTATTCAAAATCGTCTCACTCGTTTACTCTGCTTAACTCTATTAATAAAGCTTCATTCTGCATCTCTCAGCGCAGCTCTCTCATAAATATTTCTGCTCTTCTTTGCTTTCATCTTCTATCTCTTTAACTTAATCTATCTATATCTGTCTTTATAATACTAATAGCCAAATCTCTTAACCTCTCTCTCTCTCTCTCTCGCTTTGCCTTTCTCATAAATTTTCTTTGCAACTTTTGCCCTCTTGCTATTGCTATTGCTGAGTGTTCCGGTTGCTTGGCGATTTTTCGCAACAATTTTCCGCAACATTAATTGCTTGTCATTGTCAACGCTGCTGCGCCTCTTCAAACGGTACAGTTCGTCAGAAAGCATAGCCCATTCTGTTGCTGCTCCTACTCCCTGCCCAACGAGACGGTCACATTTAATGTCGCCTCGAGACGCGTTCATAAAGTTTTGCACGCGCAAATTGTAAAATTTTCATTGCATACTTTCGTGCGTCAGCCAAAGACGCGCCAACGCACAAAATTCGTCAGGCTGCTCGTGCCCGCCCCTCTGCCAGCTGCCCTTACTTCAACAAAAAAGTGCGTTAAGCCAGCATTGTTATTGTAGTTGTTGCTGTTGCTGCCGCTGCCGCTGCCGCGGCTGCCTTTGCCATTAACATTTTTGCCTCGGGCCACTGCAAATTAACGTGTGAAATTGAAGTCTAGATGGAACGTGCAGGAGAATGGCACCCAGCGGGTGGGAGGGGTGGCGGCAGGTGCTGGGAAATGGCAGCGCCTACGGCGGGGCTGCAGGCATAAGCGCTCTTTTTTGCTGCATAATAATTTTTGACCAAAACTTTTGGACTGTTTATGAGTGCTGAGTACTTATTGGGAAGGCTTTAATTAAAGCTTAGTTGAGTGGAAGTTCACAAAAGTTATTCAAAATTGAAATAGCAAGCGAGATAGAGAGAGAGAGAGGGAAAATTGCTGCAAAGAAATTAAATTAAAGCAAATGCAAATTTTTTAGAGTTTAAACAGTTAAGCTCAGTTGGAGCACGAATGAATCAGCAAATGTTTAGTCTGACAATGTGAATCAGTTTATTATTCATTTGAATAGTTTATGCATTTTATTAAAACACTTTTTTTTTTTTTGTATCTATTATAGAATATGTCTCTATCAATTTGGCACTTAAAAGCTTAGTGAGTAACACTGAACTGAAACATTATGCATAATGAATAAATAAGCGAGGGCTTACTTACATATTGACCTGCCGCTCAGTCAGTCAATTGGTGCAGTCGTCCGTTTCTCAATATGGCACAGCTTCAATATCAATAGCAATAAATATGAAAGCATTCATTGCAGCCGCTTGATAAACAACTCATTATGCTCTGTAGGCAGTCGATGTTAGTGGGGTATGCTCAGAGAGACGAGTGAGCGAGAGTAGAAGAAGTTTTCCATTATAGATACTCAAAGAGCAGAGTGAGCTGAGATGAGTGAGAGGTAAGAATTTTTATTAAATACAACCAGAGCTGCAGCTGGTTCACGGCTTGAGCAACTATAAGCAGAGAGCCAAATGAATTCAAATAAAACTTGAGTAATTTACAGGGCATCTGCTAGCTGTGCCCAAGTGCCCGTGCATGCTTACCAACTTGTTTTCTGCGGCACGCTGGCATATTAAATGATTGCTAAGCGCAAAAGGCGAAAAGCAAAAACCATTTGCAATTCATAAACCCAACGGATTCTCAATCCATGACGAAAGTTTTTATTTGCCGCTCTGAATGCGGCAGCAGGTGGTGCAGGCTTAAAAAGGAGGTTGCGGATAGGCGGAAAAGACTGGAAAATTGCAGACAACGCGCGACTATTAATAAAAATATGCGAACAATGCAAACGCGCAGCGCCCCCAACATTGATTTTAATATGGCGGCTCACACACACACACACACACAATGAATGACGAAATGAATGAAAAAGCAAAACAAAAACTTTAAATCCTTTAGTTAAACAAAAGGAGTCGGCACAATGGCAGTTCTGTGGCCCTCCAAGCACACACACACACACAGACACACACAGACCCACACCGAGCCGCTGCAACTGCGCGACTGCATTTAGTGGCATTGTTTACGCGACGGATTAGCGAAGACTAAACATGAAAATATTGGCAGCTGGCCGCATAAAACACACACCGCAAAGTCCTCCTCGCACAGCTCGGCGCTGCTGCTAAAAAACAATGCTGACCAACACTGGCGTCTAAAAGTCTGCGCCCACACCCCACACCCCACCACGGCCAGAAACCAAAAATGAAAAATGTGAAAAGAGTTTAGCATAAGCGATTAGCACACAGCTTTAAATGAGACTTAAAGTCTAGCGACAGTGCCTGGCTGTTGCCAGGCAGAGAGTTTTCTTGCTGATGAAATCACACAAGCAAATGACCCCCTCTGGCCCCGGACGCCTCTGGCCTTAGATGTACGTGACCTTTGCGCTAAATTCTTTTATAGAATGTAACTCACAGAGGATGTCGACGATGGCTGAAACCCAATATGCCTGAAATGAAATTGTAACAATGAACTGCACGATGGCGTCTGTTGAAGCGAACGCCCGCAAACCCTTGCAAACAACCCCTCACATACGCACGCACACTCATACTTGTAACGTATTCCACACACATCCGGCATGGCCTAAAACATACAAGCCAAAAACAAATACGCTTGCTCTAACTCGCCACTCTTCTCTCTCACTTTTCCCTCTCTCTCTCTCTCTCTCTCTCTCTCTCTCTCTGTCTGTCATTGTATATCTACGACTTTCTCACACTTTGGCTGCATAATTTTTGATATTGTTGTCGGCGTCAGAAATCTTTGCTCATTATTATTGGCAGGCACTTCAGAAACCAACGCAAAATTTGCCAAGCATCAAAATGTTTTTTTTTTCCTCTTTTTTTCGCTCTTATTTTTGCTTCTTCAATATTTCATAAATGCCCCCGAAATGGCTGTGGATGGGCAAATCTCTTGTTGCTAGCCTGAAATTTTAGCTTAATTTTTGCGCATTTTCATCAACTTTATGAGCTAATCAAAAGGGGTTCAAGAGCTCAAAACAATAACCTGCGCATCCAGCTAATATACAAGCTAATTATCATAAAAAGGCCTTGGCAACAGACCCTAAAAACAAAACTTTGCCCATAAACAAAGGCACGATTCTTTGGTCGGCCTTGGTCCGGCGTCTTTCGTCCACTAAAGTGCCACATGAAAACGAGCCGTGAAGCAACTTAAGTGCTGCTGCTCCAGCCGAGCCAAGGCCAATTGGCAGCTAATCAAATTTGAGTGACTCTTGCGCCGTGAAAGTTGTCTAATTGAGCCTCGGCCAGAGCTCAATTGCGAACAAGCAACAAATTTCATAAGCAAATTAACTCTAGACTAGGCAAACTTCAAAATGCGATCAAGCATGAAAATCTATTTTGTTCTTATATAACTTGTAGCAGCTTTAAGCCAATGAAGTGCACTTGAGTTGACTTTGATATTTAACCAATAGCCAAGTGGTGAGAGTCCAAGTGAGACGAGCAGCTACTATAAATACTAAATAGGCTGTGAGAAGCGTCCAGGGCATGAAATTGTTGCGACGTGGGCGAAAAGACAAATTTCTGACTCCAACTCCATCGAATGATTGGTTTTCTCAATTTTCGGAGGTACTATGAAATTTATACGATGCATTGGTGCAAAATATATATTTCAGAAATATTTATGTGTATCTATTTTTTTTATTGCCAAAAAAGATATTGATTATATGAAATGAGCTAGATATGCGTATGCTATATGTCAAATTGTGTATGCTTTAGGTACAGGCAGCTACGCAGTAAGATGAACGAATGAGTAAATACGCAGGTAGTAGAACTGAAAGACCTGCATGAATTCGAATATAAATTATGGGCTCCAGCTTGCTTTCTTCTAGCTGTTACCTAGATTTTTTTTATTTATTATTCATATATATTATATATAATATATTATTTATTATTTATATTAAAGAATTTACCTAGATTGTTTATTATTTATTATTCATATATATTATAATATATTTATTTTATATATACTATTTATTATTTATATTAAAGAATTTAGGCGCAAACATTTCTGAGCTTAACAAATTGCTAGAGTATTGCAATGGATAAATTTAATAAATTAATTTAATTAAATTAAACTCATTTTTAATTAAGATATATGTCTAACATTTTTATATTTTATTTATATTTATATTAGAATTAGCTAATCCAAGTAGATGCTAGAGCTTCGAGCGCACTTTCCACTTTCACATTTAACCAACTGACAGCAAATAAATTTACACACATATATAAAGAGATTTTGTGGGCATCTCCCGCAACTCCATGGCCTGCCTATCGCAGCTCTGCCAGCTCAAATTGAAGTCAATAACTTTGCATTGGTATTGGCAGCAAACCGATTTCATAAATTTAACACAAATTACGAAACGAATAGCGCAGAAGAAAACGTAAGTAAAAATTTATTATATTTAAGGAACATGTTGGCAAACAATATAAATAAATTCAAGTGAAGGCCGCGTAGGGGCGAAAATGGCAAAAGCTGCGAAGGCTAACAAAATTTATTATTTGCTGAAAATTCAATGAATGTGCTACATCTTGTGCTTGTGTTGTTGTTGTTGTTGTTGCAAGTGCAGCTGCAACAAACAAAAAGCCAAAAATTTGAGCAATAAAAATGTATTTATTGCATTTCTTTATTTGAAGTTTCGCAGCTGAAGAGCGGGCGGGCGCTGCGGTGGGCTGCATCATTAATTTATATAAATATAAATTAAAAAATATTTAATATAATTTTTTTGTGTTTGCAATTAAATGTTAATTTTAAGTGCTAGCTTGGCATTGGTGTTTTAGTTGGCTGAGCTGGAGCTAGGGCTGGGGCTGGGGCCGGGGTTCTTAATTGAGGCCAAGCCGAATGCTATTAAAAGTCGCGCGCAACCAAAAAGCACTTAAAAGATTGCATTTAAAAATCGCTTCGCTGCTGAATAAAAAATACTGCAGAAACCGAAACGAAAAACGAAGGACTACAAAAAAAAGGATAGCAAAAATAAAACAACGAACCCAAAATGAAACCAAAACCAAACATGACCAGCCGTCGAGCACTTTGCTTCAAAACTAACTAACTTTTTTCTCAGTCGGCAGACTGGGCGCTGCCACGCCCACGCCCACGCGCACGAACTGGAGAGTCATAGAAGTAGACGTAGTCGTAGTCGACTAATGGATAACGTTATCAACGCCATCGCGACGCTTGGGACACACAGAGCGAAATGCGAGTTTCCATTCACATGTTGATAGGCGCACAAGAGACGCCAACGCGAACTGATATTAGATCTGTGTGTGTGTGTGTGTGTGTGTGTGCGTATGTGTGGGCTTGGCTTGCAGTGCTGTTAACCAAGTTAAAATTCAATTTTGGACACTCGGCTGAGTGCACAAAAACCCGACAAAGTAAACAAATTGCGGTGGCAACACATGAGCGACCAGGCCAAATGTGTTTTTTTATTCCTAATACTCGCTCAAGAGTGTTTTAAGGGGAGTATGTGGATGATGATGAGTCTGTAATTTTGTGTGCCTATTTTTGAGAGTCGATGGATACAGTGCAAGCACGCCTAGCATTCATATAAAAAGTGAAGCGAGATCTCTAATCATAGGTAACTTAAGTTCCTGTCTCTTCATTCATATCTCTCATATATTTGAAGACTATCTCAGCCTGAATGAGTACTTAAAAATCACTTAAGCTAAAGTTCAATGCAATTTTTGTATATTTTTATGATGTTTAAAAATTTTTATTAACTTACTTTTAATTAAATTACACTCCACTCTACAATTTATTTATACTATATTCAAATTTCCCAAGTCTACAATATATTTATAAAAATTTTTAAAAGAAGATCAATTGCTTACAATAAATTGTTGATATTTAATTTCTTATCTTTAATTAATATTTAATTTTAATTTATCAACAAAAATATTTAAGTCGCTTCTCTTTACCTACAGTATCTCTTAATAGGACATAAGCAAGCACTGCAAATTCTCTTAACATCCTATTTCAATATCTCCTATGAATCTTGTGATACACAAGTCATGAGCGAGTGCTAGGCAGTCGTCTATGCTCCACTTTTGTATTTCACAAGGCATGAGCGAGCATTCGGAAGTGTCTCACACTTCCATTCACCAAAATTTCCTTGTGCTTTATTCGCCACTTCAGACGCATTGGGCGTGGCACGACAAATATCCGGCATAGCTGCTGCCTCCACAAAATATTAAATTAATATATGTGCACACATACATGTATGTGTGTGTATGTATGTATATGCTTGGTCGCCGATAGGCGGTCGTCAGGTGTTTTCGGGGCTGCCTTGATTCGAGCAGTTGTCGGACCGTTGCTTTGAAATTCACAAGTTAAATATTTAGTTGGCAAATAAAACGGAGCCAGTGCCGAGAACCTAGACTCTCTCCCTCTCCCTCTCCCTTTCCCTTCTCTCCTTCTGCCTCTACCACTGCTCTATGTGTATTCGTATTTCAAATTAGAAACAGGCTTTGGGGTTCGCCTTTGCAAATATTTGATAGCAACTAGTTGGATGCTTTAAACTTCATGAGCGGCCCCCAATATGCTCAGCATTCGACAATTCGCCGACTGCTGGCAGGGTGCCAAAGTGCATTATAAACAAGGAAATGCCCTGCAGATGTCTTTAGTTTTCACTCTGGTTCAATATAATTATGAATTACTCGCAGAGTAATGCGCATGGCCAGGGGGAAATGGCAAAGTAGTTATTGAGCAGCTTTTCAAGTTATTTATAAAGTAAATATTTGTAGTGGCAAAAAACCTTTGATACGCTAAGAGCTTTTGATACTTCATGAAACCAACTTCAATTTCAATAAGTAACTTTTAGATATAATTAAAAAGTATTGGATATAAATTTTTCAAAAAAATATATTTTCATTATAATAAAAAAAAAATATTTTCCCTCGCTGTCTTTGTCAATATTTAATTTCCCTTTTCATATGACCGCAGGCAACGCTTAATTTTTTTTTTTGTCTGCTAAATAAGCAAAAATATTTTGAAATTGAAATTTGTCACAGTTAATTTAACGCTGAAAAAGTCAAAAGCGTAATAAAAATACAAATAATAAAAATAGAAAATGGCAAATAGAAAGAGAAATAAAAATATCTATAGCCCTTGATAGACAGCAATCAGAGAAGGAGATGAAGAAAACCTATCTTAAGTGCAATATTGTGTAAAGTTCTGTGGCCAGTTGCCTACTTCAGCTATCTTACTCACTCGCTCTCTGTCTCTCCATCTCCAGCTCTTGGGGCTGCTGAGTGTCAATCTCAGTTACAGTTGCTTAGCGAGGCGCTAGTTTCTATTATGGATTTTCGTTGTTGTTGCCTTTGGCACCGCAATAAAGCAAAACTATGCCGCCAGCACTCAAAGCACCCAACTCACTCGTCCTCACTCTCTGTCATCACGAAACAGAAAAGATAAGTAAAAGAAGAAGCACAAGGCTGTGCCATACCTCGAGCGCTTGCAAGCAAGCTGGCGTCTAGCTCAATTTGCGTGTTGGCCTCGTGTTTTGACCAGGAAAAAGGATGTGTGGCATAAACAACCAAGTAGCCCTACAGTTCGTACGTCCGTCCGTCCATCAGTCCGTCAGTCAGATAGATTCCTGAACTGTGCAGCGATTTAGTGATTTATTGAGCAGCGATTGATGCCACAAGTGCTGTGCTGGCAAATCGTAAAAGTTCTAGCTCCTTCAGCAGCCTGACATCCGTCGACCAGGCCAGGCCAGTCCAGTCCAGTCCAGCTCAGGCCGTCGTCTAGCACTCAGGTGCAGTTGCTGATAAGCGCCTTTTTGCGATAAGAATTAAAGCCCCCAAATCGCCCCACTGGCATATGAATGGCTGAAGCAACTGCTGCACATCTGTAAATCAATGCCAAGTAAAAGTCCATCAAGAGCTTAGCCGAGCCGAGCATTTGGCCCTCTAGTTGCTGCTCGACAGCTCTCGTTGGAAATCCTTTTAAGAGCTTTAAACAAATGGAGCATTCATCGCTAACATATGGAGATTCAATTAAGTTGCTTCCTTAAATATAATTGAAGCTCTTTAATGTGTGGCCGAGAGCCATGCGATTCCGTTACGATTTCATTTGTTCAAACTCTGTTCCCTTTTGTTTTGCTCCTCTTAATTGTTCTCTTCGGGCGGGCTCTGATGCTTTAAGCGCAGTGTGCAGACAGAAAAACGTGTTGTTTGAAAAACTAACACAAGATTTGCAAATGTTAGGCCCAGCAAGCCGAAATAAAAAATGTGAAGAGACAACCAAAACCTGCAGCAGCACACACACGCACGGCAAGGCAAGCCATAAAAAAGCCAACGATGCTGGTCAGAGAGCAAAAGGAAAAAATTTTAAAAATGGTACAAACTATTGAACGGGGTATTTGGGTCGCTAGGTAACAACAGCGAGAACAAAAGTCTATAAAACAAAGTTATCAACAGCAGCAGCCACAAAAAAGCAAAGACAAAATAAATAAAAATAAAAAAAAGAATCCAAGCCGGTAGCAAAAAACGACAAAAACTGAATGAACGAATGCTGAATATACTGGGAAAGTGAAATAAAATGATGCGATTGAGAAAATATATAAATAAATTTATGAATATAGAATATATAAAAGGGATTTGGTGAAGGAAATCAAAATATATAATACATATACATAAACATATAGACATGTATATATAGACCTTGATAGATTGATATATAGATAGGTAAATGATGAACATTAAGAAATTTAAATAGCAGAGGTAGATAAATAAATATAATAATAAATTAATTACTAGAAAAAAGCTAGGTGAAGAGATATAAAATTTAAATAAACACATTAATATAATATAAATATGAGTATATAGCTTGAAGAAAGACAGACAGAGTGATAGAAATATAAATGGATAGATATTATTATATATAAATATAAATTAATTTGAATGATATTAAAATTTTGACTACTAAATTACAGAATATAGATGTCTTTAATGTAGATTAATAACAAGGAAAATAATAATATTAGATAAATGAAATAGATGTCCATGGATACTTAGATACTCAGATATAAATATAAAAAAAGAGAATAGTTGTAATGTGGATTTGTAAAATGAAAAATAATAATAATAGATAAATTAAATATATCGATATACTACCAAAAATTCAAAGTGAACTTGAAATAAAAGCAAATTTGGGACTTGTTCACTTTAGGTTCAATTTTGTACTATTTTTTATTACATAAATTCAACACTCAAAACTTGAGCATAGGAGTGCAATCATATAGAGCGCAACACTCCAGATCACACAGCTCCAACTTCAGTAGCTGCTCTTTACAGTGATAATCGCTTAGCATGAACTAATTCACAAGCTCATTCAATTTTTTGCAGCGCTGAATAACCAGAAATATATCTGTAACAATATATCGCGCTAGACAGATTTATGAATAGATTTGGAAAGCAATATTTTAGTCTGCAGAGAGTTTTGTGGTCAAGCTGCATGCGATAGCAAATGTGCCTTACAAAATAGGTCATAAAACTCACAAAACCAACGAGGAAACAACAAGTAAAATGGCAAAAGTACAAAAAAAAATAGAGATATAAAAGAAGGAGCAACGCAAAAGAATTGAAGATACATGGCGCAAGGCTAAAGCGGCGGCAATAGAGCTGCATGCCTGAAGAGAGGGCATTCGAGTGCACATGAGTGTGTTTGCCAGTGTGTGTGTGTGTGTGTGTTTGAGTGTGTCTGTGTGCTGGGTATTATGTGAACATGAAACTAACGAAGCTGCAGCCGCAGCAGCTTCAAATGGCACAAAATTTCCAAGCAGAAAATTGAGAAAGCCATGAAAGAGATGCGAACGAAAGAAAAAAGAAATAAAGAGAAAAGAATAGAAAGAACGTTAACTAAACTGAATATAGAGGTAAGCGCTAGGGATAATAAATGACAATGGTTTTTGGTATTAATTATTGGTTTCGGCTACGCTAAATGCCTGGCAAAAGCTACCGAAATGGGCGTGCGGCGGGGCGTGGCTGAGTGTTTAAATTTGTTCATTCTGCCGCACTTTGTTGTGCAGTGCAAAACTTATTAAGACACAAAAGAGTCGTCGAGCACAATAAAGCCGAGCCGAGCAGAACTAGCGCTGGCGCTGGCGCTGGCGTCGCGTCTGTCTTAAAAGTGGCAGTCGTTCTGCCAGTTGTACTGCCCGTCCTGCCATCCGGCCGTCGTCCTGGCAGCAGGCGTCACCGCTTGTTGAATAATTTCGGCATCTTTTGTTTTAGCTAGCTGAGCGAGCGCCTCAGTGCAATTGTTGTCAGCTGCACTTAGCGGGCCCTTTTCTTTTGTGGACCAGCTCTCATTCTCCCTCTCCGCCAGCCGCTCCTGCCCCGCCATCTATCTGGCTGGGAATAAAAAGCACATTTCGCTTTTTAGTTTTAATTATGGGCAAAGTTTCGCGCTGGCCTGTTAAACGTGTTAAATGTGGCAGGCGCAGCTAAAAATAATTATAAATGGCAGTCTTCAAGCAGAGCCCGAAAAACTTCAGATATTCCAAAACGAGAAATCTTTATCAAGGTAAAACTGTTTTTAATTGCCAGCCAAGAAATGTGATTAGATTTGAGTTTCTTTTTGTGTCGGCCGAATCCGTTCATGCGCCATGTGGCACGAATGTTATGTCATAAAGCGATTTTGCTGCATTTTAATTAAAATTATATTCAAAGTTTTTGGCCAGTCGAATGGACACGCATGGCTTTAATTGCAATGCATAAGCAAATGTATTTTTTTTTTTTTTTTTTTTTGGTTTTTGGGGCCCAGCTGCTGTCAGAAAGTTGACATTATGGCAGAAGAAATGAAATGGAGCAGGCGAGCTGCAGTTTGGTTAGTTGCTTGCCTGGTTGGTTGGTTGGTTTTGGATTAAGGGGAGGACAGCCGCACGCGACTCTAGGCTAACCGAAAATCCAGTGCTGAGTGCAATACACAGCCAGCAGGCAGTCGACACATCAAGGATTTCTGCTTGGGCCTCAATCCGCTTGCATGGCTAACAAAACCAACAATCGACCCCAAACTGACATTGACAATTCACAAGAACACGACGTCAGTTCAAGTGTGTGTGTGTGAGTGTGTGTGTGTGAGTGTGCGTGTTTGCATGTGTGTGATAATTAAATTTTCCAGTTATACTTCCGCACTGCATTTGCTCGACTCGACTCGCCTCGCCTCGTCTCGACTCGATTCGTCTACAGCTCAACTCTCAACTTGCTTCACTCGTCTCGACTGACATTTGTCTATCTGTTCGAGCTATCCGACCGTCCGGCCGTCCGGCTGTCTGGCCGTCCGGCCGGTCCGGTTGTCGACGCAGCAGTTGATTTGGCTTCAACCAACTCGAAAATCGCACCCATTGGCCTTTTGGACTTGAAACCGAAAGTGCCAAATGGTCATTGATGAACGTTTCCGTTATTGGTAGGAAATTGAGTTTGAGCCACTGACGGATGCAGCAGTCAAACTGAGCCAAATCTAATTGGTGTAATGGCCAAATTGCACGACCATCGAGCGTCCTTTATTTATTTGCGAAGTCGTTGCAAAAGTCTACCAAAACGACAGTTCATAACTCGCAATTAGCACAGCTCTCGGCTAAAAGCGTTCGCAATTTCACTTAAGCCAAGCGAATCACTTTTGCCACCTATGCATAAATGATATGAAATTGAGTTATTGAGCTCTCAGCTGTGAGTAGTTACTAAGAAGTTAGTTAACAGTTGGCAAGGTCTGCCAAGCTTAATTCTGATTGCAGCTGCATATAAATTTGTGTTTAATTTTGCCTTTTCTTCCTTCTGTTTTCAAGCTAATTATCATTTAGTTACAGCATTTTAGCAAATTTAACTCTGTTAAATGCCTTCATGCCTGACTGTTTGCCTTATATATATCTGTCTATATATATATATATATATATATATATATATATATATATATATATATATATATATATATTATGCACATGTCCTTGATGAAATTACCAAAACGTGTTAAACTTTGAAATGCGCCTCGCAATTTGTCCCTTTTTGTTTAGCCCCCCCAAACACTCCACAGACACTGCACATCGCCTTCTAATGGCGCCGAATTGTTTGCCAGCTGAAACAAAAAAGAACTAAACGAGCGTGGCCATCGGGCATCACTGACTGTGCATGCTCGTTCATAGAACTGCTCTTTAGTGTTATATTAATTTATTTTTAGAGAGAAACAACTATGATATGATTGCCAAGCCAAGTGTGAAGCTGGCTCATAAACATTTATTTATAAACTTGTCAATTTTTATTTATTTATTTTATTTTATTATTATTATTTTATATTATTTAAATGTTTGTATATTATATAAAATCATTTATAATTTTTTAAAAATACTTTATATTAATTCTATTATTTCTATTTTATATTTTTTCTATTATTAAAATCATTTATATTATTTATACTACTGATAGTGCTTAATTGATGTGCATTATTTTAATTGCTTATATTATTTATGTTATTTATATTATTTATTCCTTTTATTTATTTTGAGTCAAAAAAATATTTTAAAAATCCAATAAATTCATGAATAATAGATTAATTTTTTTTATGAACAAAAACTAGTTGCTAATAATTTGCCAGCTCCACCATGAGTATACACCACGTCTGCAAACACTCTTAATACATTCAGCTCAACGGACGCGGCACAAACTCTGCAGCAAGCCAATATGCTCTGTTGCTGAGCACGCGTCAAAAATAACAAAAAAAGAACGAAACGGACATTGTGTAAATATTTTTCATGTGTACTTTAGAGCAACAATTGGAGAGGGCAGAGCGCACAGAAGAGGATAGTCACATGGCAACAGTCAGACACACACACACACAGTGAAAAACTTTGCTGTAATAGTAGTTGTAGTTGTTGTTGTCGCTTTAAGCAAATATGGCCGCCAACCCGCAGTTTTTGGCTCATTTTGCGAGCGGCAAGCATAAATAAGGCCATCTGCGTTCGAGCAGCAGCAGCAGCATCATCCACATCGCAATTTGGCCAAAGAGCCCTAAAATGGCCAGACCCCGGCAAAAGCAAGGCAAACAGCAGTGGCAGCGGCTGTAGCAGCAGCAGCAGCAGCAGCAGCAGCTAGACGGCCAGTCATTCGTTCAATCATTCATGTTGTCATTCAAACATTGACGCCAGCTGTTTGGAGCTGAACGAATAATACCTTTTGTTCTTCCGCCTGCTGTTGTTGTTGTTGTTGTTGATGTTTTAAACAGCATCAGAGCGATAAAGAAAATGTGTTTGTTTTTCATTTTCTAGTTCTTCTTTGGTTGCCAAAATACATACGAGCGCGTTGGCCGCATTCCTGCTGCCGCATGCCATATGCAAGAGCCCCAACATGGCAGCCAGACCATAAGCCTTTTTTAAGTAGTTTTTAATAATGTTGCCACACACGCGGAAAAAAGGACGCTCAACAGCTGCCGCTGCCGCTGCTGCTGCTACTGCCGAAAGAAGCAGAAAATAGGTAGAAAATAAAATATAGAAATGGTAGAGTGTAAAAATAAAAAGAAAAGGTGGCCAAAATGGCAAGCCAGCATAAATAAGACGCTGGATAATCAGGCATGCCCCACACACACATACACAGAGAGAAAGAGTGAGAGAGAGAGAGAGAGAAAGATAATCGACGACTTGCGCCCACGCCCATAATTTTTGCGGCCAGCCGGAGATTGCGGGGATTGCGCTTTCTATTGTTGCACGGCAAGCAAACAAATTGAATTTAAATGGTTGTCAGCAACAGAAATTAGTTTTGCCTTTTGAGTGCCTGAAATAGATGGAAAGAGCTGCTAGAGTCTGGGGCCGAGCAAGTAGCTGCAGTCGGGAGCAACAAATAAATAATAAAAGAAAATGCGCACACAGCTCCGTAAATTATGAAACGAAAAGGCGAATGAAGGCGGCAAAATAGAAAAATAAGAAAAAATTGCCTTCAAGAGACAGCCTTGCAGCGCAGCGCAGCGCCAGGCATACGACTCTAATTAAAAGATGACATCTGAAGATGGCCAGCGCGTAGTTTCAAGTCGATGTATGTGTGGGTTCAAAGTAAAAATAATATAATTAGCTGACAGCTGCATGGATAGATTGTGATTAGAAAATCATTTCTGCAGCCCATTGAAAATTATTGAAATTGAGCGCGCGAACCTCTAACTAAATTCTGCATTTTACCGACAGCTTGTTCTGCGAGTTGAGCTGAGAGCGTGAAACGATGTGGGGCAGATAGAAATTGTTGACATGAATAGAGCGAGCAGATGCAGCTCTGCCTGTTAGATTGAGTGGAGATGTGGAAAATATATAATTGACAATAATGAGTTGAAGAGAACAAGAGGCAAAAAATTACCCAGACTTTTAGACAAGAGATGAGACAGACATAAATATAAAAGAAATGTGACAAATGACTTGGAAAATACAACAGAAAATTACTTCTCTCTCTCTCTTTCTTATTCTCCCTCTCTCTTGATTACAAACTCATAACCTTACAACTTTCACCTTGACATCTTTGACGTCTTTTCACGGAATTCAGAATTTCGATCTGCTTAATATATGCTTTCTGAGAACCCTGATATCAACCTTCAGCTCAAGCTCAAGTTGTGACCTTAATAAGAGAAAATCGAACACATTCAGCAAATGAAGAACTCAAACTAAAGTTGTTATGAAATTCGATTGGTTTCATAAAAGTTTCGCTCAATGAGGACAGCTGGCCAGAAATACTCAAAAGTATTAAATATTGTAGTCGCTGCTTCCATCTATGACAAAGCCAAGTTATCTCTTTAGGCATATGTATATATATATTATTGTAGTTAGCTTTAACTATGCAGCAGCTATTTCTAGTCATCAACGCGCAGCAAACACTCGTAAATCTGTTTAAAAAGGCATAGCTGAAATAATAATTGTTATCTTATTCATAGGCAGATGACATGCTAGCCAAGCGAGCTTGTAAAATGAAGTTTTTAGGCCTCAAATGAGGGTTTCGCTGCATACGTTATGCATATATATTCAGATATATATGTAGGTGTATGTGTATGTGTATGCAGGGGTACATCAAAAAGCACAGCTGCCTGGCCGCAACAAAGCAAAGTCTACTTTAAAACACTTTTCGAGCCATGGTGAATGACAAAAAAAGGGACAAGAGGCCCGAATAGACGGGCAGACTGGCAGCCAGGCTGGCTGGCAGACAAACAAGTAGAAACAACGAAGTGCAAGAAGTACAATGATAATGATGATGGGCATCCTGAGGGCTGAGGCTGTTGATGAGTGAATAATGCGGCACACGTTGAGTGCCCGGCTACAGCTAACATATGAGCATCATATATTTTGACAAAAGCTGCCACAGCTTTTCCCGCACCCCCCAGCTACCTTCTTCGTCTGCTCTGGCGCTCTTTCTCTCTGCATGTATGCAAAGAACTCGGCATGTGCTGGCAGCAGCTGCCAGACAGAACAAACAGGCTGCAAGAGAAATGAAGCCCGGGCACCGTCTACATAGATGGACGAGCTCGTGGCTCATATTGTCTTATGCAAATATAATATATATTAAAAACAAAAAAAAAAAAAAAAAACATTTAATAAGGCCGTCTGCATTTTATAGAATTAACAAATGTTTCCGCTGGCTCGCAGCTAGTTTTTAACATTCAGCAAATATTATTTTAGCAACAATGTTTTCTCTTAATTTCAATCATGCGACAAACGGGGCGTATGTGTAATGTATGCATATGGGCATACTGGGCGGAGCGGAGCGGACTGGCAGAGCGTCGATGCCACAGGTGCTGAAAATTGCAAATGCCACAAAGCAAATGAATTTTGTCCACACGATAGTGCTAAATAAATGCATTTTAAAATAAATAAAAATATTAATGCTTTTTCATATGCCAAAAGATAAAAAGTAGAAAGTAAAAAAGCGTAAATAAATCAATTGATGGCGTGGAAAATTTATTGATTAAATTCAGCATGTGGGTCAGCTATGCAAATAGGCCGAAATGCTTCAATATACATATGTTGAATATCAAATATCAACCATAGAGCAGCACTCTCCATTAAAACTACATTTTCAGCTTTAATTAAATGTTGAGTAAATAACGATGTTAGACTGAGCTCAACTGTTATGTTTTGAGCACTAATGCGAACAGCGCTTGATAGTTTCTCTTTAAGAACTTTAGCATTGAAAATTAACGTCGCTCTCTGTAGGTGCAAGAGTGGCAAGCAAAGCAGCTGCGAGCTCTTCTTATTTTAATGATTATCATTGCCAAGGCAGGCAGAAAAGGTAGCTTGGCTTTACTTTTTTTTAGCTAGCTCAGATTTTAAAATAAAATTTATTTTATCGTAAGTAAATAATTTAGGTGCATTTGCTAAGTCTAAAATGCTGTTGCTAAAATTAAAAAAAAAAATTAAAATTAAAAAAATATTGTATATATTAATAATAATATTTATATTATATGGAGTAAGAATTATTTATATTTATCTATTTGGTATACTATATTAATTATATATTATATTAGTTATGCGTTCAAAAACATTGTGAAAAATGTAAATAATTTTCTATTAAGTATGATAAATGTAAGGGGATAAAAATATTAAATTTATGAATGAGTCAAAAACAATTAATAATTTTTGTAATTCTGTCAGCCATTGTTTTAATATAATAAATGTAAAGGGAATAATATATTAATTTTATACATTTACATTCATTGAGTATATTGATCATATTACATGTCAAACCTTTGAAGGTTATCTCTTTAGCTCAGCTCTATGCTGAAAATACTTTCTATCTTCTTGCTCAATTAACATTTACGAGCTCAATAAAGTTTAAGTCTTCCACTCATCCACCTCCTCGACCATTTTAAGCCTGGCAACAGTGCATATTGCAGTCAGTTAGACCCGACAGCAGTGCTAAGCATTTACTTTTTAACGATTCAACAGAGTCTTAAGGCCACGTTTATTGCACTCTGCACCACGCACGTGAAAGCGAGCAAATAATGAAATGCAAATTAGTTGCCGCATGGCCACACGCAAGTGGGGGGCGCAGGTGCAGAGCACGCGGCGACTGCCACACTGTTATTGCAGCTGTTCATAAACTCGAATGAACTCATTAGGGCGGCACACTCAAAGGAGTGGCAAGTCTGTGTGCATGCGCGCGTGTGTGTGTGCGGTGTGCGTGTATGTGGGTGTGCGTGTGTTTTGTGACCGCTGCAAATCACTCTGAATAATTGGCTGCTATTGAGTGCTTGTAGCAGTATAATGCTAATGTACTGGTCATAAGAATGAGAAACAGCGCAAGATAGATGAAAAGAGACGGAGGAAGAGAGAGATAGAGTGAGTGAACGAGGGAGAACTGCTGAGAAAATGTGGCACAGTCAAACTGATGGACAGCCATTTTTAAGCACTACTTATACCACATCTGTCAAGCCACCCCCACACTGTCTCTCTCTCGCCCTCTCTCTCTACCTCTGTCTCTTTCTCTATCATATCTAGCTCTCTCTCTTTCTTTATGGTTTTCAATTGTCAAAGCCACTGCAGCATCATCCTTGGGAACAGCAGCAGCAACAATGTGCAATCCGCATGCCTTGAAGGCAACTTCCGACACACTTATTTATTTTTTGCTTTGTTTGCATTTGTGTATGTGTGTTTCTGTGTATGTGTGTGTGTGAATGGTTCGTCCACACACCGTCACACTTTCAATAGCACTTTCCATTGACACCAAAACCGAGCTCTGTTGCCCTCCCTCTGCCGCCCGCCCCAAACAAAGCGAGCACAAATGGTAACGACAACATCTCTCGGCCTGGGCCATGCGCTGCCGTTCGTCCTGCTGATCCTGGTGACGGCGCAAACTGAAAGCAACCAAATGCGAGTGAGAGTTAACAGCAATTTGTAACGATAATTGTGTGTATTTTTCAGTGACAATAACGTTGAATGTTGATGAGTTTGCTTGGCGACGACCCGTCCATCTGCCTCCCATCCTATTCACATTCAGCTCTTAGCACTTGGTCCTTGTCCATACCTCACCAGCATGGCCTAGCATGGCCTGGCCTGGCCCAGCCTGCCATGGCATGGACGTCATTCTCGTATCGTGATGCCATATGAGAGATACGACCTAGCAGCACCATGCAGGACAGTGTCTACATAGCTGTTACTGCTCCAGCAGCAGGCAGCTCGTGTTGTTGCTGTTGCTGTTGCAGTGTAAGTGCCTAAACGACAAACATTTTTAAGCTGAGTGCTGCGCTTTTTACAGCGCCGCACAGGCAGAAAAGCAGAAGATGAAAATGGTAAAAGGAAAAAATAATATAATCGGCGCCAAAAACCGGACATCGAGTCATTGTCAAATATGTTGCCGGCACTGGGGCCTTAAGTGCAAACACCATTTAAGGCCAGAAAATTGCTGTAATTGTGTTTCAAGCAAAAGTCAAGCAAAAGATAACACAGCAGTCGTAGGCGCGCCGAGCTGAGTCGACAGATGAATACCCTGGCGGGATGTTAAAAGGAATTTAATAAAAGAATATAAATATACTACAATTTGCTTGGTGGAAGATATATACTAAAAAAATATAATTGAGGCTAAGCTTAGCTAATTGTCTAGGAATAAATACAAATGGGTATAGGAAAAATCATTGGGCATGACAATGCCTGTTAAACCAGCTGTAACATAGTAACATATATCCAAAATGAAACTAGGCAAAAATAAATACTTCAGTTGAATTTCGCTTGTTTGCATGTTGATTTATAATTATGCATAGACAAACAGATGAGAATTACGAAATACGTGCTTAACGTTAAAAAGTGTTGCATACCTTTAGGGGCTGCCAGTAAATTTTGAATGCGTAGGTGTAACAAATGGCACAATCAATGAGGAGCACACACAGCAGAACACACATGCACACCCACACACACACACACACACACATATATATATAGCTGACAATATATGTATGCCACGTGTACTGGCAATTAAATTCAATTTGTCATTTAGTTGAAATTAACTTTGTGCATAATTGATTTCATTTGATTTTGCCTTTACATCAATGTGTGTGAGTGTGTATGGTTTTACTGCTGTCATTATAATTGTTGTTGTTATTGTTGTTGCTGTTGCTGTTGACTCTGCAACCATTGTTGTTGTTGCCATCGCCATTATTGGGGCGCACGTTCAATTGTTTCTGACAATTAATAAATTTTGCGCATAATTAATTTATGCGCCTGGCCTTTAAGCAAACAATGGCACCCACAGCGCTGTTTGTCCACATTTTTGCTGTCCGCGTTACTAATAAATTTACTGCTTTGCTAACTGTAATTAAAACGCATTTTAACATATTGTAAATCTGTTTAGAGAGCATTAAATAAAAAAAAAAAAAACAACGAAATGAAAATATCAAATAAACATTTTAACATTGATAATATTCAAATATTTATGTGCATTAAAAATTTAATCAATTATATAAATTAGCTTTTGTATATTGACAAAATTTGGTTTAAATTAATGAAAATTGTGCTTAAAGCCGTTTTCAAATATATTTTGGTAAATTTCCTTGGGAACTTAACTTTGAAAAAGTTGTGTAAACGCTGCTGGAGCTTCCCACCAGCCCTGGCACCTGGCACTTGCCACCTGCCACCTGCCACCTGCCCTTTGCCCGTCGCTTGTCTCAAGCCATGTACGGCCACCCACAAGCTGCACAAATAGAACCCATTTCAAATAACTCTCGCCTTTTGCCTTTCGGGCATTTTTAAATACAGCAAGAAGGCAAACAGAATGCCTGGATCTGTAACGGTACTATGGTGCGGCAGCGGTGTAGGTTTGCCAATGCGTTAACATCTACCACACACACTCACACACACACACACACCGTTACACACACTCATTCACAACTTTCGCCTTTATGCTTTTTTATGAGGCTGAAATATGAGACGCGTGTTTTCGTGTGTTTATGTGTGTTAACGGCTTTACGTGTTGCTGTGCGTACATATGTGTGTGTGCGTGTGTGTGTGTGCCCACGTTTGGTATGTAGTTTGTATTTAGTAAAAGGATTTTCAACACCGTGCGCGGTTAGTCGTATTTTTCTATGCAAACACAGACGCGCGCGCTCGCTTGCTCTCTATGGCACGAACACGTATTTTGTATGACGGTATTTATGACATGTTTACTCAATAACAAAACACTTGAGCTTCTAACCCAAATACCCATAAACAAGTAAGCCACACACACTCGCACACACACACGCACATACCCCGACATGCTTGCTGTGTGTGAAATCACAATTTTGTTTCGTTTGCTGAAGCGAATCGCGCCGCGTGTGTTTCAACAATTTTAATACAAATAATTTTGTAAAATTACTTCCAGTTGGCAATGCGTGCCTTAATTTGTTAACCAGGCCCAAAGAGTGTGTATACATATGTATATTTATTATATGAGTTTGTCTTTGTCTATGCTTAAAGCTCTTGGCGTAAATCATGCAAGAGTATTTTTAAATAATTTAAGCAAACTAAATTCTTGTCGAAGCACATTCATAATAATTTTTAATACCCTAATGTCCTGCCAAGGGTCGTTTGACAAATGCAATTTGCATGGTGAATTCTCAGCGGAAATTGAACACATTGAATGAATGAAACACCTGGATAAAGTTTTTTTTTTTGTAGCCCAGCTGCATATTTGGCTCAGAGATTTGTTAACACAACTTTGTGCGAGTGTGTGTGTGTGTGTATCTGTAGAGTACATACCATAAACAAAAGTCAAATAAATCAACGTCATCATCATCATCAGCATCAGCAGCAGCAGTGGCAGCAATGGCAGCGGGGCTCACATGAGTACGTCCTGTGCCAAAGGACGAGTAGGACAACGGCACCAAGCAGAAGGCAACAAAGTATCAGGACATACGCAGGAGCATCTCCTGCAGGGCAGCCATAAAGCAGCCAGCGAAATATAAATGCAATAAAATATTTTTAATGGCTCGTAAATGTTAAAATTACGCCAAACACAAAAAGAGCAGAAAATCAGCCCAAAGAACGGGTAGAACAGCACAAAAAAAACCATATGAATGAACTGTAAATTGTCGCAGCAGCCAAAATAAAATACATTATATATATATATATATATATATTATATATTATGTAAATAAATAAATGTGCGTATTTGCTGCATTATAAATGCAAATGCTTTACGATTTGCATTAGAGAGTTTAGTGAAATTTACAGATTAGCATATTAGAGCACAAATTAATGGAAGCGCCACAGGAGAGCAAAACTTGCTAATTGAATTCAACTACTAAATAGACCGCAGCAGCAATAACAACAATAACAATAACGATTGCAATAGCAACAATGAAATTAAATAGAAAACAATTCACATTGCATTTTGTGCACAAAACATTGTTAAGCCAATTAGCACAAATATCTAATTGTCAGGGCGAAGCTAAAGGAATTATGCAAACCAAAAAACTAGAAGACAGCAAATGTGCAGTAAAAAGCATCGAATCCGAAATACACTAACGAATTGTGAAACAAATTATGAAAACTGAAAATATTTTGTCACAGAAATTTCAATTTTCATCTGCCTTTGGCCATGGCAGTTGCTTGATCTTTAATAGAGAGTCATACGCCTACATAAAAATCTGTAAGTGCTAAGAATTTGGCGTGCCTATTGAAAGAGAATATAAATATATAAAAATGAGAAATCGTGACAAGAGTTTCTAGACTAACAGAATTTCTTGCACAGGGAGAGCTAGACATATTAATTGAAAATATAAGTATACATAAATAAATACATAAACTTAACTTTTTATAGACTTTTTTAATAAACAGACTTTTTAAATAAGAACCAATGACTTAGAAACAAAAAATGAATTATAAATCCTTTAGCTTATTATTATCATTTTTATCTTAATGAAATGATACAAAGAAACACTTTATATAGTTAATTAATATTATTTATATATTATATTTTTAATGTGAAAAGTTTATATAGCATAAATTAAATATAATAATAAATATGAGTAAATAAAGTGATCTACTTGATCACATAATATTATTATTACAAATCATTTAATAATTTAAATTTTTTACAAATCGTTTATTAATTTAACTTTTCATTCATTTAAATTAAACGCAGAGTTCATATAGTTAGTTTAATTGAAATTAGTTTTTGGTAGCATATAGTTAACATATTTTATAATTTATGTTGATTTTGAGGAGAAGAACTATGCAGCAAATATAATTTAACATGGGGTAACATAATATTTATATAATTATTATAGATTTCATATGATTAATTTACAAATTTCAATGTCGAGCACGGATGTATTCTTACAATATAATATATATTTAAATTCCTATATTAAACTTAGAGCCAACCAATTTAAAATATGTAAAATAAACAAAAAAAAATTAAATTTCATTTAAATAACGATCGATTATGCTCAACAAATGCACAAAGAATAGCTCTATGTAAATTTGACTGTAATAAATTACCTCAGAACAATTGGAATACCAAAATATATATGTTAAGCGAGCCTAAAGTGTGGTCGCTTATTGAAATCACTATGAAATTGATGTGCATCAAAGATGCACTTATTGACAACAATTTTGTAGAAAATTTATAAAGAGAATTGAGGAGAGAATGGATGGAGCTAACTATATCAGCAAATAGCAGCAACAAAAGACAACAAAACAATGCACATGTACATAGTGTGTGTGTGTGAGTGAGCTTATGTGTTGATAAAATTAAACTACATTGTTGAAAATCACAGCAATGGTGATAGAGATAATAAACAAAAGGGAACAGGACGAAGTTGCCATAGCCAGCAGGACACTCGTCCAGCACCCAGCCACGACACTGGCGCAAATTTGTTTCTGTGGCTGCGCATTTAAATATTTTAAAATATTTATTGTTGAAAATGGCAAAATATTTATAAGCAAAATATGCACAAGATCTCTGAGCTCCTCCCCCAAAGTAAGATATATACTTAATACCCAACCATGTGGATGTGCGCGTGTATGTGTGTGTGTGAGTGTGTGTGTATTGTGTGTATTTGGTATTTGTGAAAATAAAGCCCGAGGGCCGAGTAAACGGCATGTCCGCATGCATTTATGCATGCCAAACTGCTAGACGGCCAGACAAGCCGGCCATTGGGCAATAGCCGCTGGGACAGAGGACACATTGCATTGACCGCACACACAGGCAAAGAGACAGAAAGGAGGCGGGGAGGCGGGGCCAGTGGAGGTGATGTGGATGCTGGATTGAGAGCAACATATGCTGGCCATGCGTACACTTTATCCATTTTAAATATGCAGATCAGGCAAAGGTTGTGCGACAAGCAAAAGGTTAAGACAAACACGAATATGGCTAAGACCAAACTAGCCAAAATATGCACTAGCAGAGAGTGAGAGAGAGTGAGAAGGAGTTAGGGAGAGAGAGTTGACTAGCTTGAGCGAAGTCTGGAGACTATAGCTAATGCCTGCGCTTGTTTTTCAGCTATACAGCTGAGCCCTTAGAGAGAACCTCACACCCAAACACAAACATACTCTCTGTCTCTCGCTCTCTCTCCTTCACTAAATGTTGCCTTGGGGGGTAAACAAAAACGAATTCTATGGCAAAATTTGCACATTATTAGCATTAAGTTAAATTGTATTTTTATTTTTTGTATTTTTTGTTGTCTTTGAGTCGCTAGTCGCACCCCACAGCCACGCCTCTTGCTGAGTTGGGTGCAAATCCGTAACAAATCTTTCGAAATTGTTTTACTGACTGCATTGAAATTCATTTCATGGCAAATCTTTTGTGATTTTACCAAGCACACTTACACATCGATGTGTGTGTGTGTGTGTGTGTGTGTGTGCCTGACAAACTGTGGCATTTCACTTAATATCAATTGATTTAAATGGACAAATGTCTTGGGCAATAATGTTTTAAAAGAGCTAACGAAATATTTGATAGGGGCCTGAATGATTCAATGATTTGGGCTAAGTCTATAAAATATTGTCATTGAAATTAGAAAACAAATTCAAGAATTTAGCAAATATTTTCAAGCTTTTATAGCACAAGTAAATGTGCCTTTGAAAACTATTTGTTTGTGTCCAAAATATTTGTGGTCAAACAAAATTCATGAATCCAATAATAATTGAGCTAACGCATAAATAATATGTCAACATGCCTATGGAAAATATTTGAAAATTAACTTTTGTAAAATTGACCTTGAATTTGCTGGCCTCACCAAATATTTCTATGCCCAAATGAAATTTATTTAAAATTGATTATATGTTCAAGCATTTTGTTTGTCATAAATAGAAATAAATTACTTTTTGTGTATGATCTGGTATTGCATGAAACGATATCTCTCTGTTGTCCATAGTAAAAGTAAACCAAAATGAAATCTTAATAAATACTCAAGCGTGTAGCTCATAAGTCAAATGGCTTTGCAGCTCTTCTTTGCTACTCAGACATTATATAGTGTATTATATACAAATGGTCAAATATATTATATATATATTTATATATCTGTATATATCTTTTGGTATATGAAACGTAGTCGCATTGCTGCTATTTTCAAGTGGTTTTGCCGCTGACCAAAGCCAATTGCCTTTCGGTGACTAAGATTTATTTGCATTTCCGTTTGAATGCATTCGAGTTTTATTTCTATAGCTGTTTGTAGTTTACTTTGCTTGTGTGTGTGTCTGTGTGTGTTTCACTCGAACGAGCTAAACACGCACATGCTGTCTCACACACACACACACACACACACAATCGCACTTGGATTTGGCAACAAAAGTTGACTGCGTATTTGGCAACTTGAACGTGGCCTCTACGATTCAGCAATGTCCGGCTCTTTAGCCAGCACTCTAGCCCGTTCTCACCTAGGGCCGAGGCCGAGGCCATGCTTGCCTCTCGCTCCCTGCATAAAACTTATAATGGCGCATTTTTTAGGTACAGCTCGAAGCATTTGGCCCTATTAACAAACTCAATTTGTGAACAATTTCGAGCGCCCTGTTCGGAACAATGGGAGAGCGCACGGTTTAAGGATATGCTTTACGTCTAACGGTTTATCGTCTCTGACCAGTGCAACACGTACCACGTTGCCTTTGCCCCTGATCCCGTTGACCCCTCGACTGCTCAGTGCGGCTGTCTGAAGTCGTTCTGGCCAGCACAAGAGTTGGAAGCGACTGAACTCTTGTTGTTGCCATTCCGCTATTCCCCTTGCTCAATTCCACACTCTCTCTCTCTCTCTCTCTCTCTCTCTATCTCTGTCTCTCTCTCTCTCTCTCTCTCTCTCTATCTCTGTCTCTCTCGCTCTAGGTAACTCTATGCAGAGCAGCAATTTAAAAATCGCTTACGGCCACGCCACTGTCATAAAATCAAGCATCATCATCATCAGCGGCAGTGATGGAAGCAGCAGAAGCAGCAGCAGCAACCAGTCGGAGCAGCAAGAGAAGCCATAGAAGTAGTAGGAGCCACAGGAGCAGACAGAGCTTGGTATAGAAGCAGGTGAAGCAGTTTTTTCTACCTGACGCTTCGTGTGTTTTATGTGCTTGGCCGTTTCTGGTATCATTTCGGCCCTTTGTACGCTGCTTTCAAAGACAATCAAGGCATATTAGTTGAGGTGAAAAGTTGCTGAAGTGGCCAAAAAGTATTTATTCAGACAATTGCTAAAACTTTAAGTCAACGAGCCTTGACACCCAAAAGCAAATACCTTATTCTATAAACATTTAATATGATTCCTACTCCCTCAGCTACAGGGTATCGCACAGTCGTCTTCTGCCATCTGCAATTGCAGTATTTTTTCGTACCTTTTGCATCTTTGTCTGGTCTTTTGTAGTAAATGTTCGGTACGTGACAGATTTGTTATAATTAACATGATTGACGAGCTTGCGACGCCAAAACTGATAACTATATTTTAATGTTCAGGTCTGTCATGCAGCTCTATATATATATATTATATACATATACATAGATAGATGGACGTGCATCGTATTTGGGGCGATGATATGTCACTCCGTGTGGTCAGTTGTCAGTCATGATTAGTGGTCACTCTGTCTGCCTGTCCGCCTATTTGAGTTGCATTAAAATGCATAAATTTCAATACACTTTAGCCTCACATCACACACACACACACACACGCAGAGCACACACTTCGATTGAAATCTAAATTGCATTGCATACCAGCAGGGGGCAGCTACAAATTCAACTGTAAAAATTGCTGCAGTTAAATACTGCACTTGATAACACAACTGCAACAGCAGCAACAACAACATCAACAACAACAACAGTTGCAACGGGGCAACTACAAATGCGTTACGTGTTAGACGCCAACGCCGTCGCTTTTGGCTAACAAGCAGCACAGAAAGACACAACAACAACAAAACCGAGCAACGAACAAAAACAAACAGGATATGGGCGGGCAAGCACGATATGTCTAGATATATATATATATATAAATGTATATAGCTATATACATGTGCATGTGTAGTTGTGTGCGCTTGCCTGGCACATACATTACACTGCACAACAGTTCTTGCAACTGTAAAAAGGCAACTGACTACAGCAACAGCAGCCGCTGCCAGTGGCAACGACTAACTAATGCCCTCTCTAGCAAGATCAATAAGCTACCATATATGAAGGTATATAGTCATAATATCTTGTATATATTTATTTATTTATTTATTTTTGTATTTTGTATCGTTTTAATTAATTATTTATTTATTTCTTTGTTAGTTTATTGATTTAATTATTTATTTATTTTATTATTATTTTTTTATTTATTTATTTATTTGCTTACTTATATATTTATTTATTAATTTTTCTTTATTATTTTAAAAAAAAAAACTTCAAAGTTCATGATTTTTGCAACTTCGCCTCCAATTAATGGCAGCAGAATTAGAGGCAAGCTCCTTTGGATACGCTGCCGAACTGTCTGCTGTCGAGCTGTATAGATCAAGGATCTTTGAGACTTTAAGTAAGACTTGCTCACACGCTAGTCAGCACATACATATAAAGGTGTTTTAAAAGCAAGGATACTTGCATATATCAACCTCCAAATCAATAAATATTTATTATTACGATTTTTTATTTATTTGAAAATTTAATTTTAAAAAGATCTTAACTCTTGTTTAGACTGAATGAAAAATATTTCAATTTGTATTCCTTAATCCCATTAAAGCCTTCAAAATAGTGCATAATTTTATAGATCATATCTGCAGTTAGAGTATGAAAGCAAAACCACGAATCATTTGGCAAGGCAATGCCCAAAGTGGCTGCTGTCCACGCGTTTATTCAAAAGGATATTACGAGTACTACTAGCCGCATGGTAGCTGGCAATGCTGCTGCTATTGCTGTTCTTGTCAGTTACAAGTGCAACAATTGCAACAACAGCAACAGCAACAATGGCAGCAATAACCGCAGGCAGCAGGCAGCAGGCATCAGGAGCTGTAGACCGCAAAACGGAGATCAGAATTGCATATGCAAAAATGTAACTGAAATTCGTAAAATGCGCCCAAAGAGCACTTCTAGAGAGAGATAGACGGAGAGAGTGAGACGAAGATATTGATATAGAGCGAGAGACATAGAAAGAGAGAGAGAGCTAGTCGAACGGCGGCGCGAGTCCAAGTTCAGCTGCTGGTTATGCGCTGGCCAATCGAATAAAAAGTGCATAAAATATGTTTACTTTTATGTGTTGGCGTTTATGTTCGCATTGTTGCTGTTGCTGTCGATGCTGTTGTCTGTGCAGAAGGTCAATAAAAGGTCATTGAGAAGGTTATATCAGTGGCCACAGCACACAGTGTATCCGTGTGTGTGTGTGTGTGTGTGTGTAAGTGGGCGAAAGTTTGCTCATGCGTGTGTCTGCCAATGACTGTGTGGGCAGTTCAGCTATGGCTTTATGTTTGCTCGTGTTGCTCTGTGCCTGTGTCAGTGTGTGTGCGAGCTAAGCAAATGTCCGACCACACACTGCAAGTCAATAGGTAACCCATATACGTAGCTGCCTTTTGGCAGCGAATTAGAATGAAGTGTTAAAAACGAAGCACAAATCGCCAGAGCCGATTGAATTTTATGCGGCGTGGCTCAGCTCGAGATCTGAGAACGTTCGTGGCATACTCGATTGTGAGAGAGAGATCTTGATAAGCAGATACAGCATAAGTGACATTTAATTGGGTTTTGTCTCTTGAATGTGCGTGTGTGTGTGTGTGAGTTATATGTCTGACTGTGAGAACTTAAGAGTGTGAGTGTCTAGGTATGTATCTCTATACTTTTATTAATATGTACATTTTTTGGAGACTCTCATTTATGCAAGTAAAGCTCAAGTTTTATAAATGTTATATATAAAAATAAATGCTAACATTAATTCAGCGCCAGGGATTATTTGATCATGCATAAAAGTATGCAACCTGCTTCATCACGTTAATTAACTCTCACTCTCCCCCTCTCCCTCTCACTCTCTGCCTCTCACTCTCACTCCCACTCTCCCTCTCACAATTCAAGGTCAATGTCAACTTAATTTTATCTAACATTTTGCATTATCCATTTATGTTCGCCTGGTATTTTCCGCAGCTGCAATGCCGTTTGGCCCATCCAAAATATTTTTTATTTACAGAAAATTAACAGGCGATCAGAAATGAGAAGTAGGATGATATTTAAATGTTAAAATTAATTCATTTGATCATGCCAAAACTCTCACTCTCCCTCTCCAACTTCCTCTCAGTCTCCGTTTCACTCTCACTCTCCCGCTCACTTTTAATTCAATGTTAACTAACATTTCGCGCCCTACTACTCATTTATGTTCGCCTGGTATGTTTCCACAATTGCGATGCCGGGATATTTTTTATTTACAGCGGCTCTGCTGCAACTGATCTCAGCTCGAAATACACACATATCATACATACCTTTGTAACAGTCAATTCTGAAATTTTATAGTTTCCCCGGAGTTACTACTCCAAGATTTGGTTCAACTATAAGCTTTTAGCCAAGACAATATCAATGGCATGGCATAACCAATGATTATGAGTCAACTGGACGCTCTTGCATGTCTGGTTTAATAGGTAAATTGTTCTTACCTATTTTATAATATTTTAAAGTTTAAATTCCATGTTCGTTCCCTTTCCTCTTATTGTCTGTTTTAAACTCTTGCATATACAGACAGCCGTTTACTGCTGCAATTCCAAGGGCTAAGCATAAAATATCTATGGCTCGCAAAATTATTTAACCAATTTACTTCTCTCCACAAAGTTTACTCAAGCGTTCTTCTAGTTAACCGAAAATTTAGTCTCTTCGTCTCACAGACTCTCGCATTTTCTTGCTCTTGCTCCACAAACAAAAATGCATAAATAAAATTTTGTAAATTTTAATGATTTTCTTTTAATGAAAGTGCATCAATCTCAAATATTTTTGCAATATATTTCCCGTAGTAACACCCACACATGCGCTTCTGTGTGTGTGTGTGCATTGAAAATGAAAAATCCTTAGCAAGTTGCGCTCATTAAGGCAGCCGAACGGAAGAAGCTGCCAACGAAAAACCATAAAAATATCAATTTTATGTTTGAACAATGCACCATAAAGTGTAGTCAATGATGGTGCAGTGCTGGTGGTGTGGCGGTGCGGTGGTTGGCTGAGATGAGATTGCGTTGAACGGGCCCAACAAATCTTTCGGGCAGCCGCAACCGCAACCCCATCATCAGCAGCCGCACAGATGCCTTTCAATAATAATAAAGCTGATGATGGCGCCACATGGGGCAAACGCAATGTTGTTGCACAGATCTCCATCATCACCACCAGCACCACCATCATCGTCATCAACAGAGATTGCTCAATCAGTGTGGCAAAGTATGCAAAAATGTACAGACGAAACCCGTTCGGCCATATACGTTATAAGATATGAAAATGATGGGCCACCTAGTCGTAAACTTATTGGTATTTGCCGTAAACTACGTGGCAACGCCTTGCAGCAAAACTTTTCAAGTAGCCTGCATAACCTTTAAATTTACGGCCGACCCCCGAAAAAAAAAAGAAAAGAAACTTAAGCGAGACCCAAACATTTATAAAGAAAAGAAAAGAAACGAAAAGAAAAGCCCAAATACCAAAACAGAAACAGAAACAGAAACTGAATCAGAGGCCAGCCGAAGCGTATCTGAGAGCGCTGCAGCAGGAAATGGCGCTGAGGCCGGCAGGAGGTAAGGTGTGGGGCATAGAGAGAAGATACATTTGCTAACTGCCAGCGGCGGCCGGAAACAGTGCACTGCATGAAGAAGAATAAGAAGAAGAAGAAGCAACAGCAGCAGTTGCTGAAGAAACAGCCGCAGCACTAGAAGAAACTGGCGCCTTGCCTTTAATTTACCAAACTGCCGCCCCCAAGCCGCCCACGAGCAGTGCTTGCGCTTGACACGCCCACACACACACACACACACACACACGTGCGCGCAGGGAGAGCGGGAGAGAGAGAGCCACTTGCCGGCGGCGTAATTTTAATAGACTGCAACAGTCTCAAGTTGCAAAGTTGATTTGCCAGTGGTCGTCGCCTCGTCCTGCCAGCGTCCTGCAGAAAGTTTATGTGCCACAGCTCCTGCTGCTACTGCCGCTGCTGACTGCTGCTGCTGCCGGTCTGCCTGCTGGCATAGTCTTGCTCTTGGTTTTATGTCTATTCTGCTTTTTTTTATTCGTATTTTATTTTATATAGTTTGCTATTTGGCTGGCGTTTTCTTGCCGGCCAACTGGGCAGTTTTTGCCCTGCGCCTATGCCAATCCCTCAGGGGCTGGTAACACTAAACTGCATGCAAGGGGCTTTGCCGGCTGACTAAAGGGTAGAGCCGAGCTAGGGTATATGCTGCTCTTGCTGTTGCTGTTGCTGTTGCTGATGTTGTTTGCCAGGCTTTGCACTTTGGTCTTGTTTCGTTCATTGGAATTTATGTTCAAATTTCATGAAAAGAACTTGTTTTCCTGCCTTTGGAGGTTTTCCTAAATGTTTGCCAGCTAAAACTATGTGAGTGTGTGTGTGTTGGTGTGTGTGTGTCTTGGCTTATTAAACATCAACAGCAAACGCCTCAAGGGAGGGAGACAGCCTGCTGGTCCGCTTTCAGTGGCTCAGTTTTTAGAAAATTATAAAATTACCATAATTAGTGTGTTGATATACGATGAAAGTTTTATAAGCTGATTTATACGATACGCTCACAAAAATGTTCACTCAGTTTAGTTGTAAGCGGATTTCTCGACTACCGCTCATTGCCGCCGCCCTCGACCAGCATATGGCGTCTGTTTGCCATTTGATAAAGTGGCCATAGATAATTGCCAGGTTGCGAGCAGCAACAACTTTCAGCTACTTTGCATACTAATCAACATACCGCATAGAGTATGCAGTTGGCCAATTAACAAGCCAAGATACCTGCATTTCAAGTGATGTTGAGAGTTTTATATGCAATTCGTATGAATATAATTGATAAATTAATGAAATGATGAAAACTAAATAATTAGATGCAATGTGAACGAGCAGATGTCGGCTTAGTTTAATTTAAGTATTGAGACTGTGTCAATTGCATATGAACGACATGACGATGGCCTGAATCTAGTGAGGGGTAGTTTATATTTCATAAAATATTTTAATATTTAATTTATCAAATATACAGAATCGCATAGAGAGATATGGATATTTATATTTTATTATTATTATTATTAATTTTATTTATATATATTTATATTCTACACATTACATTCGAGAAAACTGGCGTGAGTTAGCCTTTATATTCTAGAGTTCTTCAGGCTGCAATAAATTAAAAATATTTTATCTATAATATAATATATTGCTGCTTAAGTCTGGGAGACATAAAAGCCTTTTCTTATTATTATTCGTCCTAAAACAATAAATGTAATCGAACGTGTAGAAAGCAAACGCGCCTCTATCTCATTTTTGTGAAATTTCTCTTGACTGAAAAACTCTCACGCATGCCACTCTAATGATTCACATAAATGACATTAAAGTCTGGCAATTCTTCGACTTCATAAGAGAAGAGAGAGAGAGAGAGAGAGAGACATGCCTGCTTTAGTATATGCTCAGTTTCAGTCTAATTTCTAACTCATAGTCATCATGTCATCATGGCGCGCCATTTCCTCTGCATATTTTGCTCTCCATAAATCTTGCCACAATTCCCGCATAATTTCTATCTTTAGCACTTTGATGTCTCAATAGACTTATGGAAATATTCTTATTATTAGTTCGGGCCCTCCCACAAGTCACAACAACCAGCACGGAATGTGACAAATTACTTTCACAGCCTAATTAACGCCCTCGTCTGTTGCCTGAAACAGCCAACTGCCAAATGACATATGGAGTTCAGCTCTGTGCAGCTATGAAAAGGTCATTTTAATTATGTAACTATTTTATCTGCTTCCGTGCATTTGGCGCAACTTTTGCCAAGTTGAGTCTTACCTGTTTACTAATTTGATGAATGTTGCCTGTCTTCGGCGGAAGAGTAGGACAGTTATAAATATATATATATATATATAAATATGTATGCAAATTGTCTTGTTGATAACTCACTTTTAATTAATATCAATGCGAAAAGTTTGGCCCGCAGTCGCGCCGCCTCTGCCTAATGGCGGCAAAATAGTTGTTTAATGCAATTGCACAGTTTTTTTTACTGCCACGCCCTCGCTCTCGCCTGCGCCCATCAAGTTTTACTTCATTTTTAATGACTACTTAAGAAGTTGTCGTCACATAAGCGAGGGAGAGCATTGCGGGCTGTAGGCGTAACACAGGCGTGGCGCACACACAAAACTGTATCTCAAAATTTGGTATCTGTGTCTACTGCTCGTATCTGTCACACAAAGTTAAATGTACTTAAACTTATTTTGTTGTCGAGTTTTGCCCGAGTTTCGAGTTTTGTTTGGAAGCGACGCAAATGATTTGTATGCCAACTTCTGAGAGATTTAATAAGTTGTAAGAACTTTCATGTTGCATGTGCGCACCCACACGCTGAAGAGCCATCCTCGTATCAGCATGGATCTGTTGGCACACACACATGTGACATGTGAATGAATGTATAGTTTGCCCGCTTGTTTGTCTTGCTGCCCCGGCATAAATACAATTTTAATTGAATATTACCAACGGCTGTAATGAATGTCATGAAACTTGGCTACATCCATTACGGGATTTGCCTCTAACTATTTGCTAAGCGGAAAGGCAAACAGCGCGCTTGATATATTTCAACTCAGATATATTTTTTATTTTTGCTTCAACTCTTGTTGAGTCTACAGTTGGAAACATTTCTTTATTTATATTTAATGGCTGGCAAACATAATTATCTAGCCTGATTTAAGCCACAGCTATTTAATTCAGGTAAGCCCTAACTAAGATCTAATTAAATTCCTACAACATTTTCTTTTCACTTGTCGTCGGCGTCTTTGCTCGTGTTGGCCTTGTACTGCTTGTGTAGTATATACAAAAAAAAATAAAGAGAAGAGAAGCAAACGAGGAGCAACATGGAGTATTCTTTTTTCACACTTTTCTTACAGATTTTTTTTACTCGCACCATTAACTGCTGTCTGTTGCCATTAGAGCCAAACTTGCAACCAATTGCAGTGAGACGGGCCAACGCGGAGCAATCGGTGGCATGTCTCGCTCTCCTTTTCAAACGGTTGTAGCTGTCGTTGGCCAAATGGCAACTAAAATGCCAACCAGCAGCAGTCAGAGATGCAGGACGAGGTGGCTGAAAGGTTCGCAGGACAGGCACGACAGACACGACAGGCAGGACAGGCAGCACAGACAGCGCAGGCAGGCTAGCTGCAAGCAGTCGTCTCTCAAATGTTAAATGATGCAGTTACAACAAATTACGCAAGAATGCCAAAAGCTGCTTTAAACAGGGCCAAAGGTATGCGCGACGAGATTTGAGCCAACAAATAGACAAAGGAGGGCGTGTGAGAGTGAAAGAGAGAGGCAGCGAGAGGGAGAGAGAGAGAGAGAGAGGGAGAGCTGAGCTGTAGTTGCAAATATTTGGCGGGTTTGATAGTTAGCAAACTGTTGGGCATCAAATGAAGTTGTTTGCAGTTTCAATTTTGCGCAGCACAAGTGTCGGGGTGTGTGTGCGTGTGTGTGTGTTGCTGTGTGTTGGTGTTCGGGTGTGTGCACTTTCAATATCCGTTGATGTTGCCGTTGAAGCTGGTTGCGCGCAATTAGGAAATGTCTGTGCAGCGCGACTGTGGCTTAGGTGGTGCAGAAGCGGCCAGAAGTGGGCTGGTCTATGACAGGTGCACAGCTTGTCAGCAGACATGTCGCGAGGCTTACTGCAACATAAACCGGAGAAATGACTGCACATAAAGTTGCTTTAATTGAGTTTTATGCTTTCAATTTGGGCGCTATTATGGCGCCGATGAAGACAACTCACAGACGCACACAATCACACACACAGACACACAGATATATGTATATATAGAGCGAGGCAACGCAAAACCCATAAAACTCATCTGTCAAACACTGAAGCGCCGCCTATCAACATTCATGTTCACTAATCCTTGGCATATATGCGCAAAAGGATATAACGATGCCATATATGGCACCCACTGTGTGTGTATGTATGTGTGTGTGCCATTATCAAGGTTTTTTTGTTTGACTGCACGTTTGTGTGTGTGTGTGTGAGAGAGAGTGTGCATAAAGGATTAAGAGCAACGAAATGCGTTCCAGCAGACAGCAGGCCAAGTCCTCCTGAATGCCTCAGCAATAAGCGACGAAACAAGAAAGAGAATTAATATAACAGCAAATTCGCTTTTAATATGCCCTGAATTGACTGAATAAAATGATATATATATATATATATATATATATATATATATATATATATATATATATATATATATATATATATATTAATTATGTTCGATGCGATTTATGTGCTATTTAATGAAAGAGAGAAATAATCAAAAAGAGAATGAAAGATGAGAGGAAATATTAAGTATATTCATTTTATATAACTTATCATTGAATGTGTGTCGATATATGTGAGTGTATATATATTGGTTTATATATTGGAGTACTCAGAGTAGTGATCTATGAAAAAGGTAGTTGTGAAACGGGTTACAAATAATTAGAATAAAATTTGATTAAAAATAATGTGGTAGGTTTGTTAAGACTTCATTAAAACCAAAACCAAATAACTCATCAAGCATTACTTGTCCGTCTCTTTTCCAATTTCTTATGACCTCCAACTCAGACTTAACAAAATAAAATTGCTTAATATTTCTATCACATCAGCAAGTTTTCTGTATTTAATTTTATTTCAACCCAAGACAACAGCTCCTATGGAAACTATTCAGGTCTCAATCCCAAAAAGCTTATCGGATGAAACGCCGCAAGCCCACTGCTGGCTAGTTTTATATGCTTTCTCTAGATAAGTCAAATCCCATCAAACATGTAAGCCACCCCTGAGCGCCTAGAGTATTGGGCACTAAATGACCAGAAGGCTGATCGTGTTTTGTTTTTGTTGCCTCGTTTTAGCATCTACCAATAACGCCTGGTGTCAATATACATGACAAACGAGCATTTTGGCACTCGGACAAGAGGCATTAAACATTTTTTTCTCGGTCCGCTCAGAGTTAACTTTAACCCGTAGATAAAGTCTTTCGACTATTGATGAATTCAGCGCAAATGATATGAGGCGAATCTCACACTTGCAGCTTGAGTTTTTCCTTCTCGCAGTGAAATGCTTTGCGTAGTCTTAATTTGTAGCAGTTTTGTTTTTTGTTGTTGTGAGAAATGCGTCTCAGCTGCCAGGACATATTTAATTAGACGCTTGTCAGGACTATTAATTGATGGATTACATATGCGTGCATGCATAGCATATAGCTAGAAGCATATAAGGATGTCCAGCCTCTCGCACAGCAAACTTTTTATGCTTAAGCTGCTGGCTAACCAGAAACAACAACAGCAACAACAACAACAACAACATCAACGGCTACTATGTGTATATGGTCATAATCTGGCTGTTGACATTTGTGCCCGCACACAAACAGCAACAGACCCAAACTGTCAGCCGAGCCACCCACAATATGCAACCGAACTCTGCCCACTCACACAGACACACAAGCACACATATATACATAGAAAACCCAACACGGTTTCGGTTGCTTTGGCGTCTGTTGCTGAGCTGAGGGTTCTTGTTTATACTTTGTGCCCAAAAATAGTCAAAACAACTAAGAAACACACAGTGTGCGCCACACCGAAGCTGGAATGCTCTTTAAGGCAGAGTATTAAAAGTTGGTAGAATGTATTCGTACGCAAAAGAAACTATGTATTTGTCTAAGGCATTATTTAAAACTATTTGCTGTTGCTTATCAAGAATATTTATTTTCTTTTTTTTTTGTAATAACCTTTTGACGTGCAATCTAGCAATCCCTTAGTCAGTGAACTCAGTTTTGTCTTCTAATATATACCCTACTTAATAGGGCAGCTACATTTTTATAAGTCAAATTTACATATTTGAATTGAAACTTTTTTGACTACTTCCTAAATATTGTGACTGCTTAGATTTAAATTTTACGTGCATTATAAAAAAATTTTTATATTAATATAGAGAATATAATATAAATAATTAAAGTCAGAGCAGTGCATAGTCTAGCAGAACCAAGAGTATACTTCGTTTTCTCTCTCTCTCTCTACCTCTCTATTTATTTTTTTCTGTTCATCTCTCTTTCTCTCTCTCTCTCTCTCTTTTCCATCTATAGTTGCTATTATTGTTGTTTTTCCACCTCAAACTTATTTCCGCATAATTTTCATGCACGCAAAGAAATTTGACAAACAGTAGCTGGAGCCAACGTCGTTGCAAAGCCCGCAACCTGAAAGCCGTAACTCTCTGCATGCTGCCCGCCGCCTGCTGCCCGCTATCCGTTTGCGGCAACTGGCTCGAAAGACCTGCACCCGGACACAGACCCAACTCAGTTCAGATACTTTTTGGCCACATTGTGACGGTGTAGACGAAATTTTAATGCATTTGCCATGATTTGGCGCATAATAAATTACGCCAGGGCGCACACACATGTCTGTCAACTGTCTAAACTGTGTGTGCGTGTGTGCGTCCTTGTGTGTGTGCGGCTGCCAAACCGAGAAATATATCTAAAAACACCTGACGGATTTAAATTTTATCATGAAGGCCCCCACGGTCGTGCCCGTTCCGCTCCGTTGGCTTTTTGTGTCTCTGCAGTAAATAGTTTTCTTCGGTTATGTCCCGGAATGCTTGTGGGTGTACAAGTGTGTGTGTGTGTCTATGTGTGTGTGTTAATGTTTTAAGTCTTTAAGCTTTTAATGCTCAACATTCTTGGCTGCGACAGCCGCAGCTGCGGCTTCATATCTCTACATGTGAGCGCATCTCGAAAGAGCACAATTGTAGTATAACCTTCTGTCAGGCATACATATACACATGGTCAAAGCGAAGGCCACAAAGCACAGTGGGAGTTGAAAGTGAATGTAATATGATAATAATGAATTTGTTTAGGACCTTATCACATACTCAAGCTGTCACAAATAATTGAAATAACTAGCTGGGCATCTAACCAGAGCTGTGATTGTCACACAAAATATTTGCCAAATGTAGAAATAAATGTTAGAAATAATATTAATTTCATGAAGCTTAATAAGATAAATATAAGTAAATGATTTGCGAATTGAAAAAGCTCAAAATAGTTCATTTCATGTTTAAATTATCAAGTAAAATTTTTGTCGAGTTAATTAAATTTGTATTGATTTTGCTGTGAATGCAGAGAAGCAATCTTATTTTTGTGACCCGAGCAATTCTTGGCTTGCAAAATAATTTGTGACAGCGGGCTAATGGCCATAAAGCCAGCAGCAGCATCAGCAGCAGCAGCGATGACAAGGATAAGCGCCGAAGGATACATTAGCCCCAAAAACCGTTGGTCACTACTGTCTGGTTGGCTGTCTGTCTGTCTGTCTGTCTGGCTGGCCCCCGCACTAACCCCTGACGGGTAATTAATCACAATTTGCGGATACACAAATTGTCGCAGTAAAAGTCACATTTCTTTAAAATGGCCAAGCGAACTGCACACTCGCTCTGGCTCGCCCTGCCACAAAGAGCAGTCGAAGCTGCAGACAGACAAACAGCAAATAAAGCAGCCGCCAAAATGTGGGCAAAAAGCGGGCCAGCAAAGAAGATGGCATAAAGTAGAAGAACAAGAAGCCGTAGAAGCAGCAGTGGCAGAGGCAGCGACAGAGCTGGCTGCACTTCCGTTGCAGCGTTTCCGTTTTCGGGGAGGCTGCTTCAAACTTTTCTTCTTCTGCCTTGTGCCGCAGTCAAATAAATTTCGCTCTCAAATGGAAATGTAAGCCAAAACCCACTCTATGTCGCTCCACAGCCCATGCCCATGCACCTCTCGCTCTCGCTCTGCCTTGCCATTGCCATTGGGTCTCACTAAGAATGGCGCGACCATTTGACTGCATTACTTTGCTTTCGCTGCCATCCTTCATTCATGTCCGAGGGCTGTGAAATATCTCCAAAAAGGATGTCGTCGCCCAACTCACTGCCACTCGCTCGCCGCTCGCCGCCGCCGCTCGCCGCTCGGCGCGGCCCACAGTCTGCCATTGCATTGTTTGCCTTTGACTGCGCTGTTTTTTGTGCATTCCCCATGCAATCTTAGCCAAAAGTCAATGGCAATTAAGCAGCCGCATCTCTGCCCGGCTGCAGCTGACGCAGTTTTGTCCACTTTTGTCTCTTGTCTTCCGCTCCCTGGTCAAACTTTGTCCGCTCGCTCGCTCGCTCGCTTGTCGCTAAGACGAGGCCAATTACTATGACCGGGCGGGCCGCGCACTGGGCGTATGCGTAATGTGCCCAAAAAACAACCAAACAACCAAAATTATTATACCAATATTTTAAGAGCTACAAACATAAATAGCTATAAATATTAAAAGGGGATTGCACAGTACAGCAAAGAGAGAGAGAGAGGGAGAGAGAGAGAGAGAGAAATAGAGAGTTAGAAAGTACCACAGAGACTGGGTTTATTATTGTACATTGTAAGAGATTTATCAAAGCTTCATGATCTATACGATTTCGACTTCAAAAGACAAAATGGGAGACTTTTAGAGCTAAAATGCTGGTAATTATGGTGAATTTATATTTTTGTATATTTAATATAATAATAAAGAAAATTAATATGTATAATATAATAATAGAGTGTATATATATAAAATGTTGGATTTACTTATATTCATGAATATATCAAATGCTGGCGAGAATTATAAGTTGAAATAAATTATAAAAATATAAAAAAATATATAAATTAATGTTTAGCAATATATTCAACATATTTAATGCTTAACAAAAATTATTTTTATTTCCTTAACCAATCAACTTTATGACTATATTAACAAAAATCTTTACATTGCTTCTATTCTACATTTCTAATTTATAAAATTATAAAAAAATATATAAAAGTTATAATTTATTTTTAACAATATATTCAATATATATGAGATATTTAAATTTTTATTCTGTTAATTTAAATTGATGACTATATTAACAAAAATTATATGCATTGCTTTTTAAGCTACTAACAAATTTAATATTATATGATAAGGCCGTATTTCGGCTTGAAGCAGACAGCTAAATGTTTCCCGTGAAACCGGATGTGTGTATGTGCTGTGGTTTCATTTTAAACAATGAATTTCTGCGCACACATGGGTGTGTGTGTCTTTCTGTGTGTTAGTGTGTGTTTTCCCTTAACCTTTTTATGACTGACCCAGGCAAAACCGCTGGACAAAATGTGGACGATGAGGGAGCAAAGCGTTGCACGAAAAATTAGAATTGCTAATGTTTGCGGTAAAAATTTGAGTATATATATATAAGTGAGTGTGAGTTAGTGAGTGCATGGGTGAGTGTGTGTGTGTGTGTGTGAGTGAGTGTGATGTGAGTAAATGGCTGTATGCCGCAGTGCATGCCCTTCGCCTGCTGGCTGGCCTGCTGCTAGACGTTCGTTGCGTTGGCCAGTTTTAGTTGCTCGACTTGCAGAAGCATGAAATTAATTTAAATTTTGCGCACTTGGCTAATTTCGCCAGGCCAAAAAGCGCAAAAGCGGAAAAAAATAAACTAGAGAAAGGCGCTAGAAAGCACGGACACCACGAAAGAACGTATGTCAGCCGAGGCTAGCTCAAGTGTGGCGGGGGCAATGGGGGAATCGCGCTGACTACTCCTCGCACTCATTCACTCAGATAATAGTTTTAATAGTCTCATGGGCGATTTTAGAATTGTATACCGTTATGAGAGCAATGGAAATGTAGCGATAACAAACGGAACTGCCGTAGCCAATGGACCGTGAGATATCTATGCCCACTCGCAACAGTCGGACCAGCACTCGGGTCGTTAGCATAGAAATCGTTTTGGATTTTATGGCAAAAGGTGAATTCCCCAAGAATTTGGCTATTTGGGAATTGAGCGAATATAAAACAGCAGCGTTTGGTTTATAGAGGCAGCAACTCTCATAAAGTAGAAAACGTTAGCTTAACTCGATTATAAAGTAATCTGTAGTAGTCTGTAAAGCTTATTACATTTGAGCTGATTTTACTTCCATTTAATCTCCAGGGCTGTTAATTGATCAGCCTAACAAATCACGCTTTAATCAAGCATTAATTTAACAAACAAACGCAGCACTTTTAAGCCCCATTTCAATGAGCCGGTCGCCGCCCGCCCACCTGCTGCCCCGCCTCTGGGTACACCTTTAATTTCATACGGCTCAACACTTTAGACACTTTGCAGCGAGCATTAAAGCCCGCAGCTGCGAGCAGAACTCAAGCGGCACTCCAATTAATCAAAAACCCAAAACGCCAAACAGTGTCTGCAAGTAGTATGCGACCACACACATATACACACACACACACACACACGAGCAGAGTACACATATCACTGGCAATGTGTGCATTGGGAACCATTTGGGAGAGCCGCGTTTGGGTTTTTGGTTTCGGATTGTTTTTGGGCCTCTGTCGCCTGGTCATGTGCCATGAAGCAAACCCAAAAGCCCCGCCGACTAAGGCAAACGCAGGCCGCGCATTAAGTATGCGTTTTAATTAACTTTTGATGCCGGCTCTGCCCCACAAACCAGTGGGCGGAGGCACCAGATGGCGCCACTGTGCAGCGCCAGCAACAGTCCAACATGTAAAATAAAAAAAAAAAAAAAAACAAAAATGAAATCTCATCACATATATATCCATATATATATATATATATATATGTGTGTTTGTGTTTCGTGTAAATATGAATGCTGTTTGAGAACGTCGAAAAGCCGGCAAGAGAGCTGCTGCTGCTGCTGCTGCTGCTGCTGCTGCTCTAACTTACTCACTCTCTCGCGCTCTCTGTCCCTCCCCCTCTCAGTCTTGAACTCTCTGTTCTCTCTCCCTCTCTCTCTCAGTTTGCAGATGCAGCGCAGCATTTGTGGATCTTAAGCTGGTAGACGCCTGCGCCGGAGAGCAACTGCTGTGGGCGACTGCCGACGCGTGCGCTCCTGTAAATGCCGGGAGTCAATTTTGGGAGTTGTTTGTCCACGACGCTGAGGCTCAACAACTGAAATGCGTATACATGCACACGGTACGTAGGTGGCGGAGGCGTTCACTGAGCAGCGATGTCGCTTGGATTTTGTGCTGGGCGGGACTGCATTTTGAACAGCTGTTGCCTTTGCCAACTGTGCGTCTCTGTCGTCCGTGACGTCAAGAGTTGCTGTTGCTGTTGCTGCTGCTGCTGCTGTTGCTCCGGCTGCGGCTGTCTTTAATTAGCCATGGCTGAGCCCCACGAATGACTAGCCTACGGTCTTGCCTATCTGTCGACCTGTCTTGTCGGCCCGTTAGCGCGCTTGGCTGCCCGCTGTGCGTGTGTGCGCAATTATCGTAACACGAGCCGTCATTAATAAGCCAGCCGCAATATTTGTCTATTCATGGCTTTGGCACTGGACAAATCAAAATCGAGAAGCCGTGCTTAGCACAGAAGCATATATCAGAGATTTGGCGGCACGCCGCGACTAGTGCTATTAGCACACACACACACACATACACTAAGACACGCGCGCGCTCACGCAGACACCGACAAGATTCAGCTCAATTTCAATTAAATGCGGTTGCCATGGCATAAATCACGCATACGCCACGTGGCCAACTCAAGAGCCACTGGCAGCGTACTAAAGTCGAGGTGCTCTATTAATTTTAGCACTGTCACTTGCCACGGCCACGGCTTGCCATGCTCCATTAATACCCAACACACACTAACACACACACGCACACACACACTCTAGCACACTAAAGCCGTTTAGCGTCTTGCTGTTGCTGTTACAGCATGCCAGCTGGGCAATGCACAAGTTTTTAGAACCTTTTCAGTTGAACAACTGAAATACGTTTTATGGCTTGAACATATGCTAGATTTGAGTTTTATATTCCGAGTTCATTATAATTTGTTCTCAAATTTATAAATATTTTTAAGTGTGCAGAAGAGGCTTTAAGACTAAGATTAAATTTCAAATAAATTTATACATTTTTGATTTGCCTTTAATAAATTAAGCTTTAAAGTTTATTTCAGCTATTTTAGCATAGCTTGATTGCTCAGAAGCTAACTTCAACAATTTTAATCATAGATTCTTGTATTCAAATAATTAAATATTTTTCTAAGCAATATAGTTTCACACATTTTATTACAAATTACATTCAAAATTCCATATTTGCAGGTTTAAAAAATATAAAAAAAAAATAAATAAATATATATTTATTAATATATATTCATATAAAAATAGATGCATATTTTACACAATTCAGAGCATTTTATTCTCTGAACATTTCTAAATTTAATGCGCTTAAGTCATTTTCCCAAACAATTAATGTTTAAATATTTATACTAAATTTAGCACATTCAAACAAATATTATTCTAATAATATTTTCCGTGCCTTCGATTTAAATAACTAACTTGTTGCGCATAGAACTTAGTTATTCATCCGAAAAACGAGCTCAGTAAGATGAATTTAGACTTGACTTCAAGGCCTATATTTCTTCTCTCTTTTGTGATAGACTCTGAATGATTATTGTTAACGTCTAATCAAGCAAGCAACACTCACTCACAATTTAGATATTGAATATTTTCCACGTTAAATATGACCTCAAGTTCGAGGAATTGTTTGAGCACAATTTGCCATTTCCACATCAATTCATTGCTTTGCTAATAATTCTGTGAAATGTCTGCGAATAATAAATTAAATGGAACTTCTTCACACGCTAAGCATCTTCATATTCTATGCATACATAGATATACATATATATAAGTGTGTGTGTGTATATATGTCACATATTTGGATGCAAACAAATCTGAGCTGAGTGCGAGGCGAGGCACTCAATGCAAAGTGCCCCAATGAGTGGACGGAATAGAAAACCAAAATCTGCCATCTTCAAATTGCAGATGGAAATGTATCTGCAGCAGAATGAAGTAAATGATGCTTATGATGCTTATGATGATGATGATGATGATGACGATGATGATCCGAATGATGATGATTTATGCACAAACTCTAATTAAACTGTTGACTCAGGCAAATGAAACATGCGCTGATGTGTTATTAACACCAAAAGCACTTAAAATGTTTAAATAGCAATTTAGCTGGCAACGACTGAGAGAGAGAGACAGAGAGAGACAGAGAGAGAGAGCGAGAGAGAGGGAGACAGTATAAGAGACAGCGGATGGCACGATTTATGCGCTATAATTACAACAACCACACAGTGCGACAGGAGCTAGGAAGCGACAGAGGGGCATATTGAGACTGATGTGTGTATCCATAGGCGAGCAATTTAATGACAAGTCAAATAGAAGGCAACATTTAGCTGGATGTAAATATTTAAGCAGCTAAATAGTGATTTCTAGACGGTACCTCCCGTCACGCCCAGCGCATGCATATTTTAATTAAACGATTTTAATTTATCGCCAATTGCACACATTAAGCGAATGCAGCTGAGCTGAGCACGAGTCCAGCTAAATAATTAAATGTTTAAAAGACAGAAAGAGACAGATAGAGAGAGGGAGCGAGAGGTAGATGGGGAGGGAGTTCAGGCAGCCTATCTCGAAACTCATTAATACGCAGCAGTCTGGCAACTTCATTCAAAATGCGTATTACGTATACGCCATGGTGTAATGCAATATATTCTCTTTTTTTCTTGCCACATTTCAGCTGCCCCGTGCACTCTTGATTATATTGAATGGCGCACAAATTGCAGACGGAGCGGCGCAGTCAACCAAAAGTCTGAATCGTCGACGGCTTTTATTCATGCAAAATGAAATGAAATTAATTGCAAATATGAAAACTTTATTAAGCAAATTTATAGCTTCAACTGAGACGTCAGACTGACTAACTGACTGAGCGACTGAGTGAGCGTCCAACACTGATTGAGTGCTGGCAAACGGCGTTTAATATTGCATATTAAATGCCCGAAAATCTCATAAACAAGCCACGTTAAGTGCAATGCAATGCCGGATAAGACGACCTTAAGCTGATCATAAAACGGATGCTAACTTTACTGTTTATCTTTCGGCGGTATTACAGCGCACAAATTTATGATTAAAACTAAGTAATAACCCCGAAATAATGCAGCGAACAGCAACTCCCTCCACCCACTGCCCCCGCCTAACACAATACAGAAACGGAAACAAAAAGGGTGCAAATAGCTGCAGGCTTTTGGCGTTGGCCAATAAAAACAAAAAAGAAACCCCAAAATGAGAAACTGCAAATTATATTGAAGCGCTGCTTTTTATGGCAAATATGTTTAGATGTGTACTATAATAACATTTGATGAGATAAGAGATGGTTATATAGGCTGCTTTTTTATGGCTGATTTTATCGATAGTACGAGATATCGCTCAGAGCGCTATATTCAATAGAGCTATAACGGGCTTCGATTGCTTTTGCTTTTGCTTTTGCTTTTGCTTTTGATAGCCACACTCATTTTGCCAATGATAATGAAACTCACAAGTGTTAAGCTACAGTTAAATATTGGATGTGTAACATCTTCAAGTGCTTGACTCAAATTTATGTCTCTGGTTTGATTTTTTTTTATGATATGTGCTACTGAAATTCTGTTGAGCTATTTATAAATTTAATATTAGTCTTATAGCTTGATGAGCTAAGTTAAAGTTACATTAATTCACTTTTGATGCAATATAAAATTCTGTTGGTATTAATTTACAATTGATATAAAATTAAATTGAAATGACCGCCGCAACTTTGCTGTCGGCGCTTTAAGGTTAAAATCTATTAATGCTACAGGTTTATTAAGGATAATGCTTATTGCATAATCGCCTCGAGATCTTTAAAAGTGAGAGACTTAACATTGACTCAGAGATAATATTGAAGTGACCTCAAATAGCTATGTCAAGAGTTGACTAGTGTAACCAAATTTCCTCGTCACAGCCCACATGTAGGTGTCGTATCTTGCCTTTTCCCAATCAATTCTTAAAGTTATCAATGTTGTTTTAGACATATTTATATAGGTATATACACTGTCTGCCTCTGCAGCTCCATATATTTTACACATATATAAATTAGCTCAACATATTTCATATTCATATAAAATAAGTCTTTTTTTTAAAGAACTTCCATCTAACAGACTTCAGCTGCACTCACAGTTATTGTCAGCAGTAACTGGTTAACTCGCTCCCTGCTCAAAGTTTAACTCGAAAAGCAATTTTCTTTAAGAATATAACTTTATTTACATATAAAGCTAAAGTCAGTTGAGCTGGCTGCTCTTGAGTTGTCGCTAAGTAGCTGCTAAGCTGCTGTTTGCTTACAGATAATTAGCGTTATCGTTCATTCAACCGCAAGGCGTTGCCACATTTAGTTGCAAGTCGCGCCGATAAGGAACAACTTGCAGCTGCAGTGACAAATTATTTGTGGCCTCATAAAAACGAGCAATTATGTTGAGCAAAAGCGCAAATCAGTGAGGGTTGCCGCTGGAGCGTTTGGGGCCAGCAACAAGGAGGGCCACGAGTGGGTGGCCATGACTATTAGCGCAAGTGAAATCTTTGTCATCTCGAAAAGTGCAAAGTATGCGACACAGCAAGATAACGAACTATGCACACACAGTGAGCGAGAGAGAGGGGGAAAGATAGGGGAGGGGGAGAGAGAGAGAGAGAGATATGTGCACACAAATTGTCTGTGGTCTGCAACGTTGGCCCAATTGCCAAAAGCCATTGGGGCCATAGAGATGTTGGACTAGAGCTGGACCCATCGCTTGACACTTTTAAATGGCATTGCAGAGGGAGGCGGAGGAGGAGGAGGAGGAAACGGCGTTGGCGATGGCGACTGTAGAAGGCAACATCAAGTTGCTAGTTGACTTCTGCTGACCTTAATTACACTCAAAATTGTATGCGACAAGTCGCCAATGGCATCGCCTTCGCATCCTTTTTGCATGACATGCGCAAAGCTGCAGTTAATTAGCTATGAAGGACTATTGGCCAGCCAAATAGACAGGCCGTGCGCCAGCCATAACGCTGGCCAAATGGAGCGCATCTAACAAATACAACAACTGCCAAATAGCCAAACAGCCAAACAATACACATACAAAATTTATGTGCATTCAATTCAATTGCAGCTGAGCCAATCCATTCCAGTGAAATATGCCAAAAACACGCGAGCCACAAAGCGCTCACAATGGGCGCTGGCCATAAAAATTCACTCAATTGCAATTAAGTTCGGCCCTCGGCAACGTTGATTCTGGCCAAAATCAAGTGACCGATGGACAAACTAAAAAAAAAATTAAGAAAAGCAACAGCAGAACGAATTTTTAATGCTCTATTATTATAATTAAGTGAAATATTTTGTTGAGGCTTACAGCTGCCAGATGAGGTAAAATGGGACTCTAATTGAATATTATTTATAATTAATTCAAAATTATGACATTGTAGAAATGTGGTAAATATTTAAGAGTAAAACGAAAATAAATTTTTGACAATTAAATTAAATTTACTTGAACTGCTTGACAATTAGAAAAAATCTTGGTAAAAAGTTATTAAGAAAAATATATTAAAAATGCGACTAAATTTTTGTTGCTCAATGCTAGATAAATAAGGTAATATAATAAATATAATGTGTATGTGTATGTATATAATTTAATATTTATTAATATATATTAATAAAACAATATAATATATAATAAAATATTTATGAATATAAAAATATATAAATAAATATTTATTAAAATATATACAATATACTGATATAAAAATGTTACATAGAATAAAATAATTATGATGATCAACAAATATATAATATAATATATGAAATATTAAAAATCATATTTAATATTTATGAATTTAGCTTACATGCCGATTTTGCTAACTAAATCAGACAGTCTGCTGTGATCAGCACTGGTGATGGCATAGTTTAAGTATCCTCGATCAGTTTTGTTTAAAGTGAATTGCTTGACAACAACGGCATCATCGAATTATGAGTCCTGGCCAAGTGCCAAACAACTAAACAGCGGCAGCAACTAACGAAAATCTGCACCAGAAACCAAATCGAGCAACCAGCAACCAGTCAAGCGGTCCAGTTGGTCAGACATTTTCTATATGTGCAGCTTTTTTTATTTTTGGTCTTCGACTTTTCTCTTTTTTTTTCTATGTGCTGCAAATGTGCCATAATGAAGCAAACAAGCAAAAAAAGGAAAAAAAAAGAGAAAAAAGCCCCACTGTATAGTCAGTGCTTCATATAAGTAGCGAAGCTTAAAGTAGATAAACTGAATGGTGCTTCAAACCTAATTCTCCTTAAATTAAACTCATTTAGTAGTCTGTACTTACATGAAGCATGCTTGTTAAATATTGTATTTATAAAATGGGAAATTACTATCGTAGCGAGTTCGCAAGAAGAAATTTATAAGTGGGATTCATAAAGAGAAAGTATATATATATTCAGGCATTAGCCAATAGCTAAAGCAGTTGGTTGAACTATATTAAATTTGAGTTATAGTCAAGGTGAGCAGTGCAGGTCATACAGAGCGTATGATGTATAACATTAAGTAATATGCCAGGTAAGTGAGTGGGTAGATGACACATAAGACGCATAGACTACAGACTGAGCTGCTCAAGCTCAAGCTGCATAAATTTTAATACAAGAGTTGTTAGCATTCTTACAAATATAGAGTGCTTATTAGAGCATTCTTTGCTCTTCTATGACTTAAGAAACTCTGCATGGAAAATAGTGAGTGAAGCGAGCCAAGTCAACTTTAAGTTATATTCAAGGTAAGTAAGTGGGGCGTTTGGCGCAAGGGCTCATCTCTTGCCCAACCTCAAGTCTTAAACTTGAGCGCAAACTGAAACCTGCAGTTGGCTAGCTACACGGCTATTGGCAATTGGCATTGGCCAAACTGCGCACTTTTGGCCACATGGTCAACGTCGTCCACGATAAAATATCGCAAATCTATGAAGTGCTCCAAATAGCAGACCCAGCCCAGCCCAGCCCAGCCCAGCTCAGCTCAGCTCAGCTCGGTCCAGCCCTATTACGGGCCAGGCCAAAAGTGCACTTGCGATGACCCCCCACTCAAAAGGCAGAAGAAAAGGAATTGCATTGACGCCATAAATCAAATGGTTATGTGTCAAAGCACATCATAGTGTGGGTGCTCTGCGGTTGCTCAGTCTATAACTCTCGATTTGATTTATGGCACGGGCCAACCAAAATATAGCGCCACCACTTTTAATAAGCTAAGCGAAATTAATCGTTGCCCAGCAAAAATTGCACAAATTGAAATGCAGCTGAGAGCAGAAGCTGCAAATGAATAGAGGCCAAATAATCGCATAGCAATCGCTCGCTCGATGAATAATGCAATATTCGCTTGGCCATGCACAGCATAAATGAATTAAGACAAAAATTGTGGGCACAAACGACACAAATTGCAATTGAAATATACATATATTTATTCAGATATACATATGTATATATTTATGTACATAATTTAGATGCTGCACACAGGCGTCGGAGCTGCCAACTTGTTGCAGCTGCAATTTGCAATGCGCATACCAAACACACACATACATACATATATACATGTGTGTTTATATAAAAGGGTTATGAAAACATGTATTAAAATGTTTTTGAAATAGTTTTGCATGTTTTTTCAATTAAATGAAACAAGTTTTTTGCCCATAAATAATTCAACGAGCTGCGAACACATGAAGTTTCAAGAAAATCCTGTTGCACGTTGTTCGTGTGGCCGAAAGCAAGTTGCCTTCAACATGACGGCCAAAGCGTATACAAATTTTTAGCAGTTTCAGCTATGTTACTCGCTTGCCAGCACATGAATTGGATATATGTTCCAGAATCCATGGGCTTAGCCATGATGCAACAAACTCTGAGAGTGGCAAGCTGAAAGCTTATTATGATTGGCTAACTCGACTCGGGACGAAGGCTTTAAGATTGATTAAAGTAAATAAAAATGTTGATTTTCAGAATTGGCTAAATTAAATATTTAGAAAATCTAAAAATATTTATTTGAAGCCTTAAACGATTATTTTCGGTAGAACATGCCACAAAGCCAATATACTCCTTTTCGCTTAATGAGCGCGTGTGAACAGCCGGAAATAAAAACGCAGCAATAAATAAAAGCAACTCGAGTGACATTAAGAGAGAAAAAAGACACTTAAATGAAACTCGCGCAACTTTAACTAAACTAAGTGACCTTTTTATAGTGCACTATAAACGTAATCTGAGTCAATTGTGATAACAACAATCAGCTACTGCTACAGCTGCCCGAGTGGGCCATAAAAAACAACCGACGGAGACTATAACAAAAAAAAAAAATGAGAAGAGGAAAAACAACAACAACAAAAAACAACCTGCATTAACAAGCAACAAAACGTACTGTAGATTGCATAAGATGTAGCCTCTTAAAAAAGGAAATTTTAAATGAAGCGCAATGCATTTATTTCTTTCTCTTTTTAGAGCTCTCCCTCTCTCTCTCTCTCCCGTCACTCCCGCTCGCCCGCTCTACCTACCTCATCTGTTGTTGCTGCTGTTCGACAAGATGCTTAAAGGATTACAATTGCATTGAGCAGCAAAAGGATACAATGGCAATGAGCAGGATGAGCTGCTACGCACAATGGAAACTTGTCTCGCAATGCGAAACATTTTAGTTTTGCTTCTTTAAAAGTTGTTAAAAAGTCGCAACGAGATGTGTTTTTTTTTTTTTGCTTGGCTAGCAGCCATTTTAATGGCTCAAATTGGCTGGAAATAAGCTCAGCGCGGCCCTAACAATGGCCATGGCAATAATAACAAATGTTCACTATAATTAGCTGGCCAGCTTTGTTCCAATCCAACAGCAACTAATCAAGCACTGACAGCTACCAGCTGTGTAGCGTCTGTGTGTGTTTGTTTCTAAATCCATGACAACCAACATACGACAAGCGACAACCACAGCATTGACCAAGTGGACAAACACGTTCGAGCCACCCAAAACCCACCCAAGCCATTCAATCACACATACGCGCTGTTGGCCTAAACCGCCGGCACTAATTTGTTAACATTTAACAGCAATGGCAGCTGCTAATGCCTGCTCAACAACAACAACAACAACGACAACTTTGCACTCGAAAATTATGCCACGCCCACTGCCTCCCTTTTAGACAGTTGTGCAGCAATTGTCGCTTTTCGCTTAAATAAATATTCAACTTTATCATACGCCCAAATTCATCACGAATAAATTTGCAATTAATTTTGAAAAGATTTTAATTTATGTAGAAATATTTATTTATATAAATTATAAAAGCATAATTAAGCTAAAAGTGCCCATAGTTCAGTTCTGTTTCAGTCAAGCTTGAAAAGCGTTTAAAAATGTAAGCCAAACATATAAAAAATTTATTAATTATGGACATTAATTGCAAAAATCAGCAAGAGTCAATAAATAAATACAAAAAAAAATACATGTGAGTAAAAGCAACAAAATACCTTGCACAATATTTAAATCCTTTAAGTGGCAACAATGTTTTCTGTGATTTCGAAATTTTGTGTGATTTCTTTTGATTTTAAATTCATTTGTGTTTTATGACATTAAATGATTTTTTTTTTTCTATATAAAACAAAATTAAATCAGATACTAATTTGATTAAAAAATTTAATTGATTTTAATTTTATTATCTAGAAGTTTTCTGGTCTAAATACTTGTTAGGTTGACAGCCAAACTATATTTTTTATTTACTTTTTTTTTGCTTATTTGGTATGCTAAGATCTCTAAATAATCTTTAAATAAAATAAATAATAATAATAATATAAATAAATAATAAAAAAAATTTTAATCATAATTAATGTATACATTTATATATATATATATATATATATATATATATATATATATATATATATATATATATATATATATATATAATGATAAATAATTTATAAATGTATATGCATATTTATAATAAAAATAAACATTGTATAAATTTATTTATAGCACAACTCATAGAGTTTCAATATACAAACTAAGCAGATTTAATGCAGTTTTCCCTCTTCTCCTCTTCACTACTCCTTAGGCTTATCTTTCAGCAGATATATATATATATATATGCATATATATTATTTCTAAGTAATTCGACTTAAAGCCTTAATAATACACGTCGGTGAGCAGAGTCACATTTGTGCTCATTTCAGAGATGTTAGCAAAATGCAAATGAATTCGAAAGGCAAATAACAACAGCTTGACACAAATTACATGCTAATCACCTTCCACATTTTGTAAATCAAATCCGGACAAAATTTACAACAAAATTTAATTTGGAGAACACAACAAAAACATACACGACACACACACACAAACAAAAAAGGTAATTTGGCCAATTGTGTTTCCTTGGCTTTTCATATGGGTAAAATCAACTTGTAATTTGCATAATTTCATTTAAATGCAATACAAATGCGTAATGTCTGACGGCTGACTGACCTTTGAAACGCTCTCTCTCTTCCCTCTGGCTCTCCGCTCTCTCACTCTCACACTCTCACTCTCTCACTCTCGTGGCCTGGCCAGCTGAAGTCCATAGTTAAAAGCAACGTGTTCCGATTGTCAAGCAGCCTGACACGCTTCCTGGCATCAAATATGAAATGTATTTACATATAAATATAAAGACAGAAGACTAAAAGTTAAGAAAACTTCTGTCCAAGCTGACGTTAAATCAAATTGACATTTAAGCCGAGGCCAATGGGTCAACTCTTGGAATTTGCATAATAAATATGCATTTATATTTGCATTTGCCTTCTCTCTCGCTCTCTGCTTCCCTCCCTCCGTCTCGTGCCCTTTCTCACTCTGTTTATTTAACTGTATTATAATTACGATTCAAGAATATGGGCTTAAAAACATTAACACTTGCACACAAAAGTCAACAGCATGAACAAAGGCAAGGGGCGTGGCGTGGCGTGGCGTGGCAGTGCGCCAAGGCGAATGCTGAGCGCACTTAGCACTTTGTGAGGCACTGGAAACAAAGTTAAATGCACTTACTTCAAAGCCCCTAACAACAACAAATGCTGTGCAACGAGTTGAGCCAAAAAGTACGACCACACACACACAGTCGCACACTACACACACACACACACACACACACACAGCCACACCCAAATGGCAACAAGGGAAACCACTTAAAAGCAATGCAAAGGCAGCAATGTAAATTTCTTTAACTTTTTTTCGCTCATATTTATTTAACACATTTTGCACTAAAACGCGCAAGTGTGCCATATGTGTGCGTGTGTATGTGTGTGCCACGCCTTCAAAATTAAATGCTGCAACGCTGTCTGCTTGTACTTCTGCAATTGGATTACATGCTCTGCTTTTCCATTTTCCATCTTTTACATTTTTTCTGCTGTTTGTGCAGCGCGCTTTATGCCTGTCTTTCAAGCAAGAGAAAAATCGTTTCTCTTATGAATTCTTCTCGTTAGCACACGAAGAAGAAGAAGAAGATGGAGTAGCAGTAGAACAAAAAAAAAACTGTGCATGGAAAAGAAAAGAAAATGCGTACGGCGAGGTGCTTGACATTTCAAAGAGCTTTCGCATAAGGCAGGTGCAGGCAAGAGACTCACTGCAACAGACAATGGGATCAACAGGAGTCTGTACGTGTGCGTGCGTATGTGTGTGTGTATGTCCCATCAATTAAAGAAAGTTCATGAACAGCTCTTTGTAGTTGATATACATAGAGTACCGGCAAAGTAAGGCCTGATAAGAGCGCTGCTATTAAGTTAGCAGTCAAATCTAATTTCAATGCGAATTGAGTTCTTTAGGTCTCGCTTGGCATTAAAGAAGCAAAGTTTATATAAATATGTTTTATAAAAACTTATGTATTATATGGGTATATATATATATATATATATATAAATACTACTTCATTTTTTACACAATTCCCATTAAGGTCCTTAGGTCATAAAACCAATTAGCTGCGCTTCAACCACTGCAAACTTCGCTCAACATCAACTTTGCTTGGCTTTAAACAGAAAAAATACTTTAAGAAATTTACAAAAGCAAAAATGATAAATAGATACAAGAGACTTGCCGCAAGTGACTTGCAGTCAGAGCAGCAGTTGCAACAAGCTGCAAATGGAAATGAAAATTTGTTGCTTTGCCAATGCCAATTGACATTTTGCTTGACAAATTGTAAATTAGTTGCGGCTGCTTCTTGATTATTTCGTTAGACCAATTGCAACTTATTCAATTTGCTGCCATTCATATATTGACCAAGCGACAGTTGGAGATATTGACAGAAATATGTTTTCTGATTCTATTTTGGCTTCTATAAAAGTAATTAAAAATGTTTGTAGTGTAAAAATTGCGCTCGTTAAAATAAAAAGTTTTTATTTGATAATTTATGACGTTTTGTGCGCTGCTGGGAAACTATGTAAAGCATAGTCCTTGAGGGGTTGCCCAGATGGGTGAGGAGAAATGTGGCTCGGCGTGGGGACAACTAGCGGGTTGGACACAGGACGCAGGACACGCACAAGATGCCGTCGGATGTCGTCGGAAGCGCGCACAAAAAATTCAATTAAATGCTCAAGTGCTAACCACGAAATCTACAACGTTGCTGCTGTCAGTATCTCACACACACACACGCATACACCAATACTCTGACACACACACACACACACACACACACACACACACTTAGCGAGTTAAGATGCCTCCGCAGAGACATTCATTGTGCGTTTTCGGGCGGCTCTGCTGGCATCAAGGACGACCCCAGGCGGAAATGGAGACCACTGCGCACGGAGTGAAGCCAGCAGGGCGATAGGGCGGTAGGTCGATGAGGGGGGCGGTGCCGTGGCCGCAGCTGGCAGCCCATGTTTGCAAGTGTACTTGCGTTAAGGAATTTAATTACCTTGCGGTCGGACCATAATTTTTGAAGAGCTGTGACCGCGCCAACGTCTATGGACATATTTTCCAACTTTTTCCACCTGCAGCATTCTGCCTCGACTCTTTGTTATATTTTCATCACATTACCTAAGATTACATTGACACTCGCTGGCGCTTAAATTAAAAAGAAAAATGTTCTCAGGCAACTCTGAAATCTATTTAAGAGAATCGTTTGAATTGCTTGGCGCGTAAATCTAATAAAAATACTTTTCAGCCAAGCGTCTTTGTGGGTACGCCTAGTCAGTGGGCTTAATTTAATTAACTTTAACTTTATTGAAAGAGAAATGCGAAAATATGAGCCAATATTTGCTAAAACTCAAACTGAAAACTTAAAGAAGAACATTGGCAGAGGCTTTGTCATTTGATTGCAGTTGGAATAAGTTTTTGACAAAAGCATTCCTAAAATACCAGCAACTTAGTAAGCCATTTAGACTACGTTTCAATAGTTACACACGTACGCCCACACACACACACACATCCGACCACCACACACACACTGAGCTTAGCTGGTAATGCTCTTGGCAATCGCTCAAAATGCTGTTTGCAAATGCAACCAAAAAGGACGAACCGCCAACGCGCTTTTACTCACCAACTTTGCCAGCTGAGTGCCCTTGGAACCCCCGCCTACTAGAGCAGGATGAGAAACGCACTATCGCATGGCAAATTGGTTGATAACAATGAGGAGCAGTCAAACGACGAGGCTGAGCCAAAAGCAGCCAAACCAACAAACCATTCAAAATCAAACTAACTAAGTTTTCCACCAGCTAAAGGCTAAAGGCTAAAGGTTGCGGCGGCTGGCGGCTGGCGGTTGCCTGTCCAAATGTTATGGCAGCTGCCAGCCAAGGCTGCTGCGGCAAGAGTCGAGTCAGAAGCCGTGGCAGGAGTCGCAGCAGCAACGGCACGTGCCAAAAATCGAGGCAAAGTGGCAAAGTCGTTTGCCAAAGCAGCATCCACACACACACGCACGCACACACACACACACACACACATATACAGAGCGTGCATTCTTTACCATTTAGCTAAAAATTGCAGCTCTTTTTTTCGCCTGTGAATACCCTGGATATTGGTAACGATAAAAGTGAATAGAGAGCTGTCTGAGGTCTTCGCGATCTGTTTATCACAAAAAGGTGTAAATTTATAGGGTATCTAGTAGCTGTGCCTTAGCTAAGCTATAATCATAAGCTGCTTTTCATGACAATGCAGACATACAGCATGAGAAAGCTTCGAGGCAATTCACAAACTGTTCGTCATGAAAATGAGCTGGATATAGTGTATCGAAAACTTGGGACAGAAGTCAAAGAAGCCAAAGGCGCTCTGATATCGAGTATGAGTGCGCTTTGAGAGTTATTTTAACATAATCTTAACGGCATGGAAATCGGTCCAGGTCACATATAAATACCCTATTAGTTAGTTAGCTTTCATTTACAATTAGCTACAAATATATTATCTCTGATTAAAGATTTCAGAATATAGGGTATTAGAGTGTTTCACAAATCAAAATCAATATAGGCAAATTAATAAATTATATTCTGTTACTCTTTTTATCTACACTGGGTAACTACACTTCGCGCATGCCCCATTTTGCAGTGTGAGAAAATTTGTGTCAAACATTTGCATTGCGGCGAACTGTGGTTGGGCAAGCAGTTGATTTGGATGATCTGTTTGCGCCCTTTGGCCACGAATGGTGTTGTTGTTGTTGCTCTTATTGTTGTTGTTGTTGTCGCTCATCTTATTGCTGTTGTTGGGAGTCATCAAAACGCATGAAAATGTTTAAAGTTTTGCTTTTTAGTTAGTTTTCGACTCGTTTTGGCTGTTGCTAGAGCGTGTGGGTGGTTTAGGTGCTTGGGTGGTTGGCTGGCTGGCTGGCTGGCTGGCTGGGTGGCTTATGTGTGGGTTGTGGCATAAATCCTTCAGCTTTGAACTTTTTTGTTTAAAACTTGTTAATAACAATTCGAGCGGCGAAACTTTTTTACAATTTTTTCCTATTTTTCTACAGCTCTGCTTATACGCGCGCTCTCTCTCTCTATCTCTGTTTCTTTCTGACTCTATATATATATACATATATTCGAAAAATGTTCAGCCATTTGAATTGTTATTGTTGTCGATAGCAATGTTGCTGTTGCTGTTGCTGTTGTTGTTGCTATTGTCGCTCCCGGCGCACAACATCCAAAGCTCATTTATCACAATGATGAAGTTGCAGAAGCGTGCGCCGTGTAGCAGGATGCGAACAGGCTGGCGGTATGACGCCCTGTCATGCCAAGCATTCGATATTCAGGCTTTTACTTTAATCATAAACTGCTATCCACACCCACACACACACACACACACACACACACACACACACACACACACACACACTCACACACACTAGCATACAGAGCATCTCAGCCATGCATAGATACTTGAAAAATGCAAAACATGTTGCCTCGTCAATGCTTTAGTCTTTCTGCTTGAGAGTACTTTTTATATATGTTACTTTTTTTTCACTTGCCACGCCCCCCACTTCGCCCCCAGCGTTGTGCATGCTGCGTGCAGTTGTTAACAACTTCAATTGCGTTGATGATTTTGTTTTTAAGTGCTTGTTCCATGCACCATGTTGCCTGTCATCTTGGTTTGTCACAGTTCCCTCGCCAAATCATCTACTCAATATTTATATATTTCCTCTCCTATTTTTTTTTATTTTTGCATCTCTATGACAGTCGCCAATCTGGGCGGGCTTGAGTGGGTTTGAGTGGCTTCGACATGTTTATTGTTTTGCTGCTGCAGCTCATAAGACTTGAAGTGGCTTAGTTCTTGTGTGCTGGCAGCTTTTGGCTGAGTTTTGGTTTATTGATGCCAAAGTTTATTGCAGTTTCTTGAGTCAGTTATTAACTTGTTTCGTTACCTGCAAATGCTGTGCAAAATTCATTTAATATGCCATAAATGACTGCCTCTATTGCCTTTGTTGCCCCTTTGGCTTCTGCCTCAATTTATTGATTAATTTCAACACATAAATAAAAACTCCAATTTAATTTGATCCTCTTCAATTTGACTGCACTCCAAAGTCATTTATCACACGCAACTATTTTGTCATTTTTCTAAAAAAAAATATTCGAGCGAGTGCAACCGACTGCGTGATGCCCGTTTACGATAGAAAATGAGACGATTCTATTACGGACTTCCAATTTCTTTTGGCTCTATTTGTAGATGAGCTGATCTCAGCTTTAAAATTGTAGAAGATTTAGTTTCTTATCTTATTTATTTTATATTATTTTATTTATTTTATTCATTTTATTTAATTTATTTATTAAACCTGGATTCCATTGCAAATTATAGGGAATAATGTTTTTTTTTATATTTATTTTATTTAACTTATATATTTTAGTTATATTATGTATTTTATTTATTTTAGTTATTTTATTTAATTTATCTATTTTTATTTATTTTAGTTATTTTCATAATATATTCTAAGAAGTATTATATTCTTGTTATTATGCATCATGCATTAATTTTAATTCGAAATACTCATACTTCTCACAAATGCCCGGAGCTCCAGCAAATATCCGACCACTCTGCACTTTATTATTGTCATGAAACCAATATACTCTCTTTTCATTTGCTAAATGAGCTCCATGCACGCTTTTAGGAGTAAAAAATAGAAGCGAGAGAGAAATGCCGAAAATGTCCATTAATAAACGACAATTAAAATGGGTTCAAATCACGCTTTGATGCTGCCCGCAGCTGCCAGCGCCGTGGAACGTTTTTTTTTTTTTATTAATTCACAGCGCCAGCTGCGACACAAATTTTTTCTTATTTTACAAAATTGATGACCCCATGACCTAGGCAGCAAGAAAATAAAAACACACGCAAGAAGTGGAGCAAACGAAAATAATGTGCAATCGAGCGAGGGCCAGCGGTAGGGCATTGTCTGGCCATTGTTGGACACTTGGGTTAAGATGTTTCAGAGTATTTATTTGGGCAAATTCTTTAAAGTCAACGCGTGCTTATCAACGGCTGCCCGAACGGTAGGGTGACCCACAGTCGTCCGCTCTTTATTGTTGTTGCAGCTAAGCCTTACAAATTCTTTATTAAGATGTTTAACCAAACGTCGGTTTCTTGGTCTCTTTGGCTCTTTGGATCTGTTGCTGTGTTGCCTTCAGCAGCAAAAAAATTGGGCCAAATAAATGAGCAAATATATAAAATGATTTTCATCCTTTGTGTGCTTTTTGGCTAGAAGGCAGAGAGCGAGAGCAAGAGAGAGAGAGAGAGAGATGAACAGAAATGACTGTCAGACATATGTTTATATGTTGGGCTGGGCTCTAACTCATAAGCCCCAACAGCGCACAAATATCGAAAACTAATTTCATCAAATATTTACGGCTCATAATAAATCAATTTGCACTTTGATGCCCAATGAAAAGAGGAAATGCCCAGCAGTAAGACGACGCTGAAATGCGCTAACCAAAAATAGACTTTATAATATTATTAAGTAATATTGAAGGAAATAGAATTACATCTGCATATATCTAAAAAAAATATATAAATGTTTTATTTACTATAAAGTGTGATTATTTTTATATGTTCCTTTTTAATGTCAGAATAATTTATTTAGTTTTATTTATCAGAAAATTATATTATATATTTATTAGAACATTTTATTTTATTTATATATTCAATTATTTTTTCGTTTAAAGTAAGTATAACAAAATTTTATCAAAAAATATGTTTTTATTTATTTTTCAAATACGAACTTTTCTTATGCGTTTTTCTTTATATTTATCATTTTTTTCCGATATTTTAACTTCATATACAACTAAAATTTTCATTTGTTATTTTGCTTTTTTATACGTAGTTACATTTAATTTCAGTGTTTCATATGAACTTTTTGGTTCAACATTTGTTAACAGCCTTGCGCATCTGTCAAGCATATCAGCATGACATGATAGAGCTATAATTCATGCCTGAGCATTAGACCAATGCTGCACCAAGGCACAGCAGCAAAGATGACAACATCTATAAAAGAGAGGGGAGAGCCTATCTCTGAACACCTGACAGCATATTCAAGCGTCAATATTTGAGCAAAAGCATTAGGTCACGATGAAAATCCCAGCCTACGACAGTAACTGAGGCTGAGAAGTAGAAGCACAAATTTTGCCTAAAATCTTTATTTATATAAAACTCAAATCTTGAATAGACTAAACAATGACATCTTTATATTGACTTCTCTCAGACCCCCGCACATAAATATTTCCAATACTCAGCCGCTTTAGCTCAGCGCTCAATATTATTTGAAGTAATGCAAGGGCAAAGGCAACTCACATTTAGTTAGGGTATAAGGCTATTCAGTCGCACGCACATAATTAAATCAAGCATACGCAGCACGGGCCTATGCGTTACGTATACGCTGCGTGTGACGTCATAAAATGTGCTGCTGGTTGCTTTGGACGCGCTTTGGGCCATAAATCAAATAGGCAAAGCCAATACAATGCGAACACCTGCAGCTGCAGCAGCAAGAGCAGCAACAGCAGCAGCTGTTGGCTAAAAACAACAACAAGGACAACAAAAAATAACAACAAAATTTACAATTATAAATCAGTGACCGGGCGTGGCTGAGGCGCCGCTTGACCCGCGGCTATTTGCAATGCGTTGACGCACTAATTTAGCCCTTTTGGCATATTGATGGATTGATCAATATCAATAACAGCATTATGCGCGGCAAGTATTTAAATGCATTCGACTGACAAACGCCATCAACCGAATCATTAGCATCAAAGTAAATTTACGTTTATTGATATTAGCCGCGGGCCCACAGTCCAGCCGGCCAACTAGCCATACTGGCCATAACTCAGCAATTGGCCAAACATCTATATATATAGATATGTATATATATATATATATATATAAATTGTAATTTGTATAAAAGGCAGTGCAAGGCGTCTTTGCCGCTGGCCAAAGTCAGCTTTGGATGTGCTTTGGGCCCAATGTATGCAAAATAGTTGCCCGTAATTCCTTTTGCTCGCTGGCTGCACAACTTATGCAAATGCCGGACTCGGAGTTTGGGGGCGCATCGACTTTGCCTTGGCCTCTGTCAAGCAGAAAGCAAAGCAGTTGCTTTTACGGCGCAATGCATATAATACAATATATAGTATATATATTTATATATACATATATGTATCTGTATAGAGTGCTAGTTGAAAACGTATCTCGAAGTTTGCTCTTCTCACACATATATATAGGAAAATTGCATGTTTCACTGCAATGAAAACAAATCGCAAAATTACCATAATCAAAGCATAAAAGGGGATTTTTCTTTCTCTCTACAGATGCCACTCTCAATCTTTCTCTCTCTCTCTCTCCGTTTTGTATGCTGCATTCACAATTGTCTTGTTGTCGCTGTTAGACAAAGGGAAATTTTGTAAAGTTTCGCACAAAGTTTTCGACACAAATATCTCTAAGTAATTGGCCTCGTTTGTCGTTTGTCCAATAGAAAAAAAATCAAGAAGAAGAGAATAAACTTGCAAATTCAATTTTGAAATCAATATACCCGATGGCATAGCAATTGATGCGAACATTTCACGAATTGTTTCCCAAAAAGTTTCTCGCGTTGCGGTTATGGGCTAACTGAATGCAATGCGTGGCAATTTATAATGAAATGAGTATAATGAATGCGCATTTCAGAAGAGCACTTGACTAGATGAATGGAACGATTTGTTATACTTGAGATATTTTAAAAACAGAGAAACTGTTCCAAATCGTAATCTATAAATGTTTGGGATTAATGGGATAGTTCAGAAGAAAAAGCGAAGAGTTTCATATATTAAAGCTAACATAAAATATATAATATTAATAAAAATATTAATATAAAATTATTAATATAAAATAATTAATATAAATACTTATATGAAGTAGTTAATATATGAAGTATATTTTTTTTTTTATATAATTGCAAAAGCAAAAATCATTTAATTTAATTATTTATTGCACACAACAGCACACGCCACCTTAACCCCTTAGCCAATCGAGTCTCATCGAACAAGTATATATATTCATATTATGTATATATATATATCATTTATTATATATATATATATTATTTATTTATATTAGCAGCTCAACTGACCACCCATACTAATATTTAATTAGCTCATTTCTCAACTTTCGACTGTTGTGAACACATTTGAACGCAACAGTCAATTCAAATCAAATGCAATCCACATCAAGTACAAAATCCACATCTGACGCCTTACGCTTGCTGTTCACAGATGGCGCTGCGCAGCTCGGTTCTTGTCTTCACTAAAACACGCCGAAATTTCAATTTCATTTTACATAAATAAATACAATTGTTTATTTGAGAGTTTTGTTGCACTTTGTATATAAAGAATGACTACTATTAGCTAGACGTTACAATTTTGAATAAAAAAAAAAAACAAATATCAACTGGAAGACAATAGTTGACATTGATATGTTACGGGCACAACTACAATTTACGACTATGGACGAAAGACAATTTGAAGATTTTAGAGCTAGGAACACACATGAGACGAATCTAAAATAAATTTACAGATGTAGGTACAATTATTGCTGTCGCTTGTGAAATTCGATTGGGAATTTGTTCTATTACGATTATTTCGTGATTATTTCCGCTTTGGCAGGCTACCACGCCCATTTGGGCGACACCTTATCAAAGTTCCACACATCGGGATGGCCCTCGTGATTGCCACCATCCAGGCTGCTCATCTCGGACCATTTGAAGGGGCCACTGCCAATCCTTCTCATCGCAATGGCCCTCATATCATTGCGCACCGAGCGTCGCTCCGTGATCAGCTCGAGCTCCGCCAGAGCCGCAGCATCGTCTATGGTCACACTGAGACGCTCGTCGCCAATGGCAGCGGGCGCCGCCTGATATGCCTGATTATCCGCCACCTGGACGTGGGGATCCTCAAGCGAACGAGCGTGCGCATGCTGCAACCGCAGGAAAATGGGTCCGGCAAAGGCATGATAGTCGCTCATGCCGAGACGCGCGTTGTAGGAGAAGAGCTTGAGGTCGATGTTGCCATAGGCAATGGACTCGTCGCCCAGCAGATCTCCGCGAAAGCCGTGCTTGCGCAAAAACTTATCCACCGCCTCCAAATTGGTCAGCTCCGCTTCCTCGGTGGCCGTCAGGCTGTGCTCCTCGCTGTTGTTTTCGCTCGAGCCGCCACTAGCCTTCAGGATCTCCTCGAAGTAGGGCACTCCGTTGGCCAGCCAGGTGGAATTGCCGGCCAACAGGAAGCGCTCCGTGACATCCTTGCTGTGCATGAGTCCCGGCAGCTGTTCGGCTATCCACACCATATTCTTCAGCTGATCGTGGCGCTCATTGATGGCCGCCTTGTCCTTCTCATTCACAGCCACCGGCGCATCATCGTGCTTCTCGTCCGCATCCAGCATGTTGTACAGATGATCCTGGGCGCCCAGCTTATTCAAGTCGACGGTGATCCATTGCTTGGCGCCCGTTATCGGATGCCGGCCCATGGCACGCGCCCAAGTGCGTCGATTCTGGGCAATGCGATTGGCGGCCATGACGCGGGCCACCAGTGGCACCATGTTGGCCACATCCACCGATTGCCACATCGTCAGATTCTCATTCTTGATGCTGACACCGCCCACAATCGACTGCACCTGCCGTCCCTTGACCACATAGAAGTCGTCGGTGGAGCCAACGATGCCCGGGTAGCCAGTGAAGGTGATGTCCGCGCCGGGCACCGTATTGCTGCGCGTATCGGGCGAGAAATGATAGTGGAACTTGTAGCGCTTCTGGATGCGCAGCATGGATGAATAGCTGCCCGCGGTGCTGTGGCCGAAGAGCAGCTGCATCAACTGCGGCGACTGCTCCTGCCGCATCAGTCGCGTCAGCATCGATGCGCTGGGCAGAAAGAAGTTCTTGCTGCCCGGCTCGGCGGTGCCATTGCCATTGGCCAGCACATAGTTCTCATAGTAGACCTTCAGATCCTGGATATCGGCCGCTGCATTCATGAGCAGAAAGTCGGACAGCGGAATTTCCTCCTCCAAATCGGAGCGTGCGCGCGTCGCACCGCGTATATAGCCCGTCTCCATGCCCTCCAGCTGATTGAGCACCAAATGCAACTGATGCCAGTAGTGATCGTGCTCCGCCTTGGCCGCCGCCTGCTGCTTCAGATGCTCATAGTTGCTGGTCAGCAGCTCGCGCAGCCACTCGCAGAACTTTTGCGAGCTCTCATCACGTTCGCAAGACGAGGAAATTGTGCTGGAACAGAGAGAGAGAGAGAGAGAGGGAGAGAGAGATGAGCAGCTGGAACTGTGATAGCTGGCATCTACACTTACTTGGCCCACTGATTGTAGATGTTCTTCCAGGTCAGCGAGCCCTCGAGTATGCCTGCAGCATAGGCCTGCACCCAGTCCGGATAACTGCGCTGCGTTTCCACCTCAATTTGTGCCCAGCTGCAAGGGAAGCGCATGGGATTAGCAAATCAGTTAGCTGAGAACGTGGACAGCACTCACCCATTCTCATAGACAGAGTCCTTGTAGCATATTCTAGCCACGCCCTTGGGTATGTTCACCAAATCGTTTTGCTGTTTCCAATTCTCAATCTGAAAGCCCACCTTCTTCGTCCAGAAGGCGGTGGCACAGTAGGTGCCATCGTATTCGGGCCGATCCATGTAGCCGATGAAGAACGCGCCGATCACCAGTAAGCCGGCTCCGATCAGTATATACGTCCCAATGCGCGTCTTCTGCCATGATGCACCGACGACTTTCAGCATTGTGCCGTCCGTCTTGAGGCCGCTTCGTATCACAAATGAGGTATATAATCGCTGCAATCCAATCCCCGCTTGCGACTTGGCTAATGCCGGCTAACACTGCGATCTGGGTGAAACTGTCTGTGAGTGGGTAAACGCGCTGTTCACTCGGCGCGGCAATAGTTGAGGTCGGCGCGTGCCGCGTAGGAGTGGCCCAGTTTGATGGTAATCACTTGGCCAATAGCGCCAGGATTCGAGTCCTGTCTCCTGCTGCTGCTGCTGCTGCTGCTGCTCCTGCTGCTGCTGTTCTTCACGGTGGCCGCGCTGTCAAGCGAAACGGCCTTTTGGTTCATCGGTGTTGTCGCTGCTCTTGGGCAGTGGCTCAAACGGTTATTAAACGAAAATTGTATTATTTTCCAAACAATTTTAGATGCTTGCTTTAGTATGTGTGGGTGCGAGAGCGTATGTGTGTGTGTGGTGTTGTTGCCTTCTTGCCGCTATGTCCATTAGCAGCAGCTCAGCTAAATTTTTCTATGGCGCGTCCAAACTATTTCAATTTGCATAAATTCAAAGTTTATCCCTGAAAAAGAAATGTGAAAAGGAAATTCATATAATTATCTATAAATATATGTCTGTATATCGATCGGCCCTATATTATATTATTTCAAAGGCATTTCTCTATGACGGCGGCTCGTGTATTTAAATACAAAGAACGCCCATTATTATTCGATTAGCATAAATATTTATACAAGGCGCATTTGCTGCTCAATAATAATAAACAATTTGCCTTGATTTCAGTTCAGTTTGTAATTCGTCTCAATTGGATTTTTGGCTCTCCATTACAATTCCACCGGCTGAAGCATTTCTGGCAGCATTTCTTAAACACTTTTAAGACTTTTTATATATATATATTTATTTTACGATCCGCGCGGATCTGGATGTGGCTAACATTTATGGCACTCACAGCTCGGTAAACATTCATTTGTACATATATTATTATATTATATAATGAATTTGTTAAAGCATAAAAAAGTCCAGCTTCAGTTGGCTCCCCCACAAAGTCAAGGCGAAATTATAATTGTTTGTAATTAGAATTTTAAAATAATTCGTATCGAATGGTAAATCAAATTGTGCAATTCTTTCATAAAGATAAACAAATCGCGCATACGCCTCGATGCGCGTTCTATTTTCAACAGATCGAAAATTGTTGGACACATCGGCTTCTTCGATATGAAAATCGTGTAAGCAAATTAATTCACTCGATTTACTTGTTATTCTCATATACATATATTGAGTGTCCATCTGTCAGTTGTGAAACGCCAAATATTTTGCATGAATTACTAATGGGAAATGAAATGCCATGAAAGATCGTTAATAAACTAAAAATATTTACAATTTGCTCTGAGATTGGTATGGTATAATCAAAAGGCTTTTCCTTGTATGTATAAAAATGATTATATATATAAACTTGTTCATAGTTAGTCTAAGTTCTCATCTGCCAGATCACATTTCTTGCTTCTTACTTACCTTTTTTGTTTCCCGGGTCCAGGAAGCTTAAATATCCCAAGTCAACCCATTTGAAGTACTGCAAAGAGTAAGAGCAACAATAAAGTTATTAAAATACATTCTTTGTTTAGTCTACTATGAATAAGTTTTAAGAGGCTTTGCGGCGCCCAGAGCCAAAAAAAAAATAAAAAAAGAAATAAAGCACTTAATTTAAGCGCTCACGTTTTTGATTTGTTTATTTTCTCAATCTAATCTGTAAAGCCAGACTTTGTTTATGCAAAACAGTTTTGGAAACGTTGCGCACGCGCGCATCTTCATTTATTTATTTATTGAGATGAAATATGAGCCGTGACCAGTTGATTGGTGGTCTCAGACAGCTGAGTGCGCCTGGCGACACTCGAATTGGAGCACAGGCCACTTGAATGGATGTCTTGCGATGTTAAAGCTCAATTGGCTTGAATGACAACTAATCAAGCCAGCAGCTACTGCTGATTGATACGACCAATTCACCTGAATGAGCCATCCGAAATGTTGGCAATCATCACTTAAGTCTTGAGTTATAAATAAAATTGGAGTTTGGAATGTGGTTTACAGTTAACGTAAATTAAGCTGCCGTTGCATATGATTAATTGTATTTGTGTCTAGTCGTGGGTAGTCCCCCGCTTAAATGAAATAAACTTTACAGCGGCTATCAGCAAATTGAGCTGCTGACCAGTTTCTAAAATATAAGTACACATATTTATGAGCACGTTCTGGCTGGCACCTCAGTTTGCTGGAATTCATTAGCAATGCTGATTAATGAACAAATGCGAAGTTCAATTGAAGACATTTCATAACTGTTTCTCTGCCTCTTATGTGTATGTATGTATTTATGTATATATACAATATATTGTCTGCGTCAGACTTTCACTGAATCACACTGTGATCTGTACTCCGCCATGATTATTTGAAATTCATATCGTTTTCGTTTCACTTGTGAAAATAAACAAGTGAAAAGCAAATGCAGCACATGGAAAATCAGCTCGATCGCAGCCCAATAAAGTTGGGTCTTACTTCTCTTAATACACATCATTATCATCATTATTATTATTATTATTATTATCTGTTGAAATGTGGGTTATAGGCAAGGGAAGGCATAGCAGAGCATAAATATTGGGCAAATATTCGTATTTTTGCACATAATTATGATTAGCATCAGCTAGTTAAGGCATTAGCTCGCCGGGCACACCCTCTTGATTATTTTTATATTTCTTGAACCAAATTGATTTGCATTGTAAACGAAAGATCATGTGAACAGCGTCAAGGTTAGCAGAATGTGTCAATCATGCAGCTGCGCACGAGCTGCCAATTGCACGTTGAACTGCGCAAAGTTTTAGCCAAGTTGTTATAAGCCCTCGAGTAAAGTTTGCCAATGACGTCAATGGCAAGAGAGCCGAACGTAGCCTTCTAATGCCCATGAGCTTAGCCAAATGTTTGACGTCTATTCTTCTTACTTTTCCCTGGCTGAGCTAACTGAACTTAATTAAGTTTTATTATCGTTATCATCTTTTGTTTATGCAGCACACAAAGTTAGTCTTATTTTTATTTTTTATTTTTTTTTTCCCCCTCCCCGTTTTTGCTTAGATGTGAACAGCGCACATGGCTGATTTATGGAGTTCAATGTGCGCATTGCAGCAGTTCAACTAAACTACATATTATACAGAAATATATATTTATATATGGATATTTATCATATGCCAAGCCTTAGTAACAGTTTCCAGTGATTTGTCAGCCTAATCAATCAACTAAGTCGACTGTAAATAATTGACTTAGTCGATAGCAAAGTACTCTAAATATGTCCAGTGCGAAGCTACGCTGTTTCCTGAACATTGATAAGATTACATATATATTGTGAAAATATTTAGATATGCTCGTGTCAGTCTAGACACACTTGAATCTCACTGACGAGCGGCTAAAATTCCATACGGGTAATATACTAAGAAAATTCCAAAGATAAACAATATCAATGGCTATGATTTATGGGTACAGCTATTGTGTTAACTGTACTTATAAGTAGAAAACTCAAATAATTCACCGTTATGCTAAATGATTATATCCACAAATCAAACCCTTAATGCCCACCTTTTGATAAACAGCCATAAATTAAATACGTATACAAATTAAGTAAAGCAAAACACATATAAAAATAATCATAAAAACGCCCAAATTTTCCAATCAATAAAAATCATGAGCTACCAAATAATTTTTAGATAATTGCTCTACTTAAAAAGCAGCCCGAAAGCAGCCCACTTACTTAACTAAATAACAACAGATGTATGCAAATTTGTGCAAATGGGGAAGTATTACGAGGCAGCCCATGTATCCAAAGCGTGATGGAGCCTTAGCCTCAGATAGCAGATCAGCTGGCAACGCGTCTCATACATAATTCAAGAGCAGCGCTTGAGCCAGTCACTTGGCAACAGTTGCGACCTGTCGCTGAGCCTCGATTATGCTGAATGAAAAGTGCTAAGCGCGCATAAATATGCAAATCTATGCAAAATATTGTAATATAAGCAAATATACCTTCAGTATCATATCAAATCATATCAGTCTGACAATTGCGCATGAAGTCGATGCAGCGAAAAAAGAATAAAATGCTTAGCTGCCACGCGCCGTTCGCTAATAAGCTCAAAGAAATTCTAAGCTGACTAAAAGACAGCTAGAAGCAGCTAAGAGCCAGAAGGTGTACATTAAAGAGAACGACTAGATAGATACTCTGTTTTGTTTAAAGCTGAAAGCACTTGAGGACAATACGTGGGAGGCATTCAAAATGTAAACTGACTTTATTTCAATCTATAGACAAAGCTTGTAAAAACTCCTTAAAAAAAAAATTATATATATACAATATATACATTTAAATCAATTTCAAGAAAAATGGAAAAAAGTGTTACATGACTTTAAGAAAAATGTAACCCGCAATAAACATTGCATAATATTGGTGGGAAAGAGGTCGAAGCTCTATGAAATAAATATAACGTAGTCGACTATTTCTCCGATCTGCCTGTTACATACCTATTACCAATAACATTATACCCTCTTTACACCTAGTCCAGGGCATCAAAAGCGTAATATAACACTGCAACTGCAAATACAATTTGACGAGGACTGCAACAACTGACAACTGATTACCGCTGCAACCAAAGAAGTCCAGACGTCGCGACGACTGCTGTGTTTGCACACGTGGCTCAGCAGTTATTCAACACTGGCTATTTCACTGATTTCTCAGACATTTGTTGAACGCATGCGCTGGCAGCTAGTCGCGTGATTAACAAGTTAAAACAGCCAATATATACGCTGTATAAATTGGCTGTGATTGAAACACGCAATTAACAGATCTCGACTGAGATATTGTTCATGATGATGAAACGCTAATCAGCTTTTCTATAAGCGAAAGGTTCATCAAAGAACAAATGAATTGTCTAGGGAATTTTTATGAAAGAAAAAATATTTATATAGATAATAAATAGAATAATAATTGTATTAAAAGACAGAATAAAGTAATTAGTTGTACTAGCAGCTAGTCACACCTCTGTGCATTTTGCCTACAATAATATTTATTAAAATTTGTTTTCACTAGAAAATAAATATGAAACAATTTTAAATAATATTTTTATTTTATATATTATTGGCATCAGCTGTTTTTCGTTATTTTCCACTAAAATTTCCTAATCAATATACTAAATGTATATATTTTATTAGCTGTCGCAGTTCATTTACCTTTATCAATTAGCTGTCGACATAAATCTTAAATGTCTTTTAGACACACTAAGCTTTTTTTCACAAACCAAAGGAATTTTATATTTTCTAAAATTATAAAATTCTCAGGTTTTTTTTTATATATTTTCTGCAATTTATTTTTGGTTATTCCAATACATAAATAGATAATCAGAAAAACCCGGAAAAATCTGACAGGCGACAAAAATTATTTATGTTATAAGGAATCACGCTTCTTAGAAGACAATAACGACGTCAATGCGCGAGAAAATTTTGTGAAAATGAATTTTCGCGCGATCTCAGCCGATTGCCTTGACGATTCCACCCAAACTGACGGCGTTCGAAATTTTTTTTTTGGCGAACGAACCGAGCGAAAATTTCGACAAGTGCCGACAAGCGATTCTACGTTCGAATTGAGATTGTACAGAGCAAACGATCTTCTATTGAACTTGGCCGCTTGTCGGCGACCCTCGAGTGAGAGCCAATCCGATCCGCACAGCCCGTCAAGTTCTGCGCCATAGCCAACCTTTGAGCACGTGGCAGGTGTAGCTATATCGAACAATGAGCTAATGCACTCGACATAGCGTCAGAGCATATTAATATGACAAGCTGTGCATTTATCAGTTGCGACTTGCTCCGAGGCTAAGCAACGCACGTGACCATCTGCCAACTGTCGAGAAATCACATTTTAATGCCACAGCGCATTTTTAATGGATCACTCAGCCAAATATACCCTGCATAGCCATAGCAGTCGAAAGTATATTATTTCTTACTCTCAAGCTCTTTAGAAATAATCTGTATATTTTTTGAGCTGATCAAGAGACTTTAAGGTACTCAAAAGGAGAGCTGCAAATAAAATTATAAGTTTATGTGATTTGATTCCTTATTTCAGGTGTATAAAATCAAAATCAAAATCTCTAAAAATATCTTTAGGCATATGTATATCAGAAATTTGTGAGCTATGAAAATAATTAGTTCTAAAATTTCACTAAAAAAGACTTTTAGCTATCATAATATATTTTAATATATATAATTTATATATTATATATATATATATAATTCGGTAACAATAATAATGAAGGCTGCAAGTTCAGTGGCTTTTCGCATATAATCTCAAGCACTTTAGATTCAGTTTCTGTCTTAACTTGTTAAGATTCAAGTTAATGACTTCTCTTATAAGAATTGAGTCTAAATTCGACTTATGACAGCTCGTGTCAATGCAATTCTTGTTTCTTGAAAATTCGACGTCAGAAAGCAGCTTTAACTAATTTTAGTTAATTTAACCAGTTTTAAAAATAAATTAAAGCTGATCTCACGAAATTATGTTATTTATGTCTTAAAGAGACAGTTAATTAAGTTAACAAATTAAGCTATAATTAAAAATAAGTTAATATCTACAATATGCGACCGGTTCGTCATGGAAACGTTCAGAATTTTATATAAACTCTAGGGCATAGCACATCAACTTGGAATAGTTAAAGCAATCAATGTTTATTTTTAGTGAATCGTTTGCATTTCACATTTCAATTACATTTAATTATGTGGAGAGTCATTTAGCTTCCAGTTGCATATACCAAATAAGCATGTAAATCCGCTGACAATTGACTTTGCATTGAATCGAGACTAAAGCTTTCCGCATAGCTGACAAATGCCATTCAGTTAAATGCGCAGTTAGAGCACTGGAAAATGTGTTACGTATCTATTTTCCCAGCTAAACTTTCTTCAAGCAACAATAAATTGTCTTTGACTTATTTTTTTGGGGTCAATCATGAGACATTTTAATTGACATGAAATTTTCTCTTGTCTGTCTGGCTGCCTGCTTCAATTAACAACTAATTAAAGAGGACCCGTTGATGAATTGCCCAGGCATTTACATAACTCTAAATGAAATGTTTGCCACAAAAGTATTATATACAGTAAATAAATAAATATATATATATATAAATTTATACATGAGATATATCTCTTTGCTCGACAATTGTCGGTCTACGGCAAAATTGTAAGAGCCAAAGTGCCAGCTCCAGCTCTTAAGCTTCGCTCTTGAGTTTTTAGTCTCAACTGAAGTTCACTTCGTGCTGAGGGACAAGAACCTCAAGGATTTTGACCTCATTTTTTGTCTGCGTATCTGTAAGATACAATAGCTGTGTCCCCAATGATCGCGCTGTCTGCCGCCGTCTGTCCGCCGGTCTCTGTCTCTGTTTGTTTGCCTGTCTGCATAAGTGGCCTGGCAACTTCTTTGAAAAGACCTGCCTCCATTCACATGTGATAGAAGCTGTTGTTATGCCACTCTGTCTCTCTCTCTCTCTCTCTAGCTTTCCCTTCTACTCCTGCCTTTGGCTTGCGGCTTGCCTTTGTCTCTATAATTGTCTTTTATTTATTTTTCCTTGATCGCAGTCAATTCTACACCAACAACAACTTAAGATCTAGAAATCTACAGATCTTTAGTTAACCGACATGAACTCTCTGTTGCCAGGCAGGCTTAGGTATACGCTCAGACATGCACGTATTCGAGGTAATTTAAGACGATTTATAGCTTGCCTTTTTTTATGCTTTGTATTCTAGGTCATTGCCTTTAACTTTTACTTTTTCTGAATAACTTTACACTACTTTTTTAATAATTATTTACCCAAACTGAAGATTTTCCATTATGAAACACTTTTCTATAATTTTCACAGCATTTATAATCGAGCTATACTACGCCGCTTCGTAGTAGAATCTAAACTGAATTTTAGCTTCAAAAGATTTTCATTTTCCATCAAGCAGCTGCTCTGTTGGAATCTTATCTACCCAAAGCAGATAAACGAGATCAGCATCAAAAGCTACAACAACAGGATCATCAAACAGCTGTCTGCGTAAATAATTCATTTATTTTTGGATGCTTTTGTGGAGCTGCCGCTTTGTAGACATATTTGCAAAAGATAAGCGCCATGATACACTAAGATCTCTCTGTCTATCTGTCTGTCACGCTCCCTCACATATAACACGCTCATGTGACCCTTTTCACCTGCCCCAGTCTGTTAACACGTTAAACAACGCCCGAAGGTCTATCGATGAGACATTCGCTATGAATTTTTTATCATATTTCCGGCGGCGAATTGCAGTTAAAATTGGATCTAAGCACACAATAATTGGGCATTGAGTTAATTGCACTTGACTCAGCTCGAGCAGCCGTATCAGTAAAGAGTGAAATTGACAAAAAATAAAAATAAAAATAATAAATAAATAAGATTAAAATACGTATATAATCGAAATGGGTTCCCCGATCGGCAGAGATAAGGCGAGATTTACAAAGTAGAATGAAATGCTTTTATAGGTAGAATGCTATAAGCGAGGTACAGCTTTGGCTAGGTAAGGTTCAGATTCGATAAGAGATTTAAATGAGGTCTAAATTTTGTCTAGACGAGTTCTAGGTGAGTTCGAGATGAGCTTTAGACGAGCTTAAATCTGGATGAGTACAAAATGCGATCTTTAATTTAAATAGAGATTATCTCTATATAAAAGCCAGATTAACCTGAGCTAAGATGTAGATTGAGTTCTAGATCTAAGTTAAGGCTCTAACTGATGAGCTAAAGGCGGCATACATATACCTATTCTTGGTCTATTTTAAGTATATACCGGCAAAAGAATTCCTATGAAACTGATAAGCCACGTCTACTATTCAAATGGAACACCCCCTATCTGTAAGCTCATAATTTTTCCAATAACCTCTTATCTGTTCTCCCGTCGATTGATTCACTTCAGTAGAAAACAGTAGAAAATTCCCGATGAACTCGACTTACGTAACAGGTCACACTCGTCGCACGAACAACCCCCAAAACTGTTCAGTCATCTCTGCTGTTGTTCTTCAGTAAAAAAAGTGGGAAAACAAACCCTGATCTGTAATCTCATTCCGTAGAATCTGCGCATTTGCCGTCGGCCAACGGACAAAAACGTACGAAAATAGACAAGGAAAAAATAATGGACGTGCGAATAATATATGAAAATATTGACCTCATTTCAGATAGCCTAGTTATATAGTAATAGAGTGTCGGAGAGTGTTTACCCACGTTTTATTCTCGCCAGGTATGCAATATTTGCTTAAGTGCACACGCGCGCCTGTTGACAAGCCTCTTAAACACTTTGACAACGTATATTAAGTTGCTTCTAGTTACTTGCTAAAGCTATGTCAACAATTGATTGATCGAAATTTGTTATGTGTGATCTACTCACCGGAAAATGTGTGGGGCTGGTGAGTCACGCAAAGTCTGCGCTGTTGATTGTTTGGTATTTGTCGGTGAATCTTATTTATGTGAATTATATATAGAGTTTTATTTTTCTAGGATCTGACACCTTTATCGATTTGGGTTTAACACGAAACAGCTATATAGTCACACAACGGGCTCGTGTTAATTAACCATGGAGGGCTACATTGGAACCGCACTGAGAGATTTAGTTCCTGCTTTTTTGCGTTCAACTCACTTACAAAATTGTGCTCAACTCTTGTGGAGAATGTTTGTTCTATAGTATATTTAAAGAAAGTGTGTAAAGACTTTTGTTGCTGAGCGAATTTCCGATTGTTGCTATGCTATGCGAGGCAACTAACTAATTATAAGCTATCCACTGTATTTCTATATATTGCATATGTAAAATATGTATGTATATGAACACGCGCGTATTTGTATTTGTATTTGTAGAGCACGATAACGTGGCGTTTCTCTTTAATTTATATATTTTATTCCTTTTTACTTATAGTTGCTACACTTTTGCTTTATGTATAAGCTTTTAGTTAAAACAATTGCACATCAATGTGAAATTAAAAGACAATGAACACGATTTACAGTTTACGAATAATGAAAGAAAAACTCTCCTCGATATTTTTGTCTTGGACGACGAATGCACGTCCGACGATCACCGCTAACGAATATCAACTGAACACTGTGCACAGCGATGCCAACCCTCCGTATTTATACGTAGATCTACATATTTTAAAGAAGATCTACGTACCCACGTATCTTGAGACTAAAACTACGTACTTTTAAAAAATAATGTAAAATATCCTTAAACTGCAAATTTTAAGTAATATCAATATTTTATGAATAATGATATGATTTATATTGGGTTAGCAGCACTAAATTATTATTTCGATATGTTTACGAATGCCGTTTTCAATGGGTTAGCAGCATGTGCATGTAAAAAAATGGAATTGTTAACAAGTGACACCGACGAAAAACCATACGTAACTCCAACCAAGAAAAGGAAAGTGCACTACGATGTGAAATACTCAGCAGCTTGGGAAAAAAGTATTCCTGGTTGACAAGAAGCAGTAAGGGTAATCTTTTTGTTAATTGCAAATCTTGCAAAGCAGATCTCAAATGCTCTTCTGGCAAGAGGGACGTAGAGAAGCATGAAGCTTCTGTTAAGCACAAAAAATATTTGAGAAGTATGTATAGTGTTGGGTTTTATAATTGTATAATATTATAATCGTGTGTCCAAGTGCTTTTTGTGCTCTTTTTATACGTTCGTAGTTCGATTTCCTTTAATAAATTGTTCTTTTTATTGTTTTTAAGCTTTTAAAAAAAAAGTACGTAGATCTACGTATTTCAGCAAATTTGTGCTACGTAAAAATACGTTGATTTTGTAGCCTGGCTACGTAATTCTCAAATTTTGACTTGGCATCGCTGACTGTGCATTTCGTCCGTCACAGCGCCAACCCAATCCAACCAAACCAAACCAACCACCAGATCTCTCAAACGAAGTTGAACAAAAGTGTTGCATATCCAACTGGTTCGATGAGAGGCGATCCGCTCAATTACACTCAGCAGAATGGTAGAAGTTGGATTGCTGCAGAAATTTCTGAAGCAAGATATATATATATATATATATAAATATTTGTGTTTTTGTAATATTTAGGGCATACACATATTTATTTTATATTTAAATCATATGTTTACATACAAAAAAAAAGAATACCAGAAATATTGTTTATTTTAATATTATTATTAATATTATCAGAGTTATATAAATTCATATTTTATCTTTCTGTAATTTTTATTATTTTTGGCCAAATTTTTTAATTATTTTTGACCAAATAATTTCTTAAATTAATGCAAACATATACATTATTATTTCTAACTCATAGTACAACATACAACTTATGTTCTGCAGTGCAATAGCAACGATTTTTTTTCTCATCACTTTAGACGAATGAGAGAGAGAGAGAGCGCGAGAGTAAGTCATTGGACGATCATTGACATAGCAACAGAGAGCGCCTCTCTCTTCCACAATTTCACAGTTGCCAATCAATTGAGTGTGTATGCTGAACTGTTAATCGTGACGTCGCTTCACAAGCTGATAACACAATAGTCAATGCCTGAATAAGAGCAAGTGGGAGCGAAACATTGAGTGGAAAATAGCCAGCTGTATGGATACGCCCCTCTGATTTTGGCAACCAGAAATTACAAATTATAATTCACCCAATCTACGATGTGTGCAAATAAAATGTGTCACGATAGTGCGACAGAGAAAATTCGTTGTAGTTTATAATAGAAAAAGTACAGTTGGATGTTATCAGCTTAAGTACAGGTAGCAGCGTGCTCAACTACCTGCATTGCGAAACAAAACAGCTACGATGAGCCATCCGTTACGAAAATAGCAACGGAAGTTGTATAACCGTTACAAAGTATATAATCACTTATGAAGCTCACCTCTTAATACTTTTCTCCACCACGTTTTATAAATAAAAGATAATAACTGATGAAATTATGACAGTAAGTCCGCATTAAATTAAGACTTATGTACGCATACATATATTTTTGGTTGTCATAAATTTGTACATTTCTTTTTGGTAAACTTCCTTATTATAATACAAAAATTTCAAATTATTCTGCTGATAATATACGAAAATTCTTACCGGCAACTCAAGAGGCTATATAAACAAGCGCGTACCAACGGGTTCCATAGTGTAGCGGTTATCACGTCTGCTTTACACGCAGAAGGTCTCCGGTTCGATCCCGGATGGAACCATGTCGATCTATTTTTAATTTTTTTATATATTTTTAATATAAAATTCTAATATTAAAAATTACTGCAATACAAATTTCCCTTATTTATTTTCATTTATGTATATACATTTTTATTTATATTAGGAAATATAATGAATTTTTAAATGAATTTTTTTCTTAAAAAACTTTATATTTCCTAATATTTTAAGTTTAAACATTTTCTTAATCGCAAGATAATTTTAATAAATCAAGCAAAAAAATTCCCTATGGTTCCATCCGGGATCGAACCGGAGACCTTCTGCGTGTAAAGCAGACGTGATAACCGCTACACTATGGAACCAGTTGTTATACGTCGAGCCAAATTTCAGTTTTGTTGCACAATTTGCAAATAGTGAAACTTGTAGCACACTTTTCTGCGCTTCCATTTGATAATAATTCGGAATTCGCAAGAATAAAAACATTTATTAATAAAATATTTAAGTAACTAATTGATTTTTATTTAAAAAGCCAAAAGCACACATAATATGTTATGCAATCTGCGAGCTATTGCTACTTGAGATACAATAAATTAGAATTATATAAAAATTAAACATATTGCACCGTTGTTCAACCTAAAATATAATGATAGTAACTATTGCAGACACCTATTATCATAAAATAAATTAACAACAAATCATATAATACAGCTAAGAGCAGATATTCGCTGAGCAAGAAATTTCAAAGCGTAAAAAAGTAAAATCAGCAACAGAAGAAACCAAAACTGTGCACGAAATCCGCCCAGACTATGGACCCTTGGCAATTGGACCTGCATCTGGGCTAGAGTCTGACGGCTTCAATAGCGACGCGCCGTCGTAGGTCGCGGCACACCTGAGGTGCGTGGACGTGCCGACTTGGAGCCCATGGGAGTGGCTACATTATCGGTATTATAGCTGAGATAAACGTGAGAGAGATCAACATAATCGGGCTCCTTGCCGCTGTTCCTTTGGTCAACGTGCTTGCGCATGTTGTTCCCTGTGTAAGCGACGCACTTGAGCTGCCACTCGCCAATGTCCTCGTTCCAGTTCGTGTACTGATTTATCATGGATTGGTACTCCTTGGGCACATAGGAGTTCAGCACCAGCTCACAGAGCGCCAGCTCCCGAGAAAGACTTCGAATGTTTTCATAGATGCCCTCCTTCTCGCGCTGATGCTCCTGCTGCTGATCAGCGAGCTCCGACTTGACGCCCATCAACATTTGCATGACCCGATGAATCTTCTTGGTAATGCCAGTGCTGGCATCCTGCAGCGTAGAGTAGCGTTCCTCGATGTCAATGCGCTCGGTGGCCTTCTGCTCGAGCGTTTGCCGCAACGCTTGCTCCGATTTCTCGCGCTCCTCTAGTTCCGCAATGGACTGCTCGAGCAGCTTCTCTTGGGTCTGCGCCTTCTCCAGAAGATTCTCGCCGCCCACCAGAATTTTACCCTCCAGCGAGACGAGCTTGTTGCGTAAGAGCTCCTGCTCGGACTTGGCGTGTTCGATTTCACGCAAATGCTGGCTCTTACGCATGGCCAGCTCTTCCTTCTCCTCGTCTGTCTTTTCGCGTTTCTTTTTCAACTTCTTTTCAGTGGGACTGGTTGCTGCTGAAGCCCCAGATTCTAGTTCAATCTCTAAAGGCTCCTCCAGCTCATCGTCACAGGTATCTTCATCATCCTCACCATCTCCACTGGGCAGCATCTCGTCCTCGAAGTTGCCTTCCTCGAGCTGCTTGCGCAGCCTTGCTATCTCCTCCTGGAAATGTCGCAGCAGTGCATCTTTCGGCTCCTCATTGATGTGCATGCGATTCTGAATATTCTTGGCACGGCTCGCATAGCGAAGTGTGGAAATTGTTTCCATATAATTGCTGTCAGCCGGGCTAATCGTAGCGCACATTACCGTTTTCGAGTTACCGCCAAGGGAATCCTGGAGCAGCCGAGTCAGCTTCGAATTGCGATAGGGAATGTGCGTACTTTTACCATCCACCAGCGCACTGATAACATTGCCCAGCACCGAGAGCGACAGATTGATCTTGGTGGCCTCCTTCAGTCGCTGGCCGCTCGCTTGCGTCTTGGACTGACGCTCGGAGCCCGCCAAATCCACCAGCTGCAACTTGCCCATTCGCACGTGCTGCATGCCTCCTTCGACTAGTTCGCTGCTCTCCACGGTAATCGAGAATATAGCATGCGAGCGTGAGGATTCCTGATTCATCTTTGTGGCGCCAACAGCTCGATTCTTATTGCCCAGTCGCATAATGTTCTCCAGATCATCCGCATTGTGCACCACATAGCCGCTGAGATCTTTGACAAAGACGCCAATGTCAGGTCGCTCTTTCACCTCCAGACTCTTGCTCACATCCTTGCCAAGTAGATCGCGCACCTCCTCGTTGTAGATCTCCATGTAGCTAACGCGCACGAGAAATTTTTGATTATCCTGAGCCTTGGCTATGTGCCCGAAGATATGGGCAAATGCATTCGGAATGATGCCCTTGGTCTGTGGCGAGTCCGGATTACCGGACATTGTGTACGTTTTTCCTGTGCCCGTTTGTCCATATGCCAAGATGGTGCCATTGTAGCCCTCCAGCACCTTGTCGACAATCGGGCGAGCCGTGTCCACATACAAGTCCAGCTGATTGGAGCCACCATCGAAGACATTGTCAAAGTAATATGTTTTCGGTGGCTCATTTGCTGTGGCATTCGGCTTGGTCACGGTTATTGCACGATTGATATTATCCACCTGGATTGCGCTCACTGCATCAGCGGAGAGCTCACTTTTGTCCATTGGTCTGCAACGGACAACAACGCGAACATTTTCGATTTCGTCATCGAGCTGCTGTGACACAGTCGCCGTTGGCTGCTCTTGCGGCATTTTTTGCACTTTTGATTAATGGCACACAAAAGTTCCAAACGTTTGGCTAGGTACAAGATTGTGGGAAATCAATGAAAAGCGTTTTTCTTCACATTTGTTTATGCACCGTTGCTATGAGTTGTATGCCAATAATAATTGCAAAATTTAGACAGTGTGACCGCAGATGGTGTGTGTGGAGTTGCGGGGGCGTACGGCCTTTTATGTGAATTGAGGAGTGTACGCTGTTAAACCCATTTATGTTAACAGTGTAGGCAAGAATGTTAGGCAGTTCAAAAAGATGAGATCGCTGTTACGCTGTCTATTAAATGCTATGTAAAACATGGAGAAGTTGCTGTTAAAATAGGAGCAGTAAGAGTATAAAGTCTGGTTAAAATGTATGAGCGCTCAAGAGGCTATTATGAGCGACTTCTGTTAAGTGTGGAGCAGTCACTGTAAACTGCGTGGGTGCGTACGCGGAGGAGCAATTGTGTTACCTGAAGAGGAGTAGTTATGTTAAACTCAACGACTGACCAATCAAACAGCGAGTAAACATCTGCCAGCGAGAGACTCAGTGCCAGTGGAATAGATAGATTCGCGCTGCCCTTTAAGTTTCCTTACACGACCAGACGCATAAAATTGACTCCGGCCAGAATGGCAGCGACATTGCGAAGATTCAATGGCTTGAGATTGTTAAAATCTACGCCAGCACTGAATCTGCAACAGGTAAAACAATCCATCAATCCATCCATCCATCAGACACCACACAAAAAATTTTCCATAATGCGCTCTACAAACTATCAAGCTCACAATCATTACGTTAATTTTGCATCTAATGTCCATGTAGCTGCGGGTTAACATGGAATGTACCAAAAATTGTGCATCATCTGTGATGACTTAACTGTTGTTACCCCTAATGCAACCGTAGATTACACTCGACCCACAATTATGTAACTCCATGCAAAAACCCCTACGTGCAATTTTTCGCAGTGCTGTTAATCCCAATCAATACTTTCTTTTTTCACAGGCCAAGAACCTGTCCTCTGCTTCGAGCTGGGCAAGCAACAACAAAAAGGTAATCACAAGTCACCAAATGGACACCGAGCATTTCATAATACCCGAGCAGACCTAACCTCAAATTTGCGTTTACTTTTTTTTTTTTCATTTCGATTAACGCTCGTCTCTCGATGTTTGTTGTGTGCGTGTCGCGAACAGCTGATCGGTGCCATCGGCGCTGTTACCGGCGGCGTTGGTGCTCTGCTGTTTGCTCTGGAGCAGTCGGTGGAGGCTTCCGGCAGCGAGGTGCACGCGCCCGCTCAGCCCTGGTCCCATAAGGGCCTTTTCTCCTCGCTGGATCACCAGAGGTGAGTATCTGAAATTGAAATAAAATAACTCCAATTGATTTGCATTGCTCGCAGTATTCGTCGCGGATATGAGGTGTACAAGCAGGTGTGCTCTGCTTGCCACTCGATGCAATATATTGCCTACCGCAATCTGGTTGGCGTCAGCCATACCGAAGACCAGGCCAAGGCCGAGGCTGAGCAGATCACGGTAAGAATTCCTACGATTTTGCAGAACTTTGCTTAAACGTTTTAATTGATTCAGGTTAGAGATGGTCCTGATGATACCGGCAACTACTTTGACCGTCCCGGCAAGCTGTCGGACTACTTCCCATCGCCGTATCCCAACGAGGAAGCGGCTCGTGCTGCCAACAACGGTGCCTATCCACCAGATTTGAGCTACATCGTTTCGGCGCGCAAGGGCGGTGAGGATTACATCTTCTCGCTATTAACTGGCTACCATGACGCGCCAGCTGGTGTTGTGCTGCGCGAGGGTCAATACTTCAATCCGTACTTCCCGGGCGGTGCCATATCCATGGCCCAGGTCTTGTACAATGAGGTGAGCATTCATCAAACTGCTCGTCTGTCAACACAATTAATATATTAAATTATTTGTCAATCAGGTAATTGAGTATGAGGATGGCACACCGCCAACACAGAGTCAATTGGCCAAGGACGTGGCCACGTTCCTCAAGTGGACATCGGAGCCGGAGCATGATGATCGCAAAATGCTGCTCATCAAAGTGATTGGCATTCTTGGCTTCCTGACTGCCATCTCGTATTACATTAAGCGGCACAAGTGGTCCTCACTCAAGTCCCGAAAGATCGTCTTTGTGCCCAAGGAGAAGTAGAGAATTGTTTGAATTTGATTTGGCGTGAAGAACTGCAGTGTTAATGCGACTTTATCGACTAATAAAAAATAAATCAAGTTTAAGCATAAACCCAAAAAAAAAAAATGTCCGTTCACACACACACACACAAAGCAAACACACACAGACACAAGGTTCAATTAAAGAAATTATAGTAACAGCTAATAACAAATTACATGCCAGAACAAAGTAAACAAAATACCAAAATTCCTAGTATAACAAATGGATGAAGATCAATGGACATCATGGAAAAAGCGGGAAGTTGAACGAAAGGAAAGAGCCTAGACAAAATGAATCATGGAAACTATTACATGTATTGTGTATAAATCTTAAATTCAAATTATGTATTTAAATAAACAATTGAAAACATAAAACCCGAATATGATTTGAGTTTTATATGCGCGAGGCCAGACAGATCTGGCCCCATATACAAGTCATAAAAAATATTCACAGGTGGATCAGTCGATATTGGTTTCATAATCATTTTGGAGATCTGAATGTAGATTAATTATAAACAATTTCGAATTAGATATGCAACCTATTACGACTGATGCGCACGTTAACGTTAAACGCATTTTGGATTTTCTTTGTTTTTTTTTTTTTTTATTGGATTATTAATTGTTTTATTTAGAAGCTTAAATTAAAATATTATTTTAATCATTTTTTTTTTCATCGTTCTGCCCGTTCGATTACTTCATCAGTTTAGTGTGTATGTGTGTGTGTTTGTTTGTTTTAAAAGTTCGTTTTTCATATATTTACCGCAATATTTCGAGGATTACAATTCGCGTCTCACGTCCCATTTAGAAGAAGGAAAACTAAATTTATACAATTGCCTCGGTTCGGTTCATTGTTCCTTTTTTTTTTTTTTGTTTTTGTTTTACTACAAAAAATTCGCTTAAATTTGTATATATATATATATAATTAATAATTTTTTTTAGTAATGCAAAACAATAATTACGTTTAATCTTCTTCTTCGCTGCAACGAAAACAGAACTTGTAGAAATTTTTATCTTAACGGATTTCTTTTTTTTTATAATTTTTGTGTTTTTTGTTTGTAAATTGCCTTGAATAAAATTATAAATGTATTCTTTTTTTTTGTTTTTTTTTTTTTCTTTTTTTTAGCAAGGGTGTAGATGTGTGTGTTTGTAGTTGTTCTTATTCATTCTCTAACATTGAGTTTAATTGTTGCTTTATTTCTTAGTTAAGAATGTGTTTTGTAACCAAACTTGATGACATTCGTACGACGCTCGATGACGGAAGGGATGACGACCATTCATTATATATTAGTGACGTTTGCTCTGGCTGTTCTTCTCCTGCTTCTTCTTCTTCTTCTTGCTGTTGTTGTTGCTGTTTACACTTATAGTATAGATATTTTGCTTTAGTTCTTGCTGCTGCTGAACACACACACACACATTCAAGAAGTACAACAAGCAACAATAACAATAATGCAGCTATATGGCTCCCCTCCTCTCACGGCCACTCTCTCTCTCTCTCTCTTCTCTCCCACATTACACACAACTCTCTGGAGGATTGAGGCGACTTACCAATGGCCGGCACGCGCCTCTTGACACCCATTCATACTCAGCTGAGTGCAGCGGTTGTTGCTGCTGCAGTGGCAGTTTCAGTTGTGTGTAATGCTGTTGTTGTTGCTGCTGCAGTTGATTGTTGTTGTTGCTGTTGTGGTTGTTGTTGTTGCTGTTGTTGTTCTTATCGTTGTTGCCAACTAAAAACAGCTACCTTCTGGCGGTTGTGCCAACTTCAAATTCTCTTTCATGGTCATAATCCTACGTATTTCCTGAAGCATCGTTTTAATGGTATATTCGCGACTCCATCTGGACAACATGGGCACTGATCTATGATCAACCTGTCACACAAAACACAATTATTGACATTATCCATGCAAATAATAGAAATCGATGCGCCACTTACCACACCATTATTCTGATTAATGCAATTTATATTAACTTTTGTTAAAAATCTGAGCGTTGGTGGCTCATCCGGATAACGTTCGCCGCACTCAATCTTTAGTGAATACATTCGATTCTCGAAAGGCGTCTAGAAAATAAGAATGACACAATAAATGCGATTAAGCGAATATGTATTAGAAATATGCACTTAATGATTATACAGTCATTACGATTATACAGTCTGTCTCACCCTGCTCTGCCCTACCGTCAACTAACTCTCATGCTCCTTTGATGACTCAGCGTGTACAAGCACTGCAGCTGTTCGTGATTCAGTGCTCATTTAAAGACCTTCAATATTTCTAAAAGACAACACAAACACAATTGAAAAGCAGCCAAAAAGAGGCATAATATGGAGCTTATCTTTAAATGCGTGTTATCAACAGTTCTAATAGAATGTTTTTGCAATCTATTTTACATAACAAAAATCTAATTCGTTTATTGTTTAAAGAATGTTTTTATGTGTGATTTACTTATTTTGATTTTGCATTTCCTACTCTTTCTCTAAATTCGTATGCTGAATGTATCGTACAAAATGTGACTAAATTATTTCTCGACTTCAGTCAGTTTGCATGTTTGTCTATAAATTGAATTATCATTTGTTTAGTTTCACAGTAACATGCTTTGAATTTACGCATTCGATTTAATACAATATCGACAGTATGTATATCTGCATAATATCTATAATAACAATAATCCTTATAGATAACGAGTCCCATTGGTTACACAGTTTATTTAGATATGTCGTAGATAGACTATGATGACGCGTGCATTCGCATTCAGCAGTTAGTTGGGTACACTTACTCTTGGGGGGCCAATAATCATGCCAATCCAATAGGTAAGTGTCATATCATCGTCGTTCTCCAGACCCCACGATATGGTGCCATCGCCTACACCCTTCTGGCCCTGATCCAGCTCCTCCAGTAAGCGGAAATTTCGTGGCACCACTGAAATCGAACAAAAATTAGACAACTATAAATTTCCATTTAACTTTGCATGGGCCGAAGGTTGTAATTAAGACACAAAGCATGTTTTTAGCGCGAGGGGGTCATGTGTTTCGTAGTAGACGTTCTCTCGCGCTCTTCTTCTGCTTAAAAGTTATATTGTTGTTGCTGTTGTTATTGGCCAGTGTGTCTTGCGTTGTTTTTCCTTTGCTTTGCACTCATTTTCGTAAGTAGAAGAAAAAATTAAATACGATTGCCGGATGGACATTGGGTGTGGTATTGGTTAGTTGCTTGGTTGCCTGGTTAGCTCTAACGGTTGGCTACGCTTCCCCAACTCCTTCCCATTTCCACACACACTACATAATTTGCAGGCAAACGCTAAAGATATTATACGCAATATGCAAAACTTGCAGCCGCGGCAGCAGGCTAACTAATTTAATTAGAAATTAAAGAAGCACTTTGGTTAGACGCAAAGGCAAAGAGCATAAAAAACCAAGTGGCTGAGCAAACGAGCAAAAAAACACACTCGCACACACACACACACACACACAATTGAAAAGGGACACATTGAACGGCGAAGGGGGTGTGTATGTGTGTGTGTGGGGTGCGGGCTCCAACGAAATTGTCAAGTCACGAAGAAAAATTGCTGCATAGTGACGGAAAATGCAACTGCAACAGCAACAGAGAGACAAACGCAACACTATATTTTGTTCGGTTGTTTTCCAATATGAATAAATGCGTGCTCGCGTTTTATCGGACGTTTTTTGCCATTTGCTTTCTTTTCCATTTTCACACAGAGTTGCGGCAGCAGCCCGTCATCGTTTAATAAAAAAAAAGGTGTTTTGCGCACTCGGTTATGCCGCACTTTCTCACTTTTTGGTGGCCAAATATTGCCAACATTTTAGCAGTGCTCGCGGACACGTGCTTTTCAATCAATTTCCTTGCCAAATTGTTAATTTTACAAATAAAATTCTTACCAACGCCGGTACTAGATGTATGCGCCATTGTGGTTTATCCTAGAGTGTGTGTGTGTTTTGGCTTATTTTAGCGCATTCTTTGGTCGCAAACTTAGCTCTGGGCTTAATTAGCACATTTTATGCAGCTAGAGCTGCCAGATCTTTCGATGGCAGGTGACAATTAATATCGATTACCGATTAGTTGGTACGATAACAACTCACTTAACCAATTGGACTATATGCAACGCGTCAGCTTTTTGAAACGAATTAATTTTCACGTGTACCATTTTATAGTTAATTCAATAATTACCAGACTATCTTGACGAATGCTGTAACAGCTGTTTACAAGACAATGGAAACGCTATATCACCAAACAAACAACACGGTCAAAGAAATAGAGCAAAGCTTTCAGCGACTTGGCCAAATCACACCGCAGGAAGCGCTTGACGTGGAGAATGCAATACAAGTTAAAATTACACAAGCCAATTCGTAAGTCACCCAAAGGTGCATCTCTAACAGCTGATTAATTTTGCTACATTTTTTATAGTAATTGCGACCGACTTGATGTGTTACTATTTAAGGTGCCGCCCTCACAGAGGCAGAGCTCAAAACTGCGAATAGATCAGCTTAAATACGACTTGAGACATTTGCAAACATCACTACAGCACGCGCGTGATCGTCGCCAGCGGCGGCTGCAAGAGATTAGTGAGCGGGAGCAGCTACTCAATCATAGATTCTCTGCCAACAGCACAGCTCCAACGGAGACGTGCCTTCAGCTGGATTACGAGTTGCAGCATCATACACAGATGGGCAACGCCCATCGGGGTGTGGACGACATGATTGCCTCTGGCAGTGGCATACTAGAAAGTCTCATATCGCAGCGTATGACCTTAGGCGGCGCTCATAAGCGTATACAGGCTATTGGCAGCACACTGGGATTATCCAATCACACAATGAAGTTGATCGAGCGCAGGTTGGTGGAGGATCGACGAATCTTTCTGGGTGGCATGGTGGTTACATTGCTGATTATTGGACTGATAATATATTATTTAGTGCTGTAGTAAAACAAATATATCATTTACAGAATTTTAATTAAATTTAGTATATATGTTTTAATGAAAGTTTCACTTTGTATCAACTTTTAATCGTTGCTCTCGAGGGAGATGTTCCTGCCGAAACGCTGGTAGAGATAAGTCTTAAGCTCATCCATCTCCGCCTTGATAACGTTTGCCTTGGCTTCAATGCTGGCAATTTCCTTGATGGCTTGTTCTTTCGTCTCAGCAAGAAGCTCTTGTGTTTTGGTCAGCTTGTGTGAGAGAAACACTTCGCCAATCAAAATGGGAATATTTTCTTCTTCGTCGAACAGCTCAATTTCTTCCAATGCCTCCTCTACGCATTTCAGATCATTCTTCTTCATCTCCAGCTCCATTTTCAAGCTATCCATTCTCACATTGTGCTTGGCAAAGCGATTGATTCGCTGTTGATCCTCAAAGGAAATATGCACATCGTCGTTCTATAAATAAATTATAAATGAATGTGATTAATCAACGCCCGCCTGCTTAGGAGGTGAATGCAAATTGAGGTTACTCCATAGCCTAATCATGCGCTTACATTTTGAAACACTTTGCTGGTATTGCTAGTTACTTTAGCGGCCATTTCTGTTTAATTTTATGAGGTTTTATTCAATAAATTAATGATTTTCCAAACAGTTGGCGTTTGCAACTTGGATTGTTTTTGGTAATGAAAATTACACGGTGTTGTGGTGGCTGTTCGATATTTAAATAAGCATTATCGAAATGCTTACAGTTTTCTGTCAACTTAACAGATGTTAAATAGCACTGTCAGATACAGCAGCTGAGGCGAACAGACGTCATCCGAACGTTTTTTCTAATTTAAGGCACAAATTCTGATTTGTCAAGGTAAATAATTAACGTAATAATTGCCAAAAATTTGCCAAGTGCTGGGCACTATAAATATGACCCATTATTGGCTAGCAGAAGTGCAGGCAACTTTCCGCTGTTGCAGACGCTTGCAGTGCAAAAATTACATAACCTCTTTGAGGCTAAGTGCAGAATGTTTATAATAACCATTTGTGTCTTTGTGCAAATACTTGTTGCCTTCATATGTGGTCTGTAAGCCCAATACCAATAACTATCTCCTCTGCGTGTCCACAGATTAAACCATGCGTGTATCATCGATCCTGAAAGGCGCCCACTTCGGCAACCTCGCCAAGGTTCACGGCATCGTCACCTACAAACTGTCGCCCTTTGAGCAGCGCGCTTTTGCTGGTGCCATCAGCCACGGCCTGCCCAACATTGTGCGCCGCATCCGCTCTAACATCTTCCGTGTTGTCCCACGTAAGTCAATTAGTTTATATCAATATTGTCTTGATTTAATTGTTTTTAATGTACTTTGCAGCCTTCATCGTGGGCTATTTGATCTATGATTTGACCGAGCGCAAGCATACAGCTTTGCTACGTAAGAATCCTGCTGATTACGAGAATGACGAATAAACGAACTGTCCTCCTAGTCGGCGTACATTAGCGAATAGTGATGTTAAGCTAAATAATAAAACAAAACCCACAGTTCAACAAAGTGATATTTCCTTTTTAGTTTTTGTTGTGGACTATTGGGTTAAATCCAGCTTTATTTAAGACTGTATAAAAATGAACAGAGTATTTATATTTACAGCTCAGTATACCGCCAGAATGAGAACTTAGATATTGTTTAGCTAAAGTAATTTAAATAGTAAATATTGAATACATTTATTGAAGTAACAGCTGTTAGAAGTGTTGCCACATATTAAAAGATCTAGCACACATTTTTCAACACTACTCTATCGAATATTCGACTTGAACAGCTGGCCATAAAAAAATACGCAGACAATTTTAACATACATATAACGCGAAGATAGCTTTAGTTTTTAAATATCTACCAACTTAATATTAGTTATAAATACATGGACTGCTGTGGAGGTGAAGTACGCAGCGAAAGTATATACAATATGCTGCAGGCCTTAGTCGACTTCAAAGTAATTAACGTCCAGTTGTTTACCATCGCTGTGGGCATATTCTTTGTTGTACTATTGTTGAAAAACAATTTTCGAAGCTTCTCGGGCACATAAGAAAAAACAAGCTGATACTGCCGATTTAGTTACTAATTAATATAATAATGTAATGTACACCATTTTACTAAGCATTAATAATAATTGAAAAGCAAATATAAAACTGTTCTTTTGTTCTTATTCTTAGAGTGGAGCGCATTGGCAGTGACGTCACACGTATGGGCCAGCGACGAAAAAATTCATGTTAGAAAAACGATTCAGGGTCGCCGTCGCTGTGCTTTACCATAAAATACAAACCAAAAATTTAAGGCAAATATAATGCATACTAATTGTACATGAAGGTCGATTGAACTTGTTTAGCGCCTGTGAAATTTCTAAATGCGTAATGGCTCATAAACGATGAAATCATTGTATATTCAATCATAAGATTGTGCGTCAAATGGAAATTATGATCCAGTTAATTATCTATTAATATGTAGTTCTATTGAGCACTCTTTGAACTTTTGACCTAGTTCTTTTTCTTATTTGTTGATTTGTTTTTATAATTCTCATCACTTGCAACTACGCTCAATCAATTTCAATTGGCATTTGGTTTATGTTTGCCACAAATAATTTCAATTGACTAACGAACGCTTGTTGCACGCACTTCCTGGTGCAATCGATGCATTACCCATTAGAATTCAATAGACGTTCCGAGGCGTGACCTAGGCCATTTTTGGACTAGGTGCTGCGAGTATTTATGGGAAATATGCTACGTGCTTATTAGCACAAATTTTGCATTAGGATACATTGAATGCAAGTCTTACTTACTGTTGTCAAGAAAGTCCAAAACGTGACATTTTTACCATTTGTTCAACTACAGAATAGGATGAGATTGCTGTATATTTAATTAAATAATTTAATGTTTGATGTGATGCAATTTACATTAAAATTCCCTAAGCATGTAATTGTATAATTTAGGTATAAGAATATAAGACGTTTGTATAAGATCTTTTTCTATGGAGTTCGCGAACTAGTTTTCATAGAAATGAGTTCAGCAATTTTTTAAAAATCCGTTTCATATCGGACTACATCGGATTTAATTATTGAGCTTTATTATTGAGCTAGTTTTTGTATTTTAAAATATTGTTAAGATCAAACTAAATTTTGTTATCTAATTTGTGAATTATATTTGAGTCGAACCGAAACAAATAAATTATAGAATTGAAATTGAATATTATTGAAATAAAAAAGCATGAAGCGTTCAAAAAGGAATATGAAATAATACAACGCAATAGTATAATTATTCTTCAATTACACCAGACAGACTTTGATTATACAATATATATTTTCATGAATTGCAGTGCAACGACCCAGACGCTAAAATTATTATATTGAATATTGTCAATGAACTTGGAGTATGTGAAATTCTAGGAAATTCCAAAAACGAATTGCTGACCGAAGTTCCGCTCTGACTGGAGTTTTAATGAATGATAGCCCGCACAGAGTATTATATAAAAAAGAATAACAAAACGTTTTTTTTTTAATCTGCACTTCACTTTAATATTACTTTCGATATTCAGTCTGAAATTTGAAAATTTACGAATGTCACAAATAAATTTTAGATATTTGAATTTTGCACAGCTATCGAGGTATGGTCAGGTACGAGTAAGACAAAAAGGAAGCTAATTACTTTTAAGCTTTTCTTTGAGTGCTGTGCCCAAACATAAAAAGTTCAGTGATTTGTTAGGTTTGCATCTGGATTGAATTACCGAATCCTTTCCCTTTCCTTCACAGCCATCACCGATCCTAAAATCCAAATTTTTCAGTTGCTTTTTCACATTGTGCTGGGTATTTGGTTCTTTATCCAAATTGTTAATCAATTCCAAAAAGGCGGCATGCTGCTCGTTATAGCGAGATATGATCGTATCTCTACGAGTCAACTTAGATTTAAGCTCCTTAATGCTCTTCTGTAGTTTGTCCACCTTCTGGGCCCTGGCACTGATATAGTTCATTTCCATTCGGACGCTCTGCAGTTTCGTCTCCAAGAGACTGGCACTGCTTTTCACCTCGCCCATTTGTTTCTTGTACTTGAATCGTGTCCTCTGTATCTGTTCCTCCAAATATGCAATATATAAATCCTGATTGGGAGATATCGGGCTTTCGGCTCTGTTCTTCGTATTGTTTCCACATTTCTTCGCCCCATCAGCACATCCGCCGCACAGCTGGAAGTGGCACCCATGCTGTCGACAGAGCTCATCTCGCTCCTCCCGTATCATCGCCAACTCATTTCTTAGTAATTGAATCTCCTGTTGCAAGCGGGAACACTTGGACATTTTCATGGATTTTCCGTTTGCTTTATCGCGTATTGGACAACACCCAATTTTCAACAAGCCTTTACTTGCCTATCTCCCTCTCTTTCTAGTTCTATCTCCTTTTCACTAAATTTTGCTTGCACTCTTGAGAATTTGGTTGAAAACTTTTCAGATTCATGAATTTCAGCTATCAGGCTTTGAAGAGCTAATTATTTGAAACTAAAAGCAAAATAAATTTAGAATTTATGTTTAACATGAGATCATGTTCAAATGACATATTTTTTCATTCCCAAAATTTCTGTGAAAGGCTATATTGTTCTTTTTTAATATTATGTAACAGACAAAGAAGATGCAAGTAGATGAGGACAGCATTAAATCAGCTTGGTTCCTAATATATATAGATATAATTTCATCTGAGACCACAAAGCATAAAGAGTAATCATCCACCTATTTGAATACGCTCCTCATATATTTAGTATCTTTTAGTCGAACACTAATGAGCTTTTGCTCCCAAATACCTTGCTACCACTGCGACTTCTATGCGCTTCTCATGCACAAACGTAGAATTACAGAGTATTTGTATTGAGAATATCAAAAGTATTAATTTCATAAAAAGTATGTCCACAAAGCACGTGCTCTCTTATTATAAGTAAATAAAGTCTCGCAAAAACCATTTATGTAGACGGCTACCTAAATTTGTTGCTCAACTCAATTGCTTAAGCAATACTTTGTACCTTCTTGGGTAGCGCTCATCGGGGGCAAATTACTGCAATTTGATCGAAGTTTTCCATATCTCATAATTTGCATCTCAGAATTTTGAGGATTCTTATTTTGCTTTTAGTGCGGGGCGTTTGGGATTTAAGCGCGGCACGCCCACAGCTCTGATGGTGGGCTCAGAAAGTCCCAATGGCAAACCAAATACATGAGCGCACACACACACACACACACACACACACATTTACATTTTGTGTATTTTTGGCATTTCGCTGTTTCGTTTTTTGTTTGTAAGCATAATTTGTATTTTTCGCCTCGAGATGCCGCACATATGATAAGGGTTATCGATACGCTGTCCCGGGACCGTACCCAGATGCTTATTAGTTCTTTTTTTTTGGCATTTTTAATACCCTTTAAGCACAGGTTTGCGTTGAGTGGGTATCATAGGATTGCGATTCTCATGACTGCAGACCAAAGTAAGTTGATAACCTTTTGGAAATCATGCAGCAGTTCTTCTTCAGCTTTACAGAGTATCTTGCAGTCGATTACTTGCAAAGAGAAACCTTTCATTTATTATTTTCTTTTGTAAGTTATGTTTAAGTTGTAATTAATTTGCGTCGCTGCTTATCGTGGCACATGTGCACATACATATGAGGAGTAAAAGCATATATAAGCGTAATGGCATAAGTATATGTATGAATACTTTGTAAGCCTGCTCTTTGGCGATAAAGTGTGTGTGTGTAAGAGAGAGAGAGAGAGAGAGAAGGGAATAAAAGCATTGAGTAGATCCGATTGCATTGGGTGTTAAGTAGAGTGCATACCGAATGACATAAGCCTGTTATTTACTATATGGACACTCACACACACATATACATATGTTTATAGTAGACTAATATTTCATTTGGAAATCAAATTCCGTCTAACTGCGCTGATTTCACATAACATAATAAAAGGCGAGCCCTTTTGAAGCTCAATGTCAAGGTCTTTCTGAATCAAATGCGGTTCGTTTATTATTTCTTGTTCTTTTTTTTTTTGGTTGATTTCTTAATTTGACAAAAAAAAACTTTGTTTCCCACTTGAGCAATTTGCATAAATTCAAGGTCAGTCGCACAATAAAGATCCAGACATGATTTGTGTGATACGGACATATTATATATATACATCTGTGTGTGAGAGCGTGCTTGGTTACTTTTTTCGGCAATTTGTGTGGTACGCTTGATCTATACAAAATGTGGAGAGGAACCTGGAATTCGAAAGCATATCTCAAATATAGTTTTACAATATTTCCCAAATTCTTATGAACTGAAATTTATTGTTTGAAAATATTGTCTGAGAAATACATATAAAAGAAAATTCATTTGAAAAATTTGCAAGATTCAAAGTAAAACAAAGGATATATAAGCTTAAAAGATTCAAAGTAAAACAAAGGATATATAAGCTTAAAAGTTTTCTAAATAAATTTATTTTTAAATAAATAAAAATACAAAAATAAATATGAATATATATTTAAAATAATTTATTGTATATGATTATAAATAATTATATATATAATAAATCATTTTAAATAAATTCACAAAATAAAAAATAAATATGAATATATACAATAAATTATTTTTAAATAAATTCACAAATTACTTTCTGATATATTCTGTTAAATTTAATGAAGCTTTGCACCAATTTCGAAAAAGTAATAAAAATAAATATGTATAATATCTTCAGAGAAAACATAAATTTAAGAAATAGTTTATATATTAGAATAAATGTATATGTATATAATTTATTTATATATAGAAATAAAAAAAGGTTTTTGAAAGCAAAAATATTCTGCTGCAGCAGCAAAAGCTATTCTGTTTCTTATACAACTATTTAGCAATCTCTATCAATTTTTGCAATATACATTTAAGTTTTGAAGTCGTCTTAAGTCGTTCTAGCTGAACTTCATATAAGATTCACATTTTGATTTCCTATGGGCATAACCGACGACAGGCAACAACAACTGCCAAGGCAGACGTGCCATGTGCCGAAAGCTGATATCAAATGCAAAATCCAAACAATAAAGCTTAGCAAAAAAAAAAAAAACAAGATTAAGGAAAATAATAAAAACTTGACTAAACATCTACAAAAAGAAGAAGTAGAACAAGACGCCGAAAGAATGGCTAAGGACGCAGCCGCAGACAAAGAGCAGACAAGGCGAACCCAATTTCCAGACGAAGGCGAGCAACCATAAGCGAGAGGGGTAGCAAGGCCCTGTAAAAAGAGACAGGAGGATAGAGAGAAAGAGAGAAATAGAGAGAGAGAGAGAGACAGGGGCAAAGCTGAAAGCTTGCGGCAGCGTCTGTCTGGGTTTTTGGGTCTGTTGACGACGTAGACGTAATCTAGACGCCTTTTGTTTGCACACAGACAAAAAAGAGCAAAACTCAAAAAAAGAAAAGAAAAAAAATAAAAACAAACAAACAAAAGCGTAATAAAAGGGCAGCAGAGTGAAGGCTGTGTTAGCTTGAGGGCGTGGTATCTGATCAAGTGCGCTACTTAGTAGCGAATGGCTGTAGAAGCAGAAGCTCTTCAATTTGACTCAAATTGTGTTTAATTTGAGCTGCAGACATAGGCCAAGACTGTCTGTACTAGTATCAGTATATATATATATATATATATATATATATATATACATGTCTAAACTTAAATACATATATTAAAAATTGCTGTGAGAGTCGATTGCATTTGATTTAATTCGATTGCTAGACGCCAGACATTATGAAATCAAAGTGTCGCAAATGTCGCCAATTTTTAGAGCTCTGCAGTGCGCAATGCGTAAAAATTTGGCAAGCAGCTGTGAAGTACTGCAGTATACTCTGCTGACTGGGTGCAAATAGTATTATAATATATAGTAGTAGTAAATAGTAGTAGCAATGATAAATATGAGTAATTTTAGTAAATAGGAGTAGTTATTAGTAGTATAAGTATAAAAGAGCATAAAGATAGTAGTAGTAAATAGAAAAAGTAGTGGTAAATGAAAATATGTGTAGTAAATAGTAGTGGCATTTAATAAGACTTGTAAATAGTAGTAATTGCAGTAGTAGATAAAAATAGTAGGCATTAGCAGTCGTAATATTAAATGGTAGAAGTAGCATATAGTAATATCAGCAAATTAAATAATAATAATTAAATTAATTAATTAAATAAATGAATTAAATTAAAGTAGAACTTCAATTACAGGCATAGTAGTAACTGGCTGTCTTGGTGTTATCATAAGTAGTATGATTTTATGCCCATTAGATTTTCCCTTAATACCCAGCTGCGCTTTTCAGTCAAAGCCAATACGCCTCTCAACCGCGTCTAAGCAGGGTATTTTTCTACAAGAAATAAAATAAAAAATTGCAATTTGCGTGTCAGACATATTTGATTGGATTTCATTAAACAGGTTGTCGTTGCCATTTGCTGGAATGCCTCAAAATAAATATTAGTCAAGTAAAAAAAATGGTTTGACAAAATTTATGTACGACTGCGACCATATGACACAAGCCCAGTGTGCACACTGGTACGCAACAAGTAATTCATCTACACAGCATCTACATCAAATTGACTTTAAAAGCGACTTTTTGTTTTTATGTAAGTTAATGAAATATGCAACAGTTCTTAGAATGCCCCAGACTCCGCAAAATGGGAGTAAAGACCTCCCTTGCCCCCTTATCCCGCTCTGACAACTCTGCCGGCATTAGCTTTGCAAATTTTGCACTTTCGGCGACGCTTTTCAATCACGAATTGGGCAACAGACATCCGCTGGGCATCACAACATTTGCGAATTCGAAAAGTTCAGATTCAAAATATATGTTTCGTTATACATAAACGAATATGTAGAGGACGATCCAATTATTTCTGATATTTGTATACACCAAATCAAAAAAGAAACCAAACGAAACTCAATTTGAAGAAATCAAATTTTAATTTCGTACAGGCTAAAGAGACTGGGCAGCCTCTACCTCGCTCTGTCATTCTCTCTCTATCTCTCTCACACACATACACTCTATCCTTCTCTGAGTGGGGACTGGGCGAGGGGAGTTATTAAAACTCGACAATGCTTGAAAAACCGAAAAATCAATCATAAATGTTGCGACTGTTTAATACTCGCTCATGATTAGGGAAATTTATGTGTTTCAAAATTCAGCAATCAATACAGATAGGCTGATAGATCTGCTGCCTAAGTCTACATCGAACAATTGCACAAACATATTCCTCAAAAATCAATATACCCTCATTCTGTTCGTGAGCGAGTGTGAAAATAAACAAACACAAAGTTTGTTATGTTGCGCAAGGCGCAGCCCCAGGAACGCCCTCAATGAATGCAGAAAAGGGGCGTGGCGGGGGAGTGGGGGCTAAAGGGCTTCAGTATGGACACACTGGCCACAAAGTGTTATTGACCCTCCGCATGAATCCGTTAGCGAGCGCGGCCAAAAACGAAGCTCCACCCGGACCAGGAATTCTTATTAAGATCAATCAGCTAAATGTCGGTTTTATGCTTAATGCTTATGATTCACACGGCCAAAAAGCACCAAAATCGAAAAACGAACCGCACCAAAGATACAAAAAACAACGACGAACAACTTAAGCTGATAAAAGATGTCTGAACGAGTGAATATCCTTGGCTGTAGCACAGAAATCGAAAGCAATTAAAATATAGATATAAAAAGAATAAAAAAATAATTAAATAATAAAAAAGTTAATTTAAAAAAATATGTCTAAAAAAATGCAAAAATTAAATTATTTTAAATAATTTGAACAGCCTTTAGGATTGGAGAGGAGGAGCTAGGCTCATTGATCTGATTATTTTAAAATAAGAAATGAATGCAGTTGAATATAAGAAATGGATTTTTAAATTGTAACTGAATTGAAAGAAAAAAATCTAAAAAAATAATAAGTAAATAAAAAATCAGATACATTTTTTGTGTATCATTAAATTAACCAGTTTAGTTTTGTTCATATGCTTAACTTATTCACCAAAATTCCAAATATTTCCACTCGTGTATCCATATTACACGCTCTGCATTAGCAAAGTAAAATCTGAGTTTGAAAAGAGAAAAGGCTTCTGCATATATATTTATGTACATAGCAGCTGAAAGTTACATTTTACTTGCATATACATGAGCTGCTCTCTCAAGTTGCATGTGCAAGCTAATATACCCGATTGTGTGCGCCGAGAGCTGCGCAACAAAAAACTTTTTCAGCAATCCTTTTACAAAGTTGTCGGCAAATTTTTATGCTGAGAAATTGAGTTTTGCTTAATTAGTCATGGCAGTGCATGTATACATATATGAAAGTGAGCAGGAGTTGAATGTGCACATATGTAGACACATGTACACATATATACATACATATGCATGGTTATATAGAAAGGCAATTCTAAATGCCTTATCATGAATGACACACATTGTGGGCGCGCAGATAAGCAGACACAGCCTCAGCAAGCACTCATTCAGTCCCCCCTCTCTCTCTCTTTCTCTCTCCCCACACGCCCCCTCTCTAGTTGGTTAATAAAAGTCTTGGATCTCTGGTTCAGAGAATTGCGTTCGCTTTGCCTACGTGAGAAATTTATGAATTCTGTTCAGCAGGGAAAGGAAAAAAGTATCTTTCGGATATTCAGAAATATGTTAACGTTTACACATCAAGCAAATAAAAACAAAAAAAAAAAAAAAAAAAAGAAAGAAAAACACCAAACTGAACTGCAGATAAGCCCAGCCATGGTTGTCAATACAGCAAACATAAATTTTTTATTTGAAAATTTCTTGTATTATTTGCTTGACGTTTGTTTACAAGCCGAAACAGTTACACAAATACACACACACACTGCTGCAGCTACAGCTACAGATGCAGTTACACACTTACAGAACTACACTTGGTCACAGTTATGTTTGCTAAGGGACGCAGGCCGAACTGTTGTCTTTAAAAATATTTTAATCGTGGTCCAATCAAAATAGAGCTTAGACGCTCATCGATTATAACAAATTGTATGTTTTTTTTTTTTTTTCGCTGTTTTTTAATCGTTACCAAAGTTCAATGAACACTTCGAGGTGAATGCAATTGCAATCGCAATGCAGCGATCGAAGCGTGTTTAACTCGTTTACGGCTCTGACATGTCACGTAATTAACTGTGCCCAGTCTGCCAATAAGCTAATGTTAGACATATATAGCTATATAAGTATATAGAGAAACTACTCCTAAACATACAATATGTTTGATATGTCAAAGACTGGAGTAGCGTCGTATGCTTGTTGCCTTGATTTCAATTCACTTCGATCATTCATTCATTAAGTGCATTCAAATACTGGCATGAATGTCCAAACGTCTGTCTGACGGTCTGCCTGTCTTCTGGTCGGCCTTGCGCTCAATGTGTAATTGATATACGAGCTTTTACATATATATGAATATATAGCCTATAGATTTTACATCACAAAATATCAAAAAAAAAAAACCTATTTTCAATTAATTTTTTTTTTGGTTTACAAAAAGAATTTCTCAGGAAATAAATATATGAATACAGTCAATATGTAAACAAATTTTAATTACATATATAATATTTATTCAGATAACTGAGCTCTACTATAGTTTTAAATCTCTTTGGCCATAAAATAGTCGGCCTAAAGCTTTGCATGAAAATAATACATAAAAGTTTTTTCGACTTACTTTTTAAGCAATTCTAATTAATTTGAATATTTGTCTCAACTTAACATCTAACATAATCTTATCTTTATTAAGCCATAAACAATATTCCAAAATCTTGTTTCGCTTTTGTCTTTTGTTTTCGCCGCTCTTTATTTATTTTTTTTTTTTTTTTTTTTTAGTTTTACCTTTTCAGTCAAATTTAAACTAATGGCCGAGCATTTAGATTGATGTGCGACTTTGTTGCGGGTCTTCAACGTGCGCGTTCATCCATCATCAAAAGCTCATCAGGCTACTAGTGTTGAAAAAAGGATGCATTGCTTTAGACGCTGATATGTCTTAATGATCGGCTGCCCTATCCCTATTCCGATTGGAATTTCTTAATGTGGGGATGATGTCAGTGTTGAAATCAAAAGCTGTCCATTGCAAGCTTTTCGCTCGGCAAAGCTTACTAGCCCAATTAGGAAAATTAATAAGCTCAGCAGCTGTCAAAGCTATGCAGGTAATGATAAAGAAAGAATAATAAAATGTACGTGTATACAAAGTAAACAAATTGGTGAAGAACAACTAACCAGAGCCTGGTCGCCCACACCCATAACAGAGGCGAGAGCTTTAACAGAGCGCTGTTAAGGCTGTAACAGTTGGTGCAAATGCAAAGAGCGCCAAAGTCGCAGCTGACTGCGAGCTGAGGCACTGACTGCGCTGGCAGCGGCAGCAGCTGTTTGGGGCCAAGCGAAAAAGTTTTTTCGTATACTTTGGTTCAGTTTGGAATTGCCTTTGACCGCGTGCGGACGGCGATGCCAGCAAGTTGTTGTTTGGTCGGCTTCCACTGACACTCTGTGTGTCTCTCTGTGTGTATGCGTGTGAGTGCGTGCGTGTTTCTCCCCTACGGGCGCCATTCTCTGTATCTGTGTATGTGTGTGTGGGGTACTAGCAGCGACTGAGGCAGGGGCAGCGACAAAAACAGCAACAGCAACAGCGACAGCGGCAGCGGCAGCGGTAATGCTTACATATGTACACTTGATGTGTTTTTATTTATATGCGGCTTCGTCTGCTCTGCGGCGCTCCGCGGTATGTGCTGTGCGCTGTTTTGTATATTTTGTGCGTCTGTATCTATGCTTATATGTATGTGGCTTAATACTTATTTTCGTTTTTGTTTGTGTGTCGCTCGTCGAAAAACAACAATGTAGGTCGTGCATATTTAATATATGCAAATAAAACAAACGTATTGAAACAGGCGAGCGCTCGCACCAAAAGCTACTACGTTTTGTTTTTATTTCTTTTTTTTTTGTTTTTTGTAGCCCCATCTACTACTATTTTATAATAAATACAAAACACAAACATTCACACACATACGGATAGAGACAGAAACGCCGACGCACAGCGCCTACGACTGCGATAACAGCAACAGCGCCGCCGCCGCTGCCGCCACCCCCGAAGAGAGCGAAAAACGTGAAATGCCCAAAAAATTCACTCTCGCTGCGCTGCTCGCAGCCGGCGCACGCTCTCATTTTAGGCGCTGCCAGCAGCGACGGTAGCAGCGGCAGCGACTATTTGGCAGCGTTCTAATTGCGTGCGCGTCGCTGTTGCTGTTAGCGGCGACGCCGCTGTTATCTGCTGTTCGCTGGCGATCGGTGTATCTTTAAGATATACCAACACCAACACCAGCAGCTACACCAATACCAATACGAGCAGCAACAGCGGCAGCGCCGCATTCGTGTGTATCTTCTTGTTGTCTGTTTGTCGTATAAATTGAGCCGCACTTTGCTTATTCTCGAGTTTTTGCCGCTCAGACGTCATCGTTGTAACTGCAAGCGCTGCGCAGCGAACGCGTCGCGTTTTATCAAAAGCAAAAAACAAAAAATAAAAAATAAATAAAACAAAATAAGAATATATAAAGAATATACTCACTCCGAACTTTATTTACCACACAAAAGGCGAAATACATTTTCGACTATACTTGAACCAATTCGTTTAATGAAAAACGAAATGTATCTGGAAGATATACGTATGTAGCTGAAAGATACAAGTGCAACACAGAAAACACCCAACACACCAAATATTTCAAAGCGAAAAATTGTTCTATTTTTAGAGCGAAATACAAAATATTCGTTGAACTGAGAGTTTCCCTCCGAAAGTGAAATAATCATTTGTGAATTCATTAAGAAATCTACGAATTTGGTTTAAAAAAAATTTAATTTAAATAATATACAATAAAAGCACAAACAAAATAAAAATATGTTAAATAAATTGAAGTGAAATACGTAAAGAATTAAAATAATAATAAATAATTTTCAATCCCTCAGCCTCAGCATTTAAATTTTTTGTTTTCCCCATTATGTGTGCAATTACTAAATAAATTATAATCAACAACAACAAAAACAAATTAAATTGTGTGAATAAAAACCAACAACAACAACAACAGCAACAAATCGACAGAGAGAGAGAGAGAGAGAGAGGGAGAGAAAGAGGAAGTGAGCAAGAGAGCACGAGAAAGAGATAGAGAGCGAGGGAGAGAAGAATTACACGCATATATTGCGTAGCAAAAGTTCTGAATGAAAAAATCGAGTCATACGGGCGGACACAGGCGATAAATGTAAGTACAGCTGGAACTGTATATAGGCAATAAGCATAAAAATATCACACATACACATATATATGTACATATATATATAATATAAATATATATATGGTTAGTATAATCGAATTAGCGCAGCTTTATGGCATAGAAATTATCTTAAACTGGTTCCTATGTGTGCAAAAGACTGAATTAAAAAAATTGTTATAAATAATAACCAGCGTATAAATTATGTATAAATATCCAGTGAAAGTGCTGGAAAAGGGTTCTTTATAAAACATAAAATTAATTTGTATAGCAAAATAATTTGTAAAACCCTTGAGTAGATGAATCTTGTGGATGTTTGCCGCATGGAAATTTTGTTTTATTTTGTTTTGGGCTTTTTGTAGGCGCCAGAGAAAGTGAAACATGTAATTTTGTGTCAGTATGTGTTATATATATATAAATATATGTGAGCTTGTGCGTGTGTGTGTGTGTGTGTGTGCGTGGAAGGCAAATGCCGTCGGTCCACAAACGAAATTATACGCCGTATTGAGTGAAATCGTAATGAGTTAAGAAATTTTTTCTTAAATGCTCGACTGTCCCTTTTTTCGTACAGCCGATAAGGAAAATAAAGACACACAAATTTATATATGCACAGCAAGTCGAAAAGCAATGCAAAGCAAAGCAAAGCAAGGCACAGAACATAAAAAAAACATTTCATTTTTGTTTTCTTGGCTCGTTTTCTTGTAATTACAAGCCGGCGCAGGCAGAAGCTAAAAAAATAACGTGTAAAAGGCAAAATAAATACGCACAGATATAGATATACGAACGCACGGTGCTTCAGATACAGATAAATGCACATTTAAAGATACTTTCACACACAGATACAGATTGAGATAATTGTTGAGTTACAGTAATTTAGCCTTATAAAGAGTCAGATAGTAATGAAAACGCTTAAATGGCAAACGAAGATCTAGATGCACGGAAAGTTAATGCTCTAGATAAATAATATAAATATTAATAAAATATATATTGGAAAATCTAGATATTGTAAAAAAGAGATCAAAATATGCAGAAAATAATACAAAGATGGAAAGAACGATATAGATACACATAAAGTTATCTTCTAATACAGACAGTAATACCCAAATGCACATAGAGATTTAGATAAACTCACAAATACATTTGAAGATACAGAAAATGATTTATAGATAAGCAAAAAAAAAAGAAGATAAATGTCTGCATACATGCAAAAATAGATAACGTTATAGACATACATAAACATACATATATATAGTTAGACTAACATTTATATAGATTCATGCAAAAAGATACAGATTATACAGTTATAGATACAAAAGTGGATTCACAGATACTAGATACACGAATGCTCAGTTACCCAAATACACATACATCATATATGCGGAGGCAGGGATACTCAGATACATCTAAAACAAAATACATCTAGATATGTAAATAGACAGTTGCCTTTACATTTTCACATATACAGATAATTCTAGATATATAGATATAAAGTGACAGATACATGCTTACAAAACAAGACAAAATGGAATGCAGATAAAAAACAGCAAATGGAAATTGCATAAATAAATCCTTAAGTGCAGCATGCATTAAAAAATGCAACCAGTCGAAAATCAATAAAAATTCCATTTAAATAAATGTAAATGTTTATATTGCAGCGCTGTGAAATATTTTTTTTTTTTTTTTTTTTTGCCCTGCGTACATTTCACTTTTTAAGCAATTTGCCCAAAAAGTATGAAAAAGATGAGATTTTAATAAAAAGAAAGCCAGAGATTAAACGCTTAAATGTTGGTTCTGCACAAATATGACCCACATCGAGGACATTATCATTAATTTGTTAAAAGATTACAGACTTCAATTGCGTGGCTATATATATATATATGCAGGGTGATATAAGAATATTTTATATTCTCTCAAATTTATTAAAAGTTTTTTTTATTTTTATCTTTTTTTTAATTTTTATAAATTTATATTTATATATATATATTTATATATTTTTTTTGGGCATTTCGGGGCGAAAGTAAATGTAATTGTATAAATAGCTTATGAAGTACTTACGCTGCATACAAATCTATTTCAATTTTATGTTTCTTTGCCAGCTGCAATAATCGAGTCTAGCCTATGTCTAGCATAAGTAATTTAGCTCGGCTTTTGCCCTGTAGACAAGCTAGAATTAATTTCAATATAAATTTACTTTTGTTTTTTGGTCATTGCTGAGCAACGCCAGCAACGCGACTTGAGACTCAGTCAACGACAACATCTGAGCCCCAAAATTCCACCTGTAATAACGTCGCAGAAACGAGCTAAAGAAACAAAATCAAGAATTGAGCAGCAGACACGAAACACGAAATCGAAAGAATAAAAAAAACCAGATTTACTACTAATTTAAATTCTTGGCATACAAAAAAATTCTAAAAAGAAACAAAAGCAGCAACAACAACAACAACAGCCACAACTTAAAATTGAGTTTGGAAACGCAGCGAAATGGCTTTATTGGCAAAACATATTGAGTGGCCCTTATGGAGCCCGCGCTCACTCTCTCTTTCTCTCTCGCACACATACGCCCCTCTTTCTCTCTCTCTCTCACTCTTTTCTTTCTCTGCGTTTGTGCGTGACAAATGTTGCGAATTTCCGCTTGGCTAGCAGCCGCTTCCTTTCTATTTGCTATTTATAAACTATTCAACAACATTTTCTGCCTTCGAAAATTAAAAAACATTTTGTCTTAATTTATAAAAAATGAGGGAAAAAAGCAAAACCAAAATAAGAAACTTACAACTAATTTTTAGTTAAGTGTGCGAGCACGTGCACCGAAATGGCTGTGGCCTCTGGCTGGGGGCATGGGCAGCCCCCAAAAATGGAATTAAAGCAAACTCCATTGTGCATGATGTCGTGGTAATATGTTAATGTGTGAATAAAAACACCGAAGAGCGGATCATAAAATGCGGCATTAATTATGCATTTATTTAAAAGCGTATCAAAACGCCGCAAGCTATGACCAAACAGATCCGAGATGTGTGCGAAAGCCTCGATTCGATTTGAAAATTGAAAGTTGGCCTCAAAACACGCTTCCAATTTGATGTTTCCTCTGCTGCTTCTTCTACCTCTACTTCTCTTTGAGAAGTTTGAGATTGAGCAGTGAGAGAGTGTTTTAAGTGTATCTGTATCTGAGTATCTGTATCTGTATCTGTATCTGTATCTGTATCTGTATCTGTATCTGTATCTGTATCTGTATCTGTATCTGTATCTGTATCTGTATCTGTATCTGTATCTGTATCTGTATCTGTATCTGTATCTGTATCTGTATATGTATCTGTATCTGTATCTGTATCTGTATCTGTATCTGTATCTGTATCTGTATCTGTATCTGTATCTGTATCTGTATCTGTATCTGTATCTGTATCTGTATCTGTATATGTATCTGTATCTGTATATGTATCTGTATCTGTATCTGTATCTGTCTAAACTTAAAATTGTTTCTTCACGCCTCAAATCTCGCCATAGACACGACTCATTTACCTAATTTTTAACACATATCAAAGCAACTTCCGTTCCCAGCCTTGTCACATTATGCTCCATGTTTTCATTCCGATTTGTTGCAGTCGCAAATCATTTCATTTCCCAATCGTTTTGCAGCCCTGGTAGTTGTCATGGCAATTGTAAAGCTAAAGAACTACGCAGCACTTGTCGGCGGCTAAGATAGCAACAATGTATGGATGAGGCTGCGTGCTAAAGGAACTACAGACAGAAACAAACAAGCTCACACACTTATACACACGCACACACACACACAGAGACGCACTTACATGTGTATTGCGTGCTCTAAGTGATTTCAAAATATGCCACAAGACGAGCAGCTCGGCAACCCATCGATAACTGCCACACCCTCCACAGCCCCAAGTACCCCCTCTCTTTTCATCTCTCTCCTTCTCTCTCTCTCTCTCTTTCTGTCTCTCGTCTGCTCAACCACACGCATCTGTATCTTGTTTTGCTCGCATCGCGTCTTTAGCAAGTGATTTCAATTTAATTGACAGTCCTTGAACTTGACTTAAAGGCAAACACAACAGCAGCAACAACAACAACAACAGCAACAACAACAACATCAGCAACAACAACAACAACAACAACAGCAACAACAACAACATCAGCAACAACAACAACAACAACAGCAGCCACAGCAACAACAACATCTGCAGCAACCGGCATTTCAATGTGCCACACAGTCTCCCTCTCACTCCGGGCTATCCCTGCTCCATCGTCTTCTTCTCCAGCTCCATCTCCAGCTGCGGCACACCGAAGTCTCTGGCAAATCTCAAAAGCTGTTTCTCTGTTTCTCTTTGGTTTCCATGAAATTCTACGATCTATTCAAAAAATACAAAAAAAAGTTGTGCTAAAAAAAAGAATAACAAAAATTTTGTTATTTGTGCGTGCGCTATGCTCTTTCATTGTTGTTGTTGTTGTTGTTGCCGATGTTACTCTCTTTCTTTTTCTTAATTTATACGTATTTAAACAACTTGGCGGGGTTTTTTTTTTTGCTATATACCCTGCGATTTGAGCTATGGCATATGAGCAATAAGTAAAGTGTTCTAAGACGAAAATATAATATTATATTTAAATAAGCGAAAATATGCTTGGTATGCGAGTCTTATGCCTATTTTGCAGCTCATTTATATTTATATTTCTTCATTTAAAATTCATGGCATAACAATAGCTATTAAAGGGGTTTTGAAGTCTTCTCTATTTCAATCTGCTTCGAAATACATTTCCAAGTTTCTTCATCAATAAAGAGTATTCAATTGTCTGCTTGGTTCAAATTTGTAATTCTTCTTTTTTTTTTGATTTGCATTTTAATGTTTTGCTATTAGTTGACGAACTTGAAAAGCAAATAATATAGGCAGGCAAAGAGAGTCAGAGAGAGAGAGAGAGAACAACACTTAGTGAATGAGAGCGAGAGCATGGGAACAGAGGCGTGGCTGCTTTATTCACGAGTTTTAAGCACAAAAACCAAAATGATTTTGTCGTCATATTTTTTGACAAATAAATAAATCTTAAGCGAAATGAAGACAAAATGTAGCTAGCGACATGTAGCTGACTGTAGAATATATATAATTTATATTGAAAGCATGCGTGCGCCACGCATTTTTCATGGATCAGACAGAGGCATGCATATGGCCATAAAGATATAGATAAACATATATTTATATATGATCATCTAAGTAGCGAGCATTTCATTCAGTGCGCGTCAATGAATGTGCGCGCTCGTGTGTGTGCGTGTGTGTGTGTGTGAATGGGCTCCAAGAAAAGGTTGCTTGATAGATATGCCCCGTGTGGTGCGCCTCCAGTTTGAGCAGGCTTATAAAAATTCAATTATGACTCGGCAAAGTTGGCAACACGTGTCGATTTTCTATTTCGATAGTTTCGTTGGCAGCACGATGAGAAATACCTGGACAGGTATTGTTGTGCCTCTCGCTAAGAGTGTGTGCCGTGTATACGCCCCGTGGGCTCAGCAACAGAAAAGCCACAAAAATCAAAATACAAAGCGCACGCAGCACGAAGATAAATAGCCACAGGTGACAAAACGATATTCAAATGCATAACTTGATATTCAATAGATAAGCTGATCCAGAGCTCGTATAATAAAAGTAAATGAAACCCACTCAACTGTGCGTGCGTGTGTGTGTGTGTGAGCTGAAATAAAAAACTTTCACCCGCAAATGATCTATGAACACAAAAGTCAAAGACTTTCGCATTCAAATCGATGTGGCCAGTGGCCAGTGGCCAGTAGCCAAATGCCTTCAAGTACGCACATCTAATTGTGCGGCGCAGAAGAAGCAGAAGCCGAAGCAGAAAAGCCCCAAAATATAATGAAATCAAACTGATTAGAAATGAGAACTTGCAGCTTACTTTCACAACAGTCAAATTCAAGTTCAGGGCAACATCCCAACCCATGCCTGCCCGCCTGCCTGGCCACATACATATCTATGACGTTCGCTATCGCCAAACATCGATAAGTAAAAGTTCTCTTTCTGCACAGTCGCGGCGAAAAGTGCGTGTGGTGCGTGTGGTGCGGGGTGGTGCGGGTTGGTGCGGCGCGGGAGCTGAGGCAAGATTGTGTGGGCGCTCACAGTCCATAATATTTTGATTTCTTTTTGTATGTCAATGAACTCGACTGAACTAAATTCTTTTTTTTTTTTTATGCTGCTTAGTTTTATTGGCTCTTTGTCTTAGACCCATTTAATTTCGTATTTTTTCTATTTCTATTCCGTTTGTGCGTGCCTTATCGCAAAAGCCATGTTGCGTAGGCCACGCGGGAATGCGTTTAGAAAAGAAAAGTTATGACAAATCCGCCTAGAACTGAAAAGTGATTTTAAAAGTCATTTAATTGCGTTGATAGCGCTTAGATTTGATTGAGAAATCGGGTCAAGAGGTCGCGCTGACACTGTAAATGTGTCAGATGGTATTAGATGCTATGGATGAGACAGATATAGTTAAGAGAATTGAAAAAAAAAGAAAAGCAATTAACATAATATATAATAATAATTAATAAATATATAAATAATGTAAAATAATATTTAATAAATTATAAAATAATTGCAGAAATTTTATACATTTTCGGCTGGAAAAAAAATTAATAAAAATATATTTAAAAAATTAATAAAAAGCGAAAAGAAATTAATTTTTTGTTTGTAATATGTACAACAAATTAAATTTCTAAAATCATAATAATATCTTTGCTACGCCTCAAACGGCATCGAACATAAATGAGTAGTAAGGTGGATATTATTATTTATCATTGAGTTAACATTATGTTAACAGAGCTATTTTATTATATGTTATGCATACAAGTACGCTAACCAAATTTCTTTTCCGATTCGCCACTTTTTTTTAAACATATATACATAGTATATTGGAGCACAAATCAGATAAGCAGAGGAGCGCAGATTTCTGAGTTGGCTGAAAAAAAGTACCGCTTGTAGTTCACCGTAGAGGTCACCCAGATGCTGAGTTCAATCAAAAGTGAATCCCAATTCCCTGCTCGTTGCTATAAAAGCTTCATGTCTAGGCAGAGCGGGACACAGTTGAATTTCGCAATTCAAAGTATTCTCAAGTTCAGTGAAGATGGCTTTGCGGAACGGTTTGGCTCTGCTGCTGCTGCTACTGGTCAGCTGCCTGGCTGCTCTTGTGACTGCTCAAGACTTTCCCGAGGCAGGACCTGGCTCACCATTTAGCAAAATAATTCGGCGACAGCGCTCGCCGCAGCATGGGTCGGTGGTTGTGACGGGCAGCAAGGATCAGTCGGGTCGCCAGGCGAGCGTTCAATATAATCACAATCTCTACACCAGTCGAGATGGACGTGGCAGCATCGATGCCTATGCGAACGCCAATCGAAACTTTGATCAAAATCGCAACAATTTCGGTGGCGGCGTTCAAGGCACATGGCGTTTCTAATAAAGTGCAAATAGATATGAAAGAGCCGTGACTATTTACTTAAAACAGATTCGTGCGAGCCGATCATGATTTATGTTCCGACTGCTAATTTGTGATTTAGAAAAAGCCCACAGATTATGCTGAGAGGTCTCTCCAAGGCAAGACCTCTGATAAGAAAATCTGAGATGCATGGCACATAAAATAAATGGAATATATATGTATATAATATGTTGTATTTGGCAGATAAGACGCAAAACGTATTGTTGTTATTCGAACGAGACAGAAAGCTGAAGAAGTGTTAATACATCAGCCCATAGAATAGCGCTAAGACTATGTAGGCAGAGAGACATATCAATAAAACGCATTGGCTATTTACTTAGAACACTTGCCAAGAGCAACAAAAACAAAGCGTCACATAAGAAAACGAATAAAAATGGGGAAGGAGCATATAAAAAAAAAGAAGAGTATGCTCATGTAGACTTTTAAATACTCTTTGCCAGTCGCATCAAATTTATGAAGAGCAAAGGAAAAGAACTTACATAGAGTGAAATTAATAGAACACAGCTTAGCAGCACTGTAATTGCTTAACATTTTCTCTCTCTCTCTCGCTCTCTCTCTGTTAGCTTACATTATAAGAGTTAAATTTTACATTTAAGAAACATTTGGATAATTTCTGTAATCTCGCCAACGAGTACAGTTAGCCAATATGCACGATTAAAGCTGACAGTTTACAGGGTATACGAAGAAGTACTAAAAGTCATGAGTAGCTGGGTTCAATGCACTCTTCGCTGGCGCTGACGTCGTTGTGTAACCAATAAAAATTGATTCTGTTGCTGCGTGCGGGCGGGCGGGTGTGAGTGGCGACTCACAGGGGCAGCAACCAGAACACAGCAACTACACTGTGAGAAAGTCTCGACTGCACTTTGGGGTTGCATACGGTTTTATTGCTCGTTTTGTGGCAGTGCACACACAGAGTAAACATTGAATGGGAAGCTATCTAGAAGGAAACAAATATATAGGGGGTGGCGAGCGGTTCTTGATTGCATGACTAACTGTAATTACTTTCGCTTTCCGTTTGCTCAGCTGCCAGATCAATAATAAAAACAAAAAATAAAAACCAAGCAAAAGCGAGCCTCATTCAAGAATTTTAAGCAATGAAATGTTTGGACCCCGCTCTCTAATTTACAATTGAGACACAAATTCCGTGAATTATTTTTGGGAAAGTGCAGTCAGAGGGGAGGGCGGCGGGGCAAGGCAGGGCAGAGCGCAGCAGAGCAGAGGGAAGCACACGAAAAGGAGGCAGCTGCATAGCAAATGACTTTCCATTTTCATTTAACAATAAGCAATCAATTGCAAATAGCAACAACAAAAGCGACTCGGGCTGCAAGTTCAAAGCAAAGCTAACGATCTATTAGAAGAAAGTAAAAACAACTAACGAAACACAATGAGGAGACAAAGCAGAGACGCCTCCTACACACCAGGTGAGACAGCCAGGTGAGCAGCCAGGTGAGCAGCCGGGGCACAGCTGTCAGCTGATGCCAATCAGACAAGGCAGCCGAGAGACAGAAAGAGAGAGAGAGAGAGAGAGAAAGAGTGAGAGAATGAGATAGCAAATGGGAAAATCCGTGTGCCGTTAACTGGTTTTCATTTTGGGCTTGGAAAAACCAACGCTCGTTGCCATTTTTAGTGGCAAAAACGCGGCGACTGCATCATAATGAAAGTGAAATGCATTGCGCAGATGGCAGTGCGATGCCAGTTACCAGATACATATGCAGAGAAAGAAAGAGAGATAGATAATGGGTGTGTGAGAGAGCAAGAGAGAGAGGCAGCGCCTGAGATAGCTTGACTGTGGCAAGTAAGTCAAGTGCAGTTTGCCGTTTGTTGCAGCATGAAGTGCCACAGACACGCACTCCAAACACACACACACACACACATACGACTACAAGAGCTACTTATGGTCAGAAACTTGCGCGGAATGCAAGCGCAACAAGCGCAGGCGCGTCATCGACTGCCGCAGTCGCTGACTTATTTGGCATTTAACGTTAATTGGCTAGAAAAGCGTTGCCTGGCAATTTGCATACACTTTGATGAATTATGTCAACGCCAAGTAGCTCCAGCAGCACCCGCACCCGCACCCGCACATACGATATACAAATGTATCTTATGCTATGCATAAGAAACTTCAATGTCAGATCAGCATTGAAGGCCGCTTGCAGTTTTCTCTGCACTTGAAGTTTTTATCTGCTGCATACAACACAAAGATACATGCATGTACTTATTGATATACATTGCACAGACACAGCACATATACTCACACACACACACATGTATTTATGTATCTACATGTGAATGGGAGCTGTGTGTTATTGGTTCAATAACTTGCCTGACATTGAGAGCTGCCGCTGCGTCTGCTGTTGTTCATTCACATTGCGGTAGGGCTAAAGACAGATTTATTTTAATGCAGATTCTTGCAAAGCAAAATACATGTATTTTAAACACATTCAACACTGAATCTAAGAACTTCTTTTTACAAAGCAGCGCGCCGCGATTTAGTTAATAAATAAATCAGCACTGAACTAGTTCAATGTGTATTGATCATATTTGTAATCAAATAAGTTCCGCGGCCTCAGCAAATGGCAGCGCTGTTGGCAAGACTCATCAATTCGCATTAATCGATTGCATTAAGTACCAAATCTAGTAATTGCTCATCTCTAGTCGAAGGAAATTAAGCGCCTGCAGTATTTGCCATCTCTAAAAATAATGGCATTTCTTTGCCAACGCGCTGCAATAAGTTAACCTCTATTTGTAAACCAAAATGAATAATGTGCATAACTAAAGCATTAAAAAAAAAAAACAACAACTGTAGCAGCAGCAACAGCGGCAACAACAACAACAATGCAACGTCGATTCACTACCTTTTGCTTGTTCGTCGGTTTCATTTCACTGATTTTGAAAGTGAACGTTTGTGCGAGGCGGAATCGGAATTGGAATCACGATTTTGCAGACTCGCACAGTGGGACAAATGCAAATAGTCAGGCAGTCATTGTCGTGATTTGTTGTTATCATTTGCACACAATGTTGTTGCTGTAGCTGTTGCTGTTGTCGCGTGTCTGCTGCTGATAAGCTTTTGAATGCGATTGCTAAAACGCAATGCCGAATGCATTCCGCACGAAAATAAAAAAAAAAAACAGCCAAAAAACAAGTTGTAACTTGACCCACGTTGTTATTGTTGCTGTTGTTGAATCAACGGCGGCGTGGGTGAAATCCGAGAGATACATATATTTTCTTAGCATCATATTTGCTGCTGCTGTTTTTACTTTTCCAACGCGCCTACAAATGATTTATAATATATTTTTATATGCGAATTTTCGTATGTTTTTTTTTTTTTCTGTTGAGCACTTATGTATCTATCTTGCTGTATACCCTGTAAGGTGTATATGAGATTTATAACCAGCTCGCTTTGCCAACTCTCTTGCTTATACTTTAATCGGATTGCGTAATTTAGATGTATTTATTATGCATTTTATAGAGCATTTCTCAGCTGCATATACCCCGCCGTTGCACCTTGACTTGATTTGTTTTTTAACAGATTTTTATTTTTACTTTGCAAATACACAGATACAATTTTGGCTTGCATATCTCTTGAGTTACATATTTGTAGCGTCTGCGTCTGCCGGATAGACAGCGACAGCAGCGACGACAACGACGACGACGACGACGCTGCGTAGGCAGCTGCATCAGGTTGACCCAGTTTTCGCTTTTCATACTCAGCCAGGCAGCCAGTCGAAGAGGCGAAAAGACGGGGCTCGTCTTTGTATCTGGTGCGGAATCGTCTTGTTTGATTTTTTGTGAAAATTATATACGAAATGCAATTTTTAAGTAGACTTGTTTTATGTTTGTGCATTAATTTATGACATTTTGATGTCGCTGCTTCGGCTGTTGCTGCTGCTGCTGCTGCTGCAACTCGTAAATCGCTCAACGACGCTCAATCAATTTAACACACATTTTGCACAAGTAAACCCCAAGTGCTCCCCCTTGCCACCCCCACAACTAGCGCCCACTCGCTATTTATTCAATTGACTGCCACGTAACCAGATATAAAGAAGATATGTACATATATGAGAAAGATTCCTACTAAACTAGTTTTTGCCGTTGAGTGGATATTCTTGTCTCGTTGACAATTTGCCACAATTTGTGCTTGCCACATTGTTGCAGCGGCACCAGGCAAATCAGCAACACAATAAAACGCAAATCAAGCGCAGGCAAGTGTTTGTGCCTGCATTATTTGCTAAGATTTATGTAGTCGACTTGAATGCGGCGTACGCGGCGTATACGTGATTTGGGCAAATATTGCGCATACGCCAAGTTGGCAAACGCCCATCTAATTACATATGCACGAGGGTGCGCCTGGCACGGTTTATGAATTACAGCCACACATGCCCATACCTAAAGTGTATTTTGAGAAGAGAAAACAAAATTTTGATAGAAAAAGTATTTTTTGTGTTCATTTAACAACTAAAATCTTAGCAGTAAATTTATAAAATGTGAAATGTGAAACATTATGAGCCATATGCAATGCTGAACTATTAATAACTATATATAATTATGTGTGCATATAGAAAATATGACCATTGCAGTCTATATATAAATGGCCAACAGTATTGGAAGCGCTTTCGGCATTTGCATTTAATAATAAATAAACAGTAGCACTTGAAAGTATATATAAATTTGCCTCACAGCAAATGTGGATTGTGTGCCACACACACACACACACACAAGCACATTCAATCAATCAAACACACACACACACGCACGCACACGTTGTCAAGGTAGGCTCGTCCCAAGTCAATGCACTTTCACACATAATTGCATTTGCCGAGCCTATTGCCTGTTCGTGTGTATTTGTGTGTGTGCGTGTTTAAGTTTTGCAATATTTTCATTTTCATTTCGAATTTTAATTTCATTTTCATTTCGCTGCGCGCTCTCTCAATACGTTGACGCTGACGGCGACGCTGACGCGTGCGTCACGCTGCGCTGCTTTTGCGCCTATGCACAGCGCCGAGCGCAGCTGCTGCATTTTGCTGATCAATTTCACTTTCACTAATTATGTCACAATAAAAGCAAATGGCCAATCGCCTTAATGATCATTAACGTTTATTGAGTGCAAGAGCTCATAATGCCGAGCCCGTCCATTACTCATCTGCCTAGCTCGCTCGCTCGCTCTCCCTCTCACTTAGACCACCTGCTGTGCCGCTGTCTAAACAGTCATCTGGCATTTTGTATTTTTGGCAATTGCGCAATATTCTTTGAATTGTGTATCATGTAATATGACGCCCTCTTTTAACTGTGTGTGTGCGTGTGGAAGAGATAGCGCAAGCTCTCAAGCTTTTTAGGGGGTTGCAAAGTTTTGTAGGGCGTTTGCTATTTTAATTGCGCCGTTAGCTTTTCGGCGCACTATTTATTTTGTTGTCGTAGGTCCCAGACAAACTAGGCCCAGCAGTACCTAGCGGTAAACGGCAAAAGCTTTTTCACTTTTTTTTTTTATCAACATTTTCTACGCATGACTCTATTTCTGTTATAATATTTGACTCACTTGAAGAGTCTACTACTATTTTTTGTGTTTTTGCTTTGCTAACAGACGGAAAGTGCAGCGACTGCGCTGCTCTTAGCGACTGCACTGAAGCTTTTTTTTTTTGGATTTCTTATGCTCACGCTCTCTGCGGTGCTCCCGGAGCGCGTGCTCTCTCGCTCGCTCCCTCTCTCTAGCTGATGCTCTCTGGCTAAATTATTGGAATTGCACAAAGAAAAGTGAATCGTTGAGCGGGAAGCTCAGAGTAACAGATGCTTTTGCATTGGTATGCGTGCGCTGTGCGGCGATTGTGTAAGTTTTTACATTGAGGCAGCTGAGGCAGCGGCAGCAGCTGAGACTGAGGCTGCGGCTGAAACTGAAATTGAGACTGAGATTAACTCAAAAACTTGTTTTATGTTGTTAGTTGTTGTTGTTACGGCTGTTTTTTTTTATTGTTGTTGTTGATGCAACGCTTGGCAACAGTGCAGCCAGCAGGAGGCGGAGACCGATGCAGCTGGGCCACCCCTAGCAACGATTTACGGCCAGAGTAATTAGAGCAGTTGACGCTGCCGCTGGCGTTGCCGTAGCCGTTGACGTCGCTGCGGCAGCGCTGCTGCATTAACTGCACATACAAAGCTTTGGCAGCGAGTGCACCGTTGCATTTGTGAGACTCTCCGTGCCTGTGCGTGTGTGTGAGTGTGTGTGTGTGTGTGTTTTTGTATGTGACTGACCTATCTCAATGCAATGTGAGTTGTGCTGTTGCGCTCACACTCACACACATACATGTGCATACACGCATGTGGCAGAGCGAGCGAAACAGACGAACAGACAGACACACAGATATTTGCGCTCGTTTATCTTTTATTTTTATACATTTTATTGTTGTTGTTGTAGTAGTTGTCGTCATTTGTAGTTGTTGCTGGCGTGCAGCCATTGTTGTTGCTCGTTCACATCGATTGCTGCAGTTGTTGTTGTTGTTACTGATGTAGACAACATTTGCATTCATTGTACACTTTGCCCCCTTGTAATGCGTTTTTTATTGCAATATTATTTTTGTTGTAATGCAAAAAATTGTTTAAATGCTCGTTCATAAATTGTTTTCACACGCAATGCAAGCGACGAACTTGTTTTGCTGATCAGCTCAACTTCTTGTTGTTGTTGTTGTTGTTGTTGTTGCTGTTGTTGCTGTTGTTGCCGTTGCTCTGATTCTTGTCGTCGTTGGCTTTTTATAGCTATTAATCACTTTTGCTGCAATTGTTATGAGCCAACTAAACGTGCAGTTTGTGGTATTTTCTGTTGATGCTGGTTTCTGTTTTTATTTTTTATGGCCAGCATTTTGCATTTAAATGACGCTGCTCTGTGAAACAAGCAGTTAATTAAGATGAAGGAAAATATTTAGACATCAGACATAAAAAAAGACCTAAAAATAACTTATGCTTAATATAGCTAACTATTTTGATTGGGCTGTCGTTGTAGTTGTGTGGGCTGCATATGGAATTTAAATGAAATTTATTTAGAAACAAGGTTAAGTAATTTACTAAGAGGCCTAACTTAAGCATAGAAAGTGAATGCAACTAGAAACTATCGCTACTGAAAGTCGAGAAGCTCAGTAGAATTGCAATTTAGCATAAATAATTCTGAAAGCTTGCTTTGATCACATAGTTTATTGCCATAATTAAATATTTAATTAATTTAATTTAAAATAGCCAACAAATTTATTTGTTACTGCCCAAAAATTAATAATTCACTATTAATTAAATATTCAATTAATTTAATTTAAAATAGCCAACAAATTTATTTGTTGTTGCCCAAAAATTAATAATTCACTGGAGTGAATTTAGTGTTAAGAATTATTAAAGTCTCCTTGATATATTTATACATTCTATCAACTTTAATGAAAAAAAAAATTGTATATATTTTTTAAATAATTTGCCTATTAGTAAATTTTACTCCGAAATTTATCTAATCGCTTGAAACTTTTCGCTTATTTTGCAGCTAACAGTCCAACACATGCCAACTTCAACTAAAGTAAACAATAAGTAAGTAAAGTCAACAAGCAGAAAAACTGAATACGCATTCGCGTATTAGGGCCCAGCCTTAAATAAACACTTAATTTAAAATGTAACGCCAAAAAAAGGCAGTTAAAAATTCGTTAAAAAAAAAAACAGCAAAACCCAAAAAAAAAACAACAAAGCAAAGTAAAAATTATCAACTCACGCACGCAGAATTTTTAAACAATTGAAAATATTGTTGAAGTGAGTGGCAAAATAAAAAGAAGAGTGAAAGAGAAAGAGAGTTGGGAGGCAGGGCCAGGTAGTCAAAAAAGCGCGACGCAAAAACTGTTAAGTACATTCATAAACAAATAATAATGATGAATAAGAGACCTACTCAAACAGAGACCAGTGACTAGTTCTATGTAGGAAATCGTTACTTGAGGCTGAGTCTGTGTCCCTAGGCAAACGCACTTGACACTTTGAGTGCCGATGCGAGTAGATTTTATGGATTGCCAACTAAATATTATGCGTAACTCAGAGTACTTGGAGTGTCTGTGCGCGCTGGCAGCTAATTAGGCGTTAATTGCAAAAATCAATGCACATCAAAACACTTCAAATATATATATATATATATATGTATGACGAGTCTTTTGCGAAATTGAAAAAAAAGCAGCAGAAACGAAGGAGACAGTCAAAAGAAAATGTTGAACAATTTATAAGACTTCAATTAGCATTATAACGGTACCGACATTTAAGTCAAGTTAACACCTCAACGCACCTTGTGCACTCAGCAAACCCTGGACCCTGGGCCCAGGCCTTGGCCCTGGCCCCTTGGACAGGACTTGTAATGAAAAAAAAAGCCGCTTAAATCAGCAGCTCAATCAATCAGAAGAAAAAGGTTCTCTTTAAATTAAGAACAAATATTTTAGCTTCTACTTATTTTTTACCTTTTCCTTTTTGACGAAGACAGCGTTGACAGCACAGTGGTTCGAAATTAATTTCAGTTAAAATTAATTATATATAAACGATGATATTTGAGATGAGAGCCGAGTAACTACAAATTTGTAGTTGCCAAAGATTTGAAACTTGGCGAATTGATTTTTTATCGTGAACTGAAATTTGACCTGATTTGTGAACAGGAAATGCACAAATCCTTATCTAGTATACTCTTTACTCATTAAATTCGACGACCTCAGCCCAGGCAGCCACACGCGATTTTAATACAAGTATTTTAAATTGCTTATGCGCCAATTTCGTTCCACTGTGCTGCGAAATGACAAATGTAAATTGTGGCGGGCAAGCAAAAAGCAAACGCTTGAATTTATTTTATTTTTTTCGGCAATATGCTTAAATAAATTTGAACAACTTCTTCTGTTGCTGCTGCTTCGTACTCTTCTTCTTCAGCTTCTTTTTCGTCTGATATGCGCGACAGATACGGCCAGGTATATACACATATATACATATATATATATATATATTTATATATGTGTATGTATGTACCTGGTGCCGTGTAGCAGCAGCTCCCGACTTAATGCAGAGTTCTCTTAAAATGCATTTTTGATTGCATTTCATTAGTTTCGTTCGTTTTCTCTATCTATCTCCCTCTCTCTTTCTATTTTTCCCACCATCGCTCGCTGCCTCCCTTTTTTTCAGTTTTGTATATTTATTTATTTAATTTTTTTTCGGCTCTTTCGGTCATTTCAAAAATTTATGCACACTTTGCTGCCATTTTGTGTGGTTGTTAATTTTTTTTGTTCGCCTTTTCGTACTTTTCCTACATACATATATATATATATATATATATATATATATATATATATATATATATTTAATTTTTTTTTATTTTTTTAGCTTTCGTTTTGCGGCTGCTGTTCTTCTGCTTCATTTTTGGCATTTTTAACAAGCGCCGCCAAAAAGGAAGTTTATTCTCATTATACCCTTTACAAATTCATTAAATGGGTATATTGCAAATGTAGCAGCAGGCGATGTCTCCCTTTCTATGACTTTTTTCTATAAAAGTTAAATTGAAAAATGAGGTTTAGAAAATTAAATTTAAATTAAAACGATAAATCAATATAAATTAATATAAAAATAATTTTAGAAAATAAAATTTCAACTAAAGGCAAATAGCCAAATTTCAGTAAATTATCATTTTAGCTTAAGTGGATAAGCCATTAATTTGTTATAGGGTATCTGCTCGTCCGTCACTGCTGTTTTTTGTTGTTGCTCAAAGTACGCATAAAGAAAAGCAACTGCTGCGCACAAAATAAATAAAATATATAAACTAAAGCCATGTGCAAAAACTTTTTTAGGTTTTTGTTAAATTTTTGAGTTCCTTTTGGATAACGCTTTGGCATTGTGTGTGCTCTACAGATGGGGCATATTGCGTTTTATATGTGTTTAGCTGCATTTTCTAGAAATTCTTTAAGATGAGAATAGAAATTTAGTATATGGAAACTGGTTTGTAATACTGATTAAAACTTGTTTTCAAGCAAGGCACATAAAATATATTTAATTGCATTAATATATATATATATATATATATATATGTATGTTTTTATATATATATTAAAGTGTACAAAAACTTGGCTGCATCGAAATTTATTCAAAATTTCTTACATGCGTGTTTATATTGTTGTTTCAGTTCGTTGTTGTTGCTTTTGTTTATATTTCTTTTCTCAATTCTTGTTGCCGCACCTTTTGTCATCCCACCATGAATCATATATTCATATATGTACAAATAAAGATATATATATTTATGTGGAAACACGCGTGTTCCACTTTAAAAACCAAATGTACATATAGGTAAGTCAGTTAATCGTGATCGCACATTTCCAAACAGCTCGAATAACAATAAAAATAATTGTTTTATAATCCGTGTTTTTGTTTCGTCTGGATTTTGGCCACATTTTCATGTTCCGCCATAATAGGATTACAATTCCATAAAAAACAAATGTAAAGCCCATGAATCATGCATCGAAAAAATATATATAATAAGATGCAGATCCGAGTCACAATTTTTTGTGACACTTTGCCTTCATAGCCGAAAGAGGAAGCACTCGTATGTGGTTGTGATCTGATGATTATTATGATATTGTGAAAATATTCATTAACATGCTAAGAATAGCTATAATAATTATCAAATATAATAATAAATTATTGATGCACTGCGATGCGACTGATCGGCAGAGGATCAGGCGGACGACTGAAGGCGGGCAGCCTTTGGCGCGTCTTTTATAGCTAAGCAAATGTCACTCCAAATAGAATAGCGCTCAAGAGCCTTTTGCTGAGTACGAATTAATGAGTGAATTTGGTATTTGCTTTGAGTAATCGAATAAATTGTTATTAGGGAAACATAGAAAGACGAGCGGGTAGATCGGCTCAAGTCTTCTTGAACAAGCTCTGGAGCTCTGCTCTAAGGGCGGGCCTGATCAAATTGTTGTACGTATAGTGTATACAGCTTTCATGAGAGGCATACAAACAACGCGCTCCAATTAGATTAAAATATATATATTATAAATATAATACACATGCATACAAATATTTGTTATGCATGTATTTCTATCCATATGTTAATGTGGTAAACCAATTTTGTTGGATACTTTTTGTTATTCTCTCGCTTCCGACGCTCTAAAGTTTTGCTAAAAATAAATAAATAAATAAACGCAACAAATTTGCAACAAAATAAAACGCTCAACTTTGTTGCTGTGTGTTGAATTGGTTTTAATTTCGGTTTTCGGTTTTCGGCTTTCGGTGTGAAGGTCAAAGTCAAGGCGACAAAGCAAGAGAAATAATATTAAATCAACAACAACAAAAGCAGCAACAAAACTGCTGATAGCTACTCAAATTTGAAGTTGAGCAGCGAATGTGACGCACTGAGGGAGCTACTTTGTCCCATGACTATCCTCTTACCTAATATATAGACATGTATATATATATATATTTATATATACATATATGTATCAATATATTGCTTGCTTAGCAAATAGTTCAAGCTGCTTAAAACATTACCTAACATAAAATGAACTTTAATTAATTGAAATACAATATATATACGCAGCATAATCATGCTTTCGAAAGCAGCTCGTTCTGAGTTAACTTGGTCTGCCAGCAAAATTATAATTAATGCCATAGCAATTATTTTGATAGGCTATTTTTAAAAGAACTTTCCTCAATTTAGCGTGTCAATTATATGCCATCAATTAAATATTTTTATATATATTAGTATGTATAGCTAAAAAACTGAAAATGAAACTGAAAAAATGCTGCCCGCTGACAGCAAAAATAATAGATTAGATTTAATTTTGCCAAATGTAAATATTTAATAAATTATATTTAAATATTCTCAGAGCTTTAAGTATTTCAATTTCTAAAAAAAAAAAAACCAAAATTGGTGAGCTTCTTGACTAATAATAAATGGCCACATAAAGCAAGAGTTGCAGACAAGTTCTAACTGATTTCTATGCTAAAAGTGAAATGTGGCTAAACCACTTTTTTTTTTAGCTTAGCTCATTATGAAGATGGTAGCATGATAATGGCCGGCACTGGGACTCCAACTTCAACTCCGACTCGGGCTGCCAGCAACAATTCTGGCTTTAACATCGACTTTGAGTCGACTGTGTTGTGGCTTTTGCTTTGGGCCAAGTCTGCAATTTACTTTCAATGCTGCTTCTAAGCGGCAACAACAACAATTGTTGCTGTAGCTTTCTACTGTGGCTTTTGTTGCTGGCACTTGCTGCTGCTGCTGCCTGTCAGCAACTGTTGTCGCTGTTGCCTGTGTGTCTGGTTTGTTGCATGTTGGCATGCAGCAACTGAGCTGCTTGGCATGCAATTTGCAATAGTTGCGCTTGCGCAATTCAAATCCACACACAGGCAGCCACTCACGCACACACACACACACATGCATGATTACCTGAGTCAAACAAGATCGCGTAATAACTTAGTCAGCAACAACAGCAGCATAGCCGCAGCAGTTACGTCGTCTTGGCCAAGACGGAAGACGGAAGATGTGGCAGCCACTTGGCTGCAGCAACTGCCGCTGCCGCTGCCGCGGCTCTGCCACCAGCACCTGGGATAGCCGCAAAAACCGGAAAAACGACACGCACCGAGTGTGGCAAACTAAGACGCCGTCGACGTCGTCGACGCTAACCGCCTTCGACTGCAGCACGCCGGTTAACGTATTTCCCATCGCCATATCGATTCTAGGCATCAATATTTATCACTCAACTCAATTGAAATGGAAACCCTGGGTATTCGCTGTGACTAGGTTTCGTAAAGGCTTTAATTGCATTGATTATGATTGACATGAGCAAATCAGCAGCAGCAGCAAATCAAAAGTCACAATCGAGTCTCTAGTATCCATACCAAGTGTCAAGTTTATGTAAGCGAAAATACAAATTGAGTCAGCAATTAACAGACAAATTAAACCAAATTTAAAACAATAATAGAAAAGCATACACACACACACACACACACACACACAGACAGAACTACTCCGACTTACACACATGTAAGCACAAAGAAGGCTTAAAGCCGGCAGCTAGCGGCTCGTTCAGTGACCAGGATGAGTTCAATGTGCTTTACCTGTCCTCAATGGTCAGGTACTTGGGCAGCATTCTCTCTCAGCTGTGGAACTGGTAACTGGGCAGCCAACCAGTCAGCCCTTCTTGGCCAAGTGCATAGGCCAACTGCGAAAGAGGCAACGCAATCTGCTTTGCATATTTGCCAACTGCAATTGCAACTGCAACGAATGCGGCATTCGCATCACTCGAAATGTTTGCTATCAAGCATGATCAGCAAATTAAACTTAGATACTCACATTATAGCTTAAAAATAAATTAAAATAAACTACATTTCATTTATAGCTGTTAATATATCTTTAACAGTCGCAAACGCAATAACTGCAATGTTAACATTTGAATCTATGTTATACGAATGCCAATAACATAACAGAAACAATAACATAACAGAAACTTTATTCATTTCGCATTGCCAAAGAATTCTGCTTGCATTACTTTACCCCAAAATGCGCAGTTTATTTTTAATTACCAAGTGCACGACTCAGCACATACCCTACAACAGACAAAAAGTTATCAAATTTTAATAGCATGAACTGCACTTATATACATATATTTATATCTATATGCGCGTATTATAAGCTCTTCAGACACTCTGAGTATATGTACATTTCATTTATGATTGCATTTCATATAGTTGCCATCTCTTTCGCACTTGAGCGTGGCCAGTTTCACTTTCATTATCAGCGTTCAGTTTGCTTAGTTCATTTGATAAGATTTCGGCTGCAGCAACTGCGTTTGCCGTTGCGCACTGCGAAAGCCAAAGGCAGTGAAAGTGCGAGAGAGAGAGAGAGGGAAAGGGAGAGAGTGGGTTAGCAGAACTTTATTGTGTCATTGCTTTTTATACATATTATAATAGCTATTCCAAATACTATATGCACAAGCCCCATGGAATTGGGGACATAAAAAAAGTGGACTCTCTCAAAGTGCAAGAAAAAAAAAACTGCGAATATATTTTGGCTGACATTGAAATTTACCAACAGCAAACAAAATACAAATAGGCAAAATGAAAGAAATCTAATAAATGCCAAAAAAATAATTCAAACGGAATGCGATCAACGGAAACTTTTTTAATATTTGTTGTTTTTGTTTTTTGCAAGCAAATTGTAATATTTATAAACAATTTATATATATATATATATATATATATATATATATATATATATATATATATATATATATATATATATATATATATATATAAATATATTATTATTTTTTATTTTATTAATATATAAGTATATATATTTATATCATGATTATTTGCTGCTTACTATTTTATTACATAACTTGATTCCTTTTCTTTCAATATTTTTTCTTAATATATATATATATATATATATATAGTGCACTCAAACTTTTCTCTTCTAAAATTTCAATTTCTCAGCTTCCACTTTATCTGCTTGATTTGATTTTACCAAAAGTTTCCACTATCCTTTACCTGCCTTAAAAATTTCTTCCTTATATAGCGCATATATATGCCTTGATAAGAAGACTTTATAAGCAGCTCGTATTTTCATTAATAATATATGTTCGAAATTCCCATGTATATATAAAAGATTTTTAATTATGCCTATATATAGTCTGCCTTAATGAGCAGTGTCTCTATTTGCTTATATATCATATTTTCAATTTACTATATCTAAATCCAGTCTATATAAAACATCTTAATTTGCAAAATTGTTTATTAAATTCTATTGGGAATTCCTTTGCAAATATGCTTTGTTTTATTAATAGAGGCCATAAAACATTTCTAATCAATTAACCTTGAAAGCTTATCAAACAATTTTCGGCACAAAAAAAAATTTGTATTGCAACTTTTGCTTTTTTAGATACTGACTGTACGTGGGACTATATATGCTATATATATATATATATATATATATATATATATATATATATATATATATATATAATTATAACTGTATCTGTACACTGCGCTTTGTTGACGCGCTCTGCCTGCATGTATGTGCGTGCATGTATGTATGTCTGTGTGTGCATGAGCTGATAAGCCGCTGTCTCAGTCGCAGCAACAGTTGCTGCTACTGCTCTTGCTGTTGCTTCTGCTTCTGCTGCTGCTGCTGCTGCTGCCTTCCAGTATTTACTTTGAACTCGCTTTTAATTGGTTTTTTGTGCTACAATTTTTTCATTTATATATTTATTTTTTGTATTTATATGTTTTTATATATTTCCCCCGCTGCGCTTTTTGCAGTCTGCGCTTGAGCTCAGTTCGCTTAGTTTGATTTTTAACGCCCCACTGCGAACGTGCGCGATTTGCTATTTTGTGAATTAAATGATTTATAATTGATAGCAAAAAAAAGTAGAAAATTAGATTTCGCTTAAGTGCAAAAAAGTACAGATAGTGCACATATATTAGAGAGTATATTTTGTAACTTTATATGTAAATATTCAATGTAAAATATAATGTTGCCTAGCCAAAAGGCGCGTGTGCTGCAAGGTGCTCTTCTACGCAATTCTCAAGCAGTTGAAATTCTAGAGCAAAAAGTTGAGGAACTCAAATATATTTGTTTTTAAATAAACTAAAAAAAGAATTGTGTAAAAAATATATTTATAAAAAAAAAGTATATATTTAATATATGTATTTTGTAAATTTAATATATATTTTTAAGATGTCTTTAATTTATTATAGCAGCGATAATTTTTATTTATTTTCATAATATTTTCTTAACTATTTTTGAACTCTTTTCTCTGCGCTTAGATAACACTGCCATATTGCAACACTGAAGTAACTGACAACAAACAACGCGAACAACAACCAAAACTACCTCGTTGCTGGCCAGGCACAACAACTAAGCACACACACACACACACACACATACACTCGACTATAAGCCAATTGCTGTTTTGGTCAGGAAGCAGAGCAGACGAATCGCATTTGAGACAGTTGATGCATTTCCAATGTAGTTGCAGCCGCCACTGGTTTAAGTAAAATGGAACAACAAATATCCAAGCAGCACTAAGAAAGCCCAAAGCAGAAGCAGCAGACAAAGAGCTGCAAGCCAATCAAGCGCTATAATTAACGATCAGTTGCAGCCACAGCGGCAGCAGCAGCAGCAGCAACAGTCAACGAGGGCGTCGCACATTACGTATACGCAGCGTGCAGCATGATGAAAAGTCAGGGCGATGTTGAGGCGCCGCCAGCGCTGGCAGCAGCAGCCGCCAATGGACAACAGAAGCAGTCAAAGCCAAGCAATGGCCACGCCCACCAGCAGCAGCAAAACAATGGCAATGGCAACGGCAATGGCTATCATCAGAATGGAGGCGGTAGGCGTGACTCGACGCAGGCTTTTACGCCGCTGCTCGCACAGCACAACAGCACGAATGGCGGCGAGGGTGGCGCTGCCACGGCCACAACGCCCACAACCATGCTGTACGAGGGCACGCCGAGCAACAACAACGAGTGGAAGGCATCGGAGGACATTAACAATCTGAAGAACGGGCTGCTGAGCAACAACAATGGCAACGGGCACAGTCTGCGCGAAAAGTATGCGCACGAGCAGGCGCCACTGACCGGCAGCTACAAGCTGCCTCCAGGCAGCGGTGCCGGCGTTGGCGGTGCGCGCGGCAGTGAATCCGAGGAATCTGACTTTGATTCGGACTTGAATGGCGGCGGCGATGAGGGCTCCAACTGTGGACTCTTTGGCTGCCGGCCGCGATGGGCGCGTCGCTTTGCCTCGACGCACGTGTTCATGGTGGTGTTCCTGCTGGCCTACATACTGCAGGGCATGTACATGACGTACTTTGTCTCTGTGATCACCACCATTGAGAAGCTCTTCCAGATCAAGTCGAAGACGACGGGCTTTCTGCTCAGCGCCAGCGAGATGGGCCAGATCAGCACGGCGATGCTGCTCACGTATTTTGCGGGCCGGGGACATCGTCCACGCTGGATCGCCTGCGGCATGGTGCTATTCTCCATAGCGGCCTTTGCCTGCGCCCTGCCCCATTTCATTTTCGGCGAGCAGCTGATGCAGTCGAGCGTATTCCTGCAGCCACAGTCGCCGGCAACCAGCCCCTCATCCTCGCTGTGGAGCAATGCCACGGATCCGAATCTCTGCACACTGGGCGGCAATGGCACACTGGCTGGCAGCGAGTGCAACGAGCAGCGCCAGCTGGAGCAGGCATCCCACTCCAAGATCACGGTCATTGTGCTCTGCATCTTCTTTGGCAGCCTGCTCAGCTCGGGCATCGGGCAGACGGCGGTGGCGACACTGGGCATACCCTACATAGACGACAATGTGGGCAGCAAACAGTCGCCCATGTACATGGCCGTTACGATCGGCATGCGTATCTTGGGGCCCGCCTCTGGGTTCATTGTGGGCAGCTTCTGCACTCGCTGGTATGTGAACTTTGCCAATCCGGGCTTTGATGCCAGCGATCCGCGCTGGATTGGCGCCTGGTGGCTGGGGCCCGTTGCCATTGGCAGCCTTATGCTGCTCGCCTCCATTGCCATGTTTTCATTTCCCAAGCAGCTGCGCGGCAAGCAGCAATCGCAGTCAGCCGCCGCAGTGGCTGCCGCTGCACCGGAGCCTGAGGAGAAGCCCAAGCTGAAGGGTAACACAGGATTACGATTGATCTAACTAACAGCTAACATGTATGTAATCCTCCTCTCTAGACTTCCCCAAGACTGTGCGCCGGCAGCTCAGCAATGATATACTCATGTTTCGCACGGCCTCGTGCGTCTGCCACCTGCTGCCCATTGCGGGACTCTACACGTTTCTGCCCAAGTATCTGGAGACACAGTTTCGGCTAGCTACCTACGATGCGAACATGATAGCCGCCTTCTGCGGCATCCTCGTCATGGGCATTGGCATCGTTATCTCAGGTCTATTCATATTGAAGCGCAAGCCAACGGCTCGAGGTGTCGCCGCCTGGATCGCCTTCACGGCGCTCGTCTACTCCGCCGGAATGATTATACTCATGTTCATTGGCTGCAGCACCAATGATTTTGCTGGCTATAAGGCGGGCGATGCCAACAGGTGGGCAGCTCCACATGCACATCTATCGCGGCAGCCTAACATCAGACGCCATTCTCCATTCTCTCTTTTGCAGTCCCGCCATGATTGAGCCCGCCTGCAGCGCCGCGCTCAACTGTACCTGTGATAAGGAGAACTTCGCGCCCATTTGCGGCACCGATGGCAAAATGTACATCTCGGCCTGCCATGCCGGCTGCAGCAGCTCCCAGCTGCGCTTCAGCGACAATCGCACACTCTACACCGACTGTGCTTGCATTCCAAATGGTAAGAGAGACTCATTTACGATAGCTCCTAGATAATATTTCTCTTGTCTTCTTCTCTTCTCATTGCAGTCGCCGAGGCAGTCACCGGTTACTGTGATAATAACTGCAAGAACTTCATCTACTTTATATTGATTTTTGCCATTTGCGTATTTATGCATTCCACCTCTGAGGTGGGCAGCATGCTGCTCGTCATGCGCTGTACACATCCTAAAGGTAAATCATCAAAATATGCCTCTCTATGCAAATCTCATGGCTACATTTCACTTACTTGGCCAACTAGATAAAGCCATGGCCATGGGCGTCATTCAGTCAGCCATTGGCCTATTTGGTAATGTTCCTTGTCCGATTATCTACGGTGCTGTGGTGGACTCCGCCTGTCTCATCTGGAAATCGGTTTGTGGCAAACACGGCGCCTGTTCACTCTACGATGCGGACACTTTCCGGCAATACTTTTTGGGTAAGTTCACAAGCTCTGCCAGGTGATCAGTCAGTGCAATTCTCTATCTACTGCCAGGCATTACGGCTGTCATCATGTTCTTGGCCTTTCTCATTGATTTGGTGGTTTGGCGCAAGGCGCATCGCATTGATATTGCGCCGGATCAGCAGGATGGCTCAGCGAATGCCACAGCTACACGTCTGGATGTTTCCGAATCCAAGCAGCCCATTGCACCGCCACCGGATACGACGGTCTAATACCTGCAAATGAGAAAGAAAGAGAAGGCAAAAACAAGAACACACACACACACCGACACACACACCAACACATACACCCACACATTGCAAGATTTCCAATAAATGTTTACCTTAATTGTTAATTAGTTATCATTTTGTCTAGTTTTTTAGCCTAGTGCAAGAGTTATGTATTTAGTTAAGCGGTCATATCAGGACCTCAATTAAAATTATAAATACGCTCATACATAAAATACGTACGTACATGCTTATAATATACAATTTAAATATAAACGATTTTTCATGTAAATCTCAACGTTATAGAAGTGTAGTAAGTGTCTAACTACATCTGTTTAGAGTTACATCTAATATAATTATATTACAGCTATATCAGCGAACATAATTTACAAGTGAAACATTTATTTTATATATACACACACACACACACAATACGAAAATCTATATAACTTTATGTATGTATCTAATTATATATATAAATATATATATACGCATGGTATATATACATTTAATATATAGTTGCAACCTATCTGTGGTAGTTAAATTTTAGTTAAAATTCAAAATAAATGCATAAGTTTGTCATATAAAAGAAATACGAAAAGAAATTAATGGAAATATAAATTATGTTTAAAGTGTAACGTTTGTTTTTTATTTCAATTTGAATTTGCTGTTAAACCTATCGAAAGTGCTGAAATATCGATATCGACAATTCTTAACAGCCTGTTAACTAACAGCCAGCTGACGTAGCATTCAGCTGTTAGGCATAAAAGCTTCGTTTGGTAACAAAAACGGAGAGAAAAAAATTTCGTACGTAGATTATAAATTGTTTACAAAGAGCCGCTGAGTGCGACAGTGAGCGCGACGATAGCATCGAAATTATGAACGTGCTGAAGCACTTCAAGAAGGGTAAGTTGCAATGTCATCTGAAAGTCTCCATATCTCATGCGAGACTGGTACGAAAAGTAGTTTCCAATGAGGTCACATCATATACTCCGTCTTGTGCATGTGTCACCCAACAGGTTCGCCCAAGCCTGAGCTGCTCAATGATGGAATCGTGCGCTTCTACCTCATGCGCTTCTGTCCATTCTCGCAGCGCGTCTCATTGGTGCTGACCGCCAAGCACATTCCACATCACAAGATCTACATTGATTTGAGCGAGAAACCGGAGTGGTACACCGACTTCAGTCCCTTGGGCAAGGTGCCCGCTGTACAGCTGACCGCAGTGTCTGGCCAGCCGACTCTAGTCGAATCGCTCGTTATCGCTGAGTATCTGGATGAACAGTACCCGGTGCGTCCACTGTTTCCCGCAGATCCCTTGCAGAAGGCGCAGGATAAAATACTCATTGAGCGCTTATCGCCGGCCATCAGCGCCGCATATCCTGTGTTGTTCACCAAGGATCCACCGGAGGATGCATTGCCGAACCTTGAAAACGCCCTGGATGTGTTCGAGGAGGAGCTGGACAAGCGCGGCACACCCTACTTTGGCGGCCAACAAATTGGAATGGTTGACTATATGATCTGGCCCTGGTTCGAGCGCTTCCAAGCAATCAAACATGTTGTGCCCGATGAGTACGAACTGGATAGAGCACGCTACTCTAAGCTGCTGGATTGGGTCGATCTAGTGGCCAACGATGAGGCAATCAAGGAAACGGCTCTAGACAGCGAGATTCATGCCAAATTCATGGTCACACGCCAGGACGGCGAGCCCAACTACGATGTGGCTTTCCCAGTCGCTGCAGAATGAGATTGAATAAACGAATTTTTCGGAATGATACAGGCCATAATAAAATGCTCTTGAAATGTGATCCTAATATGTCCAGGTTACAGTTTGCCTAAGTAGAATTGATATTCTTGTACTCATTTTTTAACAGGAAGACGTATTGACGAGTTGGAGCAACTGGAGTACAGTTGCTTTAAGATAGACCAACGACAAAGAGAAACCCAATCATAATCTTGCTCTTCGAGATTAGCTGAGGCATATTTATTGTTATTGTTGCCTGAAATGTGAACAAAGCTTAGGCATCCTTGACCAACAGATTGTAGTTTGGTTTGCCAGCGCTGCGCGTGCGCAAAAACTCGGCCTGCACCTCGGCCTCCATGTAGAAAGCCATCACAGCCGTGTCACGTTTCATACGCTGCAGCCACTGCGTCTGCAATGCCAAGATGAGATTTGTAAGCAGCTCTAGTTTGATAGACTCATTCACTCACCAGCTGTGGAAAACGCTGCTCGTCATAGTTGTACTCCTCGCCGCGCTGCAGCTGCAGCAGCTCTAGTCGCTCGCACCACGGCCAGATCATGTAATCCAATATGCCCGTCTGTTCGCCGCCAAAGAAGTGCGTGCCACGTCTGCTCAGCTCCTGCTCATATATATCCAGGCCGGACCAGAAGGGCTCCAGTTCGCCACCGTCGGAGGCCTTGAAGAAGGCGCCGAGAACGGCACCAAAGCGTTCGATGAGCAGCTTCTCCTGCACCTTTTTCAGCGGATCACGTGGGTAGAGCGGACGCAGTGGATACTGCTCGTCCAGGTACTCGCAAATGAGCAGAGATTCGGTAAGCACAGGCGGACCTGGTTCGCGCACTATTTCCAGCGCTGGCACCTTGCCCTGCGGATTCTTATCGAACAGCCAGTCTGGTTTCTCTGTGAGATTTATGTAGATGACGTGATAGGGTATCTGTTTGGCATCCAGCACCAGATGCACACGCTGGGCGAATGGACAAAAGCGCATGGAGTAAAGCCTCAGAATGCCATCCTCGGGCACATCGGGCGTCCCAGAACCTACAGATAGAGTCAATTGATCTCTGCTGGGTAACTGGAAATGACTATGAAGCTGCTTACCTTTAGCCAAGTGTCTGCCGCTGCTCATGGTGAGTGATACCTATGATGCGAGAAGCAACTGGTGCTCGGAGCTCATCACGTCAGCAGCTTTATAAGGTTCTCAATTGAGGTGCCCTTCGCCGAGAGGTGTGCATTACCTGGCTGAACTTGTTGGGCTGTGTGTGAAGGCTGCGCTGCGGCGACCAGCACAGTGAAGCCAGAATAAGCTAATGCAGCTGCGCATATAAATAAAAGTTGCATATATTCCATTTAGCCATTATATAAACATTTCAGCTTGGTTAAAAATATTCCATTTCTTATTCGTTTAATTCAAAAATTGAATTTAATTTAAATGAAAACAGAAAAAAAAGAAATACAATAATTGACAAAAAATCATTCCTTATGCAAGCATATCGTAGTTGGCATTGCCGGCCTTGCGGGTTCGCCAGAATTCCACATGTTGCTCAGGCGTGACAAAGAAGGACTTTACTAGATCATCCTTCAGCATGAGCTCAATCCAGGCACTCAGCTTGGCAAAGCGCTTGGCATCGAAGCTATAGCGACCCTCCAACGCGAATTTGATGACGGACAAACGCTCAAACCAGGGCCAAATCATGTAGTCCACAAAGCCTGGCTTGTTGCCGGAGAAATACGCCGAGCCACGCTTGCCCAGCTCCCCTTCAAATATATCAAGAGCAGCCCAGAGTTCCTCAAGCTCTGCATTGTGCAGTACAATCTTCATGAAGCTGCTGGACACTGCTCCAAAGCGCTCTACCAGAATCTTGTCCTGAGCGCGCTGCAGTGGATCCTTGGGGAGCAGCGGATTCTCCGGATACTTCTCATCCAGATATTCCACAATGATGAGCGACTCAATCAGAGCCGGCTGATCACGCTCAGCAACCAAATGCAGAGCGGGCACCTTCAGCAGCGGACTATAGTCCACTAGCCACTCGGGCTTCTCCGTCAGATTGATGTAGATAGTGTGATGCGGCACCTTCTTGGCATTCAGAGCCAGATGGGCCCGTTGGGCGTATGGGCAAAAACGCATGGAATAAAGGCGTGGCACGCCATCATCAGGCAACGCCGGCCGTGGAGAACCTACAGCAATAACATTTCAAATGTGATTCGTCATTCTTTAATTATAAAATATAGCGATAAGAATATCCCAAAACATATGTATGTGGATACTGCAAACTTGTTTCTCGCAACCGAACACGCAGCCAATGTGTGATTATTCCACCTACCTTTCTTCAAATGCTTGCCAGCGCTCATAATTACAGGTTGAAGTCTGATACGGCCAAAGAAAGTCGTTTTACAAAGTAATTAAATTATGTTCTTTATGCAGCAAAGGCTTCGCTTGCTTGCGAATGTTAAAGGCAACTAAATGAAACGGCGGCCGTTGCTCTTACTTAAATGACATTGAATGTTAAAATATCAGAGTCGAACGCTTGCTCTCCTCTCACTTTTCATAGCTGTCATATGTCATATTCCTTACGGACGCTCAGGCAAAAGCAAACGGCAAAAGCATTTGAGAGCGGCAAATAACTGTTCGTTGTGACACTCGAGAGCGTAACGTAACATTTAACATGGAACGCGCTCACTGTTAAGCGCTCACAATTAACATTAACATATCTACCCAACTCCCTCTCCCTCTCTCTTAAAATGTTAGGCTGCTTTGAGCTTATTTAAAAACGATTTCTTGTTTGTTTATTATTCGAATAAAACGCGTTTGTTACATATTCGATTTTTAGTTGTACACCATTTTCAATTAATTAAATATGTAGGTGTGTTTGTCTGTCTGTGTCCGTGTGTGTGTGTGTTTGTATTTGCAAACAATTACACATAACCATTTATCATCAAGAATCACGCTGATTTGTAAATATGTATATATACATATTTATGTGTGTTGGTTTGTATATATATATATATATATATATATATGTATATTAAGGTTTGTATACTGGGGGAAATTCCACTTTACAACTTTTAGATTTTAATTGAATTGCCAACTACTAAGTACACACATTTAGATACATAAGTAGTTTTTTTCTTTTTGTAGTTTTTCAAAAATGTTCGCTTCGGCGGCTCTTAAAAAAAATTAACTTATCCTATTTACAAAATGCTTAAAAACTCTACCCCAAAGAAGTGTTTATAAAAATATAAAATATATATATATGCCGCAAAAAACAGAAAATATTTTATATAAAAAACATCCGAATCAGTTTAAGCTATTATTATTTAAATTCAAAAATAATTGAAAGTTGCGTTTTAGTTTCAAATTTAAAAAATTCATTGGACTCGAAAGGATTTGTTATAATAATTCCATCAAAATTATACAGATAGAGCTACTATCACTAAACAAAATATGTGTGGCCTTGAATATTTCATTTGATATACACGCTTATTTTTGTAAATTGTTTCAAATGGATTCTGGGATTCGTCATATTTCGCGAGTGGGGAATAAAGTTTAAAACTACATTAGATTTTAAAATACTACAGAGTTAAAGTTTAAATCGTATTTTTTTGTTATTTTTGTTTGCTTGTTTTTGTTTTGCATCGTTGCCTGACGATTCCGATCCTAAGTTTCGTTTACAGTTTCGTTTTAAGTTGTAGTTTTTTCTTTTAGTTAATTTCTTATTTTTGCTTTATAAAATATGCTGTGTTTGTTGCATTTTGATCACGGTTCTTGCTGTTTCGTATAAATAATTTTTTATAATATTTTTGTTTTTGTTTTGTTTGGTTTTTGATTACTGGAACGACTTGATTTTTTCAAAAAATTTTCATCTTATTATTGCTTCTCTCACTCGTGGCCTGACTGCTGGTGGTCTTGTTGTTGTTTTAGTTGTAGTTGTTGTTGCTGTTGTTGTTGGAGCTCTGCTTGTGCGTGCGCTCATGCGGTTGAACTGTTGGCCAATCCCGGTGATCCGGTTGTGGCGCCATTTCCCCTGCTGCTAAGCCCCGGTCCTTGGCCACCTCCCAGTCGACTGGCATTCAAATACTTTTTGTGCACCACAGCTGCTGCAGATGCTGCAGCTGCTGCTCCTGGCGAGTTGGCGACTGCCGCACTGACGACTGTGTGTTGCATTTGGCTAACGGAGGCAGTCGAAGAGTTGTTGTTGTTGTTGTTGTTGTTGTTGCTGCTGTGAACAGAGTGAACAGAGAGTTCAACAAATGCTCGATTAGGCAGGGCTTTAGGACACACACCCCTTCTGTTCGCCATCCTTTTTGCTATTGAACATGGCCAGCTCGATTTCCGTGTGCTGGCTATTCATATGACGCACCCACTCCGCAGGCGTTTCAAAGGAACTGCAACAAAAGGAACCACTATATATTGGCATTTGGATAACTTGCCATTTGATCTTACGTGGAGCAGAGATCACAGAGCAGCGTCACATGATCCATATTGTTCTCCTGTTGCTGTGCATGCGAATGAGGGATGGGAAGAGTTAAGGGCTTGTCCAATACACCAATGGCTCCAACCGCACTCACCGACACTCTGCGTCTCTTCTTTGGCACATAGGTCTTCAAGGCTCTTAGCGCTAGATTGCTGTTCGCTGTGGAGCTGCTGCTGCTGCCAGTGCCGCTCACACTGCTGCCCATCACATTGCCCGTCGGCTCGCCAGCATGGGTGCCCAGGTGGCGCACCAGCATTTTGGTATCTTCAAACGACTTCTGGCAGATCTCACACACGAGCAGCTTAAAGTTGTTGTAATCCCGCAACGTATGCTCCTCAGAATCGTCCTGTGGCGTGGCATTGGCCTCTAGCTTGACGGCGTTCATCTTAAAGTCCAGTGGCTGCTTGGGCGACAGCTGTGCATCCTGGCTCAACTCATGGTTGTCGTTTGGCAACGCTGCTGCTTGACTGCTGGTCGACCAGTCGGTTGGCTCCTGCTTAATGGTCAGGAAACTATGTGGATGTGGGGGCGTCGCCAGGCGCGGTGGCGCAGTCGTTACTTCATAGGACTTGACCACATGCTCATAGTGCGGGGCATCATGACCAAAGTACTCATGGGGTGGGGCTGCAAGTAGAGGCATATTAGATAATAAAACTGTTGCTCACTTAGTGTAAGAAAACTTTACCTCGCTCACACGATCGCTCGCGGCGCAGACGTCGCTCATAGACTATACCCACATCGTCTCTGTCGCGCTCGCACAGTGGCTCCTCCACCAGGCGTTCTCTTTCTGAATAGTCCGTGCGACGTAGTGTGGACTCCGCTGGTTCCGTGGACGGCGCAGTCAGCGGGCAGCTGCTGCAGCCAACTTCTGTACAAATGGACATCTGTTGTGGTGGTGGTGGTGGTGGTGGTGCAGCCACTGTGGTTGTTACTACGGCCGCTGACTGTGGTAGACTTTCGACTTGACTGGCAGCTGCATAGCAGCACTTGTCCTCGGGATCAATGGCCACCTCCTTATTGACGGAGATGCCACCAGCAATGAGCTTGCTGCTGCTCGCCACGCTGAGCAGACCCGTGTGGCTGGCCATTTTCGGTGACTTCACAATCACCGGACTGTCCTTTGGCATTACGGAAGCGCCCAAGCCGCGAAATTGCTGCTGCTGTTGTTGATGTTGATGATGATGATGATGCTGATGCTGATGCGGATGCGTATGTGAATGCGAATGTGGATGTGGATGCGTGTGCAGATGATCCAAAGTGTAACGAGCCGAGCTGCTGTTGCTGTTGCTGTTGCCACTGCTGCTGCTGCTACTGGCCTTGTTGATGTACATATCACCGGGAAGCTGTGCAGATGACATGGGCGGCGGTGGCGGTGGCGGTGGCGCCGCTAATGAAGATCGTGTCCCGTTCGATACATACAGAGCGCTGGGCTCGCGCTGATGATGCAGGTGATGTGCGCTACCGCTAGCACCGCTCGAGGTGCTCGTGCGGCAAAGGCCGCGTATCTTTAAGATTTCGCCACCACGCAACACTTCATTCAATATATCATTGGAGACCGTTGCTTCGCCACTGTACATATACTGCACGAGGATTTGTATGGCACGATGGCTCAGATCAGGCGGAAGCACTATGTAGAGTACGCCATTGGGCGCTGTAATTGGCGCTGTCTCGAACATGGTGGCGAAGAACTGGCTGCAGGAGCTCAAAATAAATTTGTGCGCTGATATGCCCACGGTGGGTATATCCGAACTGATGCCACTGTTGCTATACGAGCTGTATAGCATAACGTCGGCAAACTTCTCATTCCTACGATTTGGTGAGCGAAATATTCATTAGTAGTTAGCTATGTACTCTCAATATTTGTGTACTCACTTGTAGAGTGTGGCTATGGAAGTGTTCAAATAGGACAAGTGTGAGTCCCATTTCAGATGATAGTTTTCGGCGGCCATTTTTGCGGCCGTTAACCGTTAGTTGAGCGCAACTGTTGTCTCCTATTTGGTGCACACAATAAAAAAAAAAATAAAATCCAAAATCAATACTAAAATCGATAAGTGGCGCGCAAAAGTTTAAGTATTTAAGTGAACGTTGCGCAACACTGCATGCGCTTTGCTATCGAAACGCCTATCGAACTATCAAATTGAGTTTGTTTTGATGCACTCTCTGCACGTAGTTGCGCAAAATTTGTTTGTTTATTTTTGTTGTTTACTATGTCCACGTGTGCTGAATTTGATAATCGTCTTATTGAATTGGTGCGTGCCAACCCCAGTTTATATGAGCGTGAACTGCGTAAGACACCATATGATTCGAATAAAAAAAAGAAAACAGAATTGTGGTGCAGCATCGCAACTTCCTTGAAAACCGATGGTTAGTGTTCTATGAAATGATGTATGTATGAAATGATGTTAAAAGACTTTCAAATTGTTAGTCAGCACCTGCATAACACGTTGGAATTTCATTCGGGAGAAGTTACGCAGAGAATTGTTAAAGGAGCACTCCGATTGGAGCTGGTTGCCAAAGCTACAGTTCATTGGACAACACAAACAACACTCCAGTGGCAGCAGCGTTCACAGTAATGAACGACAAATAGTAAATATAACGGCACCTCTGACTGTTAGTTGGCGCACCGAGCAGGTCATCGAAAATGATGAGGATGATGCGCTGCAGGAGGCAATGGACGAACAGCATGCATCTGTAGTTGTAACAACACCGCCACCACCCGCACCAACGCCCGCAACTTCGTCCAGTGACGATGCCATGAAACGCATTGAGGCCTTACTGCAGGGCTTGGGTGCCAATCGTATAAAGGCTGAGAAAAAGGTTTTAGCCTATTTATGCAAATGTAATCTGCGTGCGCTTAACGACGAGCAAATCGACGATATATTTATTTAATAAGTCAAAGTTTGTAAGTAGAATTATAATTATTCATTTCACTCTTGGGTTGGGCGCAAAAATCGAAGACGCAAAGCAACTCCAACTATGACGCAGTTAGTTGAAACGTTTCGTCTCAGTGCTGGTCAAAGAGTGCGCGCGCAAGCAATAACATGTCCAATAACCATGTCTGGCTGGTTTGGGTGGGCGGGTGTGCGGCTGTTTGGGTGTGTGAGTAGACGACGCCAAACAAGCAAGCATTTAGTTTATTAATTTTGACGACACTCTCCTGCATGGTTACACATAGTGCACCAGGCCCACCCCGCTCCATCACAACAGCCCCACCAGCCGCTGCTCTATCAGTTCATATGAACCACTAATACTTCATGCAACTTGCCTGTCGCCCACCTTTCTAAAGTTGATGTGTGTGTGTGTAATAGTAGTAGTAGTAGCTGTAGCGCATTAACACCACATTATCGATTGATTTGGGCAAAGGCACGCACAAAAATCGATAAACATGCAAAGCCAATGCAAAGTAATGTATATATAGTTCAATTGTTTAAATACTGTTCAGTGGTTAATTATTCTTGGCAAAATTGTAATCTCTTATTTATTTATTGCTAATAAATGCTCTCAATTTAAAAATACGCGCCTAAATTGCACAGTGAGTGTATGTGTGCTTGTATATATATATTTAATATATGTATATGATGCATGTATGATTCACCTTAGGATTTCCTTCTGCTTCGATTATTTGTAACGGTCAAAGCTAATTTACAGTAACTCCGCTTGTTATTTGTTATTGTTACTCTTCTTTTACAACATTTATGGTAGGCACACGCACAAACACGGCGACGTTAAATGCTGCGCAGCGCGTCCAAAGCTCTCGCTTGTCAGCGAACTAATGGCCACGGAATAGGACTTTGAGTTTAGTCCTGGCCAGACGCACACACTCACAAAGCGCCAGACAAAAGGCCACAGAGAGAGAGAGCAACAGTGAGAGAGATTGAGCGTAAGCATGAGAGAGCGCGCGCGTGCACTCACGTGCGCATTGTTATTGTTGTGGTTGATTTGAAGTAACACACACACACACAGACACACACTAATACAGAGCGCGCGTAAATTGATTTTTCTTATCGATTTGCTGTTTTAGTTACTGAAACTCAAATTGGCTGCGGCTGCGCCTCGGATTCGAGTGTGGTAGCTTCTTCTGCCAGTTTCTTGATTATCTGCTCCTGTTCCAGCTGGATTTGTGTCGCCGTTGAGGTGTCCTGCTTAAATAGCTCGCGCAGAAGCATTGTCGCATAAACAGCTGTTGGCAGTGTAAACTCCAGCAGCAAAGCCGTGCAGCTGCCAGATGACTCAGCGGGCGGTTCTGGTGTAACTGTAATATTTTTTAATTCATCCCAGTCAGAGGCTATCAGCGTGTCCTCGTGTGTGCTGTATCGACGGAAGCTCCATTTCAAATCGTCGGTTTTTATGAGCAGCTTACGATAGGCACCACCTAGAGCATAAGTTTTCTCCTTGTGCCGCAACTGTTCCGAACTTAGTCCCACTTCCGCGAGCATTTCTTCATACCAAGCGCCACATTCATTGCTGGGATATGTTATATCGTAGCCGGGCAGTGGGAGTACAACATCTGAGAGTTTATATTTGTCTCCGGCAATGTCTTCATCTGTAAGTGGTCGCACTTTACGTTTAAATATCGACTCCTCGTCTTCCAGTGAATCGACTTCGCCTTCTACAACATCCTCCATGATTTCATCGCTTTCAGCAAGCAGCACAGGCTCCTCTGGAGCTTTGACCTGCTGTCCGGTATCGTCCTCAACGTAAACCAAGTCTCCAGGAATAAGCTTTAGTCCAAACTCTTTGATACGTCGCGAAGCTACACGATTGAAGATTAGACTCTGATAGGCATGAGGGTACAGCAGTAGCATATTTCGTGGTATGCGACGCAGAGCTGCTGCATAATCACTTTCGCCATATGTGGCCAGGCCGTCCAAGAGTTTCTTCTCAATAAATTTATTTCCATAAAACATAGCTGCAGCAGCAGCTGAATCTCGTTTCTCCCACCAAGCCTCGCGTATGGCACGCATAAACTCCACATCATTGTCGCGTGGCTTCAATATCAACTCACATGCCAACTTGTAGTCGCGTTTAAGTAAAGCCACGCCCACCTCGTGGGTGGGTACACTGGCGCTGTTGCCAAAACGCTGCAAGCCATAATAGTTGATGAATCCCCGCTCTTTTAGGGACTGCAGTGCCAGCTCGATGTGCTCTCGAGGCTGCGTAATGTAGCGTAGTGCAATGCGGAAACGATTGCCCTGCAGATCTCCCAGCTTCAACGTTTCGGAACGGAAGACAAAATTGCCAATGTGCACTTTGCCCATGCCTCGAGCCGCATTTGCAATAGCTTCTGGAGTGCGTCGTTTGATACAAAAACGTTGCGTGGTGTTGGCGCGCTTGTCTTTGGTGCCGCAATAATTCACCTGCGATGGATGCAGACTGTTGATAAATGTACAATAATTATCTGATATCGATCTGGAACGCACTTAGATTGCTATCTGGGAACTCACCTTAAGCGATTTGCTAGCGTTGAAGCCACCTCACTGGTATCCATATTCACTTTATGTACCAGGAAGCTAACAAAATCATGTGGAAAGTTCCAGCGTTTGTCGGCTATATGATAAAAGACATCAATTTAGATTTAATTACATTTTATGTAGGTAACTTACAGCGTCCTGGCGTGGGCTTTGCTATGCGTATTATTTTCTGCTCTATGCCCTGTGGATCTGCCGGCTGCTCAATTGTTTTGGAAATCAATTTGTACTTATAAAGCTGTTTTACGAGGTGATGTATTAAAGTACGCTGCTCCTTAGTAAGCTTGCTGACGTCTATATCCACTTTCTGTTCGCTTTTATTATCATATTTGACGGCGGACAAGTCGGCTATTTGTTGCCACACTTCACTGTCAATTACTGTTGCCAGCTTTTCGCGCCATTCTTCCAACACAGCAGGATCCACAGCTGCAAGATGTAAATACTTTAAACATGAAGCTAATATCTTTAAGCTACAGCTACATACGCTCAATTTCGATCTTTGGCACATTCAAATCATTTAGCTGCAGCACGTGTCCCTCAGTGTCAATTTCGTTCACATGGAAATCGGAGAAACGTGCTTTCAGAATGCCCGTAAAGCCGGCAATATCTGCATTTGTGAATTCTGTTATGCCCACTTGATTTTCGAGCAGAGTGCACTTCTTCTGTGGTTCTCTGTAAGAAAACCCGGTAAGTACTTAATCATTTTTTATTATATTTATTTGATTTAACCTGTTGCGTGACTTTGCCTGGCCGTCGCCATTGCTTTGCCTTGAATGATCCTTCTTTTGTCCACGCCAGTTGTTCTTGTCATATGGTTTGGATTGAAAATTGCGGCGTCCTCTTCCTCGTCCTCGTCCACGTTCTTTTCCCATTTTTAACTAATTGTTTGTACAAACGTTTCTTGTTGCTCTTGTTCTTCAAGAATATCGATAAATTCAGTCACGCACGTTTCGATTACTTTAGCCATTCACATGTATACGCATTAACAATTGAGGCGTAGCGATAGTTACGTAGTTTCAATGACTATGGCTTTGTTTCACATAGTAATTTAAATATGAATTAACCCTAGGCAAAGCAAGTCAAGTCATCATAAAAACAAAAAGTGTTGCTAAAAAATTGTGATAACAAAACAACAAACAGAAATATGCTGCCACACATAAGTGCCGAAGAGAATATTCCGCCCGTGGGACGTAAAGTGTATATAAATCCAAATTTTCATAGTCAAGTGGCGAGTGCTCTGCTGCCTCAAGGCCGTCAGAGTCATGCGCTAGAGACATGGGAGCGACCAGCCATACATATAAATCCATATTTTCTGCAGCGACAGCACGAATATCAGCTGCAGCAGATGCAACAGCTTCAACAACAACAGCAGCAGCAACAGATGCAACAACAACAACAACAGCAACAGCAGCTTCAACAGATACAACAACAACAAAATGTTACGTATTATCAGCAAACTGTTGCCGAAAACTTGACCCCACCTCCTCCTCCTGCTAAAATTATAAGCAAAGCAAGCACTTGCCTGGTGCGCAAGCAGCCTGCAAAGACCCCACCCTTCCAACGACGTGTACAGCCGCCCCTGGTTAGCATAACCAAGCGAAAACTCGTTAGGCAAAGTGCACTCTTAGTAAAGCCAGCAGTTGCAACACCTATATCCACGATTGCCAAGCCCACAACTGCGACAGTGACAGCTGCTAAGCGTACTAAATACAAACTCGTGCGCGCAATTTCCCTAACGGCAAACAGCAGTACGCCCTTGGTCAAGAAACGTAAAACTAAGGACTTCGTGGCGCGCTATGCACTGAGACGCACCAATGATTCAATTAGTGGAAAAAAATTGAGGTAAATTTAATTTAATGTTTCAACACAATCAAAAGCAATAGTTAAGCTCACTAGCTCTACTTGCAGCTCAAAGAAATCCCACGTGTTGAGGCCCAGCGTCAATAAATCGCTCAGCATGGTGAGCATACATGGCGTCATGTACAAGAAGACAGCCAAGAATAAGCTGACCAAACTAGATCCCAACGTCTCAGCGAAAAAGTCTGTGTCTGTGCCAGCTCAGCTGCAAAAGGGAACGAGCTCGATTGGTCGCACGCTGTTTGTTCGCGGCACCAAATTCGTGTTGGATCCCTCCGGGTGCCGTTTGACCCGTGTGGCCGCTCACAGTTTACAATTGGGCGTAAACAAGAGCCTACGACGGCGCATAGACATTGGCGGCTTGACCTATGTGTCCTCGCCGAAGGCACAAAATGTTTTCATACGCACCAGCAATCATGTGTCTCGTGCTCATTTGATGACTGCCAAGCAGCGCAGTTTGCAGGTGCTAAATCGTTCGCTTGTGAAGACAAATGTGCCGTGTGCCATATATCAACGGCTGGGCAAGTGTGCGGCTCATAGTCGCGGCAAGTGTCGACGCCTGCATGACAAACGGCAGGTGGCCATCTGTCCCAGGTAAATATCAATCAACTCTCTAAATATGAACTTGAACTTCCGCTCATGGTTTGATTGCAGTTTTCTGCGAGGCGAATGTAGCAACAAGCAGTGTCTGCTTTCGCACAATGTGACGTTGGAGAAGATGCCCGTGTGCCGATACTTTTTACGTGGCGTTTGTGTGCGTGAGGATTGTCCGTATCTACATAAGAAATTGAGTCGTAGGGCCGAGATATGCATTGATTTTCTACGTGGCTATTGCGCGCGTGCCGCTGATGTAAGTTTCGCTCCACATTTCGGTCGCTTTTTATTAACTCTTCTAATATTTCAAGTGCAATATGCGACATGAGTTTGTGTGTCCGGAATATGCGCGCAGAGGCAAATGCGAGCTTACCAACTGCATCTATTGCAAGCAAACGAAACAGCAAACAAAATTAGCCACCGAGCAATGCACAGCCAAACCTAAACCTAAACCTAAACCCAAAACCAAATCCAAAGCACAATCCGTTTCAGCTATTCAGGCTGCAGCTGAGGAATTGCCGAGTAGCTCGCGTTATTTCGTTTGCGAGAATGATACGTTTCAGATGAAGAAAGCAGGCGTGGAAAATGATGATCAGCCGGAAGATGAGACTGAGCTGGATGCAGATTCCTCATCCAGCGGCACTGGATTGCGTAAAAGACCCAAACTGGGCCAACTGCCCGCGTTTATACCATTAGGTGGCGGCGAGAAGTGATCCAGAAGACTGCCTTGGACAAATGTTTCAGGTACAAATTAATTCTCTTAAGTATCTAATTAAGTTGGCATAAGTTTTAATTTCCTTAGTGCTTAGGTTCAAAGATACGTCAAATAAAGTTCACGCTATATCCTAAAGAAAACATTCACTGTGTGGCTATTTATGGGTCACGAAACAGAAATGTGTCTATTTTAAATATTATACAATTAGAGATACAAGCGGCATTAAGCTAAAATGAATCATCTTCGCCATCATCCTCATCATCATTATCCTCCTGGTCAGCGCTCTCCACCTCGTCGCCCTGCACATTTCCGTACATTTCTATTTTGCTGTCCAGAAAGCGAAAGTCTTTCAGTATGTGCAACTTGTTGCTGAAGCCAGCAATGGACATGAAGTTGAAGGGACTCGTTTGCCACACGGACGAGTAGCTGGCGGTGTGCTCGACGGGAATGTTGGCCTGCAAAGCTCCGTTGAGTGTATAGAACTGCACGTGGTTGTGCTCTCCACCGATGAGCACTGAGTCGTCTACAAATTCACACACATGCACGCGGCCTGGGTATTCGAAGGTTCGTGTGCATTCCATTGAGCGTAGATGCCAAATGGCTGGACGTGGACCGCCGCCACAGACCAGCCAGTCGTCATTGACGGACACGGCGCCAATCCATTTGCCCCAATCTGGACGCAATAGTTGCGGATTCTTGTGTGGCTCCAAGATTGCTGTTGGTTCCTTTTGCTTGTTCGACCAGAAGTGCACAGTTCCGTCCTCACCACTAGAGTAAATCCGTCCATCCGGATGTCCGACAACACAGTGCACATAATCTGTATGTCCGCGATATTCGCGCTGTATGCGTCCATCTTCCAGATCGATTTGATAGACGACACCATCACCGCAGCCAGCATACAGTGTATCCGTTTCAGTGCATATCCAAAATGAGTTCACATCTGGTACCTCTACGGCATCCACTTGCATTGGTATTTTGATTTCCCAGGCTCGTTTTATGCTCAACGTTTCCTCCTCTTCGTTCCATTGGATACCATAAATGAGTCCAATGGCGCCGACTATTAGGAAATCCCGATGAAATGCAAGACAATTGATATCCACATCACCGCCTTGTGGAAACACCTTTAGCTTGCTCGGCGGCTCCTCTGTTGTCTTATTCAATTCATTTAAGCTGCAAAAAAATTGTTTCAGTCTAAGATTAGGAAAAATGTTTGCCTCAAACATTTTACCTAAGTACGAAAATATCGCCAAACAGGTTGCCTGCGAACAGGAACTTCTTTGATGTTGAAATAGTTTGAGCCAAAACATTGTTATATGCACGTTTTAAATCAGTTTCTTTCATTTTTGTTTATATTTTCGAAATAATACAATCCAAGACAAGTTGTTTACGCCGGCTGTTCTTGATAGTCGAAGAAACTCGTGTCGATAGCTAGCATAGTTTTATCAATATATCGATATATTGCTAATTTAAACAAGGTGGCAGCTTGGACATACTTTTTGAAAGCAAATTTAAATATTTAATACTTAATGGCAATAAACATGCCAGTTGTACTTTATAGGTCGTAAATATGTTATTGCATACACAGTATGATTTTTTTTTATTATTATAAATTTTAATATCCAGTTTGAGATAAATTGCGCTTCTGTTTTTAACATTAACGAAGTTCAGTGACATTCAAAACCTGAGCAAAGCTGATGATGACGTTTTAGCCAGCACTTCGTGGCTCGAAGTTTCTTCAATTTACCAATTATAAGTATTGATTTGTAAACAAGACAACTCATTTGCGCTAATGATTTAATGAAGTCTTTTATTTTAATTTGTTTGTTCAGAATTTTCCGAATGTCGTCTTGTTTACAAACTGTATAATTTTATTGCTTAATTTTTGGTTTTAGAGCCCACAAATTGTGTTGATGTTTTTCTAGTATCCGCCGACAGTTGTATTATTTTGACAGCTCTAATTTAAATGCTAATCTAAATTTACATATTCATTGCGATCGATAATTAAGTATCGATGTCAATTTAAGTGGCGCCAATTCGCCGTCGGCGTCACAAAAATCAAATGAACGAGAACAAATGTCTTACACATAGCATTCCATAGAAGGCGTTAAATAAACTAAATCAATTTTGTGCCTTAATCCAAGGCAAATTTGGTTTTCTGGAACTAGCAAACAAAAAAAAAAAAAAAACAAGTTTAAAGAACATAAATCAATAAAACTGGCAAATTAATTTAAATTATTTGATATAACGACTTTCTTTAAAAAAAAAAATAGCTCGATTAGCAAATTCGCACATGGATTTGGAAATACCAGACGCTAAAAAAAAAAAAAAATAACAAAAAAAAATGCAGCCGTCTGGCGCCAATCAATTTCTTTGCCTTGAGGCCCGATCAGCTTTGACTAATGATAAAGTAAATAATTTGATTGTAAAGCGGATCGTCATGGGAGTTTGTTATTGGCTATTGGCCCAGTATTTTACATTTTTATTTTTGTTTTGTGTTATGGGAATTCCCATGCTGTTAGATTTCTTTCGACTGACTTGTTTGTTGCTCTTTCTTTCTTCTCTTCCACTTTTTAGTTTAGAATTGTTGAGCAAAAGCCGAAACTAACCGAACCGGATCTAGTTTGCGTTAAGCATTCTATTTGTTGATTGTATTTTGTTTCTTCTAGAAAGCATTTAAGCTTGGGATCAGCGAGCACCGAGCAGACTAATCTCTCTCCATCTCTGCCGACTACTGGTTCTACGCATTCACATTCACATTTGTATTATTATTTTTGTTTGTTTCTTATTTTATTTCTTTCATTTGGTTAGCTTATATCAAATAATAAATCAGTGGCTTAGGGCTGACGTCAACGTTCGATTTGTTCGGCTCATTTTTGTGGGCGTGGCTGGCTAGCCAAAAAGTGAATTAATTGCAATCGAGACGACGAGGTGAATGCACCTTCAATGCCAAGAGAGTTCTCTACGCTTGAGAGAGTTGTGAGCCAGGAATCTGTGGCGCATCAACTTTACTTGATCCCGAATTGGTATTTCCTAAAATGTCGCTGTCAAGGCCAACAGCTTTCTCTGACAAGGTAAACAACATTTAAGGCGCCAGCCATCGACCGTTGACAATAAAAAAATAATAATAACGTAAAAAGAAACAGTAAACAAATTTCTGTCGGGCGTTTCCCTGCTAAGAGATTTGCATATATTTACATAAGAAATTCAAAATGACATTTCAAATAAATCTTTTAGCTTCTGTCTGAGGAATTTTGCATCGGTTAAGGCAGTTCATTTAAATTGGTTTAAATCGTTAAGACTTGAATGCAAATATATATTTAATTGCAGGTTGATCAACCAGTTTAAGCCGCCTAAACATGAATAATGTCTTCTAATCAAAGGTCTGTATTTATATATATATATATATATATATATATATATATATATATATATATATATATATATATATATATATATATATATATATATATATATATATATATATATATATAAATATATATTTTGCGAAATTTTTATGATGTGCTGAAGAAACAAATTGTCGAGTGATTCTAAAGAACGGGAAGTGAAATGTTAAACACTAGATTCTAGGTTTGAGCTTGACCAAACCTATTCTGCATAATCTAATTTGGTTTGCTTTTTTTTGTTGAATATTTATTAAGACTTCTATCGTTAAACACTTTTATGCAAATTTTATTAAGGAGTACAATTAAGAGCGCCCCAATCAGCGGCTGCCGATCGGCAGGCAGCCAGCAAAATGCTGAGCGGACATATTTTACTCTAGTCTTAGCACACACACACACACACATAAGTAAGCTACTTAAAGTAAAAATTTCCTTCTTCCAGACTTGAGCCCAAGTCTGCTTCAGGTAGATAACGACTCAACGCACAGCGCCATCTCTTGTCATGTGAAGCCAACTAGGCACCAGATACATATGCAAAATAATTGCAATGAGATTTTTATAATTCCAATAAGAATGTTCTCGTTTACATTGATGAATGCATGAACGTGTGCAGACATTTAGAGAATGAAATGAATGAAATTCAGAGAATCAATGAAATTTTAAACATAAATATAAGTTCTAATCATAAAACCTAATATTCTACAAATAATTAAAAATTATTTTAGATACTGTTTTTGCAACTAAACTTCAATTGAGCTTATGCTATAGAGTTTTGAGCCTGCATAGTAATAAAATGAATAACTTATAATATATATTATATACTTGTGTAAATATTGTATTGAGTAAATAACAAATATTATACAAATATTTGTAAATTCCCTAAATTCCCCATCTTATCATTCAACACTCTCATCAGTTTAGAGAGGTGTGAATCAATTCAAGGGGCTTTACGTATATTCGAAAAAATGCCTGTTACATTTTTGTGGCGTATTTGTGTATTTATTTTTATATATTTGTTTATTTAGTACATTTAATTAATGCTATAGACGTCGACGCCTTTCATTAACAACATTCCAAGTCGGCGCCAAGTTAATTAACTTCCATTTTAGTTTAATTATTATCTTTTGTTTTTATTGTTTATTTTAAAGAAATAAATATATATAAATATTTATTTATTTATTTATTTTTTTTTTTTAATCTGCGCAGCTGAGCCACTGAAACTGGAAAACTCCCAGAAAACACAAACAATAAAAAAAAACTAGAACTTAATTTACATACATATTAATTTGTTTATAAGACCAAACATTGATTCATCTCTGAATTCCGTTTAAATTCGCATGAAAGTTGCAAACGAAATTAACTTCGCCTCAGCCTGAGACGTAAATTCACAATAATAATAATAAACAAGTAACGAAACTCTAGTCGAGACTGCTCGACTAAGAGATACCCTGAATCCATTGGGCTGTAATACCATTCATTAAGAGCTTCATTTATTCATTAATAGTAACCAACCCAAGCACACACACACACACAAACATATGCATGCACGTAATATGCTTGCAGCGCAGTTTTGCGGCTGCAGCAGAGGCTGTGCTATGCAAACTTTATTGTTTAATAACTTTTTTTCTCGACCTATGTTCTTAATGAAATTTTCGGGGAATGATTATGACATCCAAATGTACCTATTTGCCAAATTTCAAGTCTCTAGTATTTGATATACGTGAGTTATCGTTTTTGTTGAATTGTGGGCGAAAGGGGCGTGGCATCAAAAATCCAAAAATGACAAAATGTGCGGATTCAATATAGCTATCAACCACAACTTAGTGCACGATTCTATCTTTAACGGTGTGCACGCCAGACCTCAAAAACAAAGCGATATTTTCGATAGTTATCGATAAAAAAGGAATGGGATGAGTTATCGAAAAAAAAAAATAAACTCGTACAGCGTATGGTATTATCGAGCATTTTGCTTTTTATTTGAAGTCTCTAGCTTTTGTGGTTGCAGAAATCCAGGTGTTTACACGGACGGACGGACGGACGGACGGACGGACGGACGGACGGACGGACGGACGGACGGACGGACGGACGGACGGACGGACGGACGGACAGACGGACAGGGCTAGTTCAACTCAGCTCATCGAGCTGATCAAGAATATATATACTTTATGGGGTGTGGCACGCCTCCTTCTGCCTGTTACATACATTTGCACAAAAACATTATACCCTGAAATTTCCATTTTCAATGGATTCAGGGTATAAAAAATCGGAGAGGCAAAAATAATGCCAAACGGAGTCCCCATGGCTTTTTTATCAAGAAAAAAAAAATGCGCAACAGCAACTTTCCGAAAAAAAGAGAGAATAATATTGAAAACAAAAACAAACCAAACAGTCATATTTTTGTCTATAAAAACGTTGTTAAAGAATTCCGAAATTCGCATAATTAAAGCCAAATTTGTCACGAAAAGCTGTGGCTGGGCTAGCAACAGCTGTAAGACCTGTTTCACAGTCTAGCCACAGCTCTCTCTTTTTATCACTCTTTCTCTCTCTCTCGCTCTCGGTGCCCTTTGGCTCTCTGGCTAAATTACATATTTTCCTGGAAATCGATACCCAAGACAAACCCCCTGTTGGGATTGAGTCCAAACAGGAAAGTACTTGAACCTAGGGCTAAGAGATAAGCGCTTTGTTCTGATACGACAACGAGTTGAAAACAAGATTCTAACGACTTGTTTGTTGTCATAACAACGTCATCATGACTGAGGGAGAGAGAGAGAGCCAGCAGAACGTAAGATGAGCAGCGGCAGAGGCTTCAGCTTGATCCGAGCGCAAAGAGCGGCTCAGACAGCGAACCGGCAAAAACAAAAATACAAAACAAGCTGTCGCTGCTGCTGCTGCTGCTGTCGCTGCTGCTGCTGCTGCTGTCGCTGCTGCTGCTGTCGTTGCTGCTGCTGTCGCTGCTGCTGCTGTCGCTGCTGCTGATGTTGTTGTTGTCTTATAATATCACGTATAAAATATCACGACATCGTCAGAATGAATTCAAACTGAGACGAACGTTTGAAGCGTGCAGAAGCAAAGCGTGAATCATATTACGTATACGACGCGAGTTAGTGACAATAAAAAGAAGAAAACACAACAAATAAAAGCAACAAATAAGTGACAAGAACAAAATGGAACTGAGCAAAGAGACATTGAGTGTCAGTGCGCTGTTTGTCAGCCTGTTGATCATGTGCCAGCTGGAGTGCAGCGCCGGCTATGCCATTGGCCAGGCCAAGTTCGGCAACATCGAAAAGTTTCCCTACCAAGTGATGCTCATTGGCAAACAATTGTGGCGCAAGCGCATCCTCTGTGGCGGCACACTGCTGAACAATCGCTGGGTGCTCACCGCCGGCCACTGCACCATGGGCGTCACCCACTTTGACGTCTATCTGGGCACCCGCAGCGTGGAGGCCACCGAGCAGTTGAATGGTCTGGTGCTGCGCACGAATAAGTTTATCGTGCATGAGCGCTTCAATCCGGAGACGGCGGCCAATGATATCGCCTTGGTCAAGCTGCCACAGGATGTGGCATTCACATCGCGCATACGCCCCGCAGCGCTGCCAAGCCGACAGCGTGCGGAACAGTACACGGGCATGAGCGTGGTGGCCAGTGGCTGGGGCGCCATGGTCGAGATGACCAACTCGGATGCGATGCAGTACACCGAGCTGAAGGTGATCTCCAATGCCGAATGCGCTGAGGAATACGATGTTGTCACCGCGGGCGTGCTCTGCGCGAAGGGCCTGAAAGATGAGACCGTCTGCACCGGCGACTCGGGTGGCCCGCTGGTCTTGAAGGGCACACACACGCTGGTGGGCATCACGAGCTTTGGCCCGGCCGATGGCGAGGCTGGCGGCGGCTGCGAGCGCACCACTGTGCCCGGCGGTTTCACCCGTGTCACCCACTACCTCGACTGGATTGAAAGCAAAATTGGCAGCCACAAGCATCAGCAGCAGCAGCAGCAGCACCACCATCAGCATACACAGCATCACGTCTACCGGGATGACAATCTCATCTAGAGCTTCCGTGACCAGTGATGAGAAGAACATTGACTGAATCTAGTCTAGCTTTATAATTGAACGTCTAAAGAACGTGTGATATTTTGTAAATACTCCAATTCTCACTTAGCTAATTTCCAAATTGTGGCATGAATTTGTTCTAGTTTGTAACTATTTAAATACCTCTTATTTATTCTAATTGTAAGTCAAAGGCAGAGCCGACGATCGTCGGCCACCGCGAGCTTCCCCTAACAAAAAGAAAGCAAACAAAATGCTATAAAAATAAAAAAAAAACAAAGTTGAAAAAATGTTAAACAACAATATAAAAAAAAAAAACAACATTTTTGTATATTTTTGAGTTGCTTTAAGATAAAAGCAGTTGGGGTATATTGATTTGCAGTGCTTTTGCCGGAGGAACATATCTCACTTGCTCAATTCACTCGATGCAAATACAAAATATGCTCATTCACTCATTGAGTGCAGCCTGCTTCACTTTACTCTAATTACTTCATGTAAATGAGCATAACGGATGCTGCCAGAGCGCGCTTGAGTGAAAATATGATAGCGACCCTGTTGATGAGAATAAGAACTAAATTAGCAAAGGCTTGAGTGACATTTAGGTTGCCGAGCCTGCTGATGAGCTTAGCGACAGAATTGCCAAGGCCTCTTGAGTGACATTTCGATAGCTGTAAGCAACAGAGCCTGCAAATAAACGTAAATACAAAAACAAAGTAGAAAAAAGGCACTCGAGTGACATTTTGTTAGCTATAAAAGCGAGGGCCAGCAGTGCAATTCCTTTAGTCGCGTTGTTGAATCGCAGCTGTACGGTCGTAGTGTGGATAGTGATAGTTATTATGGTGAATTCGTATACAAAAATATGTCTATGCTGTGACTAAGCGCATTTGAGAGTCGTGTACACCCGACTCGACACAACTCTTGCTTGTTTATTTTAGTCACGCTGATTTGAAGCAAACGGAATTCCCAAGATCAGCGATCATAAGAGATAAGAAAAAAAACTTTTACGTTGCTAAAACGATAATTTCTCCAGGTAACTGTTTAAATTGACGAGCTTTACATAATGTTTTTTTTTTTCGTTTTTTGGCATTTGATTCAACTGTTTTACATAAAGTTGATTTGTTTGCCTAACACTTAAGCGGCGAGTTGCTCACTGAAAGATCTTCAGCCAGAACTTCAAAGTCCACTCCAGTTGTGCCCACTTCAACTGAGAGATGACGCAGTTCCGTGATAAAACGGCCAGATGATTCCATTCCACTGGCCGAGAACAACAAAGTTGATCGGAAATCTGCTAATACTCAGACTTTCAGTTTTGTTTATATATGAATTCATTTATATACGCTGTCATAAATTATGTCAGTTGAATTCCATTGCTAGAACTGTATCAAGAATTATTTAGGAGATGACGTACACATTGATTTATCAATTGATATTAATCCGCTGCCAACTTAAGCATAACTGATTAGTCATTGGATCGACGTGGTATATCCTTTAAAAGCTCAACTTGAGCTCTACGAAACCATGCTTAGTTTCAGTTATCAGAAAACTGGTTATTTTCCTTATATATATTCGAGCGTTTCCTAAGTAGCACGTGGAGAACTGTTCACAAGTCAAGGCAATTGAATTGTGATGTTTTCTATCTATCTGCTGTGCCCTTCAGTTTTCTATTAAGACTTACATATAACGAGTTAATTAGTCGCAAAGTGATTGGGCAAAAAAAAGAAGAAAGGAAATAACATTTGCATTTTATTAATTAATGAGGTACACTAAAAAGCTCAATTGCTCTATAAAAGTTGAGATAAATGAGAAATACTTTCAAAATTGTTTCAATATTTATATTTTTTTTACATTTAAATTTTATTGTGTAAATTACTTAAAATTTGAATTGCTTTTGGTGTGTTCGGGTTTTGCTCTTAGTTTAAAGCAATTAAAGCTCTTGGCCTGGCAGAAGCAGGTAACAAATCGATATATATATATATATATATATATCTATATATGTGTGTGTATATATTTTAGTGCTTAGCATTCATTGGTGCATAGTGTTGTGCTAGAAAAGTTGCTCTTTGGACTGGGTTAACAAACTTTGGCTGCTCGCTCCTTCTTCTGCAGCACACAGTCGATGGCTTCCACGACCTCCATGAAAATATCTTCGACGTCGCGCTCAGCATTGATCTGCAGAATAGACACATATAAATTGGGAATACATACATATATAGTAAACTCCATTTACCGTTAGGGTCTTCTCTTCATATAGTGCGAGGATGTCGCTCGTGTTGCGCTTGAAGGTCTGGAGACGGGAGCGAATGGTCGCCTCATTGTCGTCGGCGCGCTTCACTGCGGCCGCGGCTGCGCGTGCCAGAATGCGCTTGAGCATTGTCTCCTCGGAGCAGTCGAAGTAGAGAGCCAGATCGGCGGGCGCAATTTGCGCCTCGAAAGCAATGCCCTGATTCTTCTCGCGCGGATAGCCATCGATGAGGAAACCCTTCGATGTGCCCTTGGCCCGGGTAACGGCGGCATTCAGCAGCGAAAGGACCTCCGCATTGGGCACCAGACCGCCGCTGGTCATAATTTCCTGCAGCTCACGACCCTTGTCTGAGCCAGAGGCGACCTGGCAGAGCAAATTAAGAGGAAGATTAGCAATGCACTCGCCAGCTGTCCGCAACCATGACTCACCTCATCTCTCAGCAAATCGCCGCTGCTCAAATGCGTGAAGCCGTACTTCTCCACAATCTTGGCGCATTGGGTGCCCTTGCCGCAGCCAGGGCCGCCCAGGATCCAAATGATGGGTATGTCGGACTGTAAGAGAGCAGCAAAAGCGGGATTTATTAGTAGGACACACAGAGCCAACGACGCGCAATTGCAATTAGCCAAGTTAGTGTACACTGGTTGGACGAAAGCCTTAGTCAAGTTAGTACGAGCAGAGTTTCAATAATATATATTATATATTCTCTGTAAATTATATTTTTTGTATATTATTTATTTCATCAGCCGCCACATCGCATGCCATATACAGCAATATAGATAGAGTTTGTGTGGGGCTACTTACGACGGCTTGGGCCTTACGCCGTTGCTCCGCTTTCTCTTTGTCTTGGGCCTCCTTCTTCATGGCCATTTGGTGACACATAAACAACTACACACGAATAGGTAATGTGAGTAAAGGGGCATATGTTGCGTTACATTATCAATTGCATTTATATTTTATTTATTCTATTTGTCTTACGTTGCAAAAAAAGAATTGAAATTTTATAACTTTCATTTCGGATTTTTTAAATTTCCAATTTCTTTTTTAATAATATAAATTTTAATATTTGTTGTCTCTAAATTTTGATTAAGTGAAACCTTAAATCTTATCACTGATTTTAAATTAAATAATTTTCATTAAATATTTTAAAAAATTTATTTTTTATTTAACGAGACTGTTCTAGTATTTATACCCTGAATCCATTGAAAATGGAAATTTCAGGGTATAATGTTTTTGTGCAAATGTATGTAACAGGCAGAAGGAGGCGTGCCACACCCCATAAAGTATATATATTCTTGATCAGCTCGACGAGCTGAATTGAACTAGCCCTGTCCGTCTGTCCGTCCGTCCGTCCGTCCGTCCGTCCGTCCGTCCGTCCGTCCGTCCGTCCGTCCGTCCGTCCGTCCGTCCGTCCGTCCGTCCGTCCGTCCGTGTAAACACCTGGATTTCTGCAACCACAAAAGCTAGAGACTTCAAATAAAAAGCAAAATGCTCGATAATACCATACGCTGTACGAGTTTATTTTTTTTTTTCGATAAATCGTCCCATTCCTTTTTTATCGATAACTATCGAAAATATCGCTTTGTTTTTGAGGTCTGGCGTGCACACCGTTAAAGATAGAATCGTGCACTAAGTTGTGTTTGATTGCTATATTGAATCCGCACATTTTGTCATTTTTGGATTTTTGATGCCACGCCCCTTTCGCCCACAATTTAACAAAAACGATAACTCACGTATATCAAATACTAGAGACTTGAAATTTGGCACATAGGTACATTTAGATGTCATAATCATTCCCCGAAAATTTCATTAAGAACGTATGTCGAGAAAAAAAGTTATTAAACAATAAAGTTTCCATAGCACAGCCTCTTCTGCAGCCGCAAAACTGTGCAGTCAGCATATTACGTGCATGCATATGTTTGTGTGTGTGTGTGGGTGCATGTGTTGTTTACTATTAATGAATAAATGAAACTTTTTATGATTGGTATTACAGCTCAATGGATTCAGGGTATCTCTTAGTCGAGCAGTCTCGACTAGAGTTTAGTTACTTGTTTTTTAAATAGGAATATTAATACTTTAAATATTAAATATTTTTTACGTTTACTTTTAATTTCGACTTGAAAAATCTGTTTACTTTGTATATTCAGTTGGCCTAGGAACTATTAAAATGTATAAATAAATCAAACAGATCTGTTAAAGCTAATGCAATGTATACTATTTAAATGATTTAATATATTGTATAGAAGTAGATAAAACCTAGATCATTTATTATATAGTGTGAACCGCATATATATTGCAGCTACTTAAATATTGAGAGCTTTCTGTAGTTAATATATAGTTATTAATTTTATTGGCATTGCGCCAATGGCTAGCCGCAAGCGACTGCCCGCTATATATATATATATATATATATTGAAAATTTCAATTCTCTTGCTATGCATGCAAAGCCCATATACTCTTGTTTGCTTGTCGAACGGGTGTAATCAAACCAAATTGTTTGACGCCAACTTTGAAATACACACAAATTAGTACAGCCTTCAAAAAGTGCTATATATACAAATTTAGCTCTATATATTTAATAGTTATAGTTGTATATATATATATATATATAGCATGTGTATTGCGTGTGTTTACAAATTGACATTGATCTTGAACGCATATACATAACTATATAATTGAGCGAGTGGGGTTGGAAGTGGTGGATGCTATACGGTTTGGATCTATTCTAATTTATATACCAACTAGTTCAATAAAGGCCCCATAGCGCGTATAGCTCATAGACTATATAGCACTTGTTAAATATAAATGTGTTTATTGTTCAGATTAGGCCAAACAAATCAAATTTTATAAACAAATATAACTAGGTTCATAGAGTTGTATATCATTGCTACCTCTTACTGTGTATATTATATATGGCCCTCCCCTTGGTAATCGTTTCGCCTGTTCCGCATTGTCGCACCTTATGAGCAAATTTCATTTAGAATTTAACAAAAATATTATGTATATAAATGAAACAACAACATGAATGAATGTTGGGCTCTTCTTTCTGGTTGATATTGTGCAGGTTGTTTTTCCTCAAAAATATTTCAATTTATTGTATGCTGCGGCGCATAAAATTAGTTCTCGCTCTCTTAAGCTCGCACGAGTTCTTTTCACGTCTTTGCACATAATTTCACATATTTGTTTTTTATTTTTCTCTTTTTCATTCAGTTATGTGATGGAAAAATGCTGATGATGGTGATGATGATTTTCAATGGCATATTAATTACGTAACTTGTTAGGATTTCGATTTCGGTTTTGATTTCGATTTGGTTTAGTGACCTATGAATGACATTTGCAAGGATATTTGAAAGTTCTCTTTGACCTTGTAAATAATTGATGCAACAGTTGTTCAGGTTCTCAACTACTCAACTTTTTTAATGGCTCACAAACGGAACTATAGGAATTTTTATTATAGCTCCACTAACTACGTTTGTTTTTGTTTTGGTTGCAAAAATTCCATGCGTCGCGACTTTGTGTCGTCGCCGATGCTTAAACAATATTTAAAATCAAACTAATACCGAAAGTCCGGCATGGAGTCGCCATCAACTCATAATGGCCGGATGACTCGACTAATTCGTAGTTCTTCAATAAACACATTTCAAAGCGAAGCAAAGCGGTCGCTAATGAATCAAGCCCAGCCAGAAATTCCTGTGACCAGCTCCACCTGTCGATCGATTTATGCAAATTTTTTTAGACTTTGACGTCATGAAAGTTGACTGGCTTGGAATGTGAAATTTGGTTTTGTTCTTCTTCTTCTCCTTAGTTTTTTGATCATTTGAGATGTTAATTTGTGGCTCAGTTATTCGAATGCCCTAACCAGTAGTAGATCGTTTGATTTTGTTACGATAAATGTTCATTCATGCTGCTTCTATGTTCTACACATATATTATTGAGCAGTATCAAGAGTCGAGCTCATATACTATGTCTGCCTGTCTGCTATAATCATGCTAACGAATCATTATATAGATTACTCAGGCATAATATTTTATAAATTTATATATATATATATATATATATATTATATACTTATGTATATAGTATATGTATATCAATTATATATATATATATATATATATATATATATATACATATAAGTCTCTAAATTATTCCTATGCTAACGACTTTCGCAGCTCCCTCTACCTGCAAGAGTATGCAATCTGCGCTTTGGTCTTTGGCTAACTGTTCTCTGCTTGTTTGTTTTTACGACTGCTTCTTTCTTTGTTGTTGTTGTTGTGGGAATTTCACAGGCACACACTGGTTACCGGTATTTTCGTTATTTATAGCTGAACAGCTGTCGCTCAAGCCCAAACAGAAAAAAAAAAAAAACTAAATAGGTTCATAAGAAAGTTTATTTGCTTGGAAATGTTTGTTTGTGTTTGCAAATGCAATATGCATGTGTGTAAGCACAAGGTCAAGTGTATGGGAATGCAGCCAGAGCTTTGAGTGGAAGGTCCAAAGGTCATTTAAACCGAGGATTGCTCTACACTAATCTCTATAAGCAACAATTCGCTTGCTTTTGTTTTGCTTCTGGTATCGCAAATTGCAAATCAGAGTGAAAGCCATAAATTGTTTTTAGAGAAATAAACTAGTACACATACACACACACACGCGCACATTCGCACGCACTCACACACACACACACCGACTTACCATGACGATGTATATGAGGTATATGCGACGCTGCTGTGGGCCTTGTGTTGTTAAATAAATCGCGAAATGCTTTTCGTTTAAGATTCGCGCTGTTTAGACTTGTAGCTGTTAATTCGCACTGATTTTGTTTTGTTACTGCTCTTGCTTGGTCGCGTCTTTTCCGTTATGTCGAATTTCCACCCTTAATGCAGCGTGTGTCGGGAGCGACTGAGCGCAAAGCTTTCGCTAACGGTTTCGAAAAGCTAATGCCATAAGCTTTGCTGGGCGAGCTTTTAGTTGTTGCTTTTTTCTGCGTTGCCTATCGCGTACTATGGTGCGTTTATGAAAAGTAGAAAATAAAAAAAAAATAAAAACCGAAAACTTGTATACGTTATTTTTGAATTTCAAACTATAATTTTTGATTGGTTTGGCAGAGCTATCGGAATCTGTGAATGTGATCTAACGGGCAATGGAGATTTTTGGGCCACGATTCTTTGTGATTATCTCCATGTTGGGCAGCACTTCCTGGAAGAGAGTATTTGCATCGCGATCTCCATCGAGCTGCATCGTCTTGGCGGCATATTGATCCAGCACTGGCTTCACATTTTTCATATACGCTTGAGCCGTAATGCTTGCTCGTGCGTTCTGCGCAGATCGACGTGTGTCCATCGTCTCCTGGCCCACATTCAAAGCAATTACCAAATCTGGAGCGCCAACATGCTCCTCCAAAACGGTGGCATCCGCTTGGCTCTGGGGATAGCTATGGGGAATCATTGGAAGGTTTATAGTGCAAGCGTCTTGGCTAACTGCTTACCCGTCTATGACAAAGCCACGTAGTCCGGATTTAATGCTCATCAGTTCCTTTTCTATCAGCGGTATGACATCATACAATGGCACCAATTTACCATCATTGACTACCTCAGCGAATTCTTTACCCATATTCGATTTGCTCTCAATCTGCGTTAGATTCTATGGTAACACCGGATTATCGAATGGCCTTAAAACATACCTCGTGTTCTATAATGGCATTGATATCCAGATGCTTGTAGCCGTATTTATGCACTATGCTTTGTGCGAGTGTCGTCTTGCCGCTGCTTGGCCCACCCATGACCCATACAATTGGTACATTCTGTATATTTCAATTTAAATTAGTGGTATATCCATCTATTAGCTTGATAAAAACTTTACCATGTTTTAAAAAATGTGTGTTTCATACAAAAAATATATACTTTTTAAAAGGGCCTAAACAATTGTGACAAATTTCTGACAGAATTGTTTCCAACTGCGAACATTAATTGAATAATAATAACGCGCTCTTTAATGGCACGCATATAAATGATCAATTATTAACATCTATATAGACATACAAGATATATTTGGCTGATCAATTGTTAGCTAATATAATAAAGAAACGCTTGTATATGCTTTGATTCGCTCACGGATATGACGAGCAATGGCGCACGCTGCTCTGCTCGCAGCTGCTGGCGCTGACAGTGAAGCATCTCAATGTGGGTGGGAAATGGTTCGTCGTGCTCTAAAATGATCACATTGAAGGCGGGTGTCTTCGGTGCACTTCGTCTAAAGCCGTCGTTATGAAGATGTAAATCGAAGCTAATCTCAAAGGTGCGGGTTGTATTATCTCCATCGCAGTCGTATCCCTCGCTATGCAGCTGTACTATATCCAATTTATAAAAAGTCTCTCGAAATTTCTTATAAGTTGCCTCAGCTTTTAGGTTGTCCACAAGACTTTTCCCTGTAGTGCTCGCTCTTTTGCAAGCCAGCTCATCTTTTGGCTCTGATTGCGCTCTGCGTTTGCGTGTGTCAAACTTGAAGGTGTTTGCTTCTTTATTTCTGCTGCTCTCCTCTTCAGTTGTTTTTGTCTCTTGATTTCTGATTTGCTGTTTGAGTTGCACCATGCGCTCCGAAGTGGCATTGTAAAATTGGGAAACTTTGATGTGCAGGGGCACAGGCTTATTACTTAGAGAAGCATCCAATAGAGCCCAAATGCAATCTTCGCTTGTGACCACGTTACTTAAGGCTGTTCGACACCGTGCCTGGTGCCTGACAACTATATATCCAGCGCGTGATAAAGTGGAGTACACCAAATAATTGTTATACTTTTTACTAGCCTCCTCACCAAGCAGCAAGACGTAGGCCTGCTCGATGGATACGATCATGCCACAATACTCGAGTTGAAGACGATTCTGTTGTAATAGATATTATGTTCAGCATATATTATAGTATAATATTTTATACACACTAATTCCAGCAGAAATAAAGCCTCGTAATACTCCAAATAGAGTTTCCCATTTTGACTGTAGCCGAAGCTCTCAAATTTTCCATCTTTACGGACAACCTCGGCAGCCTGTTGAGCGTCTCTCCATATGGCTTTGGCGCGGCCTGCCAGACGCTCGATACGTCGAGCTGATAATTGCAGACGTAAATTATCTATAATAATAAAGAGAAATTTATATTAATTATTTATGAAATAATAGAAAATGTTTACCATAAGCATTTTTTAATTCTTCCTTTTCCTCTGCGCTGCCTTCAATACTGGTGCGCTTAAGGCCACTTCTTGGTATTTCAACTTCAGCATGACGCTGTGCTACAAGCTCTGAAGCACTATAAATTGTTTTATTATCTTGGTTTTATATATAACATTCATTACTTACCTCAAATACTTAATTTTTGGTTTAATTTCAATTGCTTTTCCTTGCGCGCCGCTCATTTTCGTAGCTATGAACAGCTGTTTGCAGGAGCGTTGCCAGACCAATTGCATAAATAGTATGGAACCAGTTCGCTGTGCAGTAAACAATTAGTTCATTTGTTTTCGCTGGCATTGTAATATCTAAGAATTAAGGTAAATTTCGTAGATAATTATGTTTTTCAGATAAACTTAAAGTTTATTTGTGTTTGCTGAAACGATAGTGCTTCAGTGGTGTTGGCTTCCATTAACTGTAATAATACGAAAACGTGCAAAACCAATTCAATAAAACTGCCTTGATTGCATGCACGTTTTTTTTTTTGTTAATGTTTTCCGTGGTTACCAGGCCTCCACGCCCTACCAATATCGTAAATTTGCTGTTAATAAGCAAACGTTTACGCCATTATTACCGCAACATGGACCACGCGGAGCTGTCGCCGCCCGCCTCAGTGCGTGGCATGCGCGTGTTGCAGCGCGCGGAATTTCAAAAACATGTGCAAATCCCTCGACTTCGAGTGCCCGAATCTCAAGCGCAGCGTGTGATTCCACTGGTAAAGAAACTGCTACTTAAAATGGAGCATCTGCACCCAGTGCGTGCTTTGGACACTCAACGTGAAATACTGCTACATCCATTACCAGTTAAGAGTTGGGAATCACTGCCCACCGCCGAGCTGGAGCAGCAGCAAGTGACCCAAGAGAACTTCAGTCATGCCGATCTTGAGTTGCGCTACGAAAATTGGAGCGCCAATGAAATATTGAAAAGTGTGTTGCCCGAAAATGAAGAGGGACTCTCCTCGTTCTCGCGCATCGGACACATCGTGCATCTGAATCTGCGGGATCATCTGCTGCCCTACAAGCAGCTCATTGGCGAGGTGCTGCGTGATAAGCTGCCCAACTGTCGCACCGTGGTGAACAAGGCTGCCTCCATTGATAATACCTATCGCAATTTCCAGCTAGAGCTCATTTGCGGTGAGGCGGACTATCAGGTGGAGACCAAAGAAAATGGGGTGCCTTTTGAATTTGATTTCTCCAAGGTCTATTGGAACCCGCGTCTGTCTACAGAGCACGAGAGAATTGTTAACATGCTAAAGCCAAATGATGTGCTCTATGATGTGTTCGCTGGCGTTGGGCCCTTCAGTGTCCCAGCGGCCAAGAAGCGTTGCAAGGTGCTGGCCAACGATCTGAATCCGGTCAGCTATGAGTGGCTGCAGCACAATGCGAAGCGCAACAAGTGTTTGTCGTGTATCAAAATGTTCAATAAGGATGGACGAGAGTTTATGCTGAAAGAGCTGAGGGAGGATTTGCTAGAGCGTTGGCGCGCTCCAGCTGCTGCTGAGCCTTATAATATTCATATAACCATGAATCTGCCTGCCATGGCGGTGGAATTTCTGGATGCATTTCGTGGCTTATACAAGCCAGATGAGCTACCGGAGGAACCAAACTATCCCCTAGTGCATGTCTATTCCTTTGCCAAAGGAGAGAATACTAAGGCGCTGGTGCAACAGCTGGTGGAAACTAATCTGGGCGCAGAATTGGGCAAGGAGCTTCAAGGCATAAGCTTCGTGCGCAATGTGGCGCCCAATAAGGACATGTACAGAGTTTCCTTTAGGCTAAGCCGAACGCTCTTGACTACGCCTAAGCAGCTGCTGCGCAAACGTCCCTGTTCCACAGAGAACACTGAGGAGGAGCAGCAGCAAGTGGCTGCCACAAAAGTGAAATGTGTTTAAGTTAACAATAAAATGTATAAAGTTAAAAAAAAAACCACAACAATTCGTGTCTCTTTTGCATTTACAGCTAAGTCGTCATGGGTCGCAACAAGGCCAATGCCAAGAAGGCAACGGGAACGGGAGCAGCTGCGGGCGCTGGCAAAGCATCTGCAAAGCCAGCACTAAATAAATCGAAGAAGGCCAAGAACGTCTTCAAGGTGGCCAACAACAAGGGCAAAAAGAAGCCCAAGGAAGTGCAGGGCAAACTCAAGCAGGTGAGCCAAGCGAATCAACCGGATTTCCAAGGTTCCCAAAATCTCAACTGCTCCATTTTTCGCAGCTCAAGGAAACTGTTAAGAGCAAGCAGGAGAAGGTCGACGCTACACTCAAGGTGCTCCACAAGGATATGGTCGTTAAAAAACCCAAGCCGGCTGCCACGCCCATCAAAAACAAAAAGAAACCAGCAGCCAATGCCAGCAAAGTCTCCGATACGCTGGGCAAGCTAAAGTTTTAAGTTAGCATTCAGCTGATTAAATGCAATTTGTTAATTAAGTTAGTTCAAAAGATTATACAAATATATCTATGTATGTATATATATAAATATATATATATATATAACTGTTTGTTCAGACTGTTCAGCTGCATGTCCCATATGTAAAAATTAGGTTGATCGTTTTAAAATATCCAATTTTATGCAATTCTTTCAAGTTCAAGTGGATGAAGAAGGGTTTTTCCTTTCTCCCCTCTCTTTCTTCCTCTTTCCCCCCTCCCCTTCCTCAAGTTAGATAAATAAAAGATTCAAATTTTAAATACTTGCACATACATATATATATATTCATGTCTAGAGGTGGGTAGAGATTAATCCTCTAGCAGTAGATACTAGACATTAAGCGACTAGTGGAGCCTCTGGAATCACCACAGCGCCTTCTGTAACAGCTGACGTGGGCGTGACTGCTTCAGTCGTTGTGTTCGTTACCTGCCAGCCAAAAAGTTCCCGCACATATGTATCCAGCTTCGCATTGTCAATGCCCACGGCTTGGAGCTCGTTGAGCACCCTCTGGGTGTTGGGCAGAGTCAGCCAACGGTCGTAGGCGACCTTCAGGGCGCTCAATCGCTGAAGGAATTCGGCAAAGATGCCATTCTGCTGCAGTTTGATCTGGATTTGGGAGCTGATGGCATAGCGTGGAATATTAAGTTCCAGCTCGTTGATGAATCCTTTCCAGCCAAAGACGGTGCCCGATAGGTATGGATAGCGATTCAACAGCGAGGTGCACACTTCCACCTTTTCTTCTATCTGGAACGAGCCAGCAGAGGCCAACAACTGTTGATCTACCCACTGTCGGAATGCCGTCACCTCCGGCTGGGAGATCAGACGCCAGGCGGCGGTGAAGCCAGCATTGCTGTTCAGGATACGAATGAATCCCTGGAACTCGGCATCATTCAGCAGATAGCGCACAAATATCTGCGACAAGGGCTGCAACTGTATTTGCCCATAGACATCTAGCAGATCCTGGGCGAGATCAGGTGGGGGTCCAACCTGACCTGGTAGAATGGCAGTGTTGCCCAGGCCAATGCCCAAGCAAAGCACTAAAATCCAGGCGTATTTGGCAGACATGCTGGAAATATTGAATGGAATGTGCTTCTGGCCATGGCAGCAACTCCCTTTTATGGTAACCATCTATTTACATAGATCAGATAAGCCCAACGAATATTCCACGCTATTTGTCGCAGCAGCCGCTGTTGACACACCAAACGATAAGCAATGTCACCCGACCCGATTCGATATGCTCCATAGTTTAGCATTGCTCTGACGTTTCACCGGAACTTGGCTAACTTCTTGTTTTTGTGTGCTTTATTTCTCAAATAATTGACCAACAATCCAGAAAAGACCGACAAAATAAGTCGTAAACAAACAAAAAATATATAATATACGAGCACGAGCACCGAGCACCGAGCACTGAGCACTGAGCACCGAGCGGGAAGGAGAGTACCACAACACGTAACAGAGTAAACTTAAGTATAGTCATTTTATTATATATAGCAAGCCGATTCGTAGACAGCAGCTAGTTATCATATTACTCTATATATTCAGCTGCTTTTAGGAGGCAGAGGTTTCCGAAGAGAGGTAGAGTTTAGAAAAGTCGAGTTTCTTTTACAGACAGAAGCAATCTGCTCACAACTGGTATACTATGAAAACTAAGAATATATTCTCATATCTAACAGAGATATTGCAATCAACTAAGAGGGAAAATATGAATATCAGAATTTGATTTTGATCATGAGCTTCAAGAAATACTCTTTTAAATTCCAACTATTAATTATTAAATTTATAGAAAATTAGTTAGAAGAACAGAAGAAAAAATGTAGAAAATATATATTATATAAATAATATAATTATTAATATTACACACATAATTATATTATATACATAATTATATTATATAAATAGAGTAGCCTAGGTTGAACATACAACTTCAAATAAGTTTGAGCTCTCTGATAACCTATTGTAAGAGTAGAATAGGAAGAGAAGCTATAAAATCAATAAAAATAAACAAAAACTTCCCCTTAAATATCATTAGGAATCAGAGGAGCCATAAAGACGGACAAATTTCTGCCTATAATTTTGACAAAGCTTCAAGAACGGACAAACATTGTTTTGGGTAATCGAAAAGTAAGTCTACGATCGGCTTACTATATAGTTGAAGTGAGCGTATACGTATACAGGGTTATTCATAAGAAATTCGTAATATATCCGAAGTTTGTTTTGGGGCTTAAGCTTAAAATACAAGTCGATAGATTGATAAGAGCTAACTTAACTGATAAACGCATGACGAAGTGGGGGACAGCTCCGATTTGGTTGGCTTAGGCACCACCGTCGTTGCCTTTGCGTCGCAGCCAGCTGGGGATGTAGCCACGCACCGCCTCGCCCAGCTGGCGATAGATCATCAGCGCCAATATGGGTAGGACGAGACGTGCGTCCTTGAACAGATAAACATAGCAGGCAACGAGGAAGAGCACCAGATCCGTGGAGTAGCTCAAAGCGGAGCGCACCTTCTCATGCGCCTGCTCCTCCGAACACGACTGCAGCAGCGCCAAGCTGGATGCCTTCTCCAGCAGCTCCCGATCCGCCGCGGACAACAGCAGTGACGTTTGAGAGCCGTGTTCCAAGGGCAAGGGACTACTAACAGTTGCCACCGGCTGCTGCGGTCTGCTCAGTGAGGCGTCGCGGGAGCGTGTGCTGGACGGCACACGACGCTTGATCACACGCTTCACCTTCACAAGGCGCGTGCGTCCGCGAGCATCGGGACGTGCTTCGACTATTTCGCTCATCACGTTCTCGCTGCACTCTGCGGCATCTTTCGTGTTGTTCTTCGACTTTGGCGGCGGCACCACCAGCACAGTGGGAAACTCTGGCTCCTCCTCCTGCTGTTGCTCCTGTGCAGGTGTTTCTGGTGCCTTGTGCATGGCATGTCTACTGGCTGCATCGCGCACATGCACTAGCTGCTCCCGTTCCGAAATGGACAGTCGACGCTCTCGGCTGACGATGGGCGGAGCCAGTAGCATCTGATCTTGATCAGGACTGCGCGCTCGGCGCTGCTGATGCTCCGCTGCGGCCCCAGCATCGTCGTCCTCATCATCGACGTCGCCCGCCTGGGCTGCCGCTCGCTTCAGTTCATCGCGATCGAGGTAGAGTGGCTTATGGTATTTGTGGGTGCTGCTCACTTGGCGCACTAGATCGCTGTAGTGATCCACGGCTGCGTGTGCCTCCTCCTGCATCACTCGCTCCTGCTCTAGGCGGCGCAGTTCCTCCTCCTCTTTTACCTTGCGTTTTGTCTCCAGCTCCGCAGCAATCACTGCCGCATTGGTCTTCTCCAGCGGATTCGAGATCTCCTCATTGGCCTCGGTGTTCTTCTCGGTGGCCGAGCGTTTGTCCCGACTGAAAAGCGATTTGATTCCCTTAGCCAGATCCAGTTTCAGATTGCTTGGAGCTGCGATAGGCGTGGGTGCATTGCTGATAGCGCCATTTCCATGTTCCTGTTGCAGGACATCCGGGCTACTGGGCTGGCTAACAGTAAGTTCCACATGCTCATTGGATGAACGTTTCAGTATCGGCTTCGGCACAAAGTCCGGACTAGGTAGAGGCATTGGCCGATTGAGCACCACAGCAGCTTGCTCCGGCGTGGGCGCACGATATGGGGTAAACGTGCCGGCGCCCATGTTGCGTGGATGATACGTCTCCAGGTCACGTGGGCTGGGCGAATGAGTTCGCGCCATTAGCTGCATTTTGAATTTCTCGATGGAGTCCTGGTCGGAGGTGGCGGTGCTCTCGGTATAATCAGTGCCCAGATCGAAACCCTGCTGATGCTGTTGATCCTCGTCCATGTCCAGGTCCTCGCTGTCATCAGCCGTACTCTCTGTGCGATCCTCGTCATACTCCTCCAAGTCCTGCTCACGACTATCAATGTCCCGCGCCTGCAGATTGAGCAGCTGCTCCGTATTGGCGCGCGTCAAATTCTTCAGATCAACGATGTTGACGTTCTCCCGCGAGTCCCATTTACGTCCCAGGGACATCATGTCCGCCGACTGGCGTCGTAACTCGCTGCGACGCTCGAAGGACGCACGCTCCGCCTCCGTCATGGAGCCCAGACGCTTGCGGAACGTAGTCGAACCGGTCACGGCCGTGGCTGCTGGTTCCTGAGCCTTAGTAGTCTTTGCCTTCGACTTGGAGGCTTGCTCCAATTCCACGGCTTCGTAGAAGCGCGCCATGGCACGCTCGTAGAGCAACTCCGTGGAGCTGACTGAGCGGCGCAGCGGGAAAGTCGTGTGCAAATTGGTAAACTCCAAGAAGGCCAAGTCCGGTGCCGAGATGGAGATTGGCGGTGGCTGTATGGCGTCCTCCAGTTCCAGCTCAAAGGAATCTTGCTCTAAGTGAGAGAAACCAAATATGATTGTGAGTCATTTGAGTTACCTTGGCCACTTACTGTCTTTATCCTTGACTTTGCTGTTCTTATCGAAGACCACAAGCATGAATTCATTGCTCGTATGGACTTCGTCGTGTTTATCCGCTGGCTTCGGTGGACGACCCTTGGGGACGGGTGGCGTTGAATCCGATGTAGGCGTTGCCGGTACAAGCGGCTCTGGCTGGGCAGGAGGCGGTGCACTAATCTCAATGGTGGGCAGCGGCTCGCCAAGCTTGGCACCCGTTGCTATTGCTATGGCCAAGGCGGGCACATGCTTGGCCGGGCTTAATGATTGGCCAGAGAAGCGCCTCACATTCTGATTGACGCCCAAATGGACGGGCTCAGCACTGCGCTGCAGAGCGGGCGTCGATTTGATGGGCTCCGGCGGCGTGGGGCTCTTTCGCAGTGGCGCAGGCAGACGCTGAGATGAATCTAGGGCAGGCCCAACTGAGGCTAGCGATGCAAGCGCTGCCATCGGTGGCTGTGGCAGAGGCTGTGGCTTCTGTGCCGGGCGACCAGGCGACTTGTCCTTCGGACTAGCCACCGCCTTGGCATTAAAGAGTTTTAGCGGCGGCGATTTTGGAGCCTTGGACTGTGCCTCCGGCTTATCCACCAGCGCCGTCTTTGTTATCAGCGTCAGATTAAGCTTGGGATTTGAGTCGGGTTTGCTGATTTGCACCGCAGCCGAGTCGGCGCTGCTCAGCGATGGACTCTTGCGCACGCTCATCTTCAGTGCTTGGTCGGAGGTGCCGTAAGACATCTCATGACGCAGCTCCTCGCTGTCCACCAGCTGGGGCGTAGGCTTGCGAGAGCCGAGTGGCGATTGCTTGGGCGACGCGGACATGCTAGTCGCTGCATCTGCTTGGGGACGTGGCGGCGAAAGTGTCTTGCGGCGAGGCGGCACAGGCTTCGCTATGTCTTTGTCCTTCTCTTTATGCTTTTCCTCATTGCCGTTGCGCTCATCGCCAGCAATTTTGGTGGCTGACTTGGGCTTGGTAATGCCACGCTTGGGATCTGGTATGAAGAGCAGCTCCGACTCTTGTGACGGCTCACTTAAGCCATAGGGATTCTCGGCCTTTACGCGAAACTTGTACTCGGAGCCCTCGATCAGATCGTGGAGTGTGGTGCTCAGGGCACGTGTGGTGGCTGCCTTTAGCCAAACATTCCAGCCGATGCGAAAGTATTCCACAATATAGTTGCCAATCTTGCAGCCGCCATCATCGAGCGGCGCTGTCCACGACAACGTGGCCGACTTGCCAAACGACATGTTGAGGCGCGGAACACCAGGTGCATTCGGCCTGGCCGTCACAGTGACCAGAAAGGATGTGATATCCTCGCCCAGCTTATTCCACGCGCGCACCATATATTCGCCTCGATCCGCGCGCTGCACATTGTCGATCTTCAGCAGCGAGTTCTTTTCCGTGTTGGTGATTTCGACGCGATTACCGGGCACTATGACCTCGCCCTCGTGCAGCCAGGTGATGGCCGGCGATGGCTGTCCGGCCACGCCCACCTTCAAACGCAGCACTTCCTCCGCCTCCACAATGAGGCCATCCTCGTAGGTGCGCGGCAGACGAATCTTGGGTGGCGCCTGTACTTTTAGACGACTCTTGGTGACCACATGCCCCGCTCGATTTGTGGCTGAGCACTTGATCTCGCCCTCGTCGGTCAGCGCCACCTGGTGTATGATTAGCACACTACAATCGTGATCATTGACAATTTTGGTTCGACGACTGCTGAAGATTTCGTATCCATCCTTGAACCAGTTAATCTCTGGCGGCGGTTCGCCTAGAATGCGCACACGGAACTCAATGCGCTCATCCTCTACGGCATCCATGTCCACCAGTTCCTCCACAAAACGTGGCACACTGATTGCGTTCCTTTGTAGGGTCACAGTCAGCGGATCGGAGAGCTCGCTGGCGTTCGAGCGACCCACAATGTTCTCGGCAAAGCAGCGAAATTCGTAACGCCAGCCCGGCTCCAGACCGCTTATCTGAATCTCACAGCCAGAGATGGGCGTCGGCGTGGCACGCACCCAATGGGGCGAGCCGACGCGTCGCTGCTCCACCGTGTAGCCCACAATAGGCGAGCCACCGTCCAGCAGCGGGCGCTCCCAGCGCAGATTAACCACATCTGGCTGCTGCTCTGAGAGCGCTAGCGGCGTCAGTATGGGACGACCCGGCGGAGAGGGTCGTTCTATCAAAGAAGAGAGCAAATTAATCACAGGTAAATAACGCACAATAAAAATTCGAAAAGCTCAAAACTCGAGCGCTTGCGCAGTATTCTAAGAAACTATTTCGAAAACATTACTTTGTCGCTTTTCAAATTTTAGGCCAACGATTCAAGAAACACAGAAGAGACAAGACTCATAGAGCGGGGAGTGTGCGACTAGCAAATACTCTGTTACAATCTGATTAATAAAAATATATGATATATATTCCTATATGATAAAACATATTCTATAGCATTTTAGCTACAGCACTCAACTGATATTGAGCTGATAAATACACCGTAATTTAAGCTAAGTAAGGTGCACTGGAAGATACCCTATGATCAACTTTGAGCTATAATAAACTACATTTTAAATAAATAATAATAAAAATAAAAATAAAATAATAACATGAGCCCTGACATGTTTTTAATATAACCAAAACAATCAATTTAAATTGCATAAACATCAAGAAGAAATACACGTCAGAATTTTAGGATATTTAATTAATACTGTCTGGGCCTAAATAATCTTTTTGACTATTACACAAACTCAAGTCGATCATTATACCCGTTTGCTGATCGATGATCAATGGGTATACAAAACAGAAAAACGGGCCGACGGACGGCGTCGCGTCAATGGACGGCAGCGGCAACCACTTGAATATGCGAGTGGCTAAAAATAGGAATATTTCTAGCGCTCCCACCAACTATGTGGACTACTACTATGTGTGTGCAAGCTCTCACAGCCAATTAGAGAAGATTTTCAATGTGTGGAAATTCGGGAATACTTTTTCGAATTTATGTTGAATTTTAATGGAATTTGGAACGGGCAATTCGGTTTAACTTGCCTGCAGATTTCCAATGCACATTCTTTTTGGGCCGTCCACTCTGTGGGGTCTGCAGTTTACCCGGTTGATTGCCCATATCGTATACTTGAATATTTTAACCTATTTGCAATTGTGCACATATATATATAAGTATATCTATATATAGGCAAGCCGCTTTTAATTTCACGCACTCTTACGGTCGTTTTTATTTTATATATTTTCGTTTTCAGTACGTTTCGAATGCCTTTTAATTTTAAATATAACTAATTTAACAGTGCAATATTCGTATTTAGCAACTTTTTATGCGCAATCGTAGCCATTTTTACGGACGCGTTAAATAATCCGTTCGTCAGTATAGCCAGGCATTTCCACACACAAATAAGCTTTGGGCGCTAAGAAATGTCAACGGCAACTAACTTATAGCGTTGCCAGTAGTGGAAAAATATTAAACAGCTGCCTGCTGATCGATACAATTACTATTTCGATAAGTAATAGGTAATGATCATGCAGACTTATTGCCAGAAATAAGATTAGCTTGCTTAAATTCGGTTTTATTAACTTAATAATTTCTAATAAAAATCATTTCATAAAATTGTCTTATATCGATATTATTAAATTATCGCATACACATGTATCGATTTTTGAAGCACATCACTAGCTGTTTATTTCTTACATCCCCAATTTAAAGCAAGCACAACGCAGGTGTTTCGCCAAACATAAAAAACATTAGATTCTCACATATTAGTATTAAATAACTCAACTTGAGCGTTTAACCATCATTTATATCTAGCTTTAAAATCAAATATCTAAGATTTTCTCGAACTTTCTGTTATTGTTATTGGGAAACTGTTTCTATTCACGCGTGTGTGAGTGTGTGTGTTTGCATGTAAAATGATTTGGAAGCTGTGAAGCTGTTACGGCGGCAATTGAATTAGGAACAAAGACAGCTGTCACCGCCGTTGGTGTCGCCGCTGCAATTACTGCATTGTCGGCAGGTGCAGGTGTAGCCCCATAAGTACACGCACGCAGGCACACTCACACACACAAGCACATACACTGGAAAAATAAGTAGCAACAACAACAATGGCTGGCACGGCAACCGCGACACCAATGGAAATTGATGAATTCATAAATGGAGCGCTCGTCTCATGGGTAAGTGGATGAACATGCTCGACATGCTCATAAGAGGCCAGTCGAATAAAACGTGATTGCCATACACAAATATTCAAGAGTTCAATTTCAATTTACATGCTCCCGCACATGCAATACATTTATACATGTGGAAGCATACATGCATACATATTTACATATTTATAGCCACATAGATTTCCGACGGTTAGAGCCCCAAGGTCATTGTAACTGTGGCTTTGGCTACTGCTACCGTTTACGGTACAAAAAAAACTTTTTTAATGTTGTCATTAGCCGTCGGCAGCCTTTTGTTTGCCAATTGCGAGAACTATGAGTTTTGCTCGACCGGCTTTTATACCCTTGACAAATTTACTCGATAAAAGAGGGAGTATTATAATTGTATTCGTCATTAAATAATTTTATTCGTCAATATGTGCTAATTAATTACATTTTTTGGACTTTGCCATAGGCTATATGTAAGTTGTGTATGCTCACTTTTCTTTACAGCAAAACTGAAATTGAAAACTGAATTTGCCAATTGGAACAAGGTGTAAATAAATTAGAACTAGTTCTGTTTATGGTTATGAATACAATTAGTCCCAGCTGCATTCTAATGTCTTGTGTGAACTTTCACTTTCAGTTGGAATCCTGCCTGCCACGTGCCGAACTGCTCGCTGGTTATACCTCGCTGCTGGATGGCCACATAATACACAGCGTTTGGTTGCAGATCGATCCGGAACCTCAGAGCACTCCCAGCGAGTTGCTCAGCGAACTTAGCGGCAATTCTCTAAGCATTGCACGTGCCAAAAACTTTGAGTGCATAGTACGCAATCTGAAGACGCTGTTCGAGGAGGAGCTTGGACAGACTATACTGGTGCTGCCTGATGCGTACATGCTGGGTTATTATCCGGAGAGCAAGCATGGCTTGGAACAGATGAAAACCCTGCTAACGTTGTTGCTGGGCGCAGCGGTGCAATGCCCCAACAAAGAGCTTTTCATAGCGCGTATTAAAGAATTGGATTTAGAGACACAGCATGGGATTGTGGCGCTCATCAAACAGGTGACTGATAGCCACAGCCTTGTGCTGACCGAGGATTCAATAGAGCGTCTATCGGCGGAGAATATGTATGGACACATAATTCGTCTAACCAAGGAACGCGATCAGATGTACTTGAAATGGATTGAGACGGTGTGCGTCGAACCAGAACTTAATGCCACCGATGGGGCCGAATGCGGACAAGGTGTCACCGTTCCACGTTCGCCTTCGAGTGGTACAGCTACGTCAACGCCCTCATCATCTTCGAATTCAGAAAGCAATCATTTAGCCGTAGAGTGCGCAGATCTAAGATCAAAGAATCGTAAATTGCGTCAAGAACTGTAAGTGGCTGACTTCAATATCTAAAATAGTAATTGCTAAATTGTTTTACGTTTGCAGTGAGGAAAAATCAGAGAATTTGCTGGAGTTACGTGAAGAGTTGGATGACAAAAAGCAGCGATTTGACAAGCTGCGTCAAGAAGTATGTTTCTTCACAGTTTTGAGCTATAAACAAGCTAATATACATTTTTTGTGTCCATTATAGAGCCAGGAGTGGTTTGCCGAAGCAAAGCGTGCGTCTGCTTATCGGGATGAGGTGGATATATTGCGGGAGCGTGCCGAACGTGCCGATCGTCTAGAAATTGAGGTGCAAAAGTATCGTGAAAAGCTTGGCGACTCTGACTTTTACAAATCGCGCGTGGAAGAGCTGCGCGAGGATAATCGTGTGCTGCTTGAATCAAAGTATATGCAGCCCAATACATCATATAAATAAAGTTTATTAAAAAATTGATTAATTTCATAGAGAAATGCTGGAGGAGCAACTGCAACGTTCACGCAAGCGTTCCGAACACGCCATCACACTGGAATCGGAGATTATTAAGTATAAGCAGAAATTAAATGACATGGCGCTTGAGCGTGATGTGGATCGATCCAAATTAGAAGAGCTTCTCGAGGAAAATGCACAGCTGCAGCTGGTAGCAAAGAATCTGAATTCCACGCAGGAAATCGATAAATCTTTCTCCGACAATGAGGACGAGTGCAATTCAGGTGACAATAGTTTGTCTGAACAACTCACAAACAATGCACAGACTCGGGCTCTAAAGCTAGAACTGGAAAATCGACGACTAACTGCTGCTCTAGAGCAGTTGAAAGAGAATAGCTTCCATGAATCCACGAGCAAAATGCTAGAGCTTGAAAAGGAGAAGAAGAAATTATCACTTAAGATCGAGCAGATGCAGGAGAACATTAAGAGATTAACTCAACAGAATGTGGAATTGGAGAGTGTGTTTAAGAACGCATTGGAAGAGAACAAAAAATTGCAAGATGCCGTCGATAATCGACAGAAGAGCTATGATCGCCAAAGTCTAGAGCGAGAGGCAGATCGTCAGAAACTCTCGGATGCCGAGCAATACGTGGAGACGCTGAATAAAGAAAAGCAGCGTATTCAAACGCTCAATGAGAGCATTCAACGGCGAGCCGATGATTTGGAGCGCCTCGCAGAAGCCAAGACCAAGGAACTAGAACAGTATGTAGAGAAAACACATCAATTCGAGCAGACCAAGCAAAAACTCTATGAGATTGAGGCCAAGGTGTGTACCTACGAGCGTGAGAATGCCAGTTTGATCAAAGAGGTGACAAAACTTAAGGAGAGCAGTGAACAAAAGTCTGTAGAACTGGACGAGAGCATCAATAGGCTGGACACTCAAGCCAAAGATATAATGAGACTCGCCAAAGTGCAGGAGGAGGCGGAGCAGGTGCAGCAAAAGCTTGTCGAACTGGAAAAACAGAATCAAGAGTTAAGCTCGCAACGGAACATAGATCAGGAAATGATAAGCACGTTGCGCAACGATCTGGTTAACGGGACTCTAGTCACCAAGAAGGTGCGCCACAATCTAGAAAAACTCGGACTGGATGTCAACGAGGTCGATGGAGAGCCATCCGAGCTAAATGTGGAGCACGTGGTGGAGAAGCTGGTGCGCAATCCAGAAACATTTAAAACGGTGCGTGAAATTATGCTCAACGTTAATCGTGAGCAGCAGCAGGAGGCGGGCGTCAAGTCGGACATGTGTGTGCTCTGTCATCGTCAGGAAATATTTACCGTCGAAAAGAATATCGAGTTGTCAGCCGCAACCAATGTACCAGCAGCGCAGGAGCTGCGTTTCGAGCACAAGCTGCACCTAAGACCGTCGCGCGACTCGTTGGAAGTGTCGCGCCTGCAGGACAGCAATACGCAGTTGCAGACGGAGAATGCCCGTTTGAGTGTGGATATCGCAGCATTGGGCTCCCAGATCACTTCGCTCAATACGCAGCATGTGGCGCTGCAATTGGCCAACTCGCAGCTGGCCGCCGAGAAGGATACGCTGTTGAAGGATATTGATGCACTGCAGCAAGAACACAAACATGCGCTGCAAGATCAGGTGACACTGCAGTGTCTGCACGATCAACTCTCAGCTGAATATGAATCACTCAACAAAGACAAGGAACAGCTGAAGGCGGCCGTGCGTGATCTGCGCCAAGAGACGCGCGATGCACGTGAAACAATCCAATCACAGGAGCAGCGCATCGAGGAGCTAGTCACACAGACCAATAGCATGAAGACTTGCCACGAAGATCTTACCATACTGCGCACTGAGCACTCCAAGCTGACCGATGATTTCCGCAATCTCTTCGCCACCAGCGACCGGTTCAAGAACGAATACAAGAACATTCAGGAGCAGTATAAAATGATTCGCGTGGAGCATAGTAGTCTTAAATTGCAAAATACCGAGCTGACAGGCGAACTGAATGCCAAACAGGATCAGGTGCGACTACTCCAGATCGAATACTCGAAGGTTCAGCAGCGCTGCGAGGTGAGTTGTAATGTGAGACTTTCCCATTGTGTAATCGACTAATCGTAGCTTTCCATCTCCCAGATGCTTATACAAAACAATGCAGACTTGGACTCGGAGCGCAAGGCCTTAATGGACAATGTGTCACAGCTGCTGTCGCAATACCAAGAATTGCTGGCCATTTCATTGGAGGACAAGAAACACTTCCATGAGGAAGAAAAGAACTACACGGAACGTGTGCATAGCTTAAAGCGGCAAAAGGAAAAGCTGGAGGAGAAGATAATGGAGCACTATAAGAAATCGGAGACCACAGTGCAAAAGAAGTATGTCGAGAGATGGTTGATGATATTTAATTAAATTAATTTTAACCAAAATATTCCACAGAAAACCATTTGCCAGCAGCCTCGTTAGACGTGTGAAGAAGGCCAGCTCCGACTTAATGAACAAGGTGCCAAGTCGGGTAAAAAATCACATAGTTCTCTCTATATATTTTGAGTGTATTAATAAAATTTGCTTAATTGCAGAATCGACGCTCGTGGGTTGATGATGCACGCACCAATTCACAGTTTGTCATCGGCTCTGAGTCGGGCGGCAATGAATCGGATAATAGCAACGAGGAGCCACTATCCATTGCCTCCGATACGCATCTGCTACAGCGGAATATGCCACTACGTCAGAGTCTGCAGCGGTAAGCGAAACGAAACGGAGTAAAAGCGATTGTTACAATATTTGTGGATTGTAAATCTCTTTACAAGTAGAGTATACTTTACTTTACCAATTAATTGCTAAATGGGATTTTATCCTATTCCAACTTTGGCTTGCCGAATGCATCTGCTTCAATGGTTAAATTATGTACTAAGTTTTGGTTTATGGTTCTTGTTCTATTTACATGTATTATACACACAAACATCAACATCAACTTTGCACGCACACTCGCACACATTGTCTATGTATTGTATATGTAGCGATTTACTGGATAGCTCCATACAGCGCGGTGGCACTGTGCGGAGTAGTCTGCAGGCACAGAAACGTACGGATTTGAGTAACTCACGTAGAAATAGCGTGCACGGGTATGCGCTTTTAAATGTTTAACATATGATAAATACCCAATGAATAATAAAAAAAAAAACGATATCCCACATCCCAAGTCCTTTAATGTAAAGCTATGTCTATATTTGTTTGCGTTTTGTGTTACAATATTTTCTGCCCATTTGAATTTACTAATTGATTTTTGTTTGCAGCAGCCTCGAGCCGCCTGACGTAACTGGCAGCAGCTTGACTCTGGGTACCGCTGGCTCGCGACGCACCGTCTATTTGATCGACGAGAAACTGCCCGATGGTTCAAGCGCCGCGGCACAACAACCGCAGGCTAGTTCAACGCCCACGCCCAGCAACAATGCTGCTACAGCCACTGCCGCTACCACTGGAGGTGAGCCGCAAACACCACTCAAGAGCGACAATCAGCCAGCTACGTTTCTCATGTACAATCGGATAAATACAACAATTGGCAGTGCAGCCAACACCACAACAAACGATCAAAGTCCCCTTCTGCAGGCCACCGGCAGTGGTGGCAGTGTCGCCGGCAGCACCAATCAGGATGATAAAGCACTGCGGAAACGAAACGAGGATAAAAGCAATAGCATCTGGTATGAATACGGCTGCGTTTAGAGCTTCTGGAACCCAGACAAACAAACAAAAATACAAAACAAAAATAAACTGCATTTGCTGATGACGAAGTATTATTTCGTTTTAGAAAGTAACGAATTTATGCCTTAGCTTAACAGAAGAGAAATTTACTAAGTGCTTCTTATAATGCTATGATTTGCCTTAAGCTACATACAAACAGGTCTGCAATTTATATACGTAGCATCTACAATTATATCTATATATATATATATATATATATATGTTGTGTTTTACATTTAGATATAGCTTAGATAATAGATATACAAATTATATATAACTAAACGAAGACTAAACGGCAACTGTGCGAATTCTTAACTATCTTGTAGCATAAATTATTCATTCATATACATTTATCCTTGTTTTTATATGTATATGTATACAAATGCCGAAATGTATGTCCATATTACGTCCACAAGATTAACGATTATTGTATTTATTATGCATTTTATACATTCAACACTCAAAACACTCGAATATATTCCTACACATTTTGTATACTACAGCTAACAGCTAACGAATGCGCCTTCAATTTGTGAATACACATACATATATGTAACATCTATTTTTCTAAGACTCTAAGCGTAGTGGTTAAGCGACAATAACTGAACACAAAGTAAAAGTTATAATTCTTTAATTTATTGACAAATGCCTAAATACGCAATAAACCACAAACATTAAGTTATAAATGATTAAAATGCTCAAGTCTCTGTGCGATTTGCTAAGATTATTATTTTCTGCTCAGCATTTTAGTTTAAGATTTCACAGAGCTGGCATCACGAGTGTGGAGGAAAACTGTTCTTAATTCTGGTAACTTTAAATATTAGTTAATAATTTCAAGAAACAAATACTATTTAAGCTCATATATTTCTAGATGTAGACTTGATTGTTGATCTTAGCAGCAAAGAATTTATACCCAAGCGCCCGGAAACTAAACGGAAACAATCAGGAGTAGACTCCCAATAGTCGGAATATAAGAAGTTAATTATTTAATGTACGAGAGAGACGATCTGTTTTATTCCACTATCGGCTCCCATAGGAAACCCCTATCTATATGAGATATAACTTTTATTTATAAAAATGTTATTTTAATAAAAATAGATGTATCATGGAAGAGCCTAAACAAAACTGAAACGTCAATAGTTCATAAAATAAACTGAGATATGATATAGGATTGTTAGCGATAAAAAAGTATATAAAGCGTTTACGTTTCGCACAGAACACTTTAGTTGGGAGTGTGAATTGTGAGCGCTGCAAACAAGATGTGGTTACGGCTAATTATAACTCTGGTAATTAGAGATCATAGCGCATCCTTTTAAAGAAATTTATGTACACACATACACTAATCTCATTTATGAATAGGTATTGCTGCAATATCTAAATGGCGAATGCGATGTATGTCAGGTAGGCAAGGCGGCATGTCACTCTGAGAATACCTACTCGATCTGCGTGGATGGTAAAGTTGCATATGCACTAATATTTAGCAAGTTTCCATAAAAATCCTTTGTGCTCAATAGGTAAGGCATCCAAAAATATAATATCCTGTCCAATCAATTACATTTGTACGGGCGAAAAGTATATATGTTATCCAGAGAGTCACTATGATCCCATCTGCAAGCCTCCTGTAGATCTCGATGCATATTGCGCGACCTTCGGAAAGGCAGCCAACTATGAAAACAAGGAAGATCCCACCTGTAAATCGTAAGTAGCGACACCACTATACTACACAATGAAATCTATAATGTGTTCGCCTTCTAGTTTTGTTTACTGTTTCGCAAATGGTTCGACTGGTCAACTACAGGGTAGCATATACCCCTGTGCAAAAAGTAAACCCTATTTCAATGGAACAGCCTGCGATGCGACGAAACCAGACTACTGTACCTAATCTGAAACACTTTGTTTTTGAATACAAAATAAAATCAGACATTAAAGATTAGATTGTGCTTTCCCTGAATTTTGTTGTTTATCCAAGACGAAGTGAGATAAAATTCATCCCCTTTGGCTTATGACTCTGTCAAGGTTTATTGCTGTCAAAAATGTCTTTATAATGCAATCAAACCCAAGGCAAAATTCTCTTATCTATGCTAATGGATGAACATATAAATCAAGCGCTCCATTCGACTTGCCCAGTTTTCCACATTCGCTGCTCCACGCCACATGCTCTTAAAATGTTCCAGTTCTCAAGAGTCGTAAGTGGAACTATTCATATGGTATGGGATTTACTAGTTATTCTGTATTTTCTAGGCAGCTTTTCTAATAGTTTCCTTAGCACTGCCCTGCAGTTTGCTGGCTCAGTGCGATGTCTGCCAGACTGAAGTTCGAGCCGCATGCCATAGTGAAACTACCTTTTCGATATGCATAAATGGTAATCGTATATAGGGCATCTAATGTATACAAATGTTAATTGATAGCATACTCATTGTTCAGGCGTTCCATCTAAGGATTATATAGACTGTCCCACGGACTACCATTGCACTGGCGGTAAATATATATGCTATCCGAAAACAAGTGGTGTGGCGAACTGTATACCTACCCCTCGGGATCCGGACACTCTATGCAAGGAAATGCAAAAGAATGGATTCTTGCCTAATGAAATGGACCTCACCTGCGCCACGTAAGCAACTGACTGGTATGATGAAATATTGTATAGTATATGTATGTACATATATTTTTTATAGGTTTACAGAGTGCAGGTATGTCAACGGCGTATGGAGTGGCCGCAAATCGGATTGTTTACCAGAAACCTGGTTCAACGGCGTATTGTGTACAACCCCCAAGCCTGACTCTTGCAAATAAACTTAAATTTTGTATGATTATAAAATGTATATATTTATAATTGTTAATTACAATTTGTTCAATTTATATAAATGATAATAAATAATACAAAATTTAGTAAGCATTGATTGAATGATTTCGTCGTCGCGGGAATTATATGTTAATTAACATGAACAAGTATGTTGCATACTTTTAGGCATAATATAAAATATAAAAATTTATATTTCCCACCGTTTCCTTTTTGTCGGGTACTTTTAAAAATATTCTATTGCAATTTGAGAATTTGAAAATTCGCAGCAGCCGCTTCGTAAGGTCGATGTTGCACGCTTAATGAAAATTAACAGGCGAACAGAAATAACTAAATGTTAACATTAATTTATTTGATCATGCCTAAAAGTATGCACTTACTCTTCATGTTAATTAACTCTCACTTTCCCTCTCACTCGCCCTATCACTCCCGCTCTCCGTCTCCCCTCACTCTACTACCTACTACTACTCTCACTCTTCCTATCCCTCTCTCTCTCTTTCTCACTCTCACTCTCACTTTTAATTCAAGGTCAACGTCAACTAAATTTTAACTAGCATTTCGCGCCGTACTACTCATTTCTGTTCGCCTGGTATTTTTCCGCAATTTTGATGCCTTTTGAGACGTACAGAAATGCAGCGAAATGTAAGCGGCTCTGCTGCATCTCATCTTAACTCGAAATGCACACATATCATACTTACCTTTGTTGTAGCAGTCGATTCTGAAATTTTATAGTTTCACCGGAGTTATTACTCCCATATTTGGTTGAACTGTAAGCTTTTTGCCAGGACACTATCAATGGCATGGAATAACCAATGATTATGAGTCAACTGGAAGCTCTTGCATGTCCGGCTTAATAGGACCATACCCGTGCTATGACTAAATCAAGAATTTTTGGAAGTCACTAGAAACCATTTTCTTAAACCATTAATTTCTTTATAGCAATTATACAGTATTTTGTATTTATATTATATATTTTATATTTATATTATATTTTACATTTATATTTATATTTTATGTATTATATTATATTTTTTTGTATTTATTAACCATGTTGTAAATAAAAGTTACTGTGTATAATCAAAAACTATGATCGAATGGGATTAGGGTCAGCAGTCAGCAGGCCTTTCAGTTCCACATTGACTCGTCGCGGAGTTGAAGTATTCGTCGGCGTTGCAATGAAAAAGCCAACCAATGGTATCTCCCGATAATTTATAACAGTTCACATAACTGAAAAATGTAAATCAGATAAATAAAGTGGACAATATGTAGCAATAGGCATCTTACTCCTTGCAGGTGGGATCACTCTCGACTCTGAAATACCCCTCTTTGTTAAGAGTCAAGCAGTATGCATCGGCATCAAATTCTGGAATACTTGTTGATACTGTGGAAGTTTCTGGAGACTGCGCCGTCGAAGATTCAGGTGGTGCAACTGTTGTGGACTGCACCGTCGAAGATTCAGGGGGTGCAACTGTTGTGGACTGCACCGTCGAAGATTCAGGTGGTGCAACTGTTGTGGACTGCACCGTTGAAGATTCAGGGGGTGCAACTGTTGTGGACTGCACCGTCGAAGATTCAGGTGGTGCAACTGTTGTGGACTGCACCGTCGAAGATTCAGGGGGTGCAACTGTTGTAGATGGCACCGTCGAAGATTCAGGAGGTGCAACTGTTGTGGACTGCACCGTTGAAGATTCAGGGGGTGCAACTGTTGTGGACTGCACCGTCGAAGATTCAGGTGGTGCAACTGTTGTGGACTGCACCGTCGAAGATTCAGGGGGTGTAATTGTTGTAGATGGCACCGTCGAAGATTCAGGAGGTGCAACTGTTGTGGACTGCACCGTTGAAGATTCAGGGGGTGCAACTGTTGTGGACTGCACCGTCGAAGATTCAGGTGGTGCAACTGTTGTGGACTGCACCGTTGAAGATTCAGGGGGTGCAACTGTTGTGGACTGCACCGTTGAAGATTCAGGGGGTGCAACTGTTGTGGACTGCACCGTCGAAGATTCAGGGGGTGCAACTGTTGTGGACTGCACCGTCGAAGATTCAGGTGGTGCAACTGTTGTGGACTGCACCGTCGAAGATTCAGGTGGTGCAACTGTTGTGGACTGCACCGTTGAAGATTCAGGGGGTGCAACTGTTGTGGACTGCACCGTCGAAGATTCAGGTGGTGCAACTGTTGTGGACTGCACCGTCGAAGATTCAGGGGGTGCAACTGTTGTAGATGGCACCGTCGAAGATTCAGGAGGTGCAACTGTTGTGGACTGCACCGTTGAAGATTCAGGGGGTGCAACTGTTGTGGACTGCACCGTCGAAGATTCAGGTGGTGCAACTGTTGTGGACTGCACCGTCGAAGATTCAGGGGGTGTAATTGTTGTAGATGGCACCGTCGAAGATTCAGGAGGTGCAACTGTTGTGGACTGCACCGTTGAAGATTCAGGGGGTGCAACTGTTGTGGACTGCACCGTCGAAGATTCAGGTGGTGCAACTGTTGTGGACTGCACCGTTGAAGATTCAGGGGGTGCAACTGTTGTGGACTGCACCGTCGAAGATTCAGGTGGTGCAACTGTTGTGGACTGCACCGTCGAAGATTCAGGGGGTGCAATTGTTGTAGATGGCACCGTCGAAGATTCAGGGGGTGCAATTGTTGTGGACTGCACCGTCGAAGATTCAGGGGGTGCAATTGTTGTAGATGGCACCGTCGAAGATTCAGGAGGTGCAACTGTTGTGGACTGCACCGTTGAAGATTCAGGTGGTGCAACTGTTGTGGACTGCACCGTTGAAGATTCAGGTGGTGCAACTGTTGTGGACTGCACCGTTGAAGATTCAGGTGGTGCAACTGTTGTGGACTGCACCGTCGAAGATTCAGGGGGTGTAATTGTTGTAGATGGCACCGTCGAAGATTCAGGAGGTGCAACTGTTGTGGACTGCACCGTCGAAGATTCAGGTGGTGCAACTGTTGTGGACTGCACCGTCGAAGATTCAGGGGGTGCAATTGTTGTAGATGGCACCGTCGAAGATTCAGGAGGTGCAACTGTTGTGGACTGCACCGTTGAAGATTCAGGTGGTGCAACTGTTGTGGACTGCACCGTTGAAGATTCAGGTGGTGCAACTGTTGTGGACTGCACCGTCGAAGATTCAGGTGGTGCAACTGTTGTGGACTGCACCGTCGAAGATTCAGGTGGTGCAACTGTTGTGGACTGCACCGTTGAAGATTCAGGTGGTGCAACTGTTGTGGACTGCACCGTCGAAGATTCAGGTGGTGCAACTGTTGTGGACTGCACCGTCGAAGATTCAGGAGGTGCAACTGTTGTGGACTGCACCGTTGAAGATTCAGGGGGTGCAACTGTTGTGGACTGCACTGTCGAAGATTCAGGTGGTGCAACTGTTGTGGACTGCACTGTCGAAGATTCAGGAGGTGAAACTGTTGTAGACACACAAGACGGCTGCAATATAAGACAGTAAATTAAAATATTCAAACCGAATTATTTCAATAAAATTTACAGAAGATGTATCCTGTGGTGAACAAAATGAGCCATCTACAGTGCAGTAATAACCATCATCACATGATCGAATGGCATTTGGATCGACTGAGCCGAGATTATAACAGACGCCATAGCTAAATTCATCTACGCAGGCATAGACTCCGTCAGTCAGCGAACAATCAGAGCAGGTGGTTGTAGGCGGCGAGGTAGAAGTCGTTGTTGTACAAGATGGCTACAAATATAGTGTGTGATAATTGAATTTATAGACAACGAAGATTTCCGCTAAACTAACCGCCGAGGATTCCTGAGGAGAGCAAAATGAGCCATCAACATTGCAATAATAGCTATCTCCACATGAACGAATCGTGTCGGTAGCAACAGTTCCTAAATTGAAACAAATGCCGTATGAAAACTCATCCACGCAAGCGTAAACTCCATCAGTCAATGAACAATCCGAGCATGTTTGACAATGCAACATTGGTAATGCTGCCAATACCATTAATAACTGTAACAAAAGATATGCTTAAGATATATTTTCTAAAATATATATATATATATATATATATATATATTTATATATATATGTATATAAAATATATTTTACTTACGGCTACAATTTTTAAAGACGAGTTCATCGTCGAGTATGTCTGCTCGGTAAAGAGACCAAACTTGCTTTGACGCGTATTAATTTTCCGAATCGCTTTTTAATAACATGAACAATTATGATTTACGTGAAGGCCTCGTGCATGGATTAAAAAAAAAAATCATAAAGATAGCATTAGGTAAATAAGTTAAAAGTTCTTGAGAACTTTTGCCTCCTATTTGAATTTTGGCATTGTTGCCAAAACTAAGACAGCCGAATATGAGTAAGTTTTTTATATACACCTAATTTAGATAGCTGCCAATATGAGCAGCGAAAGGCACAGTTGTGGCTACTAATTTAGCCACATTCAAATGTGATATGGTGCTTCTTGTTTTATAACTGTTCTCCTCCATCACTTTTTTCTGTAGCTGTGTCTTCCAGCCAACTGCGTGCCATACGCAATGAGGGTAAACGAAATCGCCACTCATCGCAGCAGTGTGTGTACACGTGCTCACCCAGCTGTAAGAGCTCCTTGGAAAAATCCCGTTCATCATCTTTCCATTGACGGTCAGCGCCGCCAAACATTTCCATGCGCACGAGTACAGCCATTGTTGGGCCCAGATACTTCTTAATAGCGTTATATAGCTGTGGCTTACTTAATTGCGGTGCAGCGGCGGAGGAGCAAGCGGAGGAGGAAGAAGTTGAGCTATTGCTTTTTAATACTTCAGTTTCAGCTTCCAGTTTAGTTATTGCATGTTCTAAGTCGCTATTTTTTTTTGAGAACTGCTCAAAATGGGCTTTCAGTTGCTCATATTTAAGCTGGTATTCTTTTTGCATGTGTACTGTTGTCTGGAACTCTGTTGATATCTCCATATCAATTAGTTTTCCACTCAGCTGCTGTTCTTGTTTTCCAGTGTCAACGTTTATAGAAGCTTCAGGCTTAGTCGTTTGTTCATATGAAACCTTTTGTCTTTTATTTGGTTTGAGGATGAGTGGCATTGGTGGCGTTCGTCTTCTCGCTAGGTATTTGCGTCCGAATCGTGCGTCTTCGGTGAAACCAAGTGGACATTCGAAATCATCGGGCGGTATCAAGTGATCCAATGTGGGCAAGGACAACTTGACCATTGTTGCCTGATCATACTCGTCAAGGTTCTCCATGTCCCAGGCCAGATCTTTGCTGACACGCACTAATGTGGGAGTCTGATTTGGTATAAGTCTATCCATTTTATAGTTCATAAAACATTCGTAGCGAAAGTGACGCGCGCAAACAGCGCGATTTGATAATTTCTCTCTTGCTACATTTAAAATGTTAGTATTGCCGCAGTTCTTTAGCCAAGTCTCCAGTCGAGCTGGATCACGAACTGGCAGTTTGAAGAAATGCATTTTGGGATTGCGTTGTGATGAGACTCGGCAGTCGCGGAATATGCATCGAGTGCCACCCATAATAAAATAAAATTAAGTTTTCTTTTGTTCTTTAATCACGACATAAACAGAACTATTTTTTAGCTTGGTACTAAAATACGTCACAGTTAATTCTAAGTTTGGTCACCCAAAATGATTGAAAACAAAAATATACTGAAACCACAAAAATATCTGGATTAGTATATTATTTATGCCAATGATATTGTTTTTAATAAGTTTAGTTTGACATCAATCAATTATTACAAAAAATGGTCCTGGCCAAACTTTTTTTATTAAATAAATAACAAGCACAGAAATAATAATAATTATATTAATATTATTTATTACTAATAACGCTACAGATTATTTGAATTTTCATTTGTTATAACAAAGTTTCTAGAACTTTACAGAAAATTTGTTTTCCAACACTGACACTTAGTTCAATGCAACACTGAGTTGAAAACCGGAAAAGGTAGCCCTGAAAACGAGAGATTTCTAGAAGGCTCGAGAAATTTCGTAGCATTTTGTTCTGCCTCTATAAAAGCAGCAGTAAGCAGAAGCCGGCTTGTCAGTATTGAAACAAAATTCGTGCGGTGAGCATCAAAGCGTGTGCCCTAAGGCAAAGCAAATCATAAAAAAAGTGAATTTCATTTTCTGCTAAAAGAAAACTGAAAAGTATATTGTTTTATAAGTTAGTTTTGTGAAACAAAGACAAACAAGGTAAGCATTACTATTTTTAATACATTTCTATTAAATAAAATAGAAAACATAAAAGCAACAGAATCTCGCGGTCAACGATTTTAGGTTTTATGTGTCTGTGTGCGAAGGAAAAGCTCTTGACACAATTCCTGCTATATCGATTGCAGAAAAGTCTAGAAATTACGGCCAACTAACTAAATTTTCATTTATAATTAAATTATTTGCGAATCGCAAAGTTCAACGTGCTTGCCAATAAAGCAATAAAGTTCGGTGAGCACGTTTTCGTTGACTCACGCTTGCAGACTTAGGCCGGCAAATTAAAGCGGGCGAAATTTCTAGAAATCTGCACTACACGAGATATACAGTATATTACAAACCAATTACATTTTTACATATGCAAATCAGTATGAACATACAAATTTAAGCAAATTTATGAGATGAGAAATTCACGTGCTTGCAATTTCTTTGTTTCATTCTCACATTATTCCTATGTATGTAAGTGGTGTTACCATTATGCATTTTGTTCCAGAAATGTTCTAGAAAACGTATATGTGTACTTGTGAACAAAGAGTGTGTACACACATTTAGGGGAGTTTTTCTAGAACTTTTTGGCAATTTTATATATTGGCAAGGCAACGCTTCTCGAATTTACTAAAGCGTACATACGCATTTACATGTATACCCTTAAGAGTGTATGCATCGCTTATTTACTTGGCAACAAAAATGGCAGATGCTCTCTTAGGGGCTAAAGTAAATTACTGTCAAATTAAAATATTGAATTTAATATTTATTTTGGTTAATCGGTATACATCTAAAGTAATAAATTAAATTTTTATTGCAGATGCCTGAAGAAACTGAGACTTTCGCATTCCAGGCTGAGATTGCTCAGCTTATGTCATTGATCATTAACACATTCTACTCAAACAAAGAAATCTTTTTGCGTGAATTGATTTCCAATGCATCTGATGCACTCGATAAGATCCGCTATGAATCGCTGACGGATCCCAGCAAGCTTGACAGTGGCAAGGAGTTGTACATCAAGCTGATACCAAACAAGACCGCTGGTACACTGACCATCATTGATACCGGTATTGGTATGACCAAGTCCGATTTGGTCAACAACTTGGGTACAATTGCCAAGTCTGGCACTAAGGCATTCATGGAGGCATTGCAGGCTGGTGCCGATATTTCTATGATTGGCCAGTTTGGTGTTGGCTTCTATTCGGCATATCTGGTGGCCGATAAAGTGACTGTTACATCAAAGAACAACGATGATGAACAGTACATCTGGGAGTCCTCTGCCGGTGGCTCGTTCACCGTTCGTGCTGATAACTCTGAACCCTTGGGCCGTGGTACCAAGATTGTGCTGTACATCAAGGAGGATCAGACCGATTACCTTGAGGAGAGCAAGATCAAAGAGATTGTCAACAAGCACTCCCAGTTCATTGGCTACAACATTAAATTGTTGGTGGAGAAGGAGCGCGAGAAGGAGGTCAGCGACGATGAGGCTGAAGATGAGAAAAAGGAGGGTGATGAGAAAAAGGAGATGGATACTGATGAGCCCAAGATTGAAGATGTTGGCGAGGATGAAGATGCTGACAAGAAAGACAAGGATGCTAAGAAGAAGAAGACCATCAAGGAGAAATATACCGAAGATGAGATCGTGAATAAGACAAAGCCCATCTGGACACGCAACCCCGATGATATCTCCCAGCAGGAATATGGAGAGTTCTACAAGTCGTTGACCAATGACTGGGAAGATCACTTGGCTGTTAGGCACTTCTCTGTTGAGGGTCAGTTGGAGTTCCGTGCTCTGCTGTTCATCCCACGCCGCACACCCTTCGATCTATTCGAAAACCAGAAGAAGCGCAACAACATCAAGCTGTACGTCCGTCGTGTCTTCATTATGGACAACTGCGAGGATCTGATTCCCGAGTACTTGAACTTCGTCAAGGGCGTAGTTGACTCTGAGGATTTACCTCTTAACATTTCCCGTGAGATGTTGCAGCAAAACAAGGTGCTGAAGGTTATTCGTAAGAATCTAGTCAAAAAGACCATTGAACTGATCGAGTCGCTCACTGAGCACCAGGAAAAATACTTGAAGTTCTACGAGCAGTTCAGCAAGAACCTGAAATTGGGCATCCATGAGGACAGCAACAACCGTGCTAAGTTGGCAGATTTCTTGCGCTTCCATACCTCCGCCTCTGGCAATGATTACTGCTCGTTGGGCGACTACGTGTCGAGGATGAAGGAGAACCAGAAGCACATTTATTTCATCACTGGCGAGTCTAAGGATCAGGTCAGCAACTCGGCCTTTGTTGAGCGTGTCAAGGCACGTGGCTTCGAGGTGGTCTACATGACTGAGCCCATTGATGAATACGTCATTCAGCATCTTAAGGAATACAAGGGAAAACAACTCGTCTCCGTTACCAAGGAGGGTCTTGAGTTGCCCGAAGATGAGGCTGAGAAGAAGAAGCGCGAGGAAGATAAGGCCAAGTTCGAGAGCTTGTGCAAGCTGATGAAATCCATTTTGGACAACAAAGTTGAGAAAGTTGTTGTGTCCAACCGTCTGGTTGATTCACCATGCTGCATTGTGACCTCTCAGTTTGGCTGGTCCGCCAACATGGAGCGCATCATGAAGGCTCAGGCACTCCGTGATACTTCGACCATGGGCTACATGGCCGGCAAGAAGCACTTGGAGATCAATCCTGATCATCCAATTGTGGAGACCTTGCGCCAAAAGGCCGAGGCTGATAAGAATGACAAGGCCGTCAAGGATCTGGTCATCTTGTTGTTCGAGACATCGATTCTGTCCTCTGGATTCTCGCTGGACAGCCCTCAGGTGCATGCCTCCCGCATCTATCGCATGATCAAGCTGGGTCTTGGCATCGATGATGATGAGCCCATGACTACAGAGGATGCACAAAGCGCTGGTGATGCTCCATCCTTGGTTGAGGACACCGAGGATGCATCTTACATGGAGGAGGTCGACTAAACAATTAAAGCCATCCAACCCCAAACCATTCATCCACACACCACCCCACCAAAACCATTTATTTACACCATTTGATACAAAATTACTTAAGTTTGTCACACATTTCATTTCCTATATCGGAACCGCCTCTTGCGTTAGACTTGACAACATAGCTATTTAATGTTCCGTTGACATTAGTAATTTGTATTTACGTTGTGTCGCGTTATAGGCGACAGTAATACGCTTAACTCATTCAAAAAAAACCAAGAAAATATGTAATATTTAGAATTTACACATTCACTAAATAAGAGCAGTTGTCGTTTGTAAGAAATTTCTAATTTAAAATCCAAATAATTTATGTAATGAAAGAAAGTAATTCAAAGACTACATATGCGTTAGCTATTAAATGGAATATGTAATAAGATTGGATGATCGTATCGATAATAAAATATAAAACTTAATACACTGATTATTTATTTAAAAATTTAGGTGTTAAGTTAGACATTATGATTCGCATTCCTTTCGGAGTGATTGTAAGATGCTCTCCACAGTGGTGACACCTTTGCTAATAAGTATAATTTTGTTGCGTGACCGGGAGCCCTTGTCGAGCGACACATCGCTTTTCCGCAGTCCCAACACTTTGGAGATGAATTTCACTAGTTCAGCGTTGGCTTCTCCGTCGCTGGGTGGTGCTGCAATCTGTACGCCTACGCCTTCCAGCCCAATATCTGTGATGCCATTCTGTTTGGCGCCAGGCTTCGCTAAAATTTTGATGGCAATGTTGCCACCTTTGTCCAGTGTGACCGGCGTATTGGATTCTGGCGGTGTGGTTGTCGCGCCGGATTTGCTCGTTGCTTTACCTTTTCCTTTGTTTTTCGACATAATGTGTGTGTAGGCCGTAGTATAAATGCGCCGCATTGATTTTTTGCCTCTATAAGGTGATTATTAAATTCATTTTCAGTGAACTATATATTTACGTATACGTATAGCTCTTGTTCCCAATCTGAGCAGCTGTTTAATTGTTATGGGGCACTCATACGTTACGATTGCTTGACGCTGTTGTGATGTCAAATCAATATCAAAACCAATGTATTGTATAAAAAGAAAGAAAAGTAGTGCTTTTAATCTTTCATAAATGATTTATGTATCACAACTTATTCTATTTAAAAAATTGTTCGACGATTATTTTATTACAATTGGATCGTAACGTGTGGGGGCATACAAAATATTTCTACTAGGGCTGCACAATAACCTAAGTGAATATTACACATCATTGTTATGCTAGTCTGTTTTTGCTACACATGCATAAATCATCACATCCCAGTACAAACACTAGTTTAATTTGTTTTAGGTAAAAAATTATCATATATTCATCATTGTATTTACTCATAGTTATTTTTTCTAATCGTCCTCGTTGCCGAAAACATTTAAACTTGAACTATTCAAATCACTGCAAAAGCATTTTAAAATAATGTTTTTGCAGCTCATGCGTACCATTTTAGCACAATCAGCGTATATATAAGTAATTTCTAGATGTGCGGGAATGCTTTTACATAGATTTCGGATTTTAAGCTTAATTATTAATAAATACAATATATGGACTTAAATTTTGAATGTACGTAAAAGTACATTGTTCATTAAAAATTCTGTTAACTAAAAAGCCAAGTTGTCGTTCGTGCTTGGGATATTTCTGTTCGAATATGTTTTTAATAGAAGACGTCAGAGCAGTTGTGGGTATAGGCGTGTTTGTTTGTTTGTGTGCTGAGCTTAGCGTTATATTATTAGATTTTGTATTTGTATCTGTTCAGGTTTACGCAGCCCGAATGGACTGAATGATTTGGAAAATCGCTGATCCGCACACGACAAAGATAAACAATGCCAAAAGCCAGGGTCCCACCGGGTATTGTCCTTCTTTCGTTTTCTAAAAGAAAAAAAATACAGATTAGTTTCAGATTGTTGAAGCAACAGCTACGCGTCTAGAAACAGCGATAACAATTGGATTCAACTCACACACACAAACACACACACATTCATACTGCAACAGAATAAAATCAATGACGGCGTGGCACTTTTCGTATTGGATTTGTTTTGATATTGCATGCATTTAGTATCTCTGCTTGTTCTTATGCAGTTGTGGCAGTGAGTGAAGCTGCGATCACAATTGTAATAAGAAAGAATAATGAAAATTGAGTTCCTAGATTTTAACACCTACCGAAGATTTGGGTACATTGCCACGCATTGTCACATATTTGCTGGCCTTTTCATTGGCGACGCGCATTCTCTGTGGTGGTGCCATTTTATATGTTTCTGTGGCGTAGTAACACTGCAATATCAAAATTAAATTTAAATTTGACTATCATTACTTCACCATCACTCGCGAGCATTACCTGTGGTTAGATCAAAAATAACAAAACGAATGTGAAAGTACGTAGAGCGACACGTATAAAGAAGCCGAAAGGCAACTCAGTGACAGTTCGTGCGTGTATGACAGCTAAGCTCAGGGATGCATATATTCGCAATTATCGATGCTCGATGACGATAACAAGCTTACGTACAACTACAGCTGATTGAAAACTGCATTTTCTGGGGCGGCGTTTATTTACATTTAATACCGTAAAATTTGCTGGAATTTTTAGCGAGAAAGGCTTCATCATACAATCAAGTTGTAGTGCATCATACAGACAAATTGTGGAAAGCGCATATTCCACTTCATCTAACAACCAACGACAGGCCTTGAATCAGAGTTTGTCAGCAGTGTGCGGAGAAGCAAATCAACTATATTACACATATAAACTATGACGATTGATGGCACAACTCTTCCGTCAGAGCTGCTTGTAATACCACAACCGCTTATCGGTTTCTGTGGGTTGGATATCGCGCACCAAAGCGTTCACAAATCCATTTGGGATGCATTCAGCGGCACCCTTCAAAGGAAGCCAGTGGACAGGGACAGAGATCGCGCTGCTGTGCAATACAAGCTACTGCCTCCTAATTATGAGTTTCCTGTGGCCAAACCAAAACGCGCCTCCTACGAATGGTACCATCCGAAGGGAATACTTAAGCGCAATTGGATGCTAAAACATTTGCATGTGTTGCCTTCCGTGGTGGTACTTTTTCAAGACATAGAGTGGAACGACAGCCAATGGACTGAAAAACAAGTTCAGTGCGCGGCTATTGTGCAGGGACTAAAGAATGCGCTGCAAGAGCGTAATACAAGGTTATGTCTGGTGCTGCTTCAGAAATCACCGCCACTGCCTCCAGGTGAGGATATGGTGGCAGCTGAGCGTGCCGCTAGTCTAACTACCGCGTGTGATATTACGAGCAAAATGCTGTTCATATTGCCCCACACAGAGAATCTAATGGGCTACACTATGCGTTTAGAGTCCGCGTTCTTGGATATGGCTCAGTCCTACTATGCACTCATGTCGAAACGAATACGTACGCATCGAGATCAACTCACAGCTGCTCATACAACACTCAAGATACGCCATCAGTATAAGCTGGGCTTTGTGGCAGAGATGCGTCAGGACTTTAGCACGGCACAAAAGTAAGTGGAAAATGCCATTAACGAATATAACGAATTAACATATAATAATTTTTGCTCTGCTTACCAGGCACTATTTTCAGGCGTACGGTAACTTGGATGAGATACGGATTACAGATGCCAATTGCATGGAGATCAAAACGATTGCCGGCTTTCTCAACTACAAAATGTGCCGTCTTATGTTTAAGTTGAAAACGCCAAGGGATTCTATAAATCAATTCATTATACACATTGATAAATATAAAAACTGCTTGGGTTTCAAGGATTTAGCCTTTGAGCATCACGCCTGGCTAAGTACGCAGTAAGTGGGCATATATAATTAAGTTTTTGGATTCAAATATAAACATTATCCAATTTCTTATTTTAGGCACTCAGTCTTCGCGGAACTCTTCTGTGAGGCAATCAAAAATGGTTTACCTGCGTTGCAGACGCAACATCCAGGCATATACTACCAGAAGGCCGCAGAATATGTGATAAAACGACGTGAAGCCGCTCAACAGTCCAGCGCCTCCCTCCTAAACACCAGTACACCGAATGTGGCGCTAAATCAGAGCTTGTACACCGAGTTTTTTGGCACACGTGCAGTTAAGACGGGTGATCCGGTTGCCGAGCAGCAAGCAAATGTGCAGCTCTGCGAGCTTGAGCGCAGCTATAATCATTCATCGGCAATTATAGCGCTTCTCAGTCAGGCGATGGCACAGTTTAAGTTCTATAAGTGCTTGAGGTTTCGAAAGAAACTGGCCATTGACATGGCCGAGGAGTATCTGCGTAGTGGAGATCATGCCAAGGCCTTAACGTGAGCGACTGCTATTCAAATTGATCAACAATTCAAGTTTCAGCACGTAATTCCTTTCAGTCTCTATTCTCTGATGCTGCCCGACTACCGCCAGGAGAAATGGACGACCATCTTCAGTGACGTTTTGCTAAAGACTTTGCGCTGTGCGCTACTGTCGGCCTCTGTGGCCGATTACATTTCCTGCAGCATTGAAGCGCTCGCTCTGCGTCATCACGGCGAGCAGAAAGATCGTGTACTGCTGCTGGAGAATCTTTGGCAAGTGTTTCAAAGTGTGCCGCCAATTCCACAAACTCAAATGACACCCGACGTTCAAGCGCTGTGGAGCAACGCGCTGGCAAGCGTGAAGTCACCCATACAAATCGATTTAGATAAAGTCAGCGATGTGCTGCAGCTCTGCGCCTCATTTCAACAAGTTCAACTGAACAATAGTGATGTGCTGCAACTGAATCTAATAGTGCGGTCAGTTTGAAATATTATATATGCATCGTACGTATGCTTATTGTATAGTGCTCATATATTTCTCAGCGTTCTTACCGACGTGCCGTTGCGCATACGCAGCTTTCATGTGCTGCTCACCGATGCGAGTAATTCACAAATAAGCTACAAACTGGAGGCTCTCAAGTATTTATGCTTTCCCAGTTTGCTGCAGTTGCGGACTCAACAGGAGCCCCTGGAGCTAAAGACATATGAGAAAAATATGCGCTTAGAGCCAGGCTGCTATTATCAGCTGATGTGCAGCACGGAGGCGCATCAGTTCAATGAGAATACACAACTGCGCATTGCTCGGCTGGAAGCGCTTATGGGCACCGATCAAATTGGCGCCTTGCTCACGTGCAGCGCTAATTATGCACGCCATCCATTCCGGCATCACACGCGCAGTCGCGATCTGGATGATAATATGACGATAAATACCATTTGCTATATTGCGCCCACGTAAGTCACAAAAACGCTTCATACCGGAAGCCACAAGCATTTGCATGCAGCCTTCATTTAACGCTCCGTTGAACTTCCATTACAGCTTCCATTTGAGCACTCAAACGAACCTTGGCCATGTATTGAGCGATACTCCCTCAGCGACAATAATGCTGGTGAATGAATACTTTCCCGTGGTGACCACCATTAACAATCCCTACAATGTTTATCTACAGAATGTGGGCGTGCACATTAGCGTTCCACTGGAGCTGCGCAATAGCGGTGAGTGGCATATGAAATAAATTTTCGTCTAATTGATAGCAATGCGCTTGTTTTCGCTGAGTCACTAATATTATTGCACATCCAAGTTTATTGTTCTTTTTTGGCTAGTCTACTTGCCTAAGGCCTTATCGATAAAACTCCTAACTGTTTTCACACTTGTGTAAACGCCAGGATAGTTGCGTCTGCCACAGCCCATGCCCCAAGATACAATGCCGCAGAGTTGATTCTGGTACACGGCCGGGCCACCAGAGTCGCCTTCGCAGGCATCCTTAACGCCCGGCGCTGAGGCACAGAACATGCTTGAGCTAATTGTGCCTCGCATTTTGTACTGGCTGATGCAGCTCTTCCGTGAGACTAGTGGCACGTCCACGCTGCGCACATGCTGGGAGACACGTTTGCTGCCCTCTGTCATTTTACCCCAGCCCGAGACCTTTATCAGTTCACCCGGCTTCCAGCTGGAGTTGCATAATGGAATGGTTGCAATGTTGTTACCTTCCAGCGCTGACTTCAGCTTCAGCACAGCCACGTCCGAGTGCAGCGTGCGCGTATTGAAGGCCTTGGGTGTAAACACTTTGGCTACATTTCTTCGCACACCTGTTGCATCCGTCAGGAGTGTCGCACCGCCCACCACTTGCAGTCTGCTTGCAGCCACGCCCCTTACACAGTGAGCGGCTGTCACTACATGAGTGGGCGTTACCAACGCTCCGCCACAAATGAAATTGCCAGAGATTCGTAGATTGATCAAGTAGGGCACACTGCTTATATCCACCGGAATGCCGCCCACAATGCGTGCGCCAGCATCATTGGCGGCCTTGCCAGCGGTTATCCGAAGCAGGAGCATAGGCAACAGCAGCAGCAGTGGCAGTGGCAGCGGCAGCAACAACAATCGCATTGGTTTCTCAGCAGGCACAGATGTTTACGCGCATAGCGTCAAATATTTGCCAGCAGATCACTTGTACAAATAGAGTCGAGAGAGCGAGATCTAAGCACTAACCGTTTCCAGATCCGAGTCGGCTCGCGCGTTTGTTTACCTGCTATTTTATATGTGTCTCATTTTTTGAGGAAATATAATTGTAATATTGTTTTATTGTGCAAATAATAATTATTTTTAATAAACCATTTTGTTGTTCTATCGTGCGCGGCTCATCGAAAGTGTAACAGACCCATTAAATATCGGGCCAGATAAGCGTATTCAAATTGTTCATGTGGCTCGTGACCTTGGTATCATTTTAAATTTCATTGCACCCGGTAAATTATTTAGCTGTAGATACTTGTTATTTGAACTAGAGAGAATTTCTCATCTCATTCAGCCATAAACACGCACAGAGTCATTTTCATACGTTGTTATCGTTTTCACTCTTGAACAGTTGCCGTAATTATTATAATTATAATGGATACCAATTGACGTATATATTTGTTTTTTTAATAAACCTATTAAGTGTGTTCGGAAATTCGTTAAATAAGTCTCTAGTGATAAGTGTGACCGTTGCATAAATATTCATTGAGATCCTTAAAGGAACTAGTTAGCTGTTATCGGAACTAGCCGTAGGGCTAGTTCCTTCCCAGTGTTTGATATATAAAAGCTTTTACACGAGCGCTGGCGACACTCGTGTAGACGCCCGGATAGGCAGCGCGGCCACACCCGAATCCCCAGGAAACAATGCCACAGACCTCGCCACGGTAGACCAAAGGACCACCCGAATCGCCGGAACAGGCGTCTTTAATGCCACGCACTGCGGCGCAAATCATAGAATCCGTGATCTGTGCCTGGCCAGCGTAAGCGAGCTGGCACTCCGCATGGGGCAGTACACGGACAACAGCTGTGCGAACCTGGGCCGCTGGCTTGCGACTGCTCTCTAGTTCCACACCCCAGCCGCTAATGCGGACATATCCATTGGCTGCCGTTGGAGCTTTGCAGGGTTTGATTGTGGCCACTTGACCAGCTGCAAGGGGCACAGGCAGCGCCAGTTGCAGCAAGGCCACATCCATATCGAAATTGCTGGGCGAGTAGCTAGGAGCAATGTGAAAACGAGCCACATTGCGGACAACGGGCGCTTTTTGCTCCAGTCTGCTGGCGCCCGCATGGACAGTGTAATCCTGTTCCTTGGCACTATAGACACAATGAGCGGCAGTTAGCACAAAGCTGGGCGTAAGCAGGGAGCCGCCACAGATAAACCTGCCATCTTGCCGCAGATACACCAAATATGGCACCATGCTGATACTAGTCTCCTGGCCACCTATAATCCGTTGCGCATCGGCAGCGAGCAGCAGCCAAAGCACCAAACACAACTCCAGCGAGCACATGGCGTGTCCAGACTGCGAACAGAGAACACAGACTGAACAGTGGGAACTATTTCTATTTTAGATCGGATTCGCATTACTATTGAATGCTCCATAATAATATATAATTATATATGCTGCGAACTATTTCAATGGATTCCACCTTGACAATACGAACTTATTGTGCGCCCTTTACAATAATATAATTAAAATTACAATAGCCATAGAAATCTTCCCGAAACTCAATGCGAGTTGCAACACATCGTCGATAAAGAAATAGAATATAAAATATATGAAAATAAAATACAAATCTTTTGTTGGTCAATTGAAGATCAAAGAAAATAATTCCTAACAGTGCTGCTCCATGAAGCTTTTGAGGAACCACATCATTGTAGAGCTGCTAAAGCGGGTGTAGACGCCAGGCAGCCCGCTGCCGCAGCCGTAGCCCCAGGATACAACACCCACGGCACGGCCGGCATAGAGAATGGGACCGCCAGAATCGCCAGGACAGGCATCGGTGGCATTTGGGCCCAAAGCACAGAACATATTCTGCGTTATGGGCTGCAGCGGGCTCATCTGGACGCTGCAGTCATGTCGCGGCACCAAACTAACATTGGCGGCCTGCAGACATTGATTCCAGTTCTGGCTCCCAGTGCCGGTCATGCCCCAGCCCAGAATCCTTAGGTCTGCACCCTCTGGCAGATCGTTGAAGTCAATGGGAACGCTGCTTGCATTGCTCGCTATGTCAAAGGGCTGACGCAGCTTGATAATTGCCAGATCTGCATTTAATCCATATTTGTAGTCGTATGATGGAGCTACGCAAGCAAACGCGGCCTGACGCACATGCGCCGCTGAACTTGAATCTTTCAGGCAATGTTGCTGGGCGTGCACATACAAGTCTTGCACATCTTGCTGACGCTGCTCCAAGCAATGAGCCGCCGTAATCACACAGCTGGGTGAAATGATTGCGCCGCCACATTTAAAATTCTGGCCACGTCGCAGATTTACCAGAAATGGATAATTTCGCACGCCCTCGGTATGTCCACCAAAGATTTTGACCAGTTGGCTAGGCGCGCTAGCTAGCAGCTGGAGCTGGAGCTGGAGCAGGAGCAACGCGAGCCAAGTTAAGAGCTTTAACCACATTTTGCGGAAGCACGCGCAAAATGGTTGCTTATATAGCCCAAGCAGACAGACATTCCGCAGCTAATTGACTGGCGATAAGCGATAATCTTTAACTAATTTATTGAGTCTGGAGTGCTACGAGCTACAACTTATGAATACTCTGCCATTATGTCTAGAAACCATCGTCTTATCGCCGCTACGTTGGTGTAGACGCCGGGCAGGTTGCTGGCGCATTCGAAACCAAAGGAAACAATGCCCACCAGCTCGCCCCGGTAGACCATGGGGCCACCGGAGTCGCCGTCACAGGAGTCCTTTCTATAGGGCTTGGCTGCGCAGATCATGTTGCGGCTGATGAACTGCTTGCCACGATAGGCTGCTCGGCAAGCCGCTTGCGGCCAGACAGGTATGATGACACTGTGCACATAGCGTGCTGTTTCCGAGGAATCGGGATTCACTAATCCCCACCCGGAGACTTTGACAAAACTGCCCGGTGGTGGCCGTCGCCGGGCCAATGCAATTGTCTCCACTTGGTCGCCACTCATGTCCTGGCTGAGATACAAGGCGGCCACATCCACGTTCATTGTGCTCATATTGAATCTCGGATGTATAACGATCAGGTTAACCAAACGCCGGATGGCATTTTGATCACCCTGCTCCGAGGTGCCGCCATAGACGCGCAGATCAGCCAGGCGCACGCGCTGCACACAGTGAGCAGCTGTAATGACCCAGCGTCTGGTGACCAACGAGCCACCACAGATCTCGTCAGCCGTTGACACCTGCACCAGATATGGGTGATCCCTTATGCTGGAGATATAGCCGCCAACGATGCGCGGCTGGATGGATGTCTGATTTCCTTTGACCAGCCAAATGCTGGCCAAGAGCAGTGCCAAAACCTGTGATCGAATCATGTTGAGAACTAGTTGTAGGCCAGTGGGCCAAGTGCTTTTATAGCTCTCAACAAATCTGAAATTTCAAATCTGAAACATTTATCAACATTTGCACAATTGTTTTTACAATTCGTGCGGTCTCTTCTTGTTGACTTTAAATAATATTATTAGCTCTAGAGTTGATTACTTAAGAGTGTGGCTATAATAGAGCTAGCGTAACTATTCGAAAGAGCTAAACACAATTTTGGCTACTGACTCTGTGGCTTATCTCTCTGTGCAGGAGCCCACTCTCATTTGTAGTTTTGTTATTCCCCTCCTTACTCTCTCGCCAGCGCAGATCTCATATATTTAACTTAAACAATTTATTATTTGAACAACTTTTTTTTTTTTTAATTATTTGCAATGATTCGGTTGATCCATCGACGCAAGTTGCCCGTGCGGCTATAAACGCCGGGGTAGTTAGGCCTGGCGCAGCCCATGCCGAAGGAAACAATGCCCATCAATCGGTTATTTTGTATGGCACCGCCGCCCGAGTCACCGCTGCAGGAGTCTCTGTTGCTGGCCTCGGCGCAGAACATGCGATTGGTAATGGTGGCCGATCCTCGATAGGCGCGTCGACAGTAACTCTGATTGACAACTCTCAGCTGCACCGATCTTAGGTTTGTCACCGAACTGCCGCCCTCTCTGGTGGCGCCCCATCCACCAATTGTCACCCTTGTGCCCGGCGCTGGCCTGCGCTGACCCAATGCAATCGTTCTTATATTTGTGCCCGTCATCGTCGAGTTGAGCTTCAGCAGTGCTGCATCCATGTTCATGGCTCTGTTGGTGTATAGCGGCGCCACGCTGGTGAACGTGACCGTGCGCCAAACGCCATCCGTTCCATTCAGCCTGGATGTGCCGCCGACTATAGAAAATTCGGAGGCATCATATCCCGAGACGCAGTGTGCGGCCGTCAGAACCCATTCCGGGTCAATTAAAGATCCGCCACACAGAGTGTCGCCTCGATGCACCTGTACCAGATGCCTCATCGAGGTGATGGATGCAGTGGAACCGCCTAAAATGCGCGCCTGGCCGCCGACAATGCGCGCTTGGGGGCCGACTATGCTCGCCTGGCCGCCCTCGTTGCTCGCCTGCCCGTCGACGATGCGCGGTGAAGCTGTATTCCTGGTTGCACGATTTGTTCGATTTCTGTTTCGGTTCAATCTTCTCACGCGATTCGCTCTCCTGCGGCGATTTTTGCGTCGATTCGAGCTGACGTTGCTGTTGTTGACGATGCGCGCCTGTGGACGGTTGCGTCCCAGGGATGCAGTGCCCGCTGTATTAGTAGCGATTCGAGGCTGGATCTGATTCCTGGCACGGCCAATCGCTGTGTTGCGTGTCCTCTGTGTTCGGCGCTGTGCCGCTGCCAGTTGATCCAGCACCAGCAGCAGAAAGACCACGTATATCCAACGCAATCGCATTTCGATTGTGATATGTGTGCGAATTTGGCACGTCTCGGCTTTTATGCTCTGGCCAACAAGACAAGCCAAACGGCCCGTACAACTGTGCAAATAGTTGGCTAAGAAAAGCGAGCTCGGGTTGACTGGGCCTTGCGGGCCTTGTGCCAAAGCGCGATGACGCGCTCCGCGAAGCCAACACACAGTATTCAGAATTCCAATGCTAGAGTAAACACAGCATGAGAAAAAAACAATCAGGGCTGGTGGCTGCACAGTTTTGGGTTTATTTTTAGTACTAATACTTAATGGCCTAATCCTAAGTCTCGTATAGATCTCTCAGTCACAATACCTGCGCATGTTGTGCGATATCCAGTCGTACAGGTGCGCCACGCTCGTGTACACACCGGGACTATCCTCGCGAGCACAGCGATTGGCCTTGCCCCAGGAGACGATGCCCACCAGCTGGCCATTCTTGTCGACTGCCGGTCCGCCGGAGTCCGCATTGCAGGCGTCTTTGTGGCCAGCCACCGAGGCGCAATACATGCTGTCGGTTAGATTCCTGTAGTCCTGATATAGCTGCTGGCACTTGAGACGGGAGAGAACCTTCACCTGTACACTGTGCAGCTGATTGGGTAGCTGCACTGAGCGCTCATCGGTCAGTCCCCAGCCGGAGACGCGTACGTAGCTGCCCGGTCGTGGTGGCTGCCTGGCCAGCTGAATCGGCTCAATGTGTTCGCCTTGCAATGGATTTTGCAGCTGCAGCAGCGCCACATCCTGATCCAAAGTGGTCAGATTGTAGCCAGTGGGCAAGAGTATGCGATTCACCACGCGTCCGTTGCGCATGTCCCTCAAGTAGGTGACGCCGCCACGCACCACATAATCCGATGGCTTGTGCTGCAGCGTCTGCAGGCAGTGGGCGGCAGTCAAGACGCAACGTGGGGAGACCAAAGAGCCACCGCACTGAAAGTTACCACGACGTCTAATGTTCACCATATGCGGCTGTGAATTCACCACGATGCGTTCTCCGCCCACCACGCGTGGCACTCGGCTATACTCCGCCTCCGTCAGGCCAACAGCACCCCAGCAGCAGCAGCAGCTTCCTAATAGAAGCAGCACCAAAACAATCAGCATCTTCAGCTTGTAACGAAGGCTATGAATCAACTGTCGCACGCGCCCCAGCTGCCAGCCATTTATATGTACCTCTTGGGGCTGGGAAAACCATGTGCACTCCAAAAGAGGTCGCCAGACACCGTTACTTACCTCTCCCAACAGCGTTTTCATATTACAGCTGCAGCTGCACGAAACACTTGTGCCCACTATTTACATACATCATTGAACTTGGCCAGCTACACCATTTACTCTTGAGTCTTATTTACCCCTGCAGCAATTGCTCTATGGGGTATATTGGGTTTCAGTGCGAGTATGTAACATCCAAGCGAAATGTTCTGGAGGGGAACTGCTCTCAATTTGAAGAATGATTTCATAATATCATAATTTTTAATATATTTGTTCTTCTTCTCACTGCAGTCTTCCTTACCACGGACGTTTCATCGAATCGGCAAAAGCTGCACGCCCAGATCCAAGTGGATGTGGGCGAGCTGTCTGCCCATGGCAGCAACACTGCCACGTACTACATTTTCAGCCTGGTGGAGACGGAGATCAAGCTGCAGCAGAGACTCAGCTACACGCTGGATGTGGATCGCAGCGCTGGCGGTGCTGCAGCTAGTTATGCCAGCACCACGCCCAGCAGCACGGATACAACGCCCGAGCATTTGAGCCAGGTGGTCACCAACAGCCTGGCGGTCGTATCGCCTGTGCAGATCGAGTATCTGGACGAGACGAGGCTGCGCAAGTCGCGTGAGGACACGCTGACTGTGCGCTGTGCCGGCGACTTTAAATTCAGTGCGCGCTTCTACACACTCAATCGCCGTCCATTGAGTCAGGTCTATCGGGGAGAGAACTTTTTGCTGCGCGCCAATACGGAGGTGTTGGCCACGGATGAGCTGGAGATACTCGACAGCTTCTTCATATGTGTAAGTGAGCGCGTAAGCCACCAAACTGCAGTTGCAGCGTCACGAATAACATTTCTCTGCAGGATCACAATTTAGTGCAATCGAACTACAGTTTTAAGCGTAAGAAGTATACCAACAAATATCGAGCTGGAGATCAGCTGGAGAGCGTCATTGTGCTGCGCACGAATGCCACGCTGCAGGACTGGACGACCGCACGGGATCTGGAACGCTCCAAGTCCGAGGAGAGTGTGAGCAGCAACAAGTTTGTGAGTCGCCAGCAGAAGGCACAGCTTGCGGCGGGTCAAGTGGGAGATGCGCCGCCCCAGGCGCCAAGCGTTGGCCAGAATAACTTTATGAACAAGAGCCTCGTGGGCAAGATACCCACATCGATGACCATCATCAATAATAGCAGCAATGCACTGCAGCTGTCCATGAGCAGCTCACAGCATTCCGACGATGGCAAGCTGAGCATGGCCGTCACGGATGACAGTGCTACGCTGCCCGCTACTGGACAGGAGGCTCAGAAGAGTATGCGCGTCATCTACAATAAGGCATTGGAGGCGGTGCAGGCTACGGGTCATTGTCGCGGCTTTATTAAAGGCGTTTACACCCTGGATGCGGCCGCAGGAGTACCAACGATACCTCGTTTTGGCGTCTTTTGCATACGCTGGCGTCGACCAGGCGCTAAGGAGGAAAACGAATCCAAGTTCATAATAAGTGGCCTGGACATAGTGGAGCCGCCACTGAACATTTACTGCACCATTGAGGAAAAGATGTTTGTCAAAATGCCGATGGCCTTCAAGGTGGTGCTCAAGAATCCGACAATGCATGTGTTGCATCTGATAGCCACGCTGTCCATCAGCAAATCCGATAACTTTATATGCTCCGGCCACAAGCAGGTGAGTGGGCGCACCAAACACTCCACCACTTATTCCACTTATATATTTTCGAGCACAGCTGGATGTCTCCATAATGGCGTACGATGAGAAGGAGCTGGTCTACAATCTGTATCCACTGCAGGTGGCCTGGCAGGATCTGCCCGTTCTGACACTGGAGTACAACACAAAGGCCGATCCGCAGAAGCACGACAGCCAGAATGCGCTGCTCGATGAGCTGGTGCAGCGAGCTCTGCCCAAACGTGTCTTTGTGCTGGTAAGTAAACGCTATCCACCCTTCCCCGTAGTCCTGGACTCAAGAGCAAATTCAATTTCATTGCAGCCACCGCTGAAGCAGCTGACCAAGTAAATGTTACCCTGTGCATATTTAGTTAATTTAAGTGTTTTAAAGTCCTCTTATAATATTTGATAGTTTTATGTGAATTTCCATCAATTGTAGAGTTTCTCTCTGTTTATTTGCTAAAGTTAAACAAAAGCAGTTTGCAACAAAATTAATGATAATAGTTAAACAGTCAGACAGACACATGCATTATTTATATTTCTAGATTTATATAGCGTAATACTTCTGCTGCGTGTGTGTGTGTGTGTGTGTGTGTGTGAGTGAGGAAAGTGAAAAGCGCTCGAGATATTCAGACTACCACCGGCCTGGCCTGGACTCACAAACGTAATACGATATGCATATACATACATATTTAAATATATATCAATAAATATATAAATAAATATGTTTTAAATAAAGGAGTTAATCGGTTCTCTTGCCGCTCGATTGAAACTTAAAGACTCCGCCGCCTTTTCTTTGGTTACGATTCTCGTTCTGTGAAACGAAATTTAGATTAATATTAGTTAAAGTTTTTAGTTGTTAGTTAATAACTAATTACCAGCAAACGATTGCCAAATAGCATTTTGGCTTTATCCTCCTCTTGGGGCGTGGCACGCTCACCCGCCGATAGCACCGGCTGACGTCGATGGATTTGCAGCTTCTGTTTGATCGCCTGCGACAGAATTACGCGTCTGCTAACGGACTTCATGGCCAGCAAGAGATCCAGCCAGGTCCAGGTGACATTGTGGTACTCCAGCGTGGGTATCACCAGTGAATAGTCGGTAATGTCCTCAAGATTCTTCTCTTTGTTGCCCTTGTAGCTGACACGCACCGGCACCTCGGGTATCTTGATGTAGATGAACAGTTTGTTCTTCTCTGCGCGCTCCTTCATCTTCTCGACGTCGTCCTTCTCGATTTTCACATAGAACTCGGAGTCCTTGGCGCTCTTCTTGCTTTTGGCGGCACGCTTCGACGACAATGCAGACTTCGACTGTAAATTCGTTGTGGACGCTGAACTGGTGGAGGCATTGTCGTCCAGTTCATCGCTGACTTCTGTTTCGGAGGCATCGCGATCCGGGAAACAGAACTTTAACATGGTGCTATAGAACTTCTTAGTGATCGCTATGGTGATGGGCGCCACATTAATCTCAAAGTGATCCTTAACGGAAATGCCGCCAACCGGCGGCTTCTCGCGGCAGAAGATGCGTAACACACGCTTATGCGTATCCACGGGCATATCTTTCTGTATTTCCGTGGCTAACAGAACATCGCGATAAATTTCGCGTGGCAGCAGATTCTCCATGCGTATGTTTCCCAGTTCCAGTAGATGCTCTACGGAATCATCGCTCTTTGACTTTTTAGTATACAGGAAAGCACTCAGCACCAAATCTGCAATGCCAATCTGACCATCCGTTTCGGTAAGTCTCCATTGGGCACGCTTGAAACAAATCTCGTTGGCACGCACCATTGTCACCGACTTGTCCGAGCGCACATTGGAGATTTTGCTCAGCTGCGAGAGCTGTGTCTCCTTGTAGCACAGCAGCATCATGTCCAGCTCCTCGCTGTACGTGTTTAACTCTTCCTTGCTCTCGCGTATCTGCTGCTGCACTCGCTCGAAGTCAACGCGCAGCTCAAGCGTGTCGCCCCCCTCGATGCGCTCCTTGCTGATCAGATGTATGTCTTTCTCCAGTGAGCGGATCTTCATCAGCAAGCTGCGTATGACCGTCTGCTTCTGCTGAATGGGCCGCTTTTGATCCTCCGTCGAGTGCAGCTGCAGCTGGAAGCGCATGCGGGTCAGCTTCTCAGCCGCTTGCTTCCGCTGCGGCTCCACGTACAGCAGCAAATTGTTGACTATGTCCAAAATCATGGCGTACTGCAGCGAATTGGTGCACACGTCCAGATCGTGATGCATCAGCGTAAAGGCATCCACGGGATCATCCTGTTTCTCCCACGGCGACAGACTCTCCTCGGATGGTGGCTGCGGCACCTCGGTAATGCAATTCGGATCGATGGCGTCGCCGTAGCTAACGTAAAAGAATTCGCATTTACACTTGGACACGATGCGCTGCAGCTGCACCGGCTGTGCCTGACCAGAATTGTCGCTCAGGAAGGCACCGACGGTTTCGGAGACAACGCCACCAACACTGCGTCCACTGCCCACCAGATGCGAGATGTCCTCGGGCAAGTGATTACTAATCACCGTCTCATCCTTGTCCTGTATATTGTCGACGGTGAGCCACATGATCTCCTTCTCTAAGAGCGAATCATTGTCGCCGGCACTGACTGTTGCATAGTACTGCATGCACTCCAGCAATCCCTTCCACGTTGTCTTCGAGATGAGCGAGCGATCCCGCCACACGGGTCGATGCTCCCTCTGCAGTATCTCTGCCTTGGCAGCACTGATGATCACATAACCCGATGTCTCACACCCTTTGAGCAGCACCTGCGAGTTGACTAGACTGATGGACCAGTTCTCGTGTATAATATCCTGCACTGAGCATGCCTGCAAGCCCTGCAGCTGCAGCTCCCTTGACTGTGTGCTGTGATCATCGCTGTACACATTGAACTTGTGATCCGCCTCAGCGATGAGCTGCTGCAGCATGGCAGTGGCATGAATCTGACCAGGAGCTTTCTTCAGCGCGGCATTTGCATTGGCAACTACAAAGGGAAAGTTACAATTTTGAACATACTTTCATAGACATATTATGTGGAAACTTACTTGGCAGCACCTCATTGCTGGTGCTGGAGAGGGTGATTGTGCTGTCGCTTCGCTTGTGCTTCAGCATGGCAGAGTTGGGTGCCTCCTTGCGATAGCTTTTGACAGCCTCTGTGGACAGATTGTTCTTCAGTTTTTGCGACTTCATGAACGAGTCGAATAAAGCGAAGGCCACATCCCGATTGCTTTTGGTCCAAGCACCCTTTAGATCGTAGACCACCAGCTTGTGTGTGGGCGTTGTGCTCTTTGTCTTTGCGTCCTCCTCTGCATTGCTGGCCGCTATCGGCATCAAAGCCTCCCTTCCATATGATACCTTGGCCACGCTCAGAAAGTAAAAACGCACAATTTTGAAGGCATCGCCAGCGCTGGCCAAATTCTCCGAGCTGCTGTCCATCTTTTCGGTGACTATACTCTTCAGCCAGATCTCGGCATCGTTCAGCTCACAGTTCATGTATACCGTGGACCAGTCAGCGCGCGGCCTATGTATTAGGCCATCATCGATTGTATTCAGCGTTAGACAGTATTCGGAGCTAAAGGAAACACGACGTCCGTTCAACTGGAAGCCCTTGTGCAAGGCATGCGACATCCAATAGAGCACCTGAAACTTATGCAGGCACATCTGCAGATTGGCCTTCTTGTAGTGCCGGCTGAGCTGCTTCTTGCGCGGCCGCACATTGTTGAACACTGGACCACGACGCGTTGGACGCGTCACGCCCGACAGAATCAGTTTCAGACTCTCAAACCAGCGCAGTGTGCTGCCGTAGAGCACTAAGCTGGGTATATCGAATTCCACTTCCTCAGCGCCCTTGGGCTTGGTCTCGAACGATGCCCAAATGTTGAGGTTGAGCGAGCGAAAAGCACGAAACGAATCATGCACCTGATTGCTTGAATATTCTGGCAGCTTGTCCGGCGCACAGGGCATGACAGCATGATGATCGTTCGGATTGGCCAGGCAAACCCAGTTCAGCTTGAATGTCAGCTTCAGATTGGGAAAGTGCAGCAGTCGGCAATCGTCATAACGCGACGCAGTTCGCACCGTCACCTACGAATATAAAATGTTAAGAGCTGAAGCCAAACCACTGCATTAACGCACTCACATTAAGCTCGCCCTTGAACATGATTTTGGCATTTGTCCAGACAATGCCACAATTGTTCCACGTCAGCTCCATCTCCTCAGTCGTGTTGTACGGATCGAGAGAAGCGTGCAGCAGCACCGTAAACTGTTTGGCAATCAGGGTCAAGCGACCATGCAGCAGTAGACGCATCTTATCCCAAAACGGAAGTGGTGGACTTGGATCCTTGGACGGCGCTGAGATCTTCTCAAAGCTCAGATTACATTGCGCCATTACCGGCTCCCAGCAGGGTCCAAAGGCATAGCTGCAGCTCTCCAGTTCGCAGTCAAAGTCGTGATAGAATTTAATCGTTGGCATGCTGCGCTGCACCACATCCGTCTGGAACGGCTCACCGACCTCAACGAAGACGTTGCGCTTAGCGCGCTTCGAGGGCATTTGCTCCGCGCCGCAAAGGTTGCCATAGAGTCGCATGCTCTTCACATAGAACATCGGCTGTGGAAAGTCTCTGCGCGCGAAAAGTATTGTTTGAAATTGGAATTTTTTTTATATATGGAAATTCCAGCTTACCGCAACATAAACTTCCATTCGGAGCAGCTGATATTGACGCCGCGACACCAGAGTGTTGAAAATTGCAAACCCTCCTCCGGCCAGGGACTCTCCGAGTCGATTTCGCGCATGGTGCGCGTCACATTATCGTAGCCATGAATGGAGGTATCGGCCATGGCCAAGATTTCCACATCGGTCATAATCCAAGCGAGCAGACGTGTGCGCACCGGTCCACTTTCGCGTATCTTCTTGGAGCGTTGTATGTAGATCTCTGAATTCTTCTTGACTAGATTCGCGTACAGACTTTCGATGGTGCCTGCGGGCACCAGCAACCGTTCCGAGCACAATTGGGCAATCTTCTTATCGAATAATGACTTCCGCATCAGACTCTCGAGATACTCATCGACCAGGAGCACATAGTTATCGCGCAGCTTCACCTCGAAAGGATCGTCACTGATCTCCAGCAGAAACTCCTTAATCTTTATCACCCAATCGCTGGGCAAGGGCGAATTCACCGTAAACGGCTTCTTCTTGTAGTTGTGCACCAGCTTGAGCCACTTGTAGTGGGTGACACACTCGTTGTTGATAGCATCGTAGAAATCATGATCGTACGGGAAGATCGCCTTGAACGACCCGATGGTGGTCACCCACACCTTGTTGGTGGGCAGCACAAAGCCAGGAAAGTTGAGTCGCTCGTGGCTGAGCGTTTCCAGATGCGACAGTGATTGCATGTCCAGCTCCTTCACCGTAAAGATGTGCTGATCATCGATTCGGACAAAGACCTTCTCGGCATAGATAATATTACGCTCCTTGTGGCTAAAGAAGAGATTCTCCACGTACAACTGTATTGTGTGACGCTCCGATAGTTTCACCTCAAAAATTGTGCTGCGCTCCGCGGACAACTCAATGATCAGGGAACGCTTCGGCTTCTGGTTGTCCACCCTACTGGATGGCGGCATTGCCAGCTCTGCTTTAAGGTCTTTCATATCCCGCACGAGAGTCAACAGATGCATGTGCAAATTCGAGCTCCACAGGGCCTCCGTGTTTCCGGGTATATAAATGGATAGCTTGCCGGGTGTGGAGTCGAAAGCTGGTTGATGCTCCAGTCGTATCATCTTGCAACTGGCAAATACATCTGAGAAGTCGGTGAGGCAAAGTGACGACGCCGTCATCGAGCGCATGATGGCCATTTGGAATTCCTCCAGTTTAAGAGTGGCAAAATTATGAGCACGAGTCAGATTTATCTCTGAGAAGCTCAGCAGCATGTAAACATTGTGATGGTTGACAAAATATGCAGTAATATCCTTGACTTTAACCGAAACACGCAGCGCCGTGCCGTGCTCCTCGCCAGAGTTGGTGCTCAGTCGATGTTGCGGCTGCTTGGCACGCTTTGTGCCAAGTCCTCCATACTGCTTGATGCACCACATGGACTTGACTATGAACTCTGCCAGCTGCATGCTGTACTCCGTGCGGAACGTGTGTATCGAAATATCCAGCTTTGTGGTATTCGCATAGGAGCACAACTTGACCAGGCTGACGCCCAGAAAGAATGGCGAGCCCGGTGAATGCGTCTTCTTCAGATTGTTTGTGTCGTTGTTGGAATTGCCCAGATTAGACCAAAGCGTTTCAACCATTAGTTCCATGCTCCATTGACGGTGATTAAGCAACAAATTAAGAAACTTGTTGCGATATAGGGAACTGCGTTTCTCCTCGATCTGCTCGAGCAGAAAACGAGTGTGACTCACACTCATGGCGATATGTTCATCTTCGAGTTTCATGAGCAGCGAAACGTTCCACAGCTCAGCACAGCCTTTTACTACAATGCGCTGCATAATCCACTCCAGAATGCCACCATCGCGTCGCTGTTTGGCCGGGGATGTCAATGGAGTCAGTGCATCCAAGCATAAGTGATCCGGCAGCGACATTTGCTTGTGGCCCAACTGCAGCAACTGATGACTGCTGGTTGCCCGCTGACGAGCCAAAAAATTATTGTTCACAAAATCATAGATCTCGCTATGATTGTAAATAATTTGGAATGTCTTAAGCTTCACATACAGATTAAAAATGTCCTTCTCCAACTGCAAGAAAGAGTCTAATGAATCGGTTGAGTTGTATTGGATGTATAGCTAACTAACCACTGAGTCTATAGTAAATTGCTCCACGAAGAGCAGCTTCTCGTATTTGGTATCAATGTCCAGATGCTGGAATACCAACTTGGCTAACATCGAGGGCAGTAGCGTCTTTTCGTCCACAATCTTTGAGTTGAATTTGCCCGTTATCTAAACAATAAATGCGATATAATCAGTATGATTCGTAGACATTTTTGTAGCTCAAATTGCCTTACAGTAAAAAGCTGTAATTTAGCACTGAAATCATTCTGTGAGTTTTCCTTGACTGCGGAAAATGTTGCTGCCTTAATGCTGAAGTTGAAATTCTTTGGAATAATAGGCGCCAGCTTCTCATAATTGTCGTTGTCATAGCTGCTTGCACTGTGTGTCAATGCCTGTTGCAAACTCTTCGATTTCTGGCCCGGATTGGTGCGCTGCTTGGCCTCGGTAAGGAACTCGTAGAGACCGCCATGTATCACTGACTTGCAATTGTTGATGACCAAGCTGAGAGACTACGAAAGAAAATCCCATTAGTTTATATATTTATAATACCAGTCATCACTTACGTCCATCGAGAGTGGTCCGTGCGCAAAGAGCGACGCATCAAGTGCAACATCGAAGCTGACTTCACCCAAACACGGGCGAATTTTATTTAGATTCTCCAATGACTGTCGCCTGGCATTACAATGCCGCAACATCTTAGCCTGCGCCTCAGTCAGCGCTGCATTGACGAGCAGAACTCGCGCGTTTTGCACAATGCTGCCATCCAGATGCAACTCCTTGGCTGTGGCATGTATAAACCAGCCCGGATCGAAGTCATTGTTCATTAGTACCACTGATATGTTATTGACATGCACAGCCATAAACTGGGCAAATGTTATAATGCTAGCGGGCACTTTGCTTTGTCGAAAGTCAGGCACACTTCTGCCCTCCGTCTTCTGTTTGCTGGGCTCATAATAGAAGCCATCGCTGACGTCATCCTGCCGATTACTGTGTATATCTTTATTGATGCGTATGTCGCGGACATAAATCGACACCAACTTGGTCACCTCAGTGGTGAAGAAACGGCTGCGCAAGCAAACCTCCTCAATTTGCTAAAAGTATGAGAAATTTTTAATTATAGGGGCGTCAATCACGCTTGAATTAACTCCCACTTACAACTGAGAAGCCGCTTTTGCTGATGTGGACATTCTTGAGCGATAAATAGGGAAGAGAAATGCGACCGATTCGAACTTTAACCCGAAATCGTTTGATCAAATACCAGCTTATACCCGTGGGCAAAATCCTAATTAGATAATAAAGAGCAGAATTTACTTAATAATTGAGTGTGCATCGGTGCAGCTGCACTTACCAGTAAATGAACAGACAAATGAGTAAAATAACTATTAATAACTGCAACATGTTCACAATTTAATTATCATTTCAAGCCCATAATATTTAATGAGTTAAACTAAGCAAAACTAATGTCTTAAATTTTGAAAAACTAATGTGTTCTTTTTAGCTCTTTTGATTTTAGCGTCTGTAGCTTGGGCAAGTTCGGCCCAACAAACAGCTGTTTATGTTTATGTCACTTTATGTGTGACCAAGTACATTTAGCGAATAGTTTTTTGTTCAATATGTAAATATATCGATAACGAATAGTCCAAGCTTGTTGATAGCATCGATACTTCTGACGCTCTTGCAAATATTTTCGGCACTTTCGTATGATAATACAAAATAATAAAAAGGAAAATAATATTTGTATCTGCCATAATGTCGTTTCACTTAAGTACTAAGGAGCGATTACTGCTGCTAATTGATGACATTGAAATGATCTCTAAGGAACTAATTGACCAAGCACATCAAAAAATATCTAGTACTGAATTGGCGGACTTACTCGACTTGTTGGTTTCCAAAGATGAGGAGTTTAGAAAAATGCTGGAGTTAGCAGAGGAACAGGCGAAAGTGGAGGAAGCAATGGACAAGCTGCGCGCTAATGTCGAAATACATGTAAGGCCAAGTGATAAAACATGTACAGAACAGTACATTTGACCCAAAATTTCTATTTCTTAATAGGATCGCGAAATACAAAAACTACAAAAATCATTAAAAGACGCAGAGCTCATACTCTCCACAGCCATATTTCAGGCACGCCAAAAGTTGGCTAGCATTAATCAGGCCAATAAGCGCCCGGTTTCATCGGAGGAACTCATAAAGTACGCACACCGCATCAGTTCAGCTAATGCAGTTAGCGCTCCATTGACATGGTGCATTGGCGATCTCCGACGACCATATCCAACAGACATTGAAATGCGCAATGGATTGTTGGGTAAATCTGATCAGAATATTAACGGCGGACTTGTCACACATCAAACTAGCACGATTCAGTCTGACGCACAGCGCAATTTGAGTAGCACCGCTGGTAGCGGCGGCGGTAGTGGCGGTGGCAGTGGAAACGAAGTACCAAACGCATTCCAAAACCAATTTAGTTGGAATCTCGGTGAACTGCATATGATGGGTGCATCTGGCAACTCTGTGGCACTAGAAACACGGGCACACAAAGAATCTTCAGCACAGGACGATGTTGAGGTCATGTCCACAGACAGCTCTAGTTCTAGTTCAAGTGATTCGCAATAATCCACAAATAGAAATAGTGTAGTTACTAAGGCAGAGTTATATATATATATGTACGTCAATATTAAAAAAAAAATTATTTATATATATATACATTTGAAAGAATTTATTTAAAAATTATCCTTCCGCGATAACAATGCTCAACACAGTTATCGACATTCAAACATTGATGCCAGGGGAATGGCAATAATTTGCTGGCATCGCCAATCACACGTAAATAATTCGAGAAATTTTAGTTTTTAATGGAAACAGGAAGGCTTTAAAATTTGCCTGTATATGATATATATATAACTCAATTTATAATAAAAATAGTCGACTCAGTAATATGTGAGTGTGTGTGCTTGCGGTATAGCTTATCCAAAGGTCTTGAAAATTGTTACGAAAAATTGACTGACGACGTACGGAGTGGTGAGGTACGTACTTTAAGAAGAAGAGAAGCCTCGCCAGCGCAATATTAGAGAAGTAGCGGTCAGGGAACATCAGCAGTAGAAGCAGCGGAACCGCAGCACACCCCGCATTGAAGTTTCACACATACACAAGACACTATTTTTCCATTAAATTGCTAGAAAATTGCACGTCGTGCGGATTGACTGCAGCATGATCCATTGCATGTATCAATTTTACGTATGTAAAGCATAAAAAAGGCCTTCCTAGGAAAGTGATACTGTTACCGAAACCGGAATAAAAGTGTAACTAGGGAGCCCCAGCTAAAAGAAAAGCTCGTGGCGTCGTGGCGTCGGAGCGGATACAGAGTTTCTAGACAAAGTTTGACATTAAATTCAAAAATCATGATGATACAAGAGCCCGTACAGGTAAATCAATAACAAACGATTAAACAAAAAAAAAATAGTAATTATTTTTTCTATACTATTTACAACTTGTTTTGAATAGGCCGCCATATGGCACTGTCTAAACCATTACGATAATAGGGATGCAGTTTTCCTGGCGGAACGTCTATGTTCAGAAGGTTAGTAAGGCCTTGACTTTCTACAAATGCTTACATATATAAATATATATTTTTAATGTCCTTTGTCCTTGCAGTGGAAAGCGATGAGACAATATATTTATTGGCCACCAGCTATTATCGTTCAAATCAATTGGAGCAATCTTATTGGCTGCTTCAAGATAAGTCGCGACGCTCGCCACAATGTCGTTACTTGCAGGCCAAATGCGCCTATGAGTTGAAAAAATACGCGGAGGCAGAAAGTTCACTGATTTCGAGTGGATTTGCGGATACCAAACATTTTGATGAGCTGCAACGAGAGTTTGGAGATCTCGCCTGTTTCGCTTATCAATTGGTGGCGCAAATATGTATGCGCACGGAGCGTCAGAAACTGGCGGTGAATGCATTACGACGCGCACTCAAACTGAACCCGTTCATGTGGCATGCGTTTACCGATCTGTGCCTGCTGGGCCAGGATACAGATACAGCGGCAATATTCCAAATTCAAAGCACTGATGTGTTCAACACTTGCCAGGGAAGCAGCGCCAATGCCAATTCGATGGTGCTGTTTGGCGGCAGCTCTGCCAACGAGCAGCAACAGCAGCTAGAGAATATGTTGCTAAATAACATAAGCAATAATTCACATTATATACTAAATACCCCAGTGGACCATAATCAACAGCAGCAGCAACAACAGCAACAGAACAACAGCAGCAGCTTGGCCACACTACAGAATCTAATGACACCAAACAACAATATAAACAATAACAACAATAACAATCTCAATAGCTCCATTACCATGCTACGTGGTGGTGGCGGCGGGGGCATTCAACAGCAACAGAACACCAATTCAAGTATGATGCTGCTCGAGGACACGCCAATGGGTTACGCAACGCATGATGGACCCACACAGCAGCAACAACAACAGCATCTGCAGCAATTTTATGATGGCAACAACGGCACACCGTTTCGGAAGCAATTTAAGTATTTGGCTGCAATATCACCCTTAACGCCTAGCTTTGGCGTTATGCCGCTGACTAGTCCCTCCGATGGCGGATCTGCCGTTTTGCAAGCAAATTTAAGTGTGTCTGCGTATTCACCCTTGCCCCAAATGCTTGTGGAGGTCAATCAGGAGCCAAAAATTATGGGGAAAAAATTTAAATCACATGTTGGCGGCCTCATCAATCGTCAGGATAAAAGCAAACCCGCCGTTTTTACGCAGGCTGGAAATATAACGCCCCGTACATCAAACAATGTTGTAGCCAATGGTCCACCCAATCCCAATGCGGCAGTACGTCGCAGCTCACGGTTGTTTAGCAATTCGGCATATTCGGTCAAGGAGAATAACAAGTCGCCCAACATAACGAATAATAATAAATTTGCACAGCCGCGATCGCCGCCGCGTAAAACCAAATCGTCACGCATGACCAAAATCTGTTTAAGCAACGAGCTCATTGATGAGAAGTCGCATCACCATCTCGCCGAGAAGCTGAGCGAAAAGCAATCACGCAAGGAGAAAGAAAAGGTGGAAACAATCACATCAGCTGCCACAGTCGGTGGCAACAATCAATCAGGAATTAACAATCGCAGCGCCGACGATGCCAAAGTCCTGCTCAACAATAGCCTTAACAATGCACAGACCCTGGCGCATCAGCTGCTGACTATGAAGAAGCAATCGGCCGATGGTCTAATGCTGCTGCTCCGTGATCTTGCCGAAGGCTACAAGCTACTGTCGTCGTTTCAGTGCAAGGCGGCTATCATGCATCTAGAGTCAACGATACCAAAGCATCATTTGAACTCGAGTTATGTGCAATCACTGATTGGGCTGTGTCGCTATGAGATGCGTGAATACGAGGCCGCCGGAGCCATATTCAAGCGGATACATGAGGTTGAACCACGTCGTCTGGACTTCATGGAAATCTATTCCACATCCCTGTGGCACTTGCAAAAGGAGGTGGAGCTGTCGGCACTGGCCAAGGACCTACTTGTACAGGATAAGCGCAGTCCGGTTACGTGGTGTGTTGCTGGCAATTGTTTCTCCCTGCATAAGGAGCACGAGACGGCCATTAAATTCTTCAAGCGCGCCGTGCAAGTAGATCCGGACTTTGTATACAGCTACACTCTCCTGGGCCATGAGCTGGTACTTACCGAGGAATTCGACAAAGCAATGGACTATTTTAGGACGGCAGTTGTACGTGATCCGCGGCACTATAATGCCTGGTTTGGCATCGGCACTATATACTCCAAGCAGGAAAAATACGAGCTGGCCGAGTTGCATTATGTGAAGGCACTCAAAATCAATACGCAGAACTCGGTCATTCTGGTGCATATCGGAGCAATGCAGTTCTTTATGCAGAAAAAGGATTTGGCACTGCAAACGCTGAATGCGGCGGCGACGATAGATCCGAAAAATCCTTTGGCCCGTTTCCATCGAGGCTCAATATATTTCTCATTGGGAAAATATCAAGAAGCATTACGCGAACTAGACGAGCTTAAGGAAATTGTGCCAAAAGAATCGGTTGTGTTTTATCTAATTGGTAAAATACACAAGACGCTGGGCAACATGGATTTGGCATTGATGCATTTTAGCTGGGCCACTGATCTGGATCCCAAGGGGGCCAACAACCAAATGAAAGATGCCTTCGAATCAATGGCGCATCCCAATTGCTGTCCAGCTAATGACAATGCTCTCGATGTTGACTTTGATCCAACATCGGAGCGTTCCGATGACTCAACGCAGGCGCAGCAGGATGTTAGCTACGACAGCGACTACTAGAAAATGTCTCCAAGTCTGAGCGCTTGTATATAATTACATAATTAATACACACACACACACATATTTGAAGGAGAAAACAAAAAACAATTATGAATTATATTGAAGTTTAGATAACAATTAGACTTAGGTTATTTATAACAAAAAAAAAACAAAAATAAGATGAAGAAGATTTAAACAATTCTCTCTGTCTCTGTGCACTCTGAAAGTCTTAGGCAACAAACAAAAATAATATACATTATATACCAATTACCAACTAAATTATACAAAATACAACAATTTAAATGATCGCTTAAGTTAAAGACAAAATGATATTCAAATTCAAAGAAAACAATCGGTTCAGTTAAAAAAAACCGCGCAGTGACGCTGCCCAGTTCCGATACTCGATTGACGAAATTAATAGTAATCGATATCAGTTTGTGATGGGCAACTCAATGTAACTCGTGATTTTACTGATTTGACATTTGCTTAGAAAACAGTTCAATTAAAAGTTAAAATTTCGTTGGGTTTGCGTCACTGCCACTTCACACGATAAATGACAGAATAATATACAAATTAACCCACAATTTTACAAGACTTTGTTGTAAGCTTACATGGAAATGGCTTTGCTACTAATTTATCTTCCTCATCGCTAGACAATTCAGGAGATTCATACCGCGATTGTTGCAGTTCATCCGGTGTCAAACGCTCTGTTAGCTCCAAGACTTCGCGCAAGCGCTCGACCTTAACGCCCAACTTGGACGCAATGTCAGGCAACTGCGACTCCTGCACTCGATACTGGCGTGGCACTGCAATATTCAGCGCATCTCTTATTCTCTTAGTTCCAAACACTTCGCTCAATGATTCACTTAAAGATGGTGTCGTGGAACCCCAAGACTCAACATTTGGTGGCGATGGGGAAAGTTTTTCGCTGTCCGTATTTACGGTGTCTACCGCATCAGAAATTTTCTTCAATTCGCTCACAATTCCTGCAGAGCTGGCACGCTGTAATTCGCTAGAAAGAATGGTTCCTGTTAGATATTTGGGTTCCGAAGGCAACTGATGTACAAAGTGTGCAGGGTAACGCTCCGGCAAGAGAGTCTGAGTTAAATTCATACACTGATAAGAATAAGTTTGAGTCGAACTGGTGATCTTTGATATCTTGGATGGGATTGCAGTTGCCCCCGGATCACTTGTCTTGGGGTGCAACATTCCTTCAGAATGAGACGCAGATCTCTTCTTGCAAAATGTCGAGATTGGCTGTTCTTTCTCAGATGACTTTGGTTTTACATCAATATTCTGCAGAGTTTGAAGTTGGCTTTTAGAACGCCCTCGCTTATTCCTGGACTTGCAGGGCGTTTTATCAGCTTTCCCAGCTATTAATATCGGTTGCTCGGAATTGTATTGAGAACTGTCGAGAACGATTATTTCTGGAACCGGCTCCGATTGTGTTTTTACCGTATGAACTGCGGTAGTCGGCTTTTTCGGACGCCGACGCTTTTTGATCGACATTAAACGATTACGATTGCGTCGATGCTTTTTGACATCACCATTTTTAACATTTAATTTTTCATTTTTTTTCAGCGTACTTTTGTTGCAATTATCTGATGTACCTTCATGTTTTGGTGGAATTTGAGCGAGTTGGCTGCACTCTTCATCTGTCTCAGCAAATAGTTGAGGCGAGCAGGTCCCATCTGCAGCTGTTGAAGTCGTAGCACAACCGTGAGTATCTTTAGCAAAGTTTTTTTCACGCAAACGTTGAGAGCGACGCGGCTGTGATTCTGCTAATTCTTCTGATTGTAATGTTATTAAGTATTCAAGCTCCGAACAATATGTAGTAGCTGGACTGATGTTTATTATCTCGTTTGGCGTAGCCATTATTAAAAATTTGTCATAAAACCGTCTGTGATCTACACACTTTAAAACAAGAGACGAAACTACCGTTACAGTTACACCACGCATGACACATCATTCAGCATTTGCGCGCATGCATCAAACAGTCTGGTAACGCCTGTTTTTTTTTTCTTTTCTTTAATTTGTTTTCGCCCATCATTCGCTGTGTTAGCTACCAATCCATTTTCGCTTTATTTTTTACATGTATTGACGACGAATTAAAGTAAAACTGTATAATGCATCTCTTAGAACTTCCGGACACCGTACTAATGGACATATTAGAATTACTGACCTACGACGAGGTAGCGAGAAAGCGTGAGGTATATAAGAAGATGCAAATCTGTCAACCGTAACAAACTGTGAGACGCTTCCATAAACTTCTGCCATGTTCCAGGTTTGCGCTCGCTTTAACTATATTTGCAAACAAGTATTGAACATGGGATTCAATAAAGTTGTACAGGAACATGCAAAAAATTTCAAACGGATTAAATCACTACTGCCACGTCGAGAATCAGAGCGTCGGTAAGTTGCTCAATTTTTAGCTGATCGTTGAATTTTATAATACTTTTCATTCTGCAGCAATCATATGCTGGCACGCCACTCGGACATCCTCACTTCCATAGAGACGCGTATTTCAATGCTCACAATGACCTACTCCAAGTTTATTGATCTAAACATATGCTGCTTTATACCAGGACGCGTACTGGATGAAATTAATAATATATTAAAGTTATTGGGCGGCACATCCAAACCGCTGCGACCGCACGAGGTGCTGCAAGAACTGCGTGACATCTCCTCAATGGCGATCGAGCACTTTGATGAGAAAATTGCCGTCAATTTTAAGACAGCCATCAAAATGAACGAGGCCGCGAGTTCAGGCAGCCCACGTGTCGTTGTCTGCGGAGCCTTGGGCGACATTAGTTTTAATGGCGTCAAGGTCAACCCCTTGAAGAAGGTACCATTGCCACAGCAACAAACGGATTGTCACAGTATGCTCTGTTTGAATCAGAAAAACGATGCATACCTGCAGAAAGCGTTGCTATTGACCAAGACACTGCCAGCCAGCGCTGATGGTATCGATGCCACTCAATGCAATTGCAATCCTAATCGTCTATCGAGGCAGCTGCAGCGACAATGGCACACACAAAAGTTGCTGACGTCGAAGGTGCGCTTGCTAGAAAGTTCTCGAAAAGCACAGGAGCGTCGCCTGCAGGAGGCGTTGGGCAGCATTACCGAGCTAGCGACCCAAGTATCCGAGCTCAAGCGTCAGCTTGAGGATGTCTTGGCCAAAGGTAAGAGCATGGAGAGCAACACAAATGTTGCAAGTGGCGCCGTAAAACGTCCAACAGTCGCTGCCGACTGTTTGCAGCCGACCAAGAAACCGAAGGTGGAAACTTAGTGCTGTCTCTTGTAAGCTAGGATTTGGCCGTAAGTTAAGCCCTGTACTTTCGAATAGTGGATCATATAAACATGTGAATGGATGTGATTGTGAGGTAAGATAATGTATTATCGATTAAGTTAACCTGCCGTTAATTAAGATGCAAAATTGAATGCGTATAAATAATATGTAGAATTATACAGATAAAAAACTTGAACGTGCAACTATTAATATTTCGAGTTAAGATTTATTGTTGCACTTGTTATTTAAATATTGTATTATACTTTTACAACTATATAAATACATAGAACATCTATATTAAACTTCTCAATTTTACCCCATTTGAATTGAAATATGGACTCTCGTCTAGTTACTATTTGCTTTGCTTTGTCAAGAGTTGTGTGTGTGGTGAATCCATTTACTATTTATATATATATAGCACTGGTAGGTAGGTGATAATGTAGACATGTATATTTTAAAAGTACATTACATCAAACTGGAACATCTATGAAATGTAACGCTATATCAGCTGCAAGATTTGCCAGGAGTTTAGGAAGTTATTCTTGCTTTAGATTAGTTTGGTTACGTTTACGGTGACGGCTGTGTGCCAACTGCTATTGTTATTGCTATTGCTATCTAGGGATGCGTCTACCATTCAAATTAGACGTCTACATGTTGCTTATGGTAATTGTTAATCGTACATATTATATTGTATAAAAGGTAGTCGAAATTGCCACTCGTTAGCAGTGTGCTTAAATCTTTGTATTAACTGACGGCGAGCGCGTGCTCTTGACTTAATCGTAGGCTAACTAATTCTAAGTTGATTCTTTCAGTATATATATACAATCAATAACACACAGGATATATCTATATATATATATATACTCAGTAATAACAAAAGAAAATGGAAAACAAAATCATTGCAAACGCGTTACCTAAAAATATTAGTAGCTATATACACCTATTGGTGATGCATATATACATAATATATATATATATATATATATATATATATATATAATCATATATCTATACACATATTTTTACTTTTATAAACTAGCCAAATTTCATGCATTGCCACACTGAAAACCCTACACACACATATATATATTTATAAATCTTTATATATAATATATACTACAAGATTTATAAATACATTTGTGCATATATATTTGTAGTCCTATGTACAAAGTTTTTTAAACGCTGTCGTTTAAATCGTTTTGGATTACTTATATCATAATTGCGCTCATTTAGTAGCGACGCCGACGTTGCTACTTTTTCTTTACGGCCGCCTTGTGCTGAATCTTCTCCTGAAGCTGCCGTATCAGCTGCTGAATATCGTCGACATTGTACGCATAGATCAGTTTACATTGCTTAGCCTGAATGTTGCCATTATTGAGATTTTTGAGCGCGTGCTGCAAGCAGTAGACGTTGCCCTCCTCGGTACGCACCATCGATATATACAAATTGGCGCGACACAGATCGCACTCACTTTCAATCGATTTGTGCGGTGGTTGCTGTTGCTTTTTGGCCTTTTGACCCTTCTCCGCCTGCACTTTCTCGGTAGATGTGACGCCAGCGGCCTAAAAATAGATTCAAATTATATTGTACAATGTTTTTATGGGGTATTTTTAGTGGTGACATACTCTGAGCTGCTCTCGCGCCGCTGATTCCTTTTCGCAGACCTCGTTTAGCATCGGCAGCATCTGCTGCAGTGTGTCGGAATTAACGCGCTGATCGTAACCTAAAGCGAAAAGCAATTGCTCCAGCGAGAACATTGCCGGTTCACAGCTCTCATGAATATCCTGAAACGGTGAAATATAAGTTAAGCGATTTTCTTATGGAAAATTCATATCAATATTTACCCTGAAATCATCTTTGGCCAAATCCAGCCATGACATCGTTGCGAAATAAACGCTTTCAGAGACCACGTAGCCAGTGGCAAGGCTGGATGTGTATGCGCGCGGAAAGACAACGATGAACTCGCCCGGTTTTTGCTCAATGCGGCACAGCGAAACACCGCGATCGGTGAGCATGTGCGGAGGCACCATTACCGTATCACAGGGTAACCAAATGGTCTTATTCTGGCAGTGCGTCGGTATCAGCGAAGTAAGCGCCGAACGGAAATTGGCGCTCTGGTCATCGGGTATGCCATACCACAGTTTGGAGGCACCTGTATGTAGATACTCAATCCAGGACAGGCCATGTGGATCGCGATACCAGCAGCAGGCGGAGAAGAGCATGCCCACATGGAGCGTGGGCACCGTAACGCCCATCACAGGTCCCAACGAGCGCAACACAGAGCCCGCATTATTGGTCAGCACCTTGAGGTTCCACGGATGTCGCGCATAATTCGAGCCCTTGCCCTTGGGCCCCGGACTGGGAAAACCATAGCCCCAGCCCGAGCTATCAATGGAGCCCGAATGCACGCACACATGACTGTCGCGGACGGCCACGTGTCGCCAGAATTCAGCTTCCACTTCGTTGACCGTTGGATCGGTGCTCTTGAACCACAGGGCCATGGTGTTGCGCGCTATACGATAGAATTGACTGAGCGCCATGCTGCGACCCTTGACAATGCACTCCATGGACACGCCGTCGATCTCCTCCTCCGACTCCTCATCCTCGTCCGTGGACACATCGTCCTCCTCGTTCGAAACGCTCTCGGTGCTATTCACAAAACGATCCGCATTGCGTCGAGCACGTGCCTCTCGCTTCGCCCAGTCCGCTTCGACCTCATCGAACAGTTTCTGTCGTTCTGCAGGCGAGAGTGTGTCGTAGGGCAGCAGATACTTGCAGTAGATGTCATCCAGTTTGGTCACACGATCCTGTGCAAGCTTCGGTATGCACATCTCTTCGGCAACACGTGCCCATTTCTTTTTCTCGATGACCTCCTTCAGACCGCCCAGCTCCTGGACGGTGTGATATAGCCTCGGCAGATCGACCTCCATGCCGCCAATCCAGGGCGCATGATTCATCACAATGCTCTGTGTGGCCAAATACTTTTTGATCGCACTCAGCTCCTTGGCACTGGGTCCCCAGCGATGCAACATCTTGTGGACATACTGATTGTACGCCGTGAAGCGCATCTCATCCGAGATGCGACACTCGGGCTTGAAGCTGGCCGGCGGTATTATCTTGCAGATGCCAAATCTGGCAGCGATTGGTGTGATGCGCTCAATGAATTCAATGGGATCGGCGAATTCCTTTTCGGTGGGCTTAAATATGGGCGCCTCGACCATTTGTGTGGGATCATCATGGCGCGGGAATGCCGTATTATTGGCCATCTTAATGGGCGTATCGTCCTTGTACTTCTTGGCCAAGGCTGTAGTTGCGGCCGCTGCGGCAGCAGTGCGCGACTTGCCAGAACCGGAGAATAGCGAAGAATTGGAATTGACACGGACTAGACCGCTCGCTGCAGCTGAGGTGCCCGTCTTGAGGCTGTTGCTGGCCGCTGCCGTTACAGCTGCTACGGCTGCTACGGCATCGCTGCTTGTGTTGGCGGCATTGAGCAGCGTTTTCACCAGCTCATTGTCCGGCAGCGGCTTCGTGGAATTCGTATCCATTTGCGCCTTGGTTACCAGCGTTGCCTGCATCACCACTTTTTGATTGGGTCCGTCTGGGCCCTCGCGGCCTAGTTTAACGGCCACGCCCTGTATGCCGCCTTCGCCGCCGCCGCTGGCGCCCTGCAACAGCGGTATATAGAAGGTGGCGCCTTCAGCATCCGAGTCTCCGCCTGTGCTAGCAGCTGCTGCTGCTGCCGCGGCTGCTGTTGCCGCAGCTGCTGTTGCCTGCTGTTGCTGTTGTTGTTGTTGTTGTTGCTGCTGCTGCTGTTGTTGTTTCTTTCGTGCTGCTGCCGACGATGTGGCTGTCTTGTTGGGCTTCTCCAGCTTATCAGTGGGACTGAGCGTCAGCTGCACGGCCGTGGCTGCCGCTGCTGCAGCTGCGCGCTTTTTCGTCGGCGAGCGTTCGCTGAGCGCTGGCGGTGGCGCCGTTGCATCGGCGTCAGCATTGCGACGACGATTTGTCGCTTTAGCCGCAGCAACAGTTGCAGTTGCGGTTCCAGTTGCAGTTGCTGCCGCTGCCGTTGCAGCTGTATCCTCATCCTTACCAAATGCATAAACCGATGTTTTTTCGCCAACTTTAGCCGATGGCTGTGGCTTGTTCTCCGCCTGGGTCTGGGTCTGGGCCTTGGCCTTGCTCTGGCTCTGATAGACAGGCGTTCGCTTGGTTGGTGTTGCTGGCGCTGTTGTCGCTGCTTTAGTGTTGCTGTGGCTGGGCGGCGGGGTTGTTTGCTTTGCAGCAGCTGCGGCTGCATTCGCCTGCTTCTTGTTGCCTGCCTTCGGTTTGCTTGGCGGCGGCGGTGGCGGCGTGGGCGTTGCACTGGGCGTAGGCGTGGCCGTGGCGCTACGCTTGCTGCCTACTCCAACGGCCGCTGCGGTGGGCAACGCTGCTGCTGCCGCCGCCGCCTTAGCGCTATTGCCGGCTGCATTCTTCAGCTTCTTGTCAGCGGCTGTTGCTTCCAGCTGAGGCTTCTGCGTCAGATTCACGGGCGTCATGCACTTGTCAAAGTCCAGAGCTTCGGGCTCTGTCTCTGTTTCCTTGCGATTGCTGGCAATGGTTGCAGCCGCTGCCGCTGTGCTGACCAGCACTGGTGTCGCCTTCAAAGAGGGTCCCTTGGCTGACCAAGCGCTCTCGCTCTTGCCCAGCTCGCCGCGCGTATTCTTCGACGAGCTGCTGAAGCTGGTGCTCTCCTTGTCATCACGGGTGGTGGGTCCTGGCGGCGTTTGCGACTGCTGCGGCCGCAAGCTGTCATCGTAATCATCGTCCAGGTCATCTTGAATCTCATCCGGATTGGAGCTGCACTCGATCAGCCACTTTTGTATCTGCTCATGCGTCATGTTCACCTTGGCCTTGCGCCGCTCCTTGCTCGACAGCTGATCGCCAAAGTAGCCCTCGGTGGGCACCACCGGACCCAGCACCGGCTTGTGTATGGAGCCACACTTGCCCAGCGTACATTTCGTGTTGTCCGGCCCGGAGCTTTGGGCCAGACTCACGCTGGCGATGCCAAATATCTTTCCCGACTCCTCCTTGCTGGGCATGAGCGTGGCCTGAGCCAGAATGCTACCGATTTCGTCCTTGAGCGGATCTGCATTGCTGTTGCTGGTCTGGGCTGCAGGTGCTGTTGACGGCGCTGTTGCTGCTGCTGCTGCTACTGTTGCGGCTGTCAGCTGCAGCTGAGTTGGTGCTGGCGACGCTTGATGCTGCTGCTGCTGTTGCTGCTGGACTTGTTGTTGATGTTGCTGCACCGAGGCCGCAGCAGCCGCTGCAGCTGCTGCCGCCGCCGCCGCTGATGTGGAAGCCACAGGCGTTGGCGTCGCACTCAGACTGAGATTAAGACTTTGACTTTGGCTAACTGTCACACTCTTTGGTGCCGCTGCCGCAGGCGTGGCGAGACTATTGAGTGTGGAACGCGCTGCTGTTGGCGCCGTGAAACTATTGTTGCTCATCACATTGCTGGTGGGCACGCTGCTGCTGCTGCTGCTAATGTTGTTGTTGGTCACAATGTTGTTGGCGCGCGGCAAAACGCTGCTGCGCTCATATTTGGGCGTTAGAAAATTAGGATTTATTTTCGGACACTGATACGCTTCAATGGGCGGCGGATAAGTCGTCGGCGTTTGATACTTCAATGGGGATGTCACGCTGCTGGCTGTGGCCAGTGTTGCTGTGCCCTGTTGCTGTGGCGTCTTGTTGCCAGCAGCAGCAGCAGCTGCTGCTGCCGCCGCCGCTGCCGCAGCAACCCCAAATGTTGACGGCCGCACATACGGCGTGTGATAATGCGGCGATGCTTGCGGCAAATAGGACGAAGTCTTCGCAAAGCCCACAGCTGCCGTGCTTAGGCCAGCTCCCGTGCCGGGCAGCGCATACGTGGCGGGCACATTAAGTATCTTTGATGTGGGCACGGGTGATTTCTTTTCCATGGCTTTCAGCGTGGCTGCAGCCGACGCATAGCTCGGTGGAGATATCGAGTAGGGCATGGCCTTGGCGGTCAGTGGCAGCATCGTTAGCTGCGTGGTGCCTGCCAAGCTGGGAGCACAACTCGATGCGGTTGGCTGCGGTGTCAGCGGTTTAACAGTGGGCGATGTTGTTGTTGTTGTTGTGGGTGTTGCAGCAGCAACTGCTGCTGCTGCTGCTGCCGATGCTGTTGTTGCTGTTACACCTGCTGCTGTTGAGGTAGCTGTTACAACTGTTGCTTCCACTGTGGTTGCCGCTGCATCTTCTGCTTTGCTGCTGCTGGCTTTAGCTGTTGTTGCAGATTTTGCTGTTGTTGTTGTTGTTGTTGTTTCTGTTGCGGCTGGTGTTGCTGCTGTTGTTACTGCACCTGCTGCTGTGGCTGTTGCTGTTGGCACTTTAATGGCCAATGGTTCGTCATCGGAGTCGCTGAAACTCTTTTCCAGCTTGCGCTTGGTTTCGTTTAGCTCCTCATTGATTAAAAAATCCTCCTCAGCATCAGAGTCGTCTTTCTGTTGCTGCTGCTGCTGCTGTTGTTGTTGCTGCTGTTGGTTTTTTTGCTGTTGCTGTTCGGACTTGGCTTTGGCCAGCGCCAGTGCACCCTTTTTTACCAGCATGCCCTCAATCTGTGGCTTGCCAGTTGCTGCTGCTGAGCCACCTGCTCCACCATTTGTTGCCGCTTTTGCCTGCTTCGGTGGTCGCCCTCGTCTCGCTGGAGCTGGCGGCGCTGCGGCCGCCGTTTCTGTAGCTGGTTCGGCAACTGCTACTGCAGATGTTGATGATGCTACTGCTGCTGCTGCTGCTGTAGGTTCCGTTTCTGCTACAGCAGCTGCTGTTGCTGTGGCTTTACTTGACTTTTTTGTTGCTTCAGTTGCTCCCGATTTGCCGGCCGCATTTTTCTTCATCTCCTTTTCCATTTTCTCCATCTGCTTGACATTGGGTATGTCCGGAAAGCTGCTCAGGGACAGATCGTCCTCCTCGTCATCGGCCAGCTGCAGCTTGTGCCCAATGATGCCCATGTATATGGTCGCCGCCTCCTTCGTTTTACGCGACGGCCGCTGACTACGCTGCGGACTAGGACTGACCGACCGTTCGGCTTTGTTCACTCTGGACTGCGTTTGCCGACGCACTGGACGAGCATTGGCCTGGCTCGGTTTCTTGGGCGAGGGAGTTGTTGCTTCAGACTCTAGTTCATCTTCTTGTTGCTCACTTTCCTCTTCTGCTTTCTTTTTGGCCGCCTTTCCACGCCTCGCCTTGGGCAGCTCTTCAGCCTTGGTTGACGGCGTTGCCTCTGCCTTCTCATCTTCTGGTTGCTGCTGCTGCTGTTTTCTTGCCGATCCCCCTGCTGACTTGCGGCCACGTACATTGCTGGTTGCTGCCGCTGCTGCTGAGGCTCCAGTTCCTGCTGCACTTTTCTTAGCGCCCTTCTTCAGCTTTATGGCCTTGGCCAGCGGCTGCTCATCGTCGGAACTAAAGTCGAATACATTCAGACCCTTCTGCTGTTCAGCAGCTGTCGCATTTATTGCTGTGCTCCCGTTTTCTAATTGCTTCTTAACCGCATCTTTGGCATAAATGCTCGAGTTGATTTTTTCCTTGCTGATTTCACGCTGAGCCAGCTGCGACTGTTGCCTCTTGGACTCTGTTGCTGCAGCTGGCTTTTTCTGCTCCTCTACCTCCTTCTCTTCATCCGTGTCCGGCTCCTGCTTGGGCGGCACCTTAACTGGCTCAAAAAAAGCCCGCTGCCGTGTCATTCGCCCTGAAGATTCTGGTGAGGGTATGAATATGGGCGATTCACGTTGCCGCACCCGTTTCACAGGACCTTTCTCCTTATCCTTGCTGCTGCTGTTCTCAGTGACTGCTGGCGAGACAACTGCTCGTGATTTTCTGCCCGCTGATGCTGTTGCCGTGTGGCGTCCGCGTTTGGCATTCGAGTGCGTTGCCTCAGACTTGGAAAGCGTTTCATCTGCGCCACCATTGCGTGAGCTCGCATCGTGGGCAGAGAAAAACTCGTCATCGTCATCCTCATCGTCCTCCCCTTGCTGAACAGAATTATCTTTATTTTGCTCAGATTCATCTTCATCTTTATCCCTGTTGCTGGCACGATTCGAGCGACGCTTTAACATCTCTGAGCGTCTGGCGCCTCGTCTATTGCCCTCGGCTATAACCTCGGCACGCTTGCGTACTGCACCCGCCAGCAGCATAGGAGGAGCTGCTGGCAGTGGCTTCACAGTTTCAATTTTATCACTAGCTGCTTTATCAGTTACTATCAGTGGCGACTGCACCAATAGCTGTTGCTGGAGCTGCTGCTGTTGTTCTGGTATTGGTTCAACTTTAGCCTTAGCTGGTGTTGATTTGGCGGGTCTTCCGCGTTTTTTCTTGCCGATATTCTTCTTCTTATTGATACTGCTGGCATCGCTGGTTGGCGGAGCCTCGGTCGCTTTGGCTTTACCCTGATTCAAATAGTCCAAGTGGGCGGGCAAAGCGGAGGTGCCGCGTAGACAGAGAAATGTGACAAAATCATGTGCCTTGGGACACTTATTTGGCAATATCTCAATCGGTGGTTGATGGCTTTCTGTGGATGTGCTGGGTCCAGACGATGCTGAAGCTGCTGCTGCAACGCTGGCCGCACTGAAGGCGCCTGCCGCAGTGGGCGCGCTTTGGCCTTGTGCAAATTTACGCTGCGCCTGCACCTTTGTTCTGCGTAGGTGGGACATAGATAGGCAAGATACCAGTGTGAGTGAATTTTAATTGGTAACAAATGCAACTGAATACAAATCACACGCAAAATCAAAGAACAAAATAAAACGCATCGAATTTCCCAACACGTACACAGACCCACATGCATATACACGAACACTAGCACACTCATACTCCCACACACCCACACACATGGCCACCTGCTCTTACCCTAAAGCAACTGCGAGCGAATCAGCCCTTGGCCTGTGCAACAACAGCGCCACGAAGCTAGTTCAACAGTGATGCGCAGTTTTTTTCCTCTAAATAGCTAAAACAAGCTGATTTATAAATTTAGTATAAATCTTAATTTATTTATTTAATACTAAATAAAAAACTATTACCGATAATCAGTTGATTAATTGTAAACTTAGCTTGTTTTAGCTTTTTTTCTAATTTAAAGCTGAGAACACTGTTGCTTATACAATTCAGCGCACCACACTTCACTCCGAACAACAGAGTGAGGGGAAGGGTGATATTGCTGTTAGTATATTTAACAGTGACTGCCCTGCGTCGTCATCTCTTTATAGAATTTACACACATATGCAGTTATTTAAGATCAAATAGATTGAGGAGGGGTGTATAGGCTCACCTTTTAGGCATCTCAGGTGATGACTCTACAGCAACGGACACCGCCGCCGCTAACGACGATGACGTTGGCGGGGTCTCCGTTTCCTTACGGCGACGCTTGTTGTCTTTTGAGACAACCATTTTGTTGCGAACTTTTCGCGCCTCTTTTTCCCCAATATTTTTCTCTCTCTATGAGATGTGGGAATGCGACCGTTGTTAATACACAGTTAATAAAAAATTAATATTTTGGTGATAATTGCAATTTGTTTTTATTCCCCCTTACTTAGCATTTACATAAACGTACGCAATTGCCAATTTTCCACTGACTCTACAAACACTGATTTGGTTGGTGGCGCCTGCACGAAGTTGAAATCATATTTTCGCGTCATATTTTCGTTATTTTACCTAGGCGTACACATAATAATTGATATACTAAAATATACATTATTGTCTCACTGTTATTGTTATCGTACACATTATTAGTTTACATTTCACTGGCTGCAGAAAAATTTAATTTTTTTATGTGTGATTTTTCATTCTGCTTGCACATAATTTTTTTTCCCCACCGCTTTGCTTTGTGTCCGCCATGACATTAGAGATGTACAAATAATTTTAAACATCGCCTTTAAACGCATTATTGACAATCGTTATGCAGCTGTGTATGCAGAAAACAAATGCTGCCACTTAATATATTTGCGTCTAATAATAAATTGGGTATTATTTTTTATAGCTTTATTGATCATGATAATACATCAGAATATTAAAAATTAATAAATTGCGTTATGGAAAATTTTGCATAGAGTTAAACATGTGTTGTATATCGATACTATCGACAAATAAAAATCGATGTGATGTATTCAAGTCCATGAGAGTATCGTATCTTTTATGCATCGATTTTATATATCGTTAAATTATGAACATCCCTAACATTAATCGTGTAGCTTGTGAGTTGACAAAAATTCTTTTAGTGTCATTTTTCGCAAATTAAGCAATCGAAAACAAGCTTCACATAATGAGCGAAGGAGCAGGCAATTGGTGTCTTATAGAAAGTGATCCTGGCGTGTTTACAGAGCTTATACGTGAATTTGGTAGGTTAAAAGTACAGCGCGCGCTTTTTTTTGCGAGTGGACGTGGAAGCCAATGCCGGCATCAAAGAATGCTATCCACAATCTTAATAAAAATAAAACGGATTTTCATTTTGTAGGTTGCGATGGAGCACAAGTGGAGGAAATCTGGAGTCTGGACAGTGAATCATTCAAAGACTTGGAACCGATACATGGTCTGATATTTTTGTTCAAATGGGTACAGGAAGACGAACCCGCTGGAAAAGTTGTCCTGGATCGTGATCATATATTCTTTGCCAAGCAAGTGATTAACAATGCCTGTGCGACGCAAGCTATACTTAGTTTGCTGTTGAACCTAAATCACGAGGACATTAAACTGGGCGATACGCTAACTAATTTCAAGGAGTTCTGTCAGTGCTTCGATCCTTACAACAAGGGCCTCACATTGAGCAATGCATCCCAGATACGCACGGTGCACAATTCGTTTGCACGACAAACGCTGTTTGAGCTAGACATGAAGAACCAAAACAAGGATGAGGATGTCTATCATTTTGTTGGGTATATGCCCATTGCTGGTCGTTTGTATGAGCTGGACGGTTTACGCGAGGGGCCCATCGATCTTGGCGAGATCAAGCCAGAGCAGAATTGGATTGATGTAGTTCGACCGATCATCGAAAAGCGCATGCAGCGTTACAGTGATGGTGAGATACATTTCAATTTAATGGCACTGATCTCCGACAGGCAGCGCATTTATGAGAAGCAGATCGATAAGCTGCTCAATCCCGCTGACAATGCCATGGACACTGCAGATGATCGTCAGACTGAAATCAATAGCTTACGCGCGTACATACAGTATGAAATTGAAAAGAAAAAGCGATACAAGGTAAATAATATTAATATCAACATATATATTGTTGAACTATACATATATTAATGAGCAACTGTTTCATTTGCAGGTGGAGAATATACGACGCAAACACAATTATTTGCCTTTTATTGTGGAGCTGTTAAAAATGTTGGGCGAGACTGGACAGTTGTTGCCTATTTATGAGAAGGCCAAACAGCGCGCGCTGGAGCGTGAGCAGAAAATGAGCAAAAAAGAAACCAATTAGTAGGCGTTTACCAACACTCGATAAAGGCAATTCAAAATTGCGCGCGCCAGTTGGGAAATATACAAAACATATTCTTATTGCTATATTTAAGTACTGCAAATATTTTTCGGCATGGAGTAGCGTATGTGTGTTAGTTAAGTCACCCATATAAACTGCCTTGTATTGTATTTTACTTCTTTTGTATCCATAAAAAAATGTCTCAAAATTGCAGCTGATTAAAATTCGTATACAAAAGAACGATTTTGAATCAAAAGAAATAAAGAGTTTCCGTACAGTTAAAAGACAAACAAAGCACGTCGTTGGCGTTTTAGTATATAATATATTTGTTTATGTTGTTTTTTATATACTATATATGTATATAGATATATATATATATATATTCATGTATGTATATTGAATTTACAATTGCTATGCTTGGTATTTGATTTTCGCGTTTCCTTTTATATTATTTTTATTATGTATCCATATTGTTTGTTGTATATAAGTATTGTATATAGGAATAATTGTTTTTGTTAATCTTCTATGTTTTGCTCTACTGTTTCTTTCAGTGTTGTGCTTGTTTGTATGTGTATGAGTCTGTACCTGTGTATGTGCGTTTTGCTATTATGTATTATAAATGTTTGTTAACTGAACTTACATACTATATGCTATAGTTGATGTGTATATGCATATTAGGGAACTTTCTTGGGAGGTCTTTGATTTATTTTTTGAATTTTGGTGTTGCACTTATAATCTATCTTAACACTATTTATATATGCATATATATATATATATATATATATATATTTTTTATGCTTGTTTAACTTTTGGAAAACGAAAGGAAAATCATTTTTCGGAAACCGAAGCACGAGCTACAAATATATATGCCATGAATTTCCATGTGAACCGCTTCTTATTAGATTTCCTACGTTGCTTGCTAATTGGAATTTCATTCTAATTATCGTTATGTTAATTTTAATTTGTTACACTAACTTTCTCACTATATTACTCATATTTTCATTATAATTTAGCACTTAGTTATGAATTTAATTACTTAGCATCATTTCGCTTAACAATTTTCCACATTTTGCGTATAATTTTGTTTATATTTTTCGTTTTGAAGACACAACAGTTACTGGTCCAGTTCCAGGAAGTATATGTAATATGTATGCATGTGTAGGTGTATTTCTTGTTGTTGTTGTTGTTGTTTTTGCTGATGTTATTGTTGTTGTGCAACGCCTGCTCTGGCGCTAAGGACTGCTTTTACCGTGGCACATAACTGTATGGCGCTTCGCTCTGCTGGGTGGTGACTGCTGTCAATGCAGCGAAGGCGTGTTGTGGGCGCGGCGCTTGCGTAACCAAAGAATGCTGCGTCGCTGCTCCAAGTGGTTGGGATGCTTGTGGCGTAGAATCAAACGTTGTTAGATCGACACTTGTTGCTATTTTAAATGGAAATAAATTTATTAAAATTATAACGAGTTCTCAGCACTAATTTACAGTTATCGGCTTGGTAGTGTTGTTAAAAACAAATATTTAAAAATGTTATCGAAAAGAAAATTTAACGAACATGGTTTACCAGCCGCATGAAGACGATTGTATAGATTTTTGCGTTTCTTCTTTAAGATTGCATCCAAATTGTAAGTGTCCGAACCGGCTCTGAGAAATGAAGCAATAAATATTTCAACACTTCTGTTCGCGGATCAAATGAATTGCATTCGCTCACTTGTCTGGTCGTCCGTTCCCCAGTAACTCCTTAAATGCCACATAGATCTTGTTTAGTGTCAGATTGGATAGCCCCTGGCCCAGATATCGTACAAATTTAAGTTGTTCACATTTGGATAAAGCGCTCTCGTGGAAGTCCAAAAAGGGTCGATGATCGGATATCTGATATTCCTAAGTCGCCAAACAAAAGTAAATGGAAATCAGTTAAATAATGCGTTTCATTTTAAAGGTCGGCTAGAGTTTTGTTCTATGCTCTAGGTATGAAGGTGAAATTTAGAAAACTACTGAACGTTATAATGAATAATGCCAATGTGTATATTTTATGTATAGCCAATCATTGTAGAGGATCGAGGCTCAAGAACAAATCTCCGCTGAACACAACAGCCAAAGTCTCTGGCTGTTAGAGATGAGCACGTCGTCGATACACAATTGCTCACATTGCAGAACTTGATGAAATTCTCGATGAGTATGCACTTTTCATAATTGCTCAGACATTGCTGGCTACTACTCTGTATACCGAACTGTTTCAATAGTTCCTGCTTCTTGGGCGGCAGGCGGCTGATGTGCGTGCAGACGCCATCTTCGATGCGATGTGTCTCGTGCACATTGAAATTCTCATAGATGATCAGCTGTTCCAGCGAACGTGGCGGCGGTCCTAGAGGCGGCAGCGACGGTGGCGGTAACAGTGACATTGACGCCGGCGCCACACAACCACCATAGCGTGTGTCCAAGGATTGAGAAGCTGCTGCTGCTGCTGCTGCTGCCGCTGTTACATAGCTATTAACAGTGTTGCTGCTGTTACTGTTGGTGCTACTATTGCTGTTAACACTGCTGCTGCTGCTGCTGTTGTTGTTGTTGTTGGTGCTATTGTTGCTGCTGCTGCTGCTATTGCTGGCAAACTCGAGCGTGCCGTCATTGGCGGCAGCCATGTTCTTGAGGTCTACAAGAGAGAGTTGCAATTTTATAGAACGAGACAGAGAGAGAAAGATATTGGGAACGCGACGACCAATGCTAAAGAAATGTGACGTTTGGCTAGCACAAATGCAGGCAAACGCGAGAGCAGGCATAATAAAAAAGTCAACATTTGTTATTATTTTTTTTGCTATGTATATGTATATATGTATATTTGTTGTTGCAAACAAAATTTCGCTTTATATGTTTTGTATATATATGTAGAGGTTGTATATATATAATAGAATATATATATATATATATTTAGGATGGGTTTTGCACATATATATATATATATATATCATTTGTTTCTGGCTTACTAAAATATATATTCATTTACATATATATATTTATATATGTCTATATAATATTACTTTTAATAGTTGCGCTTTAGCTTGATTCTCTACAGTTCGACAGTTTATATGTGTGTTTGTAATTGTAATAATCTCTTTTCAAGGAATAACATTGCATAGTTCGGGGCGCATTTATCGTCCAACAATTTAGTCGTTTAACATAATACATATTAAAAAATTTGGCAATAAGCGTGTAAAATTAGACTACAAACAAAATACATATGCTAAGAGCAAAACAGAAGACTTTATAAACGGGGGAGAGACAACAGGATAATAATAAGAATAAAACCAAATGGTGTAAATAGAAGAGCTAAAAGCTAATGATAGTTGTTGGGGCATTCATAATTAATTTCCTCTTTTATTTATTGGTAGCTGGAGCCGCCAATGATTGTCAACAGGTGGCGCCATTGCCGCCATATTTGGCGCCACGCTGACGCCATTCTCACATATTGGGAGGCAGCGCATGTGATGGCGGCGGCGGCGGCGGCGGTGGTTGAGCTGATGTCGAGGGCGCCGTCGGCGCCACCTGTTGGCCATAGCCGAGGGGCGTTGCCATATGAGCGTGCGGATGCTGATGCTGATGAGGATGTGGATGCGGATGAGGATGCGGATGCGGATGTGCATGCGTATGCGGATGTGGTGGCAGGTTGTAGTGCGAATGATGCGGATGTGCGTAGGGAAAGTGATGTGGATGTGGGTGCGGATGTGGATGTTGCTGTGGATGTGGATGTTGCTGTGGATGTGGATGTGAATGTGGATGCTGATAATGATGTGGATGCGGTGGCGCATGATGCATATGTTGTGGATGCTGTTGCTGATGATGGTGCGGCGTCAGCGGCGGACCACGCGTAGGCGTAGAGGGCTGCTGTTGTTGCTGTTGTTGCTGCTGCTGCTGTTGCTGTTGTTGCAGATGATGTGATGCATGTTGTTGCATCAGATGCGCATGTTGCTGCTGGCTGGCTGGCGTTGTGGGCGTGCCAGGCCTGGGCAGGGGCGTGCCGCTGGGCGTCGTTACTAACGGAGACTGCGACGGCGGCTGTGGTTGCTGCGACTGCGCTGCTTGCTGCGTGTGTAAATGTGTGCTGCTGTTGCCTGTTGCGTGAGTGTTGTTGTTGTTGTTGTTGCTATTAGGTGTTGTTGTTGGTGTTGTTGATGCTGGTGCTGCTGGGGCTGCTATTGGCGATGCTGGCGCTGATTCGCATTGCTCTTGTGTTTGTTTCAACTGTGTGGATATTGTTGTGTTGGTCTTGTTACTGTTGTTGTTGTTGTTGTTGTTGTTGTTGTTCGTATTTTCGCCTAGTGATTGAAAAGCGTATGCGTGTAAAAAGAAGTAGAAGAAGAAGAACACAAACAAATTGAAAGTCAAAAATTAAAAAATTGTTTTCTTGATTCAGTTGCTTTTTTCTTCGTTTTCGATAGAGAGCAAAAATAGGCAGCCAATTATTTGTTTCATATTTTTTCTTCAGTTTTTCGAGAGAGCGAAACAGAAAGTGCATGTGAAGAACCAAAAAATATATATAGAGCAAATGAGAAATGTGAATTGAGAGAAATGCAAAAATAGAAAAGAAAAAAAAAAAACAACAAATCATAAACTTAAAACAAAAAAATAGAAAATAGTTTTTGGTTTTTGTGTATATATTTTTAAAATTCAGCACATTTTCTCTTGAAACTATACTTGAGGTTTTTTTTTATATTTAGCTATATTTAAATAGTTTTTGTTTTTTTTTTGCCTGTTTTTATTAATTTTTGTTTTCGTTGCTGCATTTGCACTATAAGAATTTGGTATATATATGGAGAGGGAGGAGGGTGCTGTTTGTCTTACCAGCTGTTGTGTTGGCCAGGAAGCGCTTGGTCTTATCGAGTATATAAGGCAGATTGTAGCCATCCTTGGTATAGCTAAACGAAATACATATGATTAATCAATATAATATTTAATAATGTTTTGTCCACTTACATTTCGGTGCGTTTGGTGCAAAATAGATTCTTAAAATTGCTATAAATGCAGAAGAGCGTAAACGTTGGCAATCCTTGGCCCAAATATCGTGCGAATTTGATTTGTTCGGGTTTGTTGAGGCCACACTGATTCAAGGATAACCACGGTCGATGATCCTTAATATCGTATTCCTGTGCAAATAAAAAAATATACACATAATTATTGACGATGTTATGCATATGGGCAAAATATATTATAATTTACTCTAAAAAGTATGCTATATAATATCGGATGCTAATTATCCTTTTTAAGCGTAATATTCTGAACATTCATACATAAATGTCTACATCTAATATTCCATCTGTAAAAGGTATGCTTTATAAAGAAAATCCATAACACTCTGCCGGACACTTGTTATTTATTGATGCTGAACAGAAAGTTAATGCGCATTAATAAGAGATTCATATTCCAAAAAGGTTGTCCCCCTCGCACTCAACCCCTATTTTCATACACATTTTAAAGTTGAAACTCATTTCCTGCATATAAATGAGGCTGTATATTAGATATTACTTATGTACTTATACTATATACATCCATATATACATGTATAGATTTAGCTAAGCCCAACCACCACGAGAGGTACACATATTTACACACTGATGTACATATGTGTATGTGTACGTTTACTAATGCAAATGAAAACTTTGCCCACTACTAATCAAAACTTATAATTCGTGTACAACAAAAAGTTGAAAACGAAAATTTTACAAAAGCCAAAAACTTGCAGACCCCAAAATGCAAACACAATCATAGAAAGGACTCTGCGCCTAAAAGCATGCCACACACAATTCCACACAGCCACACACACATGCAGCCCCCGCCCAATACAAACACACACACACACACACAATGTATATTTTATAGTGTAAAAATATAAAATAAAGCAAAAATGGGTAAGAGAAAGGTGGCGGCAGCAGCCGCAGCTAAAGCAAACCCAAATAGAAAAGCAAACAACATTTTCAATGAAGCCATTTTCAACAATGTTGGTGCGAGAAGAGCGGGGTACGAAGTGGAATTTGTGGGAGCTAAAAGGGTTGTCGCATGCCCATGTGCTTGTGTCAGTGTGTGTGTGTGTGTGTTTAAAATAGGCGCAGCAGCTTGACGGACGTCTGTGTCTGTGTCCGTGTACGTGTGCATGTCTGTATGTGTGTACTTTGAGAGAGTCAACAAGCGTCGCCGACGCGTGCTCGGGCGCTCGTTCGTCGACAGCGACAGCGACGTCGACGTTAAAACTTATCAACATCCTCATAATCAGCGCGACGCCAACGTTTCCCACCCAAAGCATCAGCCTGCCGACTTCCAAGCATACATGGCAACGCTGTCGAAAATGCCTTTATATGTGTGTATGTGTGCATGTACTTATGACTGTACATGTGTATGCATGTGTGCATACATTTGGGGTTTTGATTATGTTAAAAATCAATAGAGCAAAAAGGAGTGACGCCGCCCAGCCACAGCATACTAGTATGCAACAGCAGCAGCAGCGGTGAGAGGAGAAGGAGGACAAGAACAAGTCAAATTTATCAAAATACTTAAAGCTTGACTTTATGATTGTGTGTGTGTGTGTATATGTCAAATTATGAGAGAGAGAAAATGAGAGCGAGCCAGAGAATGAGAAACCAATTCAACGCCTTTTGAATGATGACAGGCCCCCTCAGAGGTGTTGGCCGTGAAGAGGGCAGCGTAACGCTGACGACTCATTAACAACAGCATGCGTGCAAGTGAGAAAGAAAAAGGAAGAAAGACCACAAAAATGGGAGAGTAATATAAATATGTAGGTGAGAGAGAACCAAGCTTGGCTGTCAAGCCAAGTGTTGCTGCTGCTGCTGCTGCTGCTGTCTCTGCTTGATTGTTTTGGCTTCTGCGGGTGTGTAGGAGCGGGAGGGGTAGTGTTTTGTGTGTTTACATTCCCATAGCCGCTTAACTGTTTCAAAAAAAAAAAAAAAAAAAAAAGTAAAAACAAAGAAGGCAAGCAAAAAGAATGAAGGCAGCAATGGCAATGTGTTGCGGCATTGTGCTCTTGCTTTTCCTTTTTATTGTTTTGACTGTTGTTGTTTTTTTTTTCCTTTTTTTTTTGCAACTTATTGACAGCACACAGACTGTGTTTGTGTTTGTGCGTGTCTGTGCGTGACGTATCCTGCCCTGCTCTCTGACTGTGCGTGTGTGTGGCTGCGTGTTTATGTGTGGCGGCTTGCGGTTGTTGTCTGTGGTGTGCGTGTGTGTGAGTTTTGTGTGTGTGCGGTGTGATGCAGCTTGTTGTTGTTGTTTTTATTGAGACAAGTGTGAATTGTTTTTCTTTCTGTTTCTGTTTTCCTGCTTGTGCGTGCAACAACAGTTGTTCGTGTTGCCGTCGCCCGGCAATGATTTTTTGATTTTTGAGGGTTGCGTGTGCGCCCCAGCGTGTTCTGTATGCGTGCGTGCGTGCGTGCGTGTGTGTGTGAGTGGGGAGGCAACAATTTTCACACTTTCACTCTTTGCGTTTAACAGGTTTTTAACAACAATTTGAACGACGCACGTGTGAAAAAAAGGGTTGGAAAAGGCTCATTAATTATTGCCCAACTTGTCGTTTGCCTTACGATTTGTGGGTGAACTTGTTTGCAACTTTAATTAAGCATGGGCGAACATAACCTAACATTTTGCTAGTCAGCCAAATGCTAATGCCATAACTATATTTCAGATAAATGCATATTATTTACATTTTTGGCAACAATCTGCATTTGCTCTTACCCTTTCGTGTAACCCCTTGTATTTGCCTCGTTATACAACACTAATTTAATGCGGCCCCAAAGGCGGCAAAAACGACGCATAAACCTAAATAATTTATATTCATTTGTATGTGTGTTTGTTGACAGTATATATATTTATATACATATAGTCATCATATAAGTTTGGCAAGTACAGTTATACGTATATAAGTATGTATGTATTTACAATGTAATTTATGTCCGTATGTGTATATAATTTAAAATTATAATCAATGTACATGTGTTTCAGTTTCTGTTTCTGTGTGAGCGCGTAAATTGTGTGAACCCGAGACATTGTACCTGCCCTAGCCAAACGCCAAACGCCAAACGCCCAATACCCAACGTCCTGCGGCCCCCTATATGGACCGCTCTTATCCGCCGCAGTGAAGCTGTCCCTTACACACCCAAACATATATTATAGCATATATACATATATACATTTATATATGTATATATAAATTTTGTGTCTACATGCATACACACAGATTGGCAAACTTATTTCATATGTGTATTGGTGACTGCGCTGCTACTGCATGCGCATTTAGTAGCCTTCAACGACGCCGCTAGGGTACCACACACCTAAAATATACATATATATATATATACAAACATACACACATGCACACGAAAGGACATACGAAGGCAGCTCAATGGACAGTCCAACAAACGCCCCAAGTAACTTGATGATTGTATGTATGTAGCACAAGAGAGAATGTGTGCTAGTATGAGTATGTGTGTATGTAAGAGAGAGAGAGAGAGAAAGAGAAGGGCGTATATACAATTACTCAATAGCGCCCGCTTGAGCTTTTTGGGGGTTGCCAGACCCACTTACCCACACATAACTATACACGCACACACACACACACACAGACATATACAAAACTTTGTAGTTTGAGCAGCAACAACCGCTGCCACTGCCACTGCCTCGGCCGCTGCGCCCTACAAGTAAAGTTCTTACTAGCAAAGGAGTGAGAACTTGCGAGAGTAAGAGAGACAGAAAGAAAGAGAGAGCGCAATAATTTTGAGTTAAACTGGAAGGGAGAGCAGAACGACAACATCAAAGCTAGGCATCTTAAAACTAAAATGTTGTAATAGCGGCCGAAGGGCCGAGAAAGCAGCCATGTTGAAATAAGGTTAGGCTCTAGCTACTGCTCTTGTTGTTGTATTTGCTTGTATTGTTGCTGTTGTTGCTGTTCCTGTATTATGCCATCAATGCCGTTTTGTATATAGTTTGAGTGTGTGGGTTGTGCGGGTGCTGCTTCCACCAAATCTAGTGGATTGTGTATGTGTGCGTGCGTTCCGATAAAGCTGAGCGTAATGAGCATGTGTCAGTGTATGAGCATTGGGAGGGTTGCCTAGCATAGTGTTGAAAAGGCGCCAAATGTGTTGGGGGAGTGAGTTGTCTCTATATGATTGTGTGTGTGTGTGTGTGTGTGTATGTTTTCATACAAATGTACACACTTATGTTTGACTGTATGTAGGTGTTTAGAATACACAAGCACACATTGGTGCCACACATGATTACAGTTGTATTTGTATGCTGAATTTGTGGTTGGCCCCGCTCAGTCGACGCTGGCGTCTCTGCTGCTGTTATTACAATTTATAATGACATTCGTTGGGTGAGTCTGTGTTAGTATGGGCTTGAAATATGTATGTGGGCGACATATAATAGAGTGAGAAATGCGCTTGTGTAAAGGATATGAACGGTGTATCCGCGTTATGAATATATACATATATATATTTATATATAAATATAAATATATATACATATATAGATATGTATATATATATATATATATATATATTTGTATTTCGTATATAATATATCTGTATAATTGTCATATATGTGTATAGCCACTGTACATGTTCGCGAAAATGAATTTCTATTCATACATTTATGTCGTATATGTATTATAATGAGAGAGAGAATGTTGTATATAAATTGAAATTGAAAAAATGATTAGTTGGATTTGTTGAATTACGCTATCTGTATCAGGTCTAACTATATAGTTATATTTTAGAAATAGCAGTTGTGTGTTCTCTACTGTATTCGGCTATTGTATATTCTCTATTATTTTACAAACTCACCTCGCAAAATTTGATGAAATTTTCGACCACAATCGATTTATCCGTCAATGTCATTTGGCCAGTGAATCGTACGCCCAACTGCTTGAGTGTATCCTTCTTCTTCGACGGCAGCTTGTTCATGTGCTGAAATATGCCCTCCTCTACCTTGTGCGAGGGATGCACATCGAAGTTCTCCTTGATCACAAAGCTGCCTAATAGCTTGGGCGCACCACCAGCTCCCGAAGCTACAGAGCATCCTGAACCACCCAGCAATCCGCCAAACTCGGCTGCACTGCCACAATGCTCCTCGGAGGAGGTATTCGAATTGGAGGCATTCAGATGGGAGCTGGGAAAGGCGAGTAACTCCAGCGAGGACGACTCATTCGAATTGGAGCCATTCGAGCCGTTCGAGGTGCTCGTCAAATGTTGCAGCTCAAAGATCGTTTGCTTCGAGTCGTGATCGAATACGGCGTCGAGTGCGGAGGTGCTGGCGTCCAGGCTGTTGGAAGAGCGCGATACGGAAGACAGCAGCGCGGCGACTTTACGTGAGGCCGAACGTGATTTTTGCGTTGTGTTTGTCGAGTCCAGGTCCAATAAGCCCACACTGCCGCCACCACCAGCACCCGCAGTGGCGCCACCTGGTGGCGGTGTTGTAATCCTGCCCGCTCCAATTAATTTGCTGCTTTTCTCCGCTGGGGCTGCCAATGCAGGGCCATCGACTGGCTCGCTATTGACGCTGACGCCGACGCCGACGCCGCTATTGGTGCCACTGGCGTTGTTGCTGCCGCTGCTGGGCGTAAAATCCGTGGAGTGACGCAGATATTTGATAAACTCAAAGGAACCATCGAAATGTTGAGCGTTGGCAGCAGCGGTGGCAGCAGAAGCGGGCACGTGTCCGTTCGGCGTTGCCACCGCTGTGGGCCAGCGATTGTTGGGCAGCGGCGTGCTTAACACTGCCGGCGTTTCCGCAACTTCACGCTGCGCCGACTGCAACTGCAACGTCGCTGCCGTCTCGAAGCCGAGCTCTGCGCTGCCGACGCCATTTGTGCATGAATACTGTGATTGTAATTGTTGTTGTTGCTGCTGCTGCTGCTGCTGTTGTTGTTGTTGTTGTTGCTGCTGCTGCTGCTGTTGCTGTTGCGTTGACTGAGCAAACACTTGAAATTCTTCGAAATTTGTGCATTTCAGTTCGCCATTGCTCAAGTACTTGGAAAACTCTGAAGGATCGTTCAAGGAGTTGAGGAAGAATGAGCTAAAATTGCTCGATATGCAGGACATTTTTAATATTTCTTTTCTCTCAGTTGTTGTTGTTAATACTGTATATATAATAACGCTTATAAATATATGTGTATATATGTATGTATTTATTTATTTATTATATTTTGTTTAAAGCTGCTCCTTTTGCTTAATTATAGTAGTAGTAGTTGTTGTTGTTGAAAATGATGGCACATTGAATGTTGTTCACTTTTATTTATTTGCTGCTGATTAATTTCGTTTTCTTTTTCGTTTGCTTTTTATTTGCGCAGCCTAACTGTTAATAATTTACACATGCACGCACACATACAGCTGCATATCTGCGCTGCCGCGGCCACTGCTGCTGCTGTTTCGAAATTTACTTTTAGTTTTCCATTTCCAGCGTTTTTCTTGCGTTCATATTTTATTACAATTTTCCCCCACACACACAGTCACAAGTAAAACATTGCTTGCACATGTATATGTGTATGTGTATATAAATTTTTCTTCTTATTATAGCAAAAGCAAAGTGTAATTTATTATTCTTATAGCTCGCTTCGATGCTGATGCTGCCTCTGCTTCTGTCTCTGCCTCTCTCACTGCCTTTCGCTCCTTGAGACGGCGACGCGGCCTTTTCACCGTATGTGGTCGCTTCTTGTTGTTGTTGTTGTTGTTGTTGTTGTTGCTGTAGCTCTGTCTTGGCTAGCATGTGCACATGTGTGTATGTGTACGTTCAATTGCCTGCCACTGCCATTGCCCCTGCTCCACACTCAAAACTATCGCCAGCTCTTTCACTCACACACAAGCACATAGCATATGCACTGCTTCTGCCGACGGCGGCTGCGGCGCGTGTGTTGCCCTGCAAATAGGCGGCGATTTCAAACTGGTCTCTGGGCCCGTCTTTTGGCTATCTTATTAAAATAATTCTTTTTATTTTTTTGTTGTTTTTATTTTATATTTTGAGCACTAATTTTATTTGATTATGCTTCCTTTTTCGTGATATATTCGTTTCAAAACATATACAATTGTACACACACATTCACGTAAAATCACAAACATAAGTTAGCGAGGTGCGGTCGCGACGTTTTGGTTTATATTTCGTTTTCCTATTACTTTACTTTCAAAACAAATGCCGCCCATACGTTGTGTTGTGCCATCGTATAGCGGAAAACGGACAACGGAAAAATCTTCTGTTGTATTTTCACCGCTGCCTTATGGGAGCAATGCGACGTAACCGTACCGCACTCGAATGAGAACTGAGCGGAAAACTGAGCGCGCTAGTTAATCTGTGCATGTTCTCTCTCACCAGCTCACCGACATGTTCGCTCTTTCAGTGCGCTCAAATCATGTATGCATGTGTACGTGTGCCTGAATGTGTGTAGCGCGCGCTCCTTGTAGTTGTAATCAAAATCAGTTGTTCGTTGTAGTTTTTGTTGTTGTTGTTTTGTTGTTGTAGACGTGCCTCAGCGACTAGGAAACGTGTATTTCTTCCTGTGACAGGCTGCTTTTGCTCTTTTTAACCCTTCCATATAAACCTGATTTAATCTTTGATTATTATGCCTGCCTGTGCTGTTGTTGTTTTTTTTTTTTGTTGTTGTAGGCGCTGCCTCTGTGGCTGCTGCTCTTGAGGATTATGGTTGCCTTTTCTTTGCTATTTTCGAAAATTCCACTAAATTATCCGTTGTGTTGACTATGTGTTCTTGTATGTGTGCAGGTAAAACAGTTCATTTGCCTAGGGTTACCACACACTGAAACATTTCGCGGGACCACCTATAAAGAATAACGAAATATTTTTTATTAGTTTTCCCTCTTTTAAGCATTTACGACATTTTCGTTAAACGCCGCAGGCTAGCTTCGACACATTAAAAAGAAATGGTACGCCAGCGAGAGCAATAGAGCAGGTAGCAGGTAAAGAGACACCCAAGGCCAGAAAAACAACAACATAAGGCATGGCTGCAATTTTCGCATGCTGACAACCCTGACAGAGTCACTAAATAGGATAAGCACCCACACACATGTCTCCTCTTTCTCTCTCTCCTTCTCTTCCATCGCATTATTAAGCCGCAGCGCGACTTTTAGCAAAAATTTATGGCCATTTAAAATTTTGTGCAAAGAATTTTTATAGTTGTTTTATGCATATACATACATATAAATTTAAATATATGTATATTCATATATATACAATATATTATAGATACATTTTGTGTACAGGCACATTCGCCTTTTGTTCAATAAATATAATTGCTATTGCAGACGATTTTAATTATAAATAGAGCGCGGAAGGGAAGTCATCAATTAGGCAAGGAGAAAAGATAAAATAAACCTACACTTTGGCATATTATAATTACCTTTTTGGCTGCTGCTCTTGTTGGTCATGTTTTTTCTTTTTGGCACAATTTCGTATTTAAATTTTAACGTGCTTTCATTCTACTTTAATAGGCACAAATACACTTTATTTAATTTTTCGATGTTACAACACACTTCGCATATGTATGTGGGTAATTTTTCAATTAATTTTAATTATAAACTTAATTAGGAAATCAATGAACGAATGCGAACGGAACAAACAAACACAATTGGGGAAAAGTCGCACCAACAAGTGCGAGCGAGCAAATGCATAACTAGAACGGCGCGGCAACAAAAACAATGACAACAATACTCAAGTGCGCTGCGCATACAACAAAAACATCAGCATTACGTGCCCCCAGTTAGTTTACTGTTTGAATAACATTTATTGTTGTTGTCGTTGTGAGGCGAAGAACGGATGGCAATACAGAATGTAGTTTAACATAATGCGCCACAATAACAGAAACTGTTACGAGCTAATGTGTAAAAGCTGGGATGAGTAGCAGTTACAGATCGGCCGTTGAGAAATAACAATAATTTAGCGTTTTTAGTTCTTTATGTTAAAGAATCTAATATTATTTAAAATTTATTTACATGTAACTTAATTTTTAGTTTAAATTAAATTTTATTAAACAGCTGATGTACTATCGATAGCTATCGATTGTTTATCTTATTATTCATAGGCGCAAAACGTGCGAAAATTACAATAAGTTATTACTTATCAGCAATATGAAGTTTATTATAAAAAGTATTAGTAAAAACTCTGGTCGCCTTGGCCAATTGCGGATTAAGGAGAGCAAAGAATTACAGACGCCACTACTGCTGCAAACAACGAAAGGCGGCAGCATTCCATATTTAAGTGCCGATGTGTTTGGTTTGGTCAGCCAGGAGCAACAAGTGCTGCAGCTTACACTATGCACTATGGATCAAATGGCCGAGTCTTTAGCTCAGTGGAATCGCAGCCTGGGTGACTATGTAGGCTATCCGGACTACAATACACTGTTGCTGTTGCGTGATCCATGCGAAACAACTCCAACAGGTGGAAATGATCGGGACGTAGTGCCGCTTTTCACTCGGCGGGGAAAGGAGTCTTTAACAGCAGAACGTTATTTGCAGCTGGTGTCCAGCTTTGCGCCCGATGTCTATCAGGGCTTGTGCGATGCGGACACTAATCCAGAGAGCACTAAGAAACGCGTACAAAAATCGGTGGATCGCACAGAACGTTTTATGGAGCATTGCTACAAGCAGCATAGGGAACTGGAGAGATTAAAAGACTCGACACTTTTGGCGCCCATTGTGGGCGGCTACAACACTTTTGCCCGCACGCAGTCCATTAAACATGCCCGAGAACAGCCAAAAGGAAGCTATGGTGGCTACATATTTGAGGGATTCCATACGAATGGCCTAGCTGCCACAACCTTAAGCCCATCACAATTGAAGCCCATTGTGGAGCATTGTGTACAGCAGATAGAGGAGGAGTTACCACGCCTGATGCCAGGTGCTTTTACACCTGTGCTTATGCTGGAGCTAATACGTCTTGGCGTGGACATATTCGACACTTCCTACGCTTACTGTGCAGCCGTTAACTATAAGGCGCTGACTTTTAGCTACAGAATTGACAAGGAGGAGCACTCTGCATTTCTAGATGTGACTGACGATGCGATTAAGGAACAGTTTGAGCCACTGTTAGAAGGCTGCAAATGCTTGGCCTGTCAAAAGCACACGCGTGCCTACGTGCATCATCTATACAAAACAAACGAGCTACTGGGTCCCATTCTGCTAATGATGTAAGTATAAATTTATGAATTGATTTAGTTTTATTTTGTGACATTTTTTTATTTTTACCAAACAGCCACAATTTGCATCATTACATGGACTTCTTCGATGTCATACGCGATAGCATATCAGTGGATCAATTGCCAGCGCTTCTAGATTACGTGAGGCGGCAAAATACGGCGAATGATGTCAATTATTGCATTGAATCCAATATCAAAATTGTGGGAAAGGCGGCAATGGGCAAGGGTTTTATCACAGCAGCCAATTAGTTGTCTTATTTGATGAAAAGCTTAAAATAAAACTTAAACTGCTTATAGACTATATTAAAATAGGCCATAGGGTGTTGTTGGTGCCATCGACAATACTTTTGGTCTGGCTATAAGCTAATTCGTAAGCATTGCCAGTTAAATCTTTGATTCTTTCTACCACTACTTCCTCCGTCAAACTCTGGAATTTCTCCTCATCTGTAATGTTATTTATACAGTTATTTACATAATTAATTGATATATGTACGTCGTTTTACTTACTACCCAGAGGCAAAAAGCCAACCAACTCGCAGAAGCCTACATTGAATAGGCTGACATCTTTATTTACACAATACTTCGATCGCACAAAAATGAATACACGTAAATCACTTGTTTGCCGATCTTGCGTCATGAACAGATTATGTGGCAACTGATTGTTGCACAGCCATTCGGTTAGTTGATGGATTTGCTGAACCTTATCCCGCATGTCTTCATCACTGTCCCTTACGCCAATCACGAAACAAATTGCTTCTGTGGGCTCACTGTTCTTTAAGCGATAAACATAATCCCCTGCCAGCGGCTGCAGCTCCACATTGTCGATGTACAGATTGCGTGATATGTGTAGCATATGGAAATGCAGATGATTTACTGAAGCCAAAGCACCTGGACTATTATAGCCCAGGCGTATGTGGGGATCAGAAATATTCCGCATAAATGTCACGCAAAAGTTGAGCGCCGTACAGGTGATGCGTTGCACTAGTTCCTTTTTAACTTCTGGACAGATGAGCGTGTGATATTTGGTGATGGGACTCTTGTTGATAATCATCTGCACCTCGGCATTGTCTCTCTCCTCGTCTATGGTCATCATTACCTCCATAGCATCCACTTTGTTGAAATTGAATTGTTTGGGCCGAAATGTTGGATTCAGGCTGTCAATCACTTGTGGCACGCGTCTTTTCAAGCTACGATCCGAATTTAACTGAAAATAAGCATTAAATTAACCAATGAAAACTGCGGCTAAGATTATTTTGTCACGCACCTCCGCATAGAAACCACATTTTCCTGGTAGCATACGACCCGGTCTGGTTTCCGGAAGCTGATAGGCAAACATGCCGGGTATATCGTGCAACTGCATCCAACGCACTTTGAGCGCATTTAAATAATGTTGTGCCTTCGAATCCAACGTCGTTTCATACTTTGCCTTGCTAACGTGACGTCCCCGTTTTCTTGGCTCCATGTCGCCGATAAGAACGGCGAATTGCCACAGGGCTGCCACACTGTAAAACTGTCTGTTGCCTTTGATTGCGACTTTTACATTTTTATACAAACTCCGTGAAATAAGACGATTTCGAATTAAAATTTGCTTTACCTTATGCAATAGCCATGACATGTTCGGTAATTAAAGTAGCCAAAATAGAAACTATGGAAATTAATTAATTTGTTTACATTTTAATGGATGCGACAGCTCTGGCAATGTCAGCTGTTTACTTTTTTTTGTTTTGGTTTTCTTATTGAGTAAACAAATTGTTGAATCAAGAATATGAATAATATAAAATCTATACGCGGCTCCTGTGAACGCTTTTGCCCCGATGCAGAGGCTAAAATGTAAGCAGTGATTATGAGTCTATTTCGAATACAATTTTTTCTTCACAGGCGCATACAAAAGAAATTGCTTAACTTCTTCGAGTTCAAAGATGGCCAAAAGCACGTACCCGGCATTTTGGTCAAAGAGTTTACACGTTCCGCTGCTGATGCAAAGGTACCAAAAGCTAAGGATATGCGAACTGAGCTTAGTCTAACAAAAACTGTTGAATATCTGCTCAATGAGTAAGAATCTGTATTATTTGCATCATGCTTAAATTGATTTCAAAATTCATTGCAGCATATTTCTTGATGAACGGAAGCCCTACCATTTTGTCTATGATTTTATATTTGATCGTTTGCGGAGTGTGCGGCGGGAGATAGTTATACAGCAGTACAATGCTCGACAGACCATTCGTCTCATAGAGCCAATGATCATGTTTATGGCATACAGTCGCTATCGTCTGTGTGAGGAGACAATTGATAAATTTGATCCCAAAATTTGCAATCAGCATCTGCAGGAATGCCTGAATGTTGTGCTCTGCTCTTATGATGAGCTGGATCAGGAGGACCAGACTGTGACCGAAAAGAAGCCAACCATGCGAGAAGAAGAGCGACGTTACTTTATTGAGGCATTGTATCAAATTTTTAACCTGGGCACACCGGAAGCTCTGGTGCGAGGCTTAATGCTGCCCATCCAAGTGCGTGAAAACGAAATGTTTAAGGTGGCGTTTAATATCTGTCGTAATTATCATCAAGGAAATATCTATCGTGTCATTAAAGGCCTGCCAAAATTGCCGCATATAATTTGCGCAGTAGCTGGTGCAAAGCTGCAAACAATACGAAGGTAAATTAGCACTTAATTCTTTTTGTTCTTATATTGATTTTATTTCTCCTATTTTGGAAGACGCCTGTTGGAAATTTTTACGCATGCCTACAATAACAAACAGCTTACGGTGCCCACTGCATACTTGTTGCATTTAACGTTGCTAGAACCCCAACTTCTAACTGAACAATGTCGGCATTACAATATAGCCCAAACGCCCGATCGTAAGGGTTTTCATTTTATAAAGACTGATTTTAAGAGCGACGCAGAAACAATAAAAGCACGTAGAGAAACTTTTATTGATGAGAAATTGTCGCGTGCCTTTCTGCCTGAGGTGTTGCTGCTGAAGAAATTGTGGATATAGATCTCTTTTAGTATACGTTTAATAATATTTATTAAATTTATGCAAATTTGTACATAAGACGTTTACTTTTAATTTATTAGCCGGTCTGTAAGTTGCGGCTGGGAGCACAACCATGTTTTAGGACTTATCGTTATCGATTATTTATATTAATAATAAATACGAGAATACGTTATTAAGTCACGCCACTGCTATCTATACTATATGATTAGCAGTTTTCTTTTGAGTTCAGTTATTAAAAATTCAGAATATATTTAATTGCAGCTTACAGCCCCCGGCTGGACGCTAATTGCACACACATATGTATACATAAAGCGTTCGTAGGGTTGCATTTTTTTGTCATCGGTCTGCTGTCAAACACTAACACCAACAGAAGTTGTACGCAAGAGAAAGTGCTTGAGCCATTTTGGAAAATACAATTCCGCCATATTTACCGGCAAAATTCAAAATATTTACATTGCTAATAAAGATTTAGCGGCACATACATAAGATTGTGCATTAAACGGGCCGTGTGACAACGCGAGCGGATCAAAAAGCGACAAATTTGACAGACAACGTCTGCCACTGCCGCTGCTGCCGTCGACGCAGCGCCCCACGCACCGATGTCAATAGGACAGCAGTAGAAAAAATAAACAACAACAGCGACTTTCAACAAAATTGACCAGCGGGTATGTTTAATGAAATTTTAAAATGGTTTGCTCTCTAATTGGCAATTTTCAGTGGGCCCCAAGTCAACCGACGCATATACACACGAGCGCGCGCGCCTACATATACAACAACTTGTACACACAAACACAAATACATACGCGCGCAGTCATACACACACACACATACACACATTGAGGCATACGTGAAAGAAACAAACACGCCAAAACGATGACAAGTCATCATCAAGGCGGCAATTTTCAAGCCAGAGCGCCTCCAATTGTTAAAAATCTATCATTGGCCGCAGCAGCCGTACCGCTACCCCTTCCCCTGTCGCTGCCGTTGTCCCTGCCCATGTCTATGTCTACCTCCTCCTCCTCAGTGCACAATCACAATACAAACACAACATCCCCATTGTATTTCACACACGTTTTGCCTCCGACGACGGCAATTGTTGAGAATCAGCATCCGTACAGCGCCGAACTAGATGGCACGGATCACATGGGCAACGCCGGGGACAACGAAAGCTTTCTGATCGAAGAGATCATTGATGATTATGATGATGATGCCAATATTGTTGTAGATACTGGAGAATTTTTTGTATCCGGTGATGTCTACGAATACTGTTCGGTGGATCGTATAGATATGGGCATGGCCACCGCAGATGCTGTGCCGCCGCCAATAATAATGCAACAACAGGAGCAGGATAGCGACGATGAGGATGATGATGGTCAACTACTGCGATCAACATCCGACGATGATGAGGAAGAATCGCCGATCACGCAACGCGATACACATGCCTTTGAATTAGCCTCAGAAATGTTAACAACAATTGAATCAACAGCCGCGACTATCAAAGAGGAGCAGCTAGAGAATGACTACTATATGAAATCAACAGATGATTCGAATAGCTGTCACGTTCAGGACTATAAGCCATTTAGCAGACCACATCGTCATAGCAATAACATAATCAGCAGCCACAACAACCACAACATCAATGGCAACGGCCATGGCACCGCGAAGCGTTGGAAGCAAACGAAAGTGCCTATACGAATCACACAGGATCAGTTTAATGTGACACTTTGGTCATCGCTGAACTCAGAGGATGAGGACGAGGAGGAATTGGATTTGGATGAGCCGCATGCAGTAGATCAGCAGGGGCTGGCAGCACCACAAGTTATCAGCAGTACAACGAACAGAACGAACGATATGCCAAAGCTAATCATTGATGAGCATATGATGCATCACGATGTGCTCAGCGATGGCATTGGCAATGAGTATGTCATATTGCCGGATCCATTTAGCGCGGCAGCTGTCACCGACGTCGAGGAGGTGGTAAATGCATTTATGGCTGATGAGGATGAGGTTAAGGAGCAGGAGGATGAGGAGGACAGCAAATCGTTAAGCGAACAATACCAACTAGATGAGGCTTACGGCAGCATTGAATTAATTGAGAATATGCCGCAACCTGTTGAACTAATGGCTGCGCCCGTAACAACGCCCGCAACAACAACAACAACAACGGCTGCCCCAGTGGCAGCTACAACAAAAGCAGTGCCCAAGCTTGTGCTGCAGAACAGCAGCACGAATGTGCGGCTGAAAGCAAACAATAATAATGTGAACAATAAGGCGACCAAACGTCAGTTGAGCACACAAGCTCCACCTCTGGTGCCAGCGAACAACAGTAACAGCAGCAGCAGCAGCAGTAGCGGCGGCGGCGGTGGTACCAGTGGCTGTCCTAATGCACAACAATTGCATCAACGTGCAGCTGCAAATCCAGCAATACCGCCAACGGATGAGGATGGCGAGCCCAAGTTTCGTTGCACACATCGTGGCTGCAATAAGGAGTTTCGCAATCACTCGGCCATGCGCAAACATATGCATACGCATGGACCACGCGGTCATGTGTGCAATGTTTGCGGCAAGAGTTTTGTGGAGAGCTCCAAACTGAAGCGTCACCAACTGGTGCATACGGGAGAGAAGCCATTTGAGTGCACATTCGAGGGTTGCGGCAAACGCTTTTCGCTTGATTTCAATTTGCGAACGCATGTGCGGATTCACACCGGAGATCGGCCATACCATTGCCCCATCGATGGTTGCTCCAAATGCTTTGCGCAGTCCACAAATCTGAAGTCGCATATGTTGACGCACACGAAGCCCAAGCGCAAATGGCCTCGAGCACCGCAGGTGAGCACCAAATCCCCATTGGTGGCGCGATACGGACGTCTGGAGTTTGGTGAGGATCCCACGCTGGTATATGTGGAGTCCAATGAGGAGCTGGCGGCAGTGCTGCTGGATAGCACGTCAACGCCCTCCTAACAAGCAATGCCGCTGGCTGTTGTGATCTGAATCTGGTATGCAGCGAGTAACTTATGTGTGTGCGCGTGTGTATCGTCTGTACAGTTAGTTGTAAGTATCTAAGTAAGTTATCTAAGAAGGGCATTGGCGCAGAAAGTGTTTAGCGTAGAGGAGAGCACATGGTGCTGTCTACCCTAAGCTCAACTGCTGTTTGCCAATTGGCCCAGAAACAACACACAAAGTTTTAATGCTAATGAAATTTATAAATTTGATGAAGTTCATTGGAATGGGAAAAAGAAAATGTATTTATGATTCTAGTTTTTTGTATGCGTTCAAGTATAAAGTATGTAAGCCCCTAAATATACCCAAATCTCCCTCCCTGGCATCCTGCATCCCCTCCTGCTGTGAAATGCTTTCAGCATTTTAATTAAAAACCTAATTCTTAAATGTGCGGCCATTCGAATAACAAAAGGCTGCACGTAATTTTTCTACAAAATCTTACAAATACAATTACTATTTAATACACGTATAAACATTTAATAACAAATAGGCTATATATATATATTTTTGTAATGAAATTGTAACATTTAGTGCATTGAAGTGCAAAAGTAAAGTATATATAAAACAAAAGTGAAAAAAAAAAAACTACAAAATTTGAGATAAAGTCAATTAATTGCCCTTGGCTCGATAAAAAGCTTATCGTAGATTGCGCATTGGACGGGTAAGAAATGTTTATAAATGAAATCGAATTTTACAGTTTTTATTTGAATGTGCAATGCTAAAGCTTAAATCTAAATTAGCCTAAAAAACTTGAAAGCCCGATAAACATGGACATCGATATAAAGTTTTGGTCAGATTTACAATTAGGCTGAATTTATGCGAGATAGGAATATCGGAGTACACCGAGTTACTGAGTTTGAACTTTTTTGCACAGTATACATACATACATATATATATTATATATACGCTATATATCTAAATTGGTTATCATCAAAGCAATCTAGTTAATATTATAAGCTATTACTATATAGCTTCGGCAGCCATTATGTGACTTTGATGCCCGCAGCTGGAGATATTGCCGGCGTGTACTTAAATAGATTTCCAGTCAACGAGAGCAGCACTGAGTAGTTGAAATACCAAAACACACAGAAGAGAATCATAAATATGGCGTCTGTGGAAAATGAAATGTGATGGAAGCATGCGTCAATAATTGCTTGAAAATAATTGTGACGAATCAATGTCTGTTTTGGATTTTAACTTACGTATTGTTACACGCTCCCATTTCTCGACTACATACAGCTCAGTCACCTGGTGTCAAACAGAAGCGTGCAGATTGATAACAAATAATTCACATAAATTTATACATATTTCTCGTCATACACATATTCGCATTAAAGTTTGTATGTGTGTGCGTGTATGCGTGTGTGCATAGGAGCATCACATAAACTAATATTTAACATCACAATATATTACTCACCATTAGATAGCGAAACCACCAGTAATAGGCAAAATTGATAATGTTATTAAACATATTGTCGAATATCAGTTAAAAGCACTTCACAATCGCAGCAACAAAAGTGACAACTGTAATTGACTGCTATGGTCAATTAATTGTTTAATCTTAATACTAAATGGCTTAGTGTTGACAACGTACAAAATGCCTTGAGAAATAAGTCAGTGCGGCACAATTCGATACACATTGTCATCGTTATCGTCGTCGAGAACAGCTGTTTTTGATTTTCTACAAATTTCAATCAAAAATTCAAAATTTATAAAAATGTCGAATAATATTGTTAAAGTATTGCGGCGCAAACAGCCAGCTCAGAGCGAAACGGAAGCAAAGCATTTCATCTATATACACAGCAAATGGTTGGACGACATGACAGAGCTAGAATTATTGGTCACACCAACTAATACTAGTTATAGAGCGACGCTTAAGTATAATACAATTAAAAACATTTCCGAAGATCTGGAACAACCATTTCAAGTAATCTTTGCGGAATGTAGAAATGCACTTATAACGCCAATGGGATTGCCGAACTTTGTCTACGATGTAGATGAACAGAATGCATGCTTTAAACTTACCAAGGCCGCCGGCTTTGAAACAATTTACCTAAATCTGCCTGTGCGAAAGATATCAAATTTCTACCAAATGCTGGATGTCGTCATTGAGGGTGGACAGCGACTGGGAACGAGCAGTATACCATCTGCTGAACAGGCTGATGTTGCTAGTGGGTCAGATGAGCAGTCCAAGACAATATCCGCAGAATACCATCGATTTATTGAGGCCTCGAAGGCACTCGAAACTAAGTTATTCCTAAAATTCATGTTGCTCATGCATTCCAAAAAAAGGCGAATTGAAGATCTTGAAAAAAAGTTGGAGCAACCTGAAAAATCTAACACGGTTAATGAGCGTGTGAATAATGAAGAAACTGTTGCTGCGAATGAAAATTCTTATGACGGCCAGACCCAAGTCATGTCCCAAAGACAGCTTCCGCAAGAGTGATATTTAAACAAATCCTGAACAAAAATTAGTAAAATCATTCCAAACTTAACAATAACAAAATTGTTTCTAAATTCAATCACTTCCACTGCTTTGACTAATATTAATAATAAATAAACTGCAATAATATATAATATCATTTAAATGGATTATGATTGTAAAGTATTCCCACTCAATTCAAAGGTATTCAATTATTTTCCGTATCTGTGCTTGTTTTTGTTTTCTTTAATAAATTAACTTTATAAGGTATATGTGTATATGTATAAATAAACAACAAATAGATTTTTTAACATAATATACATTACAATTACAATCAATGTGTGTGTATGTGTGTGTGCTTAGCTTAGAATTAGAGCAAAATAAAATTGCATTTTGGAATAAGTTACAATTGTCGTTGCAGTTATTTTTGGAATTTCTTGTTAAAACAATGACAAGAGACATTAAAAAAAAATTACGAAAGCCAATTGGAAAAAACAATTAAAATCTTTTACATAAATTGGTATATGTATGCGCTATTTATATATATGTTATGTATAAATATGTTAGGCGTGTGTAACATTTCGGAAAGAGTAAACAAGTGGGAGCTGTTGCCACGAGCATACTCAAAGGGCGAGCAAGTCCTCATCAGCGCCCGGTTTCTTTGGTGTCTTTCGTAAGCTGTTGTCAGTTGCAGATCCTGTCGTGGAATTCGATGCATTGATCGTTGGAAGATTTTCGGCGGCGGCGGCCCGTTCCTCAAGGAATTTGTCAAACTCTGAGCTTGTCAGCTCCTCAATCCCATCAATGTCTTTCTGTTGCAAATAAACAAAAGATTAGTCAATCCATTCTACACTTGAGTCGAATATAACAAAAAATAACCAAAAAAAATCGAACAACTTAGGGCTAAGTATGTGCAACGAGTGCATCAAATAAAAACAAGCGTGTGCTTAATGTATCTAAAATTGTTGTTTTGCTGCTTTGCTACTTACTGAGCTGCCCAGCCACGCCTCCATTTCGTCGATCTCGTTCTCTTTCGTCGACTATGTGGGGCAATCGAAACCAAAAATCAAATTAAATTTTTAATTTGCATAGAAGAACATAAAAGTAAAGAAATAAACAGCAATGCAAATTGAATTGAATTGAATCGAATAAATTAAGGATTAGACAAACAAATATTAGAGCGACATATTAATTTACATCGGTTCTAAGGCATTCACATTACTCACTTTACTTACCACCGGCGGATCGCCGGCTGAACGCTGTTGTGGTGGTGTTGCCGCTGCTGCTCCTGTTGCTGCTGGCTTTGGCTGCTTGTATGGCGAGGACACGCTGCCAGCTGCTGCGTCCACAATGGGAATATCGCGCAACAAGTCATTTTTGCTAAGGTGAGAAATAAATAACTTTGTTAGCAATTCATATTTATATAATTATATATTTTGCTTACTGGTTGCCATCGGTGCGCGACTGTGCCAGCATATCGAATTCGTCTGCAGCGCCTGTGGCGGCAACTGCCGGTGCAGTTACTGCTCCACAACCGGCGCCCAGTTGTAGCTGTCCAAAGCTTTGCGGTAAATTATCTTCGCTACTCTCAATCAAGTCGATGAGCAGTTGATCACTCTGTGGCGTATTGCTAACAGCCGATGCTGTTGCTGGCACAATAGCTGCGGCTGCTCCGGCTGTGGCTGCTGCCGCGCCTGCAATCGGCACACCCATCGCAGCGCCTAGCACAGCGGATGGTGAGGTGACAGCTGCCGCTCCATTAGTACACTGCGCTCGACTTTTCTCGTAACGCTGATGACGCAGAAACAAATTGTTTAGCTCATCGTTGATGCGCAGAAATTCGGCCGTTAGCTCATCATCCTGGACGCGTCCAATGAGATCCACGATGCGAGACTGCATCTCCTTGCAGGTGGCGGTCAACTCATTTAGCAGGGCATAGTCATCAGGCAGCTCCTGGCCCGGCTTTAACACACTCAGCATCTCGGCCAATATGCTCATGTTGTTGCTAACGATTTCCAATTCGGAGCGCAACTTTGCGCTCTGTTCGGGCGTTAAATGCAGCGGTCCAGTGGCTGGGGAAGCAGCAGCCGCAGCCGCAGCAGCAGCTACCGCATGCTGAGGAGATATGCTATGCTGGGCGCCCATTAGCTGTGGATGCGGCAAGGGATGCACTTCCGGAACACTCTGAAAGTGAATTTGAAATACTTTAGAAGTATTCTTAACAGTAGTAACTGATGCTTGCGCTTACACGTTGTGGCGTATAAATGGGCGCCATGGCATCCAGATCGGTGGGCGGAAATTCGATGCCCTTGTTCTTCAGTTCCATGTACATTTGGGTAACACCATTCAGATCGGGTTGATTCTTGAATGCGTCTGCCCAAATCTGTATTAGACTGAGAACCTTCTCCTGCATTATGGCGGGTGGATCATTTTTGGGCCCAATCAGTTTCACCAGATCATTGATGAAATCCTTCTGGGCGACCAGCATATGGAAAGCCTTGCCACAGTTCTTCACACACGTCTCCAGCACAGTTAGCGTATACATGATCACCTGATTATTTTTGCCAGCATTCTGTGAGAGACGTTTGCGTATAGCACGCATCGCATCACGTGCCGTATCGGAGGATTCGTTAATCATGTCACAGATCTCCATGTTTGCAGCCCAATTTTCAGAAGCCAAGCTCGCATCGGTTGCAGCCTCTGCAAATATATGTTTCAAATATTATATTACGTTTTTAGCGTTGTTAGCATTAAAACAATTTGTTTAAATATTTATTTCATCTGTTATGCGATCAAGACCATTTTATATTTTGCTTATTTTCCAGCCGATTTATCGCATTTTGTTTGCGCGCTGAAAATCAAAAATAAACAATCATGCGGCAGCAATAAATTTTGCAGCTAAAAACAATTATAGCTGCCTAAAGCTATATCTATTATTATTATTCAAACGAACAGCAGTTAGTCGCTACGTGTAAGTCGAAATTAAATTGTATTTATGAGTAAGAGCAAAAGAGAAGGTGAGAGACTGAGAGCTGTCGTATTGTGTTGTGGAGTGCAACGCACTCACACCTGAATAAAACGCAAAAGAAAACAACAAACAAAGCTCACAACAAAACAAAATAAGAAAACGTAATAGTAAAGTGGAACGAAGGAAGAGGTGAAGCAACAAATTAGTGAATTAGTGAACCAGTGAAAATTAGCGCTAATGCACACAAAAGCAAGCGCACCTACACATATGAATACATATATATATATATATATATATATATGTATATGCCAGTAAGTGACTACGAAAATGAGCAGAAAGTAGAAATGAATAAATTAACACATTTATGTAACTAACAACGAGCGGCAAACACAAGTCTCGATGACTAATTGCGGTGCACCGCACTTTGAGCTGGTCAAGGAAATGGGCGCGTATGCCGAATTGTCATTATACTTATTATTTGTTTTCGATGGCTGTTGGCACTTGATGACTAACCAATAATTCAGGAAACGATTATAGTTCGTTGTTTACGTATTGTCATAAGGGAATTGGCCGCCTTTCATCACCAGCTCCCAACTATACACACACACTCACACACACACACACACACACACATACACCTCAATATGTGATATGTATAGCAACTATCTTATCAGACAATTGTCCAATGGGGAGAAGTGTGTTTGTCATCGTACTAGCATGATAACGAGTTTATTTTTTGCCATAGTAATCAGATGGCAACAACAAATCCACCTATACGGTAAGTGGTTTGTGTGCGTGTAAGGAAAATGACAAAACGCCCAAAAGAAAGTTGGGAAAATTCAATTTTCCATGGACAGATTTTTATTGCGCTACCGTCTGCTAAGTGGTTCATTGCAACCACAATGCAAATGCGCAAATAATACAATAATACCTGCACACACAGCATATTAGTTGCTTGAAAAGTGATACAATTTAATAAATATATATTACACCCACTCACATTGACACACACACAAACCCCCCATACGTTACACGACCGCTTTTTTGTCATTCACTCACCGATTCGCTGTCCAATAGGTGTTGAAAAAACATTGCCCAGAGCGCCAACGTTGAAGAATGAAGCCATTTTGGTGCACTGACTTTTGTATTATACGTATTTGTTTTATTTATATTTATGCACTAGTAAAGAGCGCAAATGTTTATGCGTTTACATCTGCTGCACTGGTCATGCAGAGTGACCGCAATCAATATAACTGAAAATACCAACTCTTTAGTTATGAGATGCCAACTTAATGTGAGTGAAAATATGCGCGCAGCTAACTTCACGTGAGCGGCAGATTGCGCGCAGCTAAGTTCGCATGGGGCTGTCAGCTAAATGTAGCAAGTGGACAGTATCGTTGAGCGAATAGAGATTCAAAAGAGAATCGACAGTCGGAAGAAACACGAGGGAAGGAATTGTCATTATTTTTCTAAAATCAACTTTTCGCTCGGAAATTATGCAAAAACAACTTATAATATCGTAATGTATAGTTTGCAAATAAATTACGACAGTCGTTTTCATGTTTCCTATCTGGCATTCAACAGAATTACGGATAAAATAGCATAAAACGAAAAAAAAAGCGTGTGTGATTGTGTTAGTGTGCGTGCGTCGGTTTGGCTGCTTGGTGTGTTGGCCGAAAACAGTAAAACGAAAACTGAAGACAAGAAAAAAATATAAGAAAAGAATAAAAATACGCACATAGCAGTCGCGCGGGCAACGTACGTTTAACGTTATTGAAGGACGACGAGCGGTCGCTGAACGGACGCTGGCTGTGGCAGCCGTAAGAAAAACGTGTGAAGTTGTCGACCGGACGGAGGATTTGAAAGATTGCGCAAATGTACAACAGCTAGCTGTAAAGCGGGTTCGCGCGTGTGTGTGTTGATGCGTGTCTGGGTCCGAGTCCGCGCAACACGCCCGCCCACGCCACATAACAGAACCAACAGCAACAAACAAAAACGAATCGAATGCTTTCATTTCCTTTTTGCCGCTCCCCTCATCGTCCCGCTAAAAGCGATTTGATTTAACGCTATCTCCTGTTCCCACCATACCATACCACCAACCCCGCCCCGCCCAACTTAACTTGACGTCCATTATCAGTGTTTCGAGAGAACGCAGCATAAAATCCTTCAAAATTCCACCACAAACGCCTACCAGTGCGAGCGCCATGCCCGTCTCGTTGGCTGTGTGCGAAACAGCAAATGTGGTCAATGCCGCACTGCGGGAATCGCTTGGCGGCGGCGGCTGTGTTGCAGCATCTGCAGCTGGCCGATCTGGTTCCGGCTCTGGTTCAAGTTCCGCCGCTGCCGCTGCTGCTTCTGCAGATGAAGCCAAAATTGGCGACGCTTCTGCCACGGATAACTTGCAGAGCCAAATTGTGGCAAATGCCAAGCGCATATTGCTAGCAAAAATCGAATACGAGGAGGTGGAGAATTACCATGAATCCGTTTTGGCCAAACTTAAAACAAAATACATTGTCATCAAGCCGGATAACAATGGAGCTGTCAACTGTAGTTACAAAACTAACGGTAATAACGCAGGAAAACCGCTCAGCTCCAACGGGCATGGTAAGTGTCTCATTTTCTGTTTGTATGCATGTGTGTGCACAAAATTACATAAAGTCGTCGTATGTGTGTTTGATGTTTATTTTGCCATATTCGGTAAAAAATCACGTGTGAACGGGTCAACATAATTTTCTGCCTGCAGCATTTATGAGCTCCAAAGACGACGTAAACGACTCTGTGGCTGTGCATGTATGTGTGTGAAAACTGGACTGGGTGTACATGGTAGTCATATATAAACAGAATGCAAAGAATAGCATGGCAAGCAAAACAAGTACAAGATCGAAAAGAGTAAGTTGAATAGGCAGCGACGACAGCAGCGGCAGCGACAGCGACTGCAGCAGCGAGCCCACTACAAATTTTTACTACTGTCTAGTTCTGAATCACATAGCAGAAGCAGAAAAAAAACGTGCCGCCGTCGGCAAACACTTTTACACGCGGTCGTTCATTCTTGACTATTCGCACTCACACAAGTTCTCCGCTCGTGTGTTATCGCTCGCACTCATTGTGCCCAAACTGGCGGTAAAAATTTTTTTCGGTAACTGCAATAGCTGAGTTTTTACTCATTTATTTTCTCGATTCTTAGCAAATGTTTTGAATGAGCGCACATGCATACATACATATACATACGTACATACATATGTGCATATGTATATTTACGCGTGTTTATCAGTGTGTGTTATTCATGCACATTGTCGTACAGGCGTTGCGAATCATTCGCGCAAAGCAGGAAGTAAAACAAAGGCGCAAGACAATGCAGAGAAATGGTCAAAGACTTCTCTGCTCTGGCCATGTTGTTTTGCCAGCAGAAGCAGCAGCAGCAGCAACAACAACATACATATGAAGAGACGCCTACAACAACAGCCATTGTTGGTCCGCGCCAAAGTTGTGCCATTTGCACAACGAGCTGTCTAAAATTCAGTTGGCAACACTGAACGTAACCGTAGAACGTGCAATTTGCATGTGCTGAAACGAGACGACAATACTTGTCGACGCTTTGTATAGTGGTGACTGTTCTTTTTCTCATTTCTTTTTATAAAGCTAACGAGTACGCTCGCTGTTATCAACACAACACAAACACAAAGACACAGGTGAAAACTTATATGTGTACATAAATATATATATATAAATATATATGTATATGTATGTGTATGTTTTTGTGTGTGCGCGTGTATGTGGTGCTCGCTGCCTTCGATAGTATTGGGTCCGTCATATTCGTTTTAATTTTAGTATTCAAGCTAATTTTCGTGCGCCACAACTGGGATTCATTCAATGTATTATAATGACTGTGCTAATTGCGGATAGCAGCTTCATACTGTGGCTGCTCTATAAATTGGCGTTGTTGCCTTGCCTGCTGCTAGTGGTGCGACTCTTTCGACATGTGTTAATGCCCAGGCACAAATTTGCTGTTTCATTCACAGACAGTACTAATGGTGTGAACGGCAGCTGCGCTGCCACTGTGAATGGCAATCGTAAACAGACAGTGGAGCAGTCCAATCAGAACTCCACTACGAATCCCAATGAGTTGCCCAAGCCCAAACGGGTGCTCTATCCTCGCGAAAACATCCGCATTGGATGGAAACAATCGGAGAGAAAGTGGCAAGTGGGAGCTGGACTGCTGAATGTTGGCAATACGTGTTACCTCAATTCGACGCTGCAGGCTCTCTTTCATATACCAGCGCTGGCCAACTGGCTCGTCTCGGAGACGGCGCATTTGGAGAACTGCAACATTGGCGAATCCTGCGGTGGAGGTGGCTGCATTATCTGTGCAATGGCCAAGACCTTGCAGACAACACAATCTAATCAGTCGGCGGTTCGACCATTTCTTATCTACACAAAGCTAAGGCAAATATGCAAACACATGGTCGTTGGTCGACAAGAGGATGCCCATGAATTTTTGCGCTTCTTGGTCGAGGCCATGGAGAAGGCGTATCTGATGCGTTTTCGCAATTACAAAGAACTTGATCAGCTGGTGAAGGAGACGACGCCGTTGAGCCAAATCTTCGGTGGCTATTTGCGTAGCGAGGTGCGCTGCCTCAGTTGCAATCATGTCTCGATTACGTTTCAACATTTCCAAGATCTGTTGCTGGACATACGCAAGGCGGATACCCTGGAGGAGGCCTTCGATGGATACTTTTCACGTGAGCGTCTCGAAGACATGGGCTATAAGTGCGAGGGCTGCAAGAAGAAGGTGAGTTCACAGTGCTAAAGATTCTCGATGCCAGTATTTTAATTTGAATTTTATTTTTGATTCTTATTCTTCTCAAGGTCTCTGCTACTAAACAGTTTAGCTTGGAGCGTGCTCCAATTACTCTCTGCATCCAATTGAAGCGCTTCTCAATGATGGGCAATAAGCTGACCAAACAGATTAGCTTCAAGCAACGCATTGACCTCAGTCGGTTCGCAGCACGCAGCCCAACAGCCGCAGCCCAGCCTTTGAGCTATCGTCTGGTATCGATGGTCACCCACTTGGGCGTCTCTCAGCATTGTGGACATTACACGGCCATAGGGCTTACGGAGGCAGGAAGCTATTACAACTTTGATGACAGCTATGTTCGGCCCATTGCCATGCAAAGCGTCTGCAATACAAATGCGTACATCATGTTCTACGAGTTGGACGTGGCCAGTAGCTGTATTAACAACAGTAGCAACTGCAACACTGCGGTGCCCAAGCTAAACGGACTGCGTCTCACCAATGGACAGCATAGTCCGGCGGCAGCTTCTGTTGCTGTGGCAGCGACGGCCACGTCAGCGTCCGCTTCTGCTGTGTCACCGCGTTTCATTGGACCACAGCTCCCCAATGGCTATGCCAATAATAATGGTCATGCACTTACTGGTGTTAAGACCTCAATTCAGTTCAAGTCAACGCAGAAGCAGCCCCAGCAGCCGCAACAGCAAAACGGCCTCCCAGTGGGCGCTAATAAATTTCAGGAGTCTGCGCAATCGAAGCATACACTGGCTGGGGCATTGCATAAGGGAGAAAGCGCAGCAAATGCAAATGCAAATGCGAGTTCTAACAAAAGTTCCTGCAACAATTTGACAACCAACAGCCAACACCAGCAACAACATATTCTGCCAATTTCATCCGATGAGGAGGAGGAGGACAGTGACGATGATGTGGATGTGAAAGCCAACACAGCGCCACAGCTGCCCAGCATGCCCAAGATGTTTGAAGATAGCGAGAGCGTTGCACAAACTGCCAAGTTGAAGCCAAAGACGCCACTCAAGAGCCTGGTGCCGTATGAGTCCGCTTCTGAGGAAGAGCAGGAACAGCAGCAACAGCAGCAACAGCAGCAACATCAGCAGTTGATAGTGCCACAGCAGGTGCCTAACCCTCGCAAGCGACGCAGTAACGCCGATTCTAGTGAATCAGAGGAAGAGCCACCAACAATACTGCGCAATGGACACGCCAAGACAAATGGCAATGAGTCCAACGTCAACACCAACACCAACAGCAGCAGCAGCAGCAAATACAACAAGTCCGCCTCAAATGCCTCGTCGGCCAATGTTAACAACAACAAACAAAAGACTGATGCCATAGACGAGATATTTAAAAGTTTAAACAGTTACAAAAACAAACACAGATCCACAGTGGGCTCAACCGATGATGATGATAGGTTGGATGAGCATCAGGTCGCAAAAAAGCTGAGTAATTCCTCCAGCTTGGTCAGCAATAATAGCTGGCAGTCACAAAATGGCAAAGCGCCGCCATCGCCAAAGACGCCGCCCTCGCCAGCGGTGATCAAAACGAAGACTGGCATTTGGCAAGTAACGCGTACTGATGATAACGATGATGATGATGATGATGAGGACGATGATGTTGATCAGGATGATGATGACGACGAAGTCGTTGTGGTGGAAGAGCCATCAGCGAGCGCCACAACAAAAAATCTCAATAATCCATTTGCCGCCAGCAAAGCCTCTTCAGCAGATTCCACACCTGTAGCCAAGCGCCAGAAGTTATTAAATGGCAGCGCCAAGCCGCCCCAGACTCAGCGCATTGGTAATGGCTATCAAAGCGAGACTATGGCTAATGGCAATGCCGTCAACGAGCTGTTAAAGCAGACCCATCGTGGTTATGGCAGTTCGGTGCTCAGTTGGAATGGCAAACCCTCGGAGGTGGACAAAGAGGTAAGTGTCAGAGCGCACCCGCTTTCTTAAAATGCATTGCTCCCAATTAGCTTGTAGTTTGGCTTTAGTTGTAGTTAAAGATGCGTTGTCTTTACTACAATAATCGAGTGAGTTGAAAATGGCTATCGATAGCCACTAAACGATACGCAGCGAAATCTATCATCGAAGAAGTAGTAAAGACAGCGCATTTTTTGAAAGATTTCGTTAGACTTATATTTGTTCCTTTGTCCTCCTGCTTGTATATATATTTTGGTGATTGTTTTCTTTTGCTTTTATTTGTAAATACTGAATACATGATATTTTTTGTTTCTGTTTTACGAAAATTGTTTTGTAATTTTGCATTTGTTTTCACCGTTTTACCCCACATTCATATAGACTTTTGATTTGGTTTGTGAGAAACGGATAGCTGGTTACGGCGATACGGATGGGCATGTCGGCGTCAACAGTAACAGTAACATTAACAGTAACAAGAACACCAACAGCAGCAGCAGCAGCAGCTCGACGGCTCTACCCGAACAATTGTTTTAGCCGCTTGCATATCTCAATTCTTTCCCATTTACCACAATCTGTGATTGTGTTGAAGTCTCCATGCTGCGTGTGGATACTTCAATGCGCCTAATACTCCCCCACCCAAAACCTGTTTCATGAACACCGTCGAAATCCTAGTGCCCAATAGGTAAAACTGCTGTTGTAGCTATCCACCATTTAATCCTCCATCTAATCAATGAAGCTTATGATTTGACGGCCAATTTGATTTCCGTTATCATCATAAATTCAACCGTTCCAGTTACCGTTTTACCAAATTAATTGTTACATAAATGAAACTATTTATTAAGAGCCTTCAGTGCCATAATCATTTCGCATTTGAATATTTATTTTATTAGCCATTATAAATATCGATGTGTGTTATCGATAGATCGTTCTATGGCTTTAGATTTATAAATCGCATGGAAATTGTGCTTGTTACCTCATCTGCATAAGCTTCATTGCCAGCCACCCACTCCAAGAGGCAAACATACACGTATTGAATTAATCGACATTTTTTCAATTTTGCATCTTTTTGTCTTTAGTTGCTGCAGGAGGCTCGCGAGCAGCGGAAGCGTGATGCGGAAGATGATGATGAGAATGAAATGGACCGTGGACGTCAGCGCAAGGTTAAATCAGCGTCAGTTAAATGTAATAATGGCACACCCGGCTACAATCCATTCCAGGAGTTTGAGAGTCAGAAGCGCTGGAACGGCAACAAGTCCTCTGGCTCTTTTCCCCGTTTCTATCAAAATTATCGACAAAACTTTCAGCAGCGCAACAAATTCAAATATAATCGATTTGGCGGCGGTGGCGCCAAGTTTCAGCAACAGCGTGCCTTGCAACGCCATCTGGCGTCCGGTGGCGGCTTCACGCGCCGCCAACACCAATCGACAGGCCATCAACAACAGCAACAGCAGCAGCAATCGTAACTGGCCGTTGGTGAATGCGTTGCAATAGTTGTTGCCGCTGTGGACGTGGCCCAGCAGCTGAGAAGCGGGTTCGCTTGGATTTTACACGAGTTTTGTAAACATTTTTTAACTGCTGATGCATATATTAGGACTAGGACATGTAAGCTATAAGCTAGATCAACCTCTACCAACTTTAATTTGTAAACGTGTTTGGCATTTTATTTATTGTGTTTATTTTTAAATGAAAATTTCGGAATATACATGATTTAAACCTAATAATGTTGCAGGGGATGTAAATATTTTCAAAAAATGTTGCTACTCCTACAAGAAAACAAAAAAGTAAAAAAAAAGCAAAAACAAACAATTATGCCTAAAAAACCAAAAGAAAATTTTAAAGAGGAAAATAAGGAAAAAACACGTAACACATATTGATGTAAACCTTATAAGAAATGCAAAATTATATAAAAAACAGAAACAATATATTTAAGAAACTAACAAGAAACAAACTTTGTAAATATTATATATTAAACAATGAGAGTGTAGATTAAACATCGATTTAAGTTAAATGGCGCACGGAATGGAGACTTCGGTTGAACGCCATTTTTATCTATAGCATTAGCGGCAATATTCGATTGCTAGTGTTAAATATAACCCAAAATATAAATAAAAACATGTTGGATATATATGATACAAACAAACAAAAAAAAGGAAACACACACATTTACGTATAAATTAGGCATATGAACAAAGAAAACGGCCGGCGCCGGCGAATTAGCAAAATTATATTATTCAGTTTATTTTGATCAATTTAGTGTAATAGTAAATAAACCGTAAAACAAAAAAGAATAACTATACATTATTATATATTATAATTATAGTAAATTATCGTTTTGGCTAACGCTAATCGCCGCCGCCTCCGCTTCGTTTGCGTCGTAGTTCCTTCTTGTTCATTAGACGTCCTTTGCGATAGCGCGTCTCTCCGCCGGCTGTTGATTTACCGTGTTTCAGCTTCTTCCTAAGATGCTTGGGCACGCTCTTGATGGTGTTGTACTTATTCCGTTTCGTCTTTTGGAAATTAGCCTTCTTGTCGATGCGCTCTTTTTGCTTAAACATTTTGCTCTTTTTTATTTTATTTAGAGTTTTCGTTTTCATCAGTTTGTTTAGCTCCTTTTTACTTCTGATATCTACATCGGCAGTGTTGTTGCCTGTTTCTTCGTCTTCAGTATCGGTAGCCGCCTTAGATTTGCGTTTGGCATTGACATCGAAATCCATACCGGGTATGACATTAGTGCGATTCTCGTCCTCATCTTCGCTCTCTTTAGGTGCGTCCTCTTCGCTCTCATCAGCCATGTTTGCACCAAGCATATTTCTCTGAGCAGCTAAATCATTCGTGGTCAGCTCCACAATTTTAACTTGGACTTCATCGTCTTCATAGGCTTCAGTTTGCTGTGTGCCCTCAAGCTTGTCCTCGTCAGTAAGCTCTCGCAGGGGTTCAAACGATTTTTTAAGATGTTTGAAACCATCTTTCACCTCCTTACGTATACGTTTATGTTCCTCTTTGAGATTGCGTTCCAATTCCGCCTTTGCTTTACTGCGGCGTTCATTTTTTCGCTTTTGGAAGCCAGTTAAAAATTCTCTGTTTTGTATGTGTCAAGTTATTAAGCATGTTTTGACTAATATATATTGTCTGCTACACTCACCTGCGTTTTTTTGGATCAAATACAATTTCTACCTTCTTCTTTGTGCGCACCATCTTAATTTGATTTAAAGTTTTTCAAAGACCTCGTTGTTTACGTTTGGACAGGCCACATGTTGGTTAACAAACGCAATTTTAGACTCCCATTGGCTTTGCTTTTTGCGTCTGTTAACGCACATATGAGTCGATCACATTTTGCTTAACTGTTATACACATTATCATGCTGTTAAAGTCCTGCTGTAAATAGTAATTCAAATTTCAAAACTCAAATTTTCATCTTTTTGTATTTATTGTCTATATTCAATATACGAACTTACTCGTTCGTTTCAGTGTAATATTTATTGCAATTAAATTGATAATTTTATGATAGTTTTCTTTATAATTTTGCGGCTTTTACAAATCGCTTTTCGTATATATATCACATGCTTATATGTATTATCTTTTACAATTTGGATTACTTTATAAAAACAAAGTTTAGTTTTAACAAGTTCTTATAAAGAAGCGTTAACATTATACAATCGTTGGGCCTAACAGCTAGGGATATTCTTGTTACTACAAACTAAACTCTATATAACGATATATTCATTAGACAAATGTATGCGTTGCCTTTTCTTGTAACTTTAGCATAAATTCATAAATCTTTTACAATTTGGATTACTTTATAAAAACAAAGTTTAGTTTCAACAAGTTCTTCTAAAGAAGCGTTAACATTATACAATCCTTGGACCTAACAACTATGGATATTCTTGACACTACAAACTAAGCTCTGTATAACGATATATTCTTTTGACATGTGTATGGGTTGCCTTATCTTTTCTTTTCTTTTCTTGTAACTGTTGCATAAATTCATTACGTTTCAATCTGGAGGATCAATCATCAATCTCATCAACATCTAATGTAAACAGTTTTTTACCCCGAAACGAAGACGTTTCCAATACTTTTGAGGTGGAGAGTTTCGTAAAAGAGCTGTTCTTATCTACCGATAATAAATTGCTCTTCTCTACTTGTGTCTTACGTGCTGAAGAACTGTAGTATAAGAGAATAAAAAAATCAATTTACTTTTTAATATAAGAGTACAAATATTTTATAAGAGTGAGCTACTTGCCTTCTTTGTCGATTGGCCGTCAGGTGATTGTGATTTATCGGAGTCGAATTCACAAGGTTCTCTCGTCCACGGGCCGGTGACGTGCCGTGCTGTGATGAATCCATATCCATAGCTAATAGAAAATCTGAGATATAACAATCTCGATTGCCAATGGGCGTTGATCCCAATAATTGTAATTCTAATCGTGGTACACCGGATGTGGCACAGGTGGATGGTGATGAGGGCGCAGCGGTTGCTGTATTGCCATTATACATCGAAGTCTGCGGTGATGTAATGGGCTTGTACAGATGCAACATTTCTAGTATGTAGAATAAACAACGATACGCTGCCGTCTTCAGATTGCACATTTTTAACCAAAAAGCGCGGCGCGACTGACGAAAACATTTTGACTAGAAATTGGAATATATACTTTTTAATATATATACTAATAAATAATTTCAATGGGCACCTACCAGGAGTTTAAATGTGACCATGGATTTCTCCTGCTTCTGCATTCGCAGCAGACGAGGATGCGATAAAAGCTGCTCCGTAGTCGATCGTTGCCGTGGATCCGGCGACATCATGCATTTAATCACCTGCTGCAGCTCCACTGAAATTTCTGCAAAAACAAATAGTTTTTATATATATTTCAATATGTTTGGAAATGGAATTGAAGTACTCACTGCTGATGAACTCTTCGGGCAATTTGCCCTGCCGCAGCTCATGCCACAACGGCCCATTGGATGGCAAGTCCATGTAGCATGATAGTTCCAGCATTGCGATGCCCAGGCTAAAGATGTCTGCAGCTTTGGAGAAATGTCCTTGCAGTATTTCGGGCGCCATGTAACGCGAGTCACCCTCTGTTGCCTGATGGTTGTTCGCCTTGTCCACATCGATGACCAGCCCAAAGTCCGCCAGCTTGCATGTGTCGTCATCATCGATCAGCACATTTTCAAGTTTAATGTCCAAGTGTATGAGATTGCGATCGTGCAGCGACTTCAAGCCACGCAACAGGTCTAATAATATATGCCAGATACGATCCTCTGGAATATGTCTACAACGATATAAATACTGTTCCAAGCTTTCGCGGCAAAGCTCCATTTGCATGAATAGCCGATCACACTGCTCCCAAGCGCGTATGAAACGTATACAATTCTCATGTCCAGAGAACTCCTCGTATCGACGTACTTCCTCCAGTCGCTCAGCTCGATATTGTTCGCCACGGAACAATTGCTTGGAGATTTTGACCGCATACAGCCGGCTGTCAGAGCGATCTCGAACCTGGAACACCTCACCAAAGGAACCTTCGCCCAGCTTCGTCAGACGCTCAAAACACTGCTCGAAGTGGCTCATGTTGGAGGATGTCGTGGACATGGACATAGATGACGTAGCCGCAGCCGCAGCAACGTTTGGCGACGCTGGCAATATACCGGCATCCGAGCACTCTGATCCGCCACGAAACGAAATCGCATGCGCTATTTGAGAGCAGTTGGCACTGCACGATCCCGACGATAGACTCCGATTTAAATTGTTATTCTCAACTGCAATGTAACGCGCTTTCACTTTGGGCGGTCGAAATCGGTTGCTGTCGAAGTGTCCATTGAACTGCAACAAACAAAGAAATTTTTAGATCGAGATGTTGAAGGGCGTGAAAAACTGAATGCTTCATTGCCTACTGTTGTAGTTGTTGCTACTTACCTGTTTGTGCCGGTGCTTATCATCGTTTATAATCTCCGGCAACGGCAATTGTTGCTTGTCCATGTTGTTTCTGTTTTATTGAATTTAGTTTCTTATGTTATAGTTGAACAATTCGGGAACTGAACTTATGAACGAGTTCGTTCGCACGAGGAGCTTCAATTTAGTTTATACGTGTCAAAATAAGTATTTCACGAAGAAGTGAAATGCAGACAATTACAACATTTTAATATTGTATTAAAAGATAAACAAGCAAAATTTGCAATGCTTATCTTTAAATTGTGTATACAATTAGTTTACCAAACAAACAATTGGCAGGAAAATATTTTTTATCCATTTTAGCGTTGCCACATGATTTTAATTATCATTTCTATATTAAACGGCGGCGCGTCGATAGACGACAAGTGTGGTTCGATTTTGCCGATGATAAATATTATCGTATCGCTTAGTCCATAAAAACAACGCGCAGTTATAGTCTTTAAACAAATGCAACATGATGCTTGGCAAAAGCATTGATAGGTAAATATTCGAGACCTATACAGAAACAGGTAAAAGCAGCAAAGACCCAGTTTCAAAAAGATTGCACCCTACAATCGTCACTAAGTTATGCAATTTGCGATGCGGTTTCGTTTTGTGTATAAGTATGTAATTGTATTGGACACACATCTGTATGCACATTTGTGTATAAGTGTGACCATATTCAGCTACAATATAAATACTGATTAAACACAATCGATTTCCGTTATGATCTACAAAATTCGAAAATTAATTCTTGCGCTTTTAAATAAGTTGATAAAATATGATATACAAGAATTTGTTGTAAATATATACATATTTTAAATACAGCACAGGCAAGCAGCCAACATTTCATGTTATACGCGAGGTCTACGACAGTTCAAATGCACACGAACGATTTGAAGCAGAGCTGGAAAAGGCGCTGGAAGCCAAAGTAGATTTCATTATCATCGAGCCACCACGATTAGGCGATGAGACTGGTAAGTATCTGATTTACTTAATGTTTTGTTAATTTATTAATTTTTTTTTTTATAAATCCAGGTCGCTGGATATGGGTGGGCAACTGCCTCCATAAGACTGCAGTGACAACTGGTATTGTTTCCTTTTTATCTAGTTTGTTGTGGTTCGACCGTCCAGTGATTACGGCTCCCATTTGTGCGATGTCGCTTTTCTGTACCGGATTGTATACAGTATCCTGGAATTATGATCCTTGCTGCCAATATCAGGTATCTTAAATTTGATTTTATTTCATCGTATGTATATTGATATATCAATATTTTTTAGGTGGAGGAGAACAATGAAGTCGCATTAAACAAGCTGCCGCTGACAGATGTGTCCTCGCCTGTGATCTTGGGCTATGCGCCCAACACTCAATCCAAATACTTGCATCGTGGCATTACCTTCTTATCGGCCGCTTTGTTTGCCTGGCAGATATGGCGATCATTTAAGTAGACGAAAAACACTCTGTATGGGATAAGTCAGCCACAGTCGATGCAGTCGGCAATTAAGCGGCGCACGTAATCTTGAACTTGACCCCAAGTATTTGGTTTTATAAGTTAAACGCTGTGGCGTATGCATTTCTTTTAGAATTTCGATAACTTACGTTTTCCTAGTTAAATTTTAAAATGGTTCAAAGTCCGAAATATCTATGAATGTGTCTCTATAGTTGTGCATGTTTTTGGCAGCTATTAACTCGCGCTTGCATTATAAATGAATGACACATATTTATGTTCTAGTATTTAATGCCCTTAAAAGTCTTAAGCCAATGATTGTTCAAGTGAAGCACTGTACAAATAATTGAGCAAAATTACTTTGTGTGTGTGTAAAAATAATAGTTATTGTTATTAGTATAGAGAAAAAGAAAATTAAAAGCAGTGCAAGAAACTAAATAAAGTCATACAAAATTGTCCATAAATATTTGCATATCAATGTATTTATATGTATATTAAATATTTGCTGTCCATGATGAAAGCAATTGCCGTTGCGTATGTAATCTAACTACTACATACATACGTATGTACATATATGTATGCAATAGCCTCTACACTCACACACATATAGACTGAGGGCGAGCGTACATGGACATGTGTTTGTCAGTGTATGTATGTGTGTGTGCTATAGAACAGCTGTAATGAAACGTCATGCGGGCTGCGGCTGCAGTGCGTTACTCAGTCAGCTTGCTGAAGCCACCGCGGGCTCTTCTTTGTGCAATTACGATTAAACACGATCATTCCCAACAGAGTCCAGTGTGAGCCCGCCATTGTGCTGGACTGCTGCGAGTCTCATGGAAGTCCATCAGAATGTGGGTAGGTGACGGCCACGGCACGCCACGCCACATGTGAAGAGATTCCCTATATTTTTTTATGGGGGCTATTCCCGTGCACACGGCCTGAGTCAGCTTTGCAGCTACTAAATAAGCGAACAACTTGTGCCATTGATCTTATCGTTTCGGGCTGTTGTTGTTGTATTTTATTTTTATCGCATATTTATTTGTTGTTTGTCTGAATTTTCGCATAATCATAGCGCATGCGAGTGTTGATGGTGGCCCAAATTCCAGCTACACAGGCTCAAGTGGCGATTACCAGCCTACTGAGATTTATATGGAGCACAGCGAGCGAACTCCTCTGCTGCCCAGTGCCAGATCATCAACATCCGCTGCTGGCTCGCCTCCAGCCATATACACAAAGGAATGCATCAATTGGCGCACCATTGGCCTGCTCTTGATGTTTATCAGCGCCCTGGTGCTGGCTACCTATCTGCTCTGGCAACAAAGTAAGTGCTGTGACAGTCTTTACTGTACAGCTGTGTTCAATAACCGCCGTTATAAATAAATGCGAATATATAAATCTCTGGGAGTCGTTGTTAGTACTTAACTGTAGTCTGAGTCATTTAGGCATTCCATTTAGTCAACAACTAAGTTTCCATAGCAGAAGCCTTGCAGCAGCAGGCAGAATATATATAATATAATATTAAGTTAAAGCTGCTGGAAGGGTTTAGAGTATCGCCTAGGCAAGCTGCCTTAATTCTGATTAGTAATTGGGATTTTATAAATATAATATATATATTTGATATAGCCACAGTTTGAGAGTCACTGATAAAGGCCACAGAATGTCAACTGAAAACAAATAACTTTAGTTACGCTGAAAGAACTAAATTATACATTTGATATACATACATACATATATATATATATATATAGATATATATGATATATATATATATATATATTCAACTTGAATAATCATTCATAAATACTTGCAGCATCTGCTCTACCGAATTATGGCTACAAATTGAATCTGATCAGACATGATATATGGAGTGGCGCGAATCTGAATGATCTGGCGCCGCTGGAGGCCGACAAAGTGGTTAATGTTTTCATAACGCACACGGCGAGCGCAGAGTGCAGCGAGAACTGCGCGAGTCTGCTGCATGGCTTGCAGGTGAGTCACAGGTGCAAGTCATATATATTCGTATTGCATAACTTTCACCTGCAGCGCAAGCATTTCGGCGAGCTGCCATTCAATTTTCTCTTGGCCGGCGACTGTGAGACGTACGAGGCGCGCGGCTGGCAGTATGCGAGCAGCTTTGCCGAGCTGCCGCAGACGAGCTCGCTGGTGTTGGCCTTTGTCGGGGACTTCAGTCAGTGGCTGCCAAGCTTGTGTCAGCTGCAGATGGCTCGGGCGCTGCTCTGGGAGTCGCAGCGGCGTCTGAAGCTGCAGCCCAGCTATCAGCTCTTTGTGCTGCGCAATGTGAGCCGCAGCGTGTTCGATGCGGATGCACTGCACCGGCAGCTGCAGCGCTGGCCATTGTATGCCGGCCAGCTGGAAGTGAAGTAATAAGGCGCCCCTCGTTTTGTTCTCCTTTTTTTTTTTTTTGGTTTTATTTTTTATTGTACGCCACACACAAAATATAGTATACAAAAGAAGCTCAGGATTATTAAAGCGGGGTGCCACCGAAAAGCGAAAGCGAGTGCCCGCTCCCAGCCCAGCGGATCATTAGCCATTAGCCGGCCGGGAAGATGAGCCAACAACATAGCGAAGCGCTGCGTGTGCCAAATTACATATTAAGGATAGTGCCTATAGCTAAATCTTATATATATACAATCTAATAGCGTAAGAGCCATTGGATCGGGCATCCGGTGCATCGGCCTAGTCGAACTCCAGTTTCCGAAAACTGCCCTCGATGGACTCGATCTGTGAGACGAAATTGGTGCCCGTGCTGGTCTTCTCGGAATTGTAGCTGCTGCGTCGCTGTATGCCACGATCTGAGAGCAACGTGCCCTGATCGAGGGCTAGCACCAGATCGCGTTTGCCAGCCAGCTCCAGTTTCCACAGTTCGATCATCTCACGCATGGGCATCGAGCCGCCCATCTCTTGGGGCAGGCACTCGGGATCGACGCTCTTCATCAGCTCCTTGTCGCTGCCGTAGATGTTGAGACGATTTTTCATCTTCGAGCTGACGCGATTCTTCACGAAGTCAATCAGCCATTTCAGCGTGGAGGGCACATTGATCAGATGAATCTCCTTGTGGCGCATGGGCAGCGATTGTTCGCCCCATTTGAAGACGCGCGCAAACTCTGTGGGATTCCAGTTGGTCACATGCGCCGTGGTGACGCCCGCAAAGTCGCCGACATGACTGAGGCCCGTGATTTGCGTCTCCTGATCCTCCATCAGGCACTCGTAGGTGAGAAAATGCGCCTTTGCCTGATCGCTGCTTGTGTGAAACTTTGGATTCAAACCTTTGGCATTGATGATCACCACGCGCCGGCCGTGCTTGTCCCTCTTGGGCGCCGCGAATATGTAACCCTGTTCGATGAGGTGGCTCATGCGCGGCTCCAGAAAGTCCAGCTTGGTGGCCATGTGTGGAAAGGTGCGACGAATGTTCAGATACTTGAGCAGCGTCTGCTCTGCCATCGGCACACTGAACTTTTTGGCGCGCAGAAAGCGCAACAGGAAGGTATCATCGCAGCGCACATTCTGCAGATCCTCGTTCTTTAGCACCCAGTTGCGCAGCTGCTCGAGACTCTGCTCCCGCGTGCACTTGTCCTCGCGCAGCTCTCGCTTGGCAATCTTCAGCAATGATTCCGACAGCAGCGAGACATCGCTCTCCTCCAGTACCTTGGTCTCCTTCATTGCGGCTCGACTTTCGCTTCAGCTGTGCTATGAGGCGGATGCGGAATCTTGAGAGAGAGGAAGAGAGAGACAGTGGAAAAGGGAGTTGAATTATTGTAGAAATTTTTTAAAAACCAGTTAAAATTTACTTAAAAACTTTTATTGTTTTTAGTTTTAATTAACTTGACCAGAGACTGCAATCAATTGTCTTATCACGATCTTAATATATCTGCCCCAATTTCATTATTTTACTCACAGATGTCCATCAGCTAATCAACTCTAAACATTGTTTTGCCTGAAGACAATCCAAGACTATTCACAAGGGCCAGAAATCGGTTCAAGGTCTTGGCTCAAGGCTCAATTGGCAAATATTTGCTAATTATGCCTAAAAACTAAAATAATATATAAATACACAAATATATATGTAGCTTTATCTATCTGCAGATAAATAGAAACTGAGTCTGATTCAGCTTCAGCTTTAGCTTTACATATGTAAATTATTATTTTCTTGCTAGACAATAAATTCAAATCATATTATGAGATGAGCAAAAAAAAAAACAAAAAAAAAAACAAAAAAATAAAACAAAAATACGCGAATTGGTTCAAGTTCAAAAACGGTTTACTGAAAGCAGGTCAAGCTAGATACAGTATATATATTTATACGTATTTATTTTTACTCTTTTTTTTTAAGCACTTCGCACTCGAGTCGTTGTCCCCGCCATAAGAAAGAGTTCAACTGTTTCTATGTTTGCAGCTGCGTTTTTTCGCCATCAGCTTTAGACCTGAGCTTTATTTCAGCCATTGCATAAGATTTTTTGCCTGCTTTTAACATTTTATGTATGTACAAGCGGCGGAATCATGCAGATTCATATAGGCAATTGTACATACATACATGCATACATATCTATTGTGTACCTATGGAAAGCATGACAAACACAGGCACAGGCACAGTCACAGTCACAGAAACAGTCATGCTGCACACTCATAGTCTCTGCTGTAGACAGACTTACTTGTTTTTCTGCACTCCTGTTCACCCACAGCTTATTTAGCTGTGTACATATATTGCTGATATATTTGTTTATTTGTGTATTGCACGATACATATTTGTCTGAACTTTGAGTTATTATAATAAACAGCCACAGCTCTTGCTTGCTATTCCTTTATTTGGTTTCTCTATATACTCTTCTAGACATTTTAATAGGCGAGGCATATCATTAGCTTAAGATCTCTTTTGGGAATTGTGAATTCTGCTTTTTGCTTTAAAGACTTTAATTAATTCAAGGAATTTCTTCAGGCTGTTGATTTCAATATCTCCTACAGTTTTCATAAATTATAAATTTTATTAGATATATTTATTTAGTTTATATTTATCCATTATGATATTAATTATATCTTTGAGGTGTTTTCATAAATTATATATATATGTATATATACATATATTTTTTTTTTTATTTATTTATTTTATATTTATCTATTTTTATATTAATTATATCTTTTTTTTCGCCCTTTATATTATTTTATTATATTTTATTTTATTATATATATATATTTATATTTATCTAATATTATATTAGCTATATCTGCTTATTCTACATCTCCTCTGTGCCTAGTCAGTTAAACACATATTTCATATATCCCTCAATCTGTCTATACAATGTATTTTTCTATCTTTCCAAACAATTATCTCATATATGAATCTCATATTCACTTCAATATTTTTAGAGCATCTAATCTTCTGCCACTCAATATTTTGCTGTTCTTTTGAGCTTTTTCTCTTGAATTAATTTATTCGCCTGAAAACTTAATATTTGCTTATTTGTTTCGTGTCGTTTCGTTTGGTTTGGTCAAATATGCAAATCACTTGATTCGCCCAGCTGAATGTCCAATGCAAATACTGTGCCATTTAATTGATTCATGCTTGGCGTGGGTTTTTTATGGATTTATGCAATCGTCAAATAAACCTGGCTAAAAGATGCATTTTCAATACAATAAAATAGGGAAAAATTTGCATTTTCTCTTGAGTTTTCATCAGCTGAAAATGTGATTTCGAAAATGCTGTCATTGGGCAACGGCACCGCTCTGGGTTTCAAAATGTTTATTAGGCGCTCGGGGCTTGTCAAGTGGCTGCGGTTGCTGTGGCTGAGCTGCTGCCTATGGCCACTGCGGTTGCGTGGCTCTGTGTGCTGTGCTGGCCACGCTAATACCGAACGGGCATAGAAGACATCAAACCGAAACTTCGACTGCAATTTGCTAATTTCATAAATGTTACTTTTCAATTAATTCTGTTTTGTTTTCTTATTCGCTGAGATTTTGCAATTTTTTATTGCGAATATTTTTCAAGAAGCACAAAAAGCACACACTTACACAATTGAGCTGCAGGATTGGATATCCTTTGCTCTGCTGTTTATATATATATGTGTATATATCCAGTCGATAACTGGCGCGTCGCGTAACGGAACAACTGAGCAGCGCGAGCTCTGAACAACGAATGACGCAAAAGCAACAAAAAGTGGCTTGAAAAAATGTTTAAAGAAATTAACTGGATTATATAATGACCACACAGCGATACACAGAGAGCAGCAACCAGAGTCTGAAGCTGTAGCTGTAGCGGTCCAAAACCGAATCCAAAATGCAATTTGATCGGTTGCTGCGGCTGCTGCTGCTGCTGTTGCTGCTGTTGCTGCTGCATGGCAGCGAACAAGTTTTTTTTTTTATAGAAAACCGAAAGTGCGCAAGTGGACAGGCAAACCTTTTGGCCAGGTTGTTAGCCTGCCCAAGACCAAGTCAACAGCAATCAAAGGTAGCGGCGCAAACTCATGTTGTTGCTGTGCCTGCTGTTGCTGTGGCTGCTGCTGTTGCTGCTGCTGTTGAGTAATCCCAGTCAGTTGGTCAGTCGGTGAGCCATTCAGTCAGTTATTTGGCTGAATAGTTGTCTTAAATCGAGCTGATTTTTTTTTCTTAGCGGTTTTTGCCTTTTCATGCCTTTTTCACTTTGTTTATTTCACTGATTTGTTGAGCTGTAAACATATTAATGATTAGGCTCATTGAAAGACGTCGAAACTCATTGCTCATGGCAAAAATTTGCATTTTCATGGCGCCCATTTCCAACAGCAACAACCAGCAGCTCCAGCTCGCACCTTGAAAATTAAATGCTTTGCTTAAGTTGTTGTTGTTGTTGTTGTTATTTAATGCTAGAGCTAATGATGCTGCTGATGCACCACACAGCAGGGCTGGGAGTAAAAAGCAAATCTCGAAACGTCATCCGCTTGGAAACATGTTTGTTGAGCTCTCCGCATATTATTGTTTGATTGAAATTTGAGTTCGATGTTAGACAATTGCATTAACTGGGCGTTGAGGTCGGGTTTTTATTTTGAAAAGAGGAAAAGCGAAAAGCGTTGGCTATTTTATTGTCATAACCTTTTGTTTCGCGGCCATTTGAAATGGGTTTCGTGTTACACAATATATTATTTATTTAGCATAGCGAGTAGGCAGATCTCCGAATCTCAATTCCAAGAGCCCTTCAAAGTCTAATGAAATTAACATGAAATAAAAAAAAAATGCTCAGTTAAACTGAAATACTAAGCAGTGTTAAAATGATATATCTGTGTTAATTTGAAAGGAATAGGAGCGCGCTTTCAATGTCAATTGATGAACTTTGGTAATTGAAATATCATGCGTTTCTTAAGACTGACTCGTTTGATATATATGTATGTATATCTCAGATAAAAAAACTGCTTTTAATTTAGTTTTGGGTTCACTTGATTCTCACCATTTTTTTTGGCACTTTAAAGTTTTTGTTTAGTTTTAGTTAGTTTTAGTTTTTGTTGTTTCCCCATTTTTTTTTTTTTTCTTACAGGCTACGACCTTCAAGGCAGGTTTCAAAGCAGCTGATCGACCTACTCAACGAATTATAAACATTTTTTTCTGCTTTTTCACACACTTTTGCGCCTTGTGTAATGTGCGCACTCATCGTTGGCACGTTTTTAAATATATATATATATATATATATATATATATATATATATATATATATATATATATATATATATATCTTTAGCCTTTTTTATATACATTTTCGCGCTCATAACGAGTTTACAACAGCAACTTCATCCAATTGCTCCACATGGCCATAAAGATGCCGCCGCTCAAATGTGAACAATAATAGTTTTTAATAAACACATTACAGCGTACTACAGCAACTGAAGCAAGCGGGCCAGCTTTAAAATAGAGACAATAACAATGGCAACAACAAAAGCAATTCGCAACGACTTCAATAAGCCATATAACTTTGCCACTTTTTGTCGAGTTAGGGAAACATTTTTCGAAATGCCACAAGTTTGATTGGCAACCGTTTTTCCCCCAATTTTTTTTTTTTTTTTTTTTTTGTTAGCAATAATTAACATTATAGAAATTTCTGGTCAGTGACTTAATTATATACCCAAAAAGTCTCCAGCTTCTTTTAATTAATGTTAGCTTCTAGCTATATATAAATATCTAGAAAAACATGGTCAAGACAAACTTGATGTTGCCAAAAAGAAAACACAAAAGAAAAAAATGAATTGAGAACGACGAATTTGGCTAAAACAGATTTGCATAGATTTTTGAACATGTGAACTGTAAGTACATAATTTATTATCTCGTTTCAGCAATAGTTGTGGGCGTTTAACGTCCTAACAACAACAACAACAACCACTTCGGTTTACATTTGTGTTTGCTTAAAACGCAAAACATGTTTAATTGGGCGGCATACAACATGGGTAGTTATTGCAAATGTGTACTTGTAAACATTTGGAGTTTGGGTTTAGTTGTTGACATTAGCACTTGCCACTGCACTGTTTGAGTGTTATTGTTGGGTTTCAGCAGTGGTTGCTCAAGATAATGCTAAAGTTTTTTGTCTCTTTTTTTTGTTTTTATTTTTCATACACTTGCAAGAGTGTAATTAAAAAACTTACCTAATTGATTTTAGTTTATAGCTTTTTTTGCGTTAACGCACTAAACGGAAATTCGGCAAAAGACCACAAAACGAAGAAAAAAGCAACAAATCTCACGAAACCGCTTCGAAAACGTCTGAAGCTGACAAAGGTTCGAAGCAGAATCAAACAAAAGCGAACAAATCGCCAACGTAAAGTACAATAAGCTTGGCTTGCTCGCTTGGTCAACAGCAGAGTAGGATTTATGGCTTTTATTTTGATGTTTCTTTTTATATTTTCCTTAAACTTTTATTATTTTTAGCATAATAGACAATTGCAATGTTTAATTGATCTCCAAGATCTATGCAACTACATGCACATTCATAAAATTCAAACTGGCGCGTGAGCTAGTGAAAATATGCGCATCGATAGGTCGTGATTTGACTATCGAAGTTAATTAAAAACTCGTGTCTCTCTCTTAGTGCTGCATAGCTCGTAATCGAGCTTTCTGCGCTCTTTTACAGCACTGTTATTTAAATGTGAAAACAAAAGACGGGCTTATTTTGTCTGAGTGGTTGGCTTTTCTGTATTTTCTATATTTTCTTATAAATAAATAATAAATATATACATAGTTTAAAGCTTTTATAAAGATAGTCTGAAATTATAGTTATACATTAATATGCTGCTTACAATTAAAATTATAGCATACAAATCACAGTTGGTAAAGAATATTCTTTACTGAGAATTATTTGCTCACTAGAAGAGTGAAGAGCCGGCAACGTTTATGTTTTCGGACAAAATCATTTGCTGCACGTCGCTGAAGACATCACGAATGCAACGAGTATCGGTGGCAACGGTGAAATGATAATAGCACTCTCTCTCCGAATAGCTGAAGTCGCATTGGTTTCGGGAGTTGCGCTTGAATTGCTCGTGGGTGATATCGATCATCTTCTGCTTGATGAACATTTTCGTCCAGTCGCACTCATCGAAGCAGCTTTGTTGCTGTTGTGGCCTTTTGCTGAACTCCTCGTATTCCGGAAAATAATCGGCGATATGTTTGCCGGCGCGTATTTTGCGCTCCATAATATCATACTTATTCAGGAAGACAATAAGGCCGGCGGAGGCGAGGAACCGATTCTGCCAGACGGCACGGAATAAATTGAGCGCCTCCTGCAGGCGATTCTGCTTGGGATCCTCCCGCAGATTCTGATCGAATTCACTGCAGGAAATGAGAAACAGCACAGCCTGAATGCCTTCAAATACTTGTATCCATTTATTGCGCTCGTCCCGTTGGCCGCCCACGTCGTACATGCGAAACTCCTGCTCTCCGCCGCCCATGCTCTTGGGTATGGGCACACGGAAGGTGATCTTCGAGATGCCAGTGGTAACCTTTCTGCTGTGCAAAATGTCCTCAGTGGTGGGTATGTAGTCTTCCTCACATATTCTCGCAAAGTTATCAAGAAAACTGCACAAAAGAGCAATGAACCAATTGTTAATAAAAAAATTGTCTTTGAGATTTGGGAAGTCAGGGAACTTACTATTTGGCACTGTCCAGCAGCGGGAATTCATTCGAGCGATCATAGCAGGCGCGTATGCCCACATCATTCCAGAGTGTCATAACATGGTCACAGTACTCCTGCAATAAATGTAAAATATAATGCTAAATCAGTTTCAGCGCTTTGATAATGATTTACACGTTTTTGGAGAAGAGCAGAAAACCCAAAATCGGAGTATGAAAATTTGTTGGACTTAATGACTGGCGTTTATCTTATCGATCTGTGTTTATCAATTGCTCGATTGTGGGGTGGCACTGGCTATATAAATTGATTGACCGGCTGCCCAAAAAAGTGACTAATTCGTTTAACACTGGGTGCGACGGGGAAATGTTAAAATATAAAAAATAAAAACAAAAAACACTTGTAGGAAAGTTTTTTAGACAACTCATTAAGTTGATGGCAGTGCAATCAATCAAATCGTTTTGCGAGATAACAAATGGCGATCGCTCAACGAATTGCTCCTCGCTCTATTCACATACATATACATAAATGTACATGGAAATGTTAACGGAAATAATGCTACAATAGAAAGAGCAGATATCTGCTGTTGAAGGAGCGAATATTTGTGTTTTTTTATTTGTGATCAAAACGTGGCGCTTTGACGCAAGTTTCGAGTGTGCTGAAAATCACTTTGCGTTGATTGTGCTAAAGAAACGACAAATGCTCTAACTGCGACAACATTTGAAGTGGGTGTTGCCTAGGATAAGATACTGGGAGAGCCGTTAGCTTTAGTCGGGATTATTGAACAGTCGTCATAACATGCCCAGGTATGTATGTCTATGTCAATGGCTTTTACTCACCTCTGTAAAGTACTCCGGCGCCTCGGCTGGCAGGGACAGTATATATTGGGCACTGCGTTCGCTCGCGACATTGCCAAAGCGCAAGCAGAGCGGCTGCATCTGCAGCACCAATTGATTTATGGAGTCATGGATGTTCTGATAGATCTCGGGTATCTTTTCACGCCGCTCACTAAAGTGAAAACACACATTGTAAAGACAACTCACTTGAGCAAGGCAGACTTAGGGTTCACTTACTCATCTGTGAATCCATTTATATGTAGTATGCGCATTTGCTTAATGATCGTTGTCTTGCCCGACTCGGCGGTGCCCAGCAGCAGAATCTTGACCATGGTATCCTTAAAGTTGGAGGACATATCTTTGATCATCTGATGATGCACTTCTTCGCTTTGTCGCGTCGACTGCTTTGGATTGCGCAAACAGCGCAAAAGTCTGCAATGCAAAGAGAATGAGAAATTAAATATTTACATACATAGATCTCGCTTGTTCTGACTTCCAAAGAAAACACCCGCAAGGTCTAATTATCTATTAATAGAAATGGACGCATGTTTGCAATCATGATACGCTTTGCTAAATTAAAGAGCACACATTTATTTAGCCCTGATGTATGTTTAATTAAAAGCGCGCGCGCGCACACACATCGACCCACTCACCAAAGATACAGAATACGCAATAGATAAAACCAAACAGCGATTGCTGTACAGTCATAAAAAAAACAAGGCGAGCTTGTCTGACTGTCTCGGTCGACTGTGGTTGTCTGCTTGTTTCTAGATGCTACACCAATTGGCAATTTCCGCGAGTACAAACATTAATTAGCTGCAACTATTTGCGCTGCTAATTGGGCCGCTGATCGGGCCCAGATTGGCCGCAGAACACACGTGTCGTGTCTCTTTATCAGCGACACCTACCACTTAGCCAGGATGCGCACCTTAATTGCTCGTTGTATGTGGAGCACAGAGTCTGGCCCGGCTATCGCCGCTATTAACATGCACTTTGCTCGGGATATTAAGAAATCATTCATAAAGTAAATGAAATAATTGCCAGTACTTTTGCAGAATTTATACAACCAAAAAAATAAAAAATCTATGTATGTGTTGTTGCGATTGCCTATGGCTGGCCAACTGCACCGCTGGCCACGCCTTCAAGAAGGCTGTTATCAGGCGTCGGGCGCCCCAACAATACTTGAGATAGCATAAAACTTATCAGGCAACTGGCATCAATTTTACTGCCGGCGCTCAGCTCTCGGCTTGTGCCTCAAATAATAATATTATTGATAATGACGAAGCTAGCCTTTGGGGCATGTCTCTTTAACAGGAAGTCTGCCTGACTTTCTGTCCGTCTAACTGTTTATTATTTAAACGGAACCATAACCTAGCCCCCACTCATTGTCGATCTTAATTTAAGAAGCGGTGACTCAGCCCAGTCAACGCATTGAAATTCTTTGCTCTTTGCTCGTTTATCTTTACAGCCCTGAATGTTGCTGTTTGTTTTTCTCTGATTTGAACTGGCCTCACATTTATGGCTATAATTACAAATAATGTTCATTGAACTCCATTACATGATTTGAGCCTAGCAACAGAGTTATTATTCTCCACTCTTTGACCATAAGCAGCCGCATTAGGTTCCTTATTAACTCAACTAACCGAGTTGTGTGCTAATCTAAAAAGCTATAAAATTAAGAAACTGTACAATTTACTTAATTATTTTCATGTGCCAATACTATAAACCATGTATTTACAAATACTTTTAGTACTGAAGGTCGATTACTGTACTTTGATTGCTAACTGCAAAGAAAATTGATTTGGCTTATAGCCAACTAAAGATATGTGATTTAACTGCATTTTCTGCTTGGTTATCAAATAAAAATTTATATCTAAAATACACAATTTTAAAGAAATATAACAATTTGCAAAATTTCTAACAAATTTAAAGGTGAAAAAATATATATTAAAATTGGGGCAAAAAAATAAATTTAAGTTTTAGCAAAAAGCATATAAATATTCCATGTGAATCCATAAAACAAAATTTAATAATTTAACTGAATATATTTAAATTTAACTATAGTTAACTATAGGCAGCATAGTTTCATAAAAAAAAAATTAGAATAATAATAATAAAAGCCACACATAGACCTTTAATGATATGAACTAGCTATGTAGGTGGTTTTCCATACTGATAAATACCTTTCAGCTGATAGGGTCGATTGCTTATTTGACTTATCACGCTGATGCAATATATTAGCTTATTTATTGTGGATCTCATGAAATTTAAAATTTACTTTCAATGGGTTTCCTAATAAAAGTTATTGAAGCTTATCGAGCTTCGATCAGAATGGCACGTTTTCTCACCTCAGTTTCATGTTGATTAATGTTGCTTCTATCTCGATTGCTTAAGTCTCTTTGGCTTTGCCTGTTGTAATTTGATTTGTTGTGTATTGTTTCTACTCTCTTGGCACACAGTTCACTTGAATACTCTGAATTCTTTAGCTTGTTTACAGTTTATGTTTATGCCAGAGCTGGTCTTTGTTTTGATAGCACTCGACGTATGATCTTCAAATAGCATTTAGCTAGACTTTTTTATTTCACTTTCAGTTAAAGAGCTCCGCACGACACGTCTAACGTTATTTTCTGTTGTCACAATACTGGAACGTCGAGCGAATGGCCTTTTTTCTTAAATACCCAACCCGAACCCTGTGCCATGTTGGCGAGCTGCAATCGTTTGATAATTGCTTGTACGAAGTGAGAATGTACAATGGCCACGATAAGATAGGCAGGCATATAGATTGGCCCCTATCTGGGGGGGGTCGAGAGCCGAGCGGCTTTATCGATAGATATAGAGAAGAAGAGAGGAAGCGCAAGCGCGGAAGCAGATCACGAGAGTTTAGCCAGCCATAATCACGGCTGTCATTTGTGGCCCAATAACAATGACAACATCTGATCTGACTTTACAGAGTCGAGCGACCGAGCGACCGACCGACCCGATCCGACCACACCTTGCCTCAGGTGTTAGATAGCTCTGACATTGCAAGAGAAGGTTTTGCCTAAGCCCTGGCCCACTTACCACTCACATTGCTGGGCCACTTGTCAATGGAATTCTACCTGGTGGACGTGAGTGATATGCAGATGCACTCGAAGCGCTCGGATTACACGAATTACCAGCAGAAATTGATGAATTGTTTTTGTTTTTGTTGTTGTTGTTGTTGTGTGATACTCGCTGTGTAGTGTTTACATTTGCACTATATATGATTAAATGGCTTGCAGGCGGCTTTATATTTCTGGGTACACAACAACAGAATCAGAAACACTCGACAGTACATGTAATTAAAATAGCATACCCAAAAGCTGTTACCGGCTCGTGATATTGTGTATAGTTAGTCGATCATTGTTTGCCGATTGTTGCTGGGCCACTAATCAGTTGGCTCAGGGATGAACCAGGCTCTGCCAACGCTAAGCCTCATAAAATTGGGATGCTTATGGCCAACACTGATAGCCTGTTGCCAGCCAACGGTGCGTATGTGTAAGCAATTACGCTTGGTTCAGGGCCAATAACAAAGTCGGCCGATTGATTGATTAGTGTCAACGGCTGATGCAATGCCATGAAAAAATTTAAAAAACATATACTTCGACTGATCATTGTGTTGTTCTGTTCAGTTCTGTTCTTCAGACAACAAATCGTTGAACTCACTTCAAGTGGTTGGTTAGTTGAGTTATCAGGCAGCCTCTAGGTGCCAAGGGGAGTGTCGCAGTCATGGGGGCAAGGTCAGCCGCTCAACTCTTTAATTGCCCAGTGAATGCTCACTGTGATTGGGTTTGCTATCAATATAGTCAGTCAGTCATTGGTATATGAGTTTATTTGTTTACTTGTCTGGAGTAGAAATCTGTTAGATATTCGGGGCTAGGCAAATGTAGCAGTTATTATCTATTCGCAAAAAAATTTCCTTCAAATCATAAAATTTTTATGGCTTTCGCACGATACCCAAACGTGCCCAGTCATGGATACGATTTCCATTCGTATGCCTACTCAGGGGACTAAGAAATAAAAGCCAGAGAGAAACATTTCCCGAAGATTAAATACTCTAACAGATAAGCGAGCATTAAAACTGGCTATAGTTCGAATGAAGAAGAAATTTATATAGTGATCCAATAGTATCTCGAGGATAGTTAATATATTTTTTATTGCCCAGATATCGTTCATATCTTGCCTTTTGTAAACAATTTCATGACACACGAATAAGAGTAGAATACTAATGCATAAAAGCACAACATTTTAACCTCCTGCTGCTTATCGTTGACGCTATTGAAATTTCACAATAATTTGATCAATTAACAACATGTCTACTTAGCAATAGATAATTACCAAGTAATGCATGGAATGCCAACTATTTGGTCTCAAGTTCAATTATCAATAACAATACAAACCCGAAAAACAAGTCGCCATTCATTTCCCAGTAATAATTGTATTGGTAGATCTGCCCGAAGATACTTTAGAATCCGCGAAAAAATAATGACTTGACTGTGTTGAGTTCCTAACAATAATTACTCAGCTATTCAAATGGCTAATGGCTAATGGCCAACATGTTCCGATCCTGACTATACAATCACGAGTTAATGTTATATAAATCAGATTCGTCGTGTTGCCATAAATTTTGGGCGATTTGGATCTTAGCAAAAAGAGCAGAGAGAAAGACGATTATGGCGCTAATCGGTAATCGCCGTTTGATAAACCCCTCTCTGTGCATTCCATCAACCAAGAACTTTTGAACAGTCAACAACAACTCAGAGTGTGAATACAAAAATATACAAAAACAAGTAAATTATCATAATCGCTAATTTCTTATGAATTCGCGTTATTGATTGTGAGGCTAGCCATATTTTTCGAGTAGTTTTTGTTTATTTCGAATTGCAATTCACGAGCGCACATCGAAAACACCTCTGAATGAGCTCAGTTTTATTTTCTTACTGTCTCTACGAGTCTCTCGAGTGCCGGCTTTGCTGATGAAGCCGATGCGACACGCATAAAGAATGGAAAGAAAAGAATGACATACAGAACGGAATGACGAAGATCTCTCTCTCTCTCTCTCTATCTATCTAAATGTAAGCTCTCTTCTGATGTAATGCATTCGGTGAACAGAAGCTGTTAAAACAAGTAAAATAAAACTCTAGTCTGGGTGTGCCACTGGGAGATACGCTAATCACATTCGATCTTAGTTTTTGATTATACAACTTACTTAATATATGCAAAAAAATATAAGTATTATATATCGTGTAGTTAGAAAATAAAAATGAATACGTATCAAAGCCAACTCAGACATTATGCATTCAAAATGCAGCTGAATTTAGCTGAACGTTGGTTATAATTCCCAATCGAAATTGGAACACTTAACCATTTTCTAAAGCATTTCGCCAATTAATATATATCTGCTAGTCAAGAATTTTCACAATTCGACTTGCTGCAGACGTAAAAAGAAATTATGTAGGCGAACTGGCTTCCAGTGACTTCCAAATATCCTTGATTCAGTCATATCAAAGGTATAGTCCTATTAAGCCAGACATTCAAGAGCTTCCAGTTGACTCATAATCATTGGTTATACCATGCCATTGATATTGACCTGGTTAAAAGCTTACAGTTTAACCAAATATTATTGGAGTAGTAACTCCAGGGAAACTATAAAATTACAGAATCGACTGCAACAAAGGTAAGTATGATATATGTGCATTTCGAGTTAAGATCAGTTGCAGCAGAGTCTCTTGCGTTTCGCTGCATTTCTGTAAATGAAAAATATTTTGGATGGGCCTCAAACGGCATAGCGATTCCGGAAAAATACCAGGCGAACAGAAATGAGTAGTAGGGCGCGAACGCTAGTTAAAATTTAGTTGACGTTGACCTTGACTTAAAAGTGAGAGTGAGAATGAGAGTGAGAGTGAGAGTGAGAGTACTTTTAGGCATGATCAAATATTTACCTGGCACTGAATTAATGTTAACATTGAGTTATCATCCTATTTCTCATTTCTGATCGCCTGGTAACTTTCACGAAGCGTGCAGCAGAGCTGTTTACATTTCGCTGCATTTCTGTAATTAAAAAAATATTTTGGATGGGCCTCAAACGGCATCGTGATTGCTGCGAAATACCAGGCGAACAGAAATGAGTAGTAGGGCGCGAAATGCGAGCTAAAATTTAGTTGACGTTGACCTTGAATTAAAAGTGGGAATGAGAGTGAGAGGGAGAGTGAGAGAGGGAGAGTGACAGGGAGAGTGAGAGTAAGTATGAGAGTGAGAGTAAGAGAGAGAGAGTGACAGGGAGAGTGAGAGTAAGTATGAGAGTGAGAGCGATGTATTTCAGTCTCTCATTCAAGGTCAACTCAATTTTTACTTAATTTTAACTAGCATTTCGCGCCCTACTACTCATTTCTGTTCGCCTGGTATTTTTCTGCAATTGTGATGCCGTTTGAGGCGTATCAAAGATATTTTTTATTTACAGAAATGCAGTGAAATGCAAGAGTCTCTGCTACAACTGATCTTAACTCGAAATATCATACTTACCTTCTTTGTAACAGTCCATTTTGAAATTTCATAGTTTCCTCAGAGTTACTTCTCCAAGATTTGGTTCAAATGTAAGCTTTTAACCAGGACAATATCAATGGTATGGTATAACCAATGATTATTGAGTCAACTGGAAGGAAGCTCTTGCTTCAGTTTATTGTTATCCCAATATTTATACCAATCGTTCCATGAATTCATTAGGATTACGATTTCAGAGTAAAATTTCAGTCTCTCACACCTAGGATAATTTTCATTTATGCCATTAAGTAGCTAATTAAGTTGTTTACTTAAGTTATTAAAATGACACTAATTTTAATTGTTATATTATTTGGCGAGCCTCTTGCTACGGCTCAGATAGACAAGAAAATGAAGAAACTAAAAATAAAACTGAGAAAAGTCACGTAAACGGCAGATTACGTCGGTTCTAAATATGGCTTAGGGGCAACCAGGAAACGTGATCTAAGCAATCTATAATTTGTGACAGCTGCCGAAGGGAGTGAATATATGTGATATATCCGTATCAGGTTGCAGCCGCATGTATTTGATAAAGCTGCATCTTGCCTCTCGCTCCCGTTTATGTCAAATTTGACAAACGGGCGACAAAACAAGGCGTTGATTATCTATCTACCCCAGCAGTGGGAACTCCGCTATTGGAGTGGGGGCAAATCGGAATTTTCGCAATGTTGACAAGCATTTGATTAAAGAGTGTACTAACACGTAAGCGATACATGCCTGTTGGGGTGGCTGATGTATCGGGCTGGCGTTGAATGATAGCAACGATATCAACAACAATTGAATCATCAGGTCAATGAGGTAAATCTCCTCATTATTGCCTAAGTCAACGCTATTAATGACTCTGCTACGCAATAAAGCTCTATAAATTTATAGATCTAATCCAACCAAAAAAAAAAAAAAAAAAGAATTGTTTTATAAGTCTAAAGTGCCGTTTGCAATCATAAAAAACAAGCATACATACAAAATCCTAGTCCATAAACTGATTGGCAAACTCTTAACCGCTTTTACTGACCATTCCTACAATCGATTTACTTAATTTTATTTTCGACATCTTGCAAGTGTAAGCGTTAAGGCGCCATTTGATACGTCTTCTAAAATTGGAAGAGCTCAATTTATAAAGTGCAATATAAAGATGTTGAGATTATACAAATACCCTAATCGGACTACAATTAACAGCATTAACTTCGATCTAGTGGACTGGACTTTACTGCCAATACGACTAATACATTTCGAAAACTTTATTGTTAATTACCATTTTACAACTTAGTCGTAGTCTTTTGAAGAGCTCGTATTATATATTGTACATTGGCATGCAGCAAACTTTATATGAAACAAACGACATTGTCTCTAGTTAAATATATATATGTATATGTATATTACACTCTAGGCGACATTTAATAGATATAAATCGAATGTATTGATAGTATTAATGATTCTGGTTCCGCTTGCCAACGACCCGACCTCATTTCAGTATGGACCATTTGAGTTGTTCGCGCGCCGATTGCAACACCTGAAATAGAATAACAACAGAAAATAATTAACTAATGCGTTTATGTTCAAATGATAAGAGAAATAAAATTCACAATGCCAATGAGTCAATGCTACACATTTATTATGATCATACGGAAGAAATACAGCTAATAGCAGTAAACGGCTTACGTCCAAGATAACTTTTTCAAATAAATAACATAACTTAATATACATATGTGCTGCACAGGTATAAATACATATAATTTCTTATACTTTGATATGTGGTTTTGTTCATACAGTTGCAATTAAGATACTGATTGTGCTAGTGCTACCAAAAGAGACCATTTAGAGTGTTAGTTACCTGAGCCACGGTCTGTTCGGCAATGGGAATATCCTCGTTGCGTAGATCAACACGTTTCACCACGGACGATGGATCCGCATCCAGAATTATGCTGCAAAAATCAATGAACATAAATCGCATCTCTCATATTGATTAACAAATACTTACCCGCCATCGCAAATCTCATCGAATGCCAACATAATGATCTCCAGGTTGTCCAGCACCAGGCGCTTCTCAACATTCTTTTTGAGTATGAGACTTATCGAGTCGTACAAGCAGTTGAGCACCGAAAGCAAGATCAGCTCATTCTCGTACGCATTGCCCATCACATAGAAAAACAAGTCCACGTTGCTTTTGTAAACACACGTCAGGCCGTCGAGCATGATGATTTCAGTGTTGGAGCGGTGCGTCTTGTTAAACAAATTTTTCTCGAACGCCTTCTGTTCCTTCAACGTGGACAATATGTTTTTGTCATAGTACTTGGCCAGTATCCGGTTGCCGTCATTATCCATAATGCACATGCCCTTAATAATATCCTACATAACAAAAGAGTGTATCATTTCAATTCAACTCATAGTAAACATTTAAATTCACAATTACCATCATAAATCCGTCCATCTTGTTGCCAGCAAAACACAATTCGCTCTCATTGAGGGGCATTAGCCAACACTGATTCGGGTATTCGATAAGCGACAGCTGTTTTGCTGAGTTATCGATGAACGCTAGCTATGTTATGTTTTAATTCTGCTGTTAACTTGAATTTGTTATCGTTTCGACAGCTTAACGGCTATTGAAATCGGTGTGTGGCCTGTTTGCTTTTCCTTAAATGTTATGTACTCGCACATAATTATAAAAAATATAGAATCTATACTGTACTAAATTGTGAAATTATAACACGCACACACATATATTTTGCGAGCTTGCAAACGAAATTTATCATTTCCACTGAATTATATTTTGTTAATATCTTAAGGTAATGGATAGTTCGCCAGATAACGGCGTTTATCAAGAAGTTAAAGAATTTACAAAAGAGGTTAAACAAGCCAAAGAGGATATTGGGATTGTTGAGAAACGCAAACCCTCGCGACGCCATAACGAACGTAATAAAGATGAATTTCATGCCGTCGTAGGCTCGACAGTTGGTAGGCCAAAGCCCCTTAAAGCGATCGGGAAAAAGCTACGCAAGAAGCTCATGGAGTTCGAGATAGAGAACCAAACGCTGTCCAAGACCATAACAGACAAGAACCAGGAGATCTGTGCACTCAAACGCTCGGTGGACTCGCTGAATGAAGTGCTCAATTCAGTGCCCATCGACGAGTTGCGCTGCAATTCCTCTATAGCAGGCACGAAGATATTGGAGCTCAGTAAAAAGAATCGGCAAATGCGCGCCGAATTGGAGCAGTTGAAGAATCGCGTCAATAAGAAAGATATACAAATTGAGAAATTGGAGAAGGAACTAAAGTCGAACGAAGAGAAGCTGCTGCAGAATGGCGAGATAATAAAGAAGGGCAATGCCACGGATGAGCTGCAGGCAAAGATTAACAGCATGCAGCAGAAGCTCTTTGAGACACGCAACAAGAATACCGAGCTGCAGAACCAGCTGAAGCTGGCCCACAAGTGCTTGCAGCACGAGATTGGGGAGGCTGTCAACGTGAATATATTGTCCAATAATCTGAATCAGGCCAACTGGCGCGGTAGGGCGCAACAGATTCTAGCATTGCAGCAGAAGCTGCAAGAGCTTAAGGCACGCCTCGATTCCTATGAGAATGGTGCATGCGATCGCGCTGACTTTATGCCTTTGCCGCTCGGATCGGAACTGGAGCTGGGCAGCACCCACAGCTTGAAATCAACGCCACGCGGCATAAAGTCTCTGCACTCGCCGGGTCGAAACAGTTCGAGTGTCAGTCTGGGTGCTGGGGACGCTGGTGGAGCCACATTTGATCGCTTCACTCCGGGCGTGCGCAAAAGCGAGATCTTGCACAGGGCCAAGGTTGAGACAATGGAAAAGGAGATTGCCGCTCTGCAGGCACAGCTGGACGAGCAGCGCAGTCGCAATCTGGCACTCAAAGTGCGCAACAAGACTCTCAATGAAGACATGCTTAAGTACAAGATGCGCTCCAACGAGCTGGAGGAGATGACCGACTGCAGTGGATTGAATGCCACCACCATGAACGATAAATTGAATCGTCAGCGAATTCAATATGAAAGCCGTTTGGAGGACATGCGTAATGATGTCATACGCATCAACGAGGAACGCGACACGGCCAAGCGTCAGATGGAGGAGCTGAGCGGCATGAATCTGGAGTTGGAAACCCAGCTGAAGCAGAAGGATTGCGACATACAAGGTCTTCAGGATATGGTTAAGAAACTAGAGACGGATTTACGTGCTGTCACAGGCGGATTTCTGTTCTCCTGTCGCGAATTTCGCAAGGTGAGTTAAAAATTAAATGATCTATTGAGTGGCAATGCCTGAAATTCTTTACAGGAAGAATTTGTGGGCATATTGGATGCTTTGGAGGTGGAAAAGAATCAAATGATGCTGCTGAATAAAACTCTGGATGAGCGCCTTGCAGCTGAGCGTGTCAAGAACGACGCATCTACCGAAGTGATTGCCAAGCAGAAGACACGCATCGCTCGCATGGAGGCCAAAATACGTGACCTGGAGAAGGAGCTCGATGTGCAGACGGATCGCAAGAAGCGCAGTCAACGCATAACCGAATACGCCAATGCTCTCGGCCGCAGTCCAATTACCGGATCGATTAGCTCCTTTAGCTTTGACAATCACTCACTCTGCCCATCGGTAACCACGTTCAACTCTGTGGGTGTCGAGCCGAAGATCGAAGATATGAAGAATCAGTAAGTAATATAGTAACATGATAACATAATGATATACCGTCGCATTGCTCCTAGATTGGAACTGGCCAATGAGAAAATCACCATGCTTACCGAAAAACTTGAGTACTTAACTGTCGAGAAACGCGCCGATGCCAAGTTTTTCGAGGAGACGATGCTGAACTCCAAGAACATCATATTGGACACCATAATTGGCTCTCGTGGCAATGCCAGCGAAACTGTTAACAAGCCGGAAGGACAGCTCGAGTTGCCCATAATGAACAGCGCTTGAACAGAAGCAATGTTTTAATGACTTTCTGTTTCCTTATTTCTTTTATCATGTTCTATATGGCGGCATTAAATTTCAATGATAAAAATATGAGAAAGTTATGTTAATTCTTTAATTAGAGAAAAGGAATTGGAAAAAGACTTAAATTGATGTTTAAACTCAGTTAACAATCCAAGAACTAGAAACAAAAATAAACACAGCAAACTGAATTGAGTTACACATTTGGATTACAGTAAAGGCTGCACCTTCAGCAGGTGCCACACAGTAGATAAATATAGAATTTAATCCTAACCCGCTTCTACACAATTCGCGCACAATAAATATATTTATTTATTTTTTTTTTTTATAATTTTGCAGTTTTATTTGTAACACATTGAAAACGAAGCCTTTGGCGCTGCTTCACTCGATTTATGTTAAATTAAGTTTTTGTTTTGTTTTTGCAGTATTAATTATATAATTGTTTAATATTCAGGCATATTTCATAGTACAATTGCAAGTGGCATTGTTAATGCTTTAAGTTGATGTGTGAATATTCATATTTATATCAGTTAATTATTGCAAACTTGCAGCTGTATTTGTGTATGTGTGTGTGTGTAATACCATTTATTGGCTATGAACTATGCGCGTGTATATTATATGACAACAATTACAAAGTTTCTCCATGAACACCATCACATATTATTTATATTTATATTCATTATTCATATATTGTATGCAGTATATATACTTTAAATTTTTAATAAAACAAATTGTATCAATCGGTATTTTAGGCTTGCATGAAATTCGTTTCGATTTGTTGTTAGTCGTATGTTTTATATAGTCTATATTTATGTATTTAGTGTATTGTTATACGATAAGCCTAGTAAATGGTTTATCTAAAAAACACGTTTAGCAAATTAAAGGCACTTCAAGGATCTTGTAAAACGAAACAATTTCAGATATCCTAGAGTTATTAGAAACGAAAACAAATTGCAAGTGCTTACATTATAATATATAATAATGAAGATGAAAGAATAAGAAAAAAAAAACAAGTTTAGCAGATGAGCCAATCAACGCAATTTTTGCCCACCTGCCCACCTTTAGTCTAATTTTATTTTTCTTCATTTACGATTTCTAGTTAAATTGACAAAATTGTAGGGATACGCATCCAGCTTCGATCTGAATGCAAAGCTTTTTAAAAAAGCACACGTTCAGCTTGCCATAATACATATATATAGTAATATATATGTATGCATATATCTATCTAACTGCCGATCTGAACATTATACTAATTGTTTATTTCATTCACTGTATTTGTGTATCAAGTATTTACTCTTTACTTTTTCAATATCGCTTACAAATACTAGACTCTAATTCCATTAGAAGCTATTGCTATATTTATAGTTATTTCTATATAATCTGTGACAATTGAATTTGTTAAAACTTTTGGCTAGGCATATGTGGAACCCAATTATTTATTGGTTAGCTGGCATTTTAATTAGTTGATTAATTATTCAGTTATTGTATGTAGTTCAATAAATATTTGTCTAAATTTTACGGCCTGTTCTTCTTTTGTAGATAAATGCAAAATTTTGGCTGGGTTAGCTTGGTCGCTTAAATTGGAATATTTTTTTGCTTTTTTTTTTTTCGCATGTAAAATTACAAAACTTTTCGCTAATTGATTTTGTTTGCTTTCAAATTGTTCTTGTTGTGGCTTGTTAATGTTTTTATTATTTAATTGTATATGGATATTATTCTTATAAATGGCTTATGGCTCTTTTTAATCATGTTTCAATTTCACATTCTATTTTATGCTATAAATTTTACAATGTTTCCTTCACTTTTCGTTTTTTTTTTTTTTTTTTTTTTTTTGTGTTCGCGTTCTCATTTCCCTTTGTTTTACATGTTGGCTATGTTGACTATATATACTCTATATATATGTAATTATATATTTATATATATATATATATATATATATTAAATGTGTGTGTGTGAGTGTGTGGGTATGTCTCAGCGCCGCCTGAATACGTGGTTGAAATAATAATATATATCCTGTTCGGCCTGCTGCTGTTGGGGCGTCTTTCGTGTCGGCTGCTGCTGATGCTGCTTCGGATCCATTTGTGGATGATAATTGTTGTAGTGATGATAGCCATGCATATCGTACGGATTGAGGTGTCCCGGATGCATGCCGGGATGCATGCCCGCACCACCATGACCACCACCGCCGCCACCCATCATTGGATTGCCGCCAGCCGCCTGCATTAGATGCGTGTGCATATTACGATCGGCCAGAAAGACATTGATGAAGAAGATCAGCACGAGCAATATGTACAGCAGGCAGACCAGTATGACCACAAACTGCTGGCGGCAGCAGCAGTAGTAGCACATTCCCTATTATATAACCGCCTGCTCCACATAGTTGGCGGGCAGCATGCCGGTCTTGCCGGTGCGCTCCACGTGCCCGGTCATCCAGCCAGAGTCGATTGATTCCACCTCAAAGATAACATCGCCCTCACGAAAACTAACCTCATCCACATCCTGCGCCTCATAGTCGTAGATGGCTCGATAGATGCGCTGGACACCCCAGAAGAAGAGGAAGAGCAAGTAGAAGAAATATTCCATTAGCTGTCATCTTTGTCAGTTGCGTGACTTTACTTACCTTGCCTTGGCGCGACTGTTTCTCCTGCAACTGTGCTGGCTGTTGGCGCACCTGCTGCTGTTGCTGTTGCTGTTGCTGCTGCTGCTGCTGCTGCTCCTGCTGTTGCATCATTTGCACCTGCTGATAATATTGCTGCTGCTTCTGGGCCTGCGCCTGCTCGGCACTGGTCAGTGAGCCGTAAATGCCATTGGCGGGATCAATGTCCGAGATGGAGCCAATGCGCTTGGGATACACGCTATTACCTATGGGGATCAACGTGTGTGTGTGTGTGTGTTAGACATGGAAGTTAGCACAAATCGATACACTTTGGGGACAAGGACAAGATGACACATTGATGCACATCGAGCCAAGCTAAGCTGAGCGCTACCGAACTACCAGCTAGCCTGCCAACCCCATCGACCATCAGGTGTACTTACCCACGGCTGTCGCGCCGCGCTGATCGGAGCTGTACACCAGCGTGGTGCTCGAGCGTCCGGTGGCTGGCATCGGCCGTGGTCCATCCGTCAGCGGATCGTAGTCGGCAATTTTGCCAATGTTGTTGCTGCTCTGCTGTGCGGCCAGCACGTTGGGCAAGTGTCCGTTGCTGGCCTGCAGCTTGGCGCCCAAAGCGTTCTCGGATGGCGTCACCGCACTATAGTTGGATGCCACGTACAGCTGCTGCACATTGGTGTTGCTCGGGTGCTGCTGCTGCTGCTGTTGTTGCTGCTGTTGCAACTGTTGCTGCATCTGCAGCTGATGCTTCAAGTTGTTGCTGTGCAAGCTCGCCTGGGAACGCACCTGCTGCGGCTGCTGTTGCGGCTGTTGCTGCTGCTGCTGCAACTGTGTGTAGCTCAGGCTGGCCGGATGCGGATGTGCCAAGCCGCCATTGTTGTTGTTGTTGCTGCTGCTGCTGCTGTGAACGCTGCCGTTGCTCGCATTGTTGTTCACCAGGCTGCTGTGCGAGTGCTGCTGCAGTTGCTGCTGTGAGTGCTGCTGCAGTTGCTGTTGCATTTGCTGCTGATGCAGCGCCGTTGCCGAGTTCTGACTGTGATCGAACTGATCGGCATTGCCACTGGGATGATGCGAGTTGTGCAAAATGGCCGAGCGCAGCTGATTGTAGCTATTTACCGCCTGCGGCTGCTGTTGTTGCTGCTGCTGCTGCAACTGCTGTGACTGCGATATTGCTGTGGGATACAGATGTGAGGATTGTTTAATGGCATGTTGCTGCTGTTGTTGCTGTTGCTGCTGCTGCTGCTGCAGCAGCTGTTGCTGGCGCAGCGCCTGCGGCTGCTGATAGTGTGCGTATGGATCGTGCAGCGGCTGTGGCTGCTGCTGTTGCTGTTGCCTGTGATTGTTGCTATTTTGCTGCAGTTGCTGCTGCTGCTGCTGCTGTGGCAGCTGCTGGTGTTGGTGTTGATATGTGGGCGTTATGGCCGCCGTATTGTATTGCTGGTGTTGTATGGGTGGTGGTGGCAGCGTTTGCTGTTGCTGTTGTACATAGTGTTGGTGTTGTTGTTGTTGCTGTTGCTGCTGGTATTGATGTTGTTGCTGCTGCTGCTGGTGCAGTGTCGCTGGCGGTATGGGTGAGGCTGTGGGTGCATATTGCGAGAATTGTTCAGCTGCCAATTGCTCAGAGAAATATTCCGATTCGTCTGCACCAATGCAATTTTAGTTAATTCCCCCAGAGTTAGAGTGTATGTGTGTGTGTGTTTTTGAGTGTTGTGTAACGTTAGGTTAACGGTAGTTCAGAAAGCACACACAGTTATTGTTGTTGTTGATGTTGTTGATGTTGATGAATGAGCAGACAAATGATAAGCAAAAACGATAAAAAAAATAAACACAAACGAAATAAAAAACGAATTAAAATCAATAAATTAATTACAATGAGCGAAAGAGATAGATAGCTGCGGCACATGGCACACTGCACAGTGGTGCAGAGTTAATTTATTTTACGGAATGAAATGAATTGAAATGACAGCAGTGTTGGCAATCAGTGTTGGTAAATGTATAAATCTATGGCAATACGTGAGTGTTGTGCGTGTGTGTGAGCTTTAACCACTTATTTCATAGCAAACTAAGCAGCCACGCACCAGTGTGCGCGCATAATGCGCTCTAATGAGCATTATAAATGATGATTTAATCTGTTTAGTCACATTTAATGCATATGAATTGACGACAATTGCTGATAATCGCATCCAAAGCGAATTAGCTTTACTCTTAGCCCACAATTGCCAGCACTTATATGAGATAGTGATATGTAGAGAGAGACAGACAGAGACAGAGACAGAGAGAGAGAGAGACAGAGAGAGAGTGGAAAATTGGTTACTCACTGCTGCTGTCGGAGACCTCGGCAGAGCCGCGCTGCTTCTCCATGGCTGCTTTCTTCTCCAGATCGCCGTGATATGCCACATTCGATATGTGTTTCGTGTTTTGCTTAATGCGCAGCGTTTCCGGGTCGTCCGCCACCTGTCGAGAAGTTCAAAGTTAATTATCATTATCATACATAGGTATAGGTATAGGTATATATATATATACACATCTATGCGACTCGCATAACTGACCTGTGTAAATTTGCCTTTGGCCTTCTCAAAGTCTGCATGGTATTTAACGTTCGATTGGATTTTCGTATTTTCCGCGATGCGCTTCAGCTCGGGCGTATCCGCAATCGCCGTTGCCTTGGCCTTGGGTATGTGCCTGCAAAACAGAGAAAGAAAGAGAAAGAGCGAGAGAGAGATTAATTCACAGAAATCTAACAAAAATGTCGGCATAAAGTTCAAGTTGCCGCCGGTCAATTTGGATTTGGACAGTTGGCTACATTTCCTATTGCTGCACTGCGGCAACAGCAACAAACATCTGCTCTTGCTCTTGCTGTTTCTGTTGCTGTTTCTGTTGCGGCTGCTCCGCCCACCCTGGCTGCCTGTGGGCATCGGGCGCATATCATTTAGCCCCACTTGAACGTATGTGTTTTTTCCCTCGCTCGTCTTTAGTTTCGTGTGAAGCACCCACCTCTGACCCCAGCCCTGCCCTCTCCACTGATGGCCCTCCTCAGCCTCTCGTTTTATCAATTAAAACAACATTTGTGGCATTTCGTTTCGTTTCATTTCTTCTTGTTTTTTTTTTTTTTTATTATTATTATGACTGACTGCCCACCCCCAGTACTTGGGGCAGCTAACGGTTAATGTGCATATGTTGCACAGAGTGAATTATGCGCCTTAAAGCGCAGCCAAATGCAATTTGCAAAAGTTTTGCGGCTCAGACTTCACTTTTCAGCGGCTTTTGGCAGGTTGCAGCAGCCGCCGAGGCATTGGCATAAGATTCAAAAATCTTTGTGGGTTTTGTGGCTTTACTAAGCGATGCAGACATTGGCAGAGAAACCCACAGCTGTATATGTATATGGATCAGCTTTGCAATCTTGAGAATTGCCTAGAGAGGCGCGATTTAAAGAGCGCTTTCAAGCAAGAAACGAGATGGTAAAGAAGAAAGTGTAGAGAGAGAGATATGAAGAGGCTGAACGAGTTTAAGAAAATGGGATATAGATTTAGATATAGATATAAATATACAGATATTAAGAGAGAAAGAAATTATATATACACAGATATACAGAGAGATAAATAGAACGAGCGATATATGAGACTATCCATTCCATAAAATAAAATATGAAATTTATTCTTTTGTTTAATGCTCTTCAATTTCTTTCAATACAAACATTCCGTTTCATTTTATATTGCTATATTCTGTTATCGCATTATTATCGAATTTCAAACGAATTTCCAATCTCAATTTAATCAGAAACTCAATTTACATGCTGAACGACAATTTGTGGAATATGCAATACATCGATATGATTAATGCTGCCCCATGGATCAATGCGTCAATTAAATTATGGCGAAAAAAAAGTATGGAAAGCGGAGGAAATCAGAAACAAACAAACAAACAACTTGCTGTGTAATCAGAGACACATTGCGTGCGTGTGTGTGTTTGTTTATGCTGCGGAGTCTTTTAACCTATCAGTTAGCTAATCGATCGATTGATTGCAGCGACTGATAACCACAGCAACAGCAACAGCAACAACTGCAACAACAGCGAGCCAAAGGTTGATAAACCTATTCCCTAAGGCACCCACTCTCCCCACACTCGAGCTCCATTCACACAGTAATTGTAATTGCGCAGAACTAAATTGGCTCATAGAATATTTATGGATTTATCGTGCGTATATCGAGCACAGCTGTCGCTAGCTGTTATAGACGGCGACATTGGAGCACCAAGAGTAGGAGGCGGAGGTGGGCGGGGGCTCACAACTTTAAAGGGTCGCTTGGCCCAACAGTCATTGGGTTTAATAATTGTATCTGTAGCTATGCAAATTCCATAGCAGCTGCTAATTCCGTCAGCTGCTGCTGCGGCTGGTTGTGCAACCCTCGATTGCAATTTGTGGGTGGTGGTGCAGTGGTGCAGTGGCGCAAGGCCGTTTAATGACCAATGACCGGTCGCTCATGCATGTAGGTCTGCGGCGCAAGTTTTGTTGGCTGTTGCAGGCTTTGCTTTAATGCTGTAACAAAAGCTTATGTTGTTGTTGGCACACATTGTGCTGGCAGCAGCAGCAGCTGTTGTTGTTGTTGTTGCTGCTTTTAGCTGACTGATGATGACATAACAATGCTTAAGCGCCAGCGGCCAGAGCAGCGGATGTCTCGGCACGTTCCCAATAGATCAGCAGCAGCAGCAGCGGCAGCAGCAACTGCAACGGCAGCAACACGCACGCCAGCAACCAGAGCAGCTGCTGTGCGTGACAAGCAGCTATTGTTGTTGCTGCTGCTTTACTTTTTACTATCAAAGAATTTTAATTTATCTGTAAACAATAAACACACACACACAGCAGCAACAGCAACTGCTGCAGCGCGCCTTCGCCCAGCGTAAACACATTTTTGTTGTCATCGCGTTTTAATATCCTGTAAACAACGTTTTGTATATATATTGACATAATATATACACAAAATGACATTTTAGATATATGTATTTAGTCTGCATCAGTCAAATATGTGAGCTAACTAAAATAATAAATAAATCCGTTGGCCATAAACATGTTAAAGGCTCGCTGTTATTAACATTGCTTACATTAGCTTGGCACTGTTATTAACATTTCCATGAACAGATAATCTAATCAGACAATTCGTGAATTTTTGGAGCTGAAGCAAATGTTAACATGCTGTTAGCTGTTCTGTACAAATAACATTTGGATAAGATTTTTATGTGTAGTAATAATTCTGTCATCTTATCTCTTATATTCTGTAGTCGAACAGCTCACAAGACTTAATGCCCTGATTGCAGCGCATCTGTTAGTCGCTCAAGCTGTCACATGTCAGCAGTTGCATGTCACTTTGTGTACGGTTCATAACTTAAACGTAAATTGCTGTTGATGTGGGGGAGCCTCGATAGCGGCGGGCGGCCAGAATGTAGTCCACGACAAACTGACCAACAAACGAAACAAATAACCCAGCGCGCGGATGTGTGCAAAGGAAAGGAGGAGCTGGACATTCATTGGATGTCCACATTTTTTTGCATGTGATTTGTGGATTGTTGTGGAATTTCTGCTGTGACAAGCCTTTTGTTGGTTAACATTTTGATCAATGGGCCGACCGCCCGGGCCGGGCAAATAGGACGGACAGCAGGCAAAGCCTCAACAAAGCATACGAGGAAATTAAGCAGGAAATAGCTACCAAAAGAGCACAGCAGAGCAGAGACAGACAAAGAGAGAGAGAGAGAGAGAGAGAGAGATAGACAGAGACCACCATGCATTAACAGTTAATTAAAATTGACTTGCAGAAGGAAGGATCCCAATTGTTAGATAACAGAAATTCGCTCAATCATATATGAATCAATTCCGTGGCGCTTTAAATGGAAATGGAGCAAGAGAAAACTTTTGGGATATGCAAATTTCATGCTCCACTCATTTAACGTGGGGAGAAACAGCGATAATTGCCAGGTCAGAGCGTAAATGTGAATTGAAATGCGATTAAACGCACAGCTTGGCACATAATCAGGCGAAGCACTATAATCGAGTGCTACAATACTGGGGGTTGGGGCCAACAAGTCAATTATGGGGCTGCAAGGATTCGAAAATGAATTTGTGGCGTGGCTTGGAGTGCATTATCGCATTTGTGGGTGGCCCACGGGTTGCGTATGTCAAGATTATAAATGCCATGTGAGAACTGGTAAACGGAGAGAGAGAGAGAGGGGGGCAGCGGCACAGAGAGTGACTGAGGGTATTTGGAATATGGTAAGCTCTAGGTCGAGATTTAAATATCATATGAGAAGAGACAAAGGCAGACAGCGAGGGAGAGGCTAGAGGGTATTTGGGTTGTGTGTAACACACCCAGCTCCCATTTGTGTATTCTCCACTATTGTTAATGTGTTGTTTAGCATAAAAAGAGGCAAAGCCAACAGGCCAACAGCTTTTCAATTTTTTTTGGTAATTGAAAAGGTTTTGACTTTCCATTGTAGGCGGCTTAAGTAATCAAAAAAAAAAAAAAAAGCGACTAATGGGGCACAGTTATATACACAAACATCTACCATTTCACATATAACTGATTTTTATTACAAATGAAAGTGAACGAAAATAAAGCGCAAAGAATTGACACAAAAACTGGGAAGAAGAACTTTCGAATACAAAAATAAAAAATCAAATGAAAGGCCTGAGCTGAGTTATGTGGAGCACACATTGTAGAAATTGGAAACTGTTTTTTTATTTTTGGTAGCCGAGGGCATGACCATGGTTCACTGATTATTTATGTTAATAAATAAATGTGCAAATGCGAATATAATACGAGACACGAAAGATGCGCTCGTTGTGTATTGCAGATGTTTTCTGTCAGTTCTCTCTTCATTTTGTGCACATAAAAAATAAATGCAAGCACACAAAAAATCTGAATTTGTAAAGGAAAAAGACACACATACACACGCACATATACATATAAATAAAATAAATGTGGAAATTGCAAAAGGGGCCAACACAAACACTCAACTCGTTTTCTAGTTCAATTCCAACTAAATGGAAGAACCTGGTAATGTAATGGATACATGACTTCAATAAGCCGCTGCTTCTCTCTCCCATCCCTCTCACTCTCGCGCTCTCTCTCTCTCTCTCTCTCTCTCTGTGTGTCCTGTGCCAGCGCCACATGTGTAGGTTTGCTTTTCTACAAGACACAATTGGGTTGCCATCCATAATAGAGAGAGAAAGTTAAGAGCGCAGCGGAGTGAGCAGCAGCAGCAAATGTTAAGAAATTTCTATGCCTAGAAACTTGAACAATGTGAACTTTTTGGCCTGTAGAGAAACTATTTCCAGGACTTTCAATTAGCTTTTGGAACTAGCTTCAACAGTTATCCTTAAGAAACACAATTCAATGTGCGCACATAGTCGCCATTACTCATGAATAATTGTCTTTGACCGCAAATAATGGATTGTACACTGCAAAAAAAGCTCTAATAATTTATATATTATATTTATATATATATAAATATATTTTTTAAGTTACATTTCATATACATGTGCAATATATATTTGGCATAGAGAAAGAGATGGTAATAAAATTATTGTTTGTTATATATTATTTTCATTTATTTGTTATTTCATATTTAATATTTATAATTAAATATTTTTATATTTTTTATTAATTATAATTTACTATATATTTTGTACTTTATTTTATATTTTATTTTATTCATAGTTTAATACTTATACAATTTCTAAAATATTTATTATTTTTCTATTATCTTTTATTTATGTTATTTTTTTTTTTTTTAATATATTTATTAAAAACTATCGAAATAATTTCTTTCGTTTTTTACAGTGTTATTATTCTAGCCCTCGACTTTGCTTATCCAATTAAAAACCCAATTCCATGTGGCGCTCCACATGTGGCAAGTATAATTGCATGTCTCCGGCGCTTTAAATCTCTTTAGTAGTTTCGTAGTTCATAATTTATTACAATCGTTATCCCATTGAGGGCAAGAAAACTTTGGCTTTTCTGCTGACCTCAAAGTGGCTGTGAAACTTGCAAAGTCAGAGAACGAAAACTGTTGGAAAACTTCTCAAGCAATTATAAAATCCTAAACAGGAGAGAATCGAAAAGCCACTAGCAACTGCAGCGGCACCGGCAACGGCAATGGCAACGGCAGCAATTGTAGATTCCGCCGGAACGTGGCAGCACGTAAGGTGCAAATGGCGCTAAGGCGTTGACTGCAGTGAAAGTGCTAAAGCGGAAGACCAGCTCCGCCCCGTTGGGGCCAACATGACATCATCCCGGATTGCGCGCAACGCAATGAGGAGTAGCATCGGGTGCTGGCCACTGCGTCAGAGCAAAAGCTAACGGACGCATAACTCAATCCGCATGGAATTTTTATTCCCGCAGCGGTAGCATCCACAATAAATCTGCATTAGAGAACGTGGCCCATGGCCCACTGCCGTTGCAGTTTGCAGCCCGCTTGGCTCAAGGCCAATAAACGGGAACGGACGCCACGCACTGCAGTGGCAACACAACAGTGTCTCTCTGTGTGTGTGTGTGTGGCAAGCTCTGGATAACCACTAGGCACAATGGTCACAATATATGATAACAACAACAACAACAACAACAAGAATAACAGCGACAACAAGAGACAAACAACACAACACGTTTGCTGGAACAATAACATTGGGCGTGGCAGTGGCAGTGGCACAGTGCCTGTCCCTCGTGCAACACACCCATAGTGTATACAGCGAGAGCAAGAGCGTTCTGCTTGGGTGTGCCTGACTGAGGTATGCTCGCTCACAGTGATATTTCAATGTAAATAAATATTAAATAAATTTCTCTATTCACATATCTAATTTGTTGATAAGTCTACTGAAAAAAGTTATCAATGAAACCAAGATGGGAGAAGGCATCCTAGCTGGAAGTTACTCATAATTAATGGCTATTTATTTGGGATTTAGGATATACTTAAACAGCTAAGCTACTCCAAGTCTGTAGATAAATGAAAGGCATAAACTGATTCAGCTGTTGATTCACTCTGCCAGAACCAGATACACCCTGTTGCAATGTCGCGCTCCTCCTAACGGGGTTAAAGTTGCTGCAATGCCGCAGGGGCAATTGCAGTTGCAACAGTGCGCGTACGTTTGTATGTGTGTGTGTGTGTGTGTGTATGTGTGTGTGCGTGTCTTTCACTAAAGTGTCGTCGCATTTCCGCACCTGTTTAACAGCTGCAATTCAGCAATTCGTGCGGCAACAGCACGTGACAAGTAGCAGCAGCCCCCACCGTCCCCCTCTCTCTCTCTCCCTGCTGCTGCTGCTGCTGCTGCTATTACCTGGACAGCTGTTGCTCGAGATTTTCTATAGAATTAGCTGCTATTGCCGTGTGCTACTTATCTCCGCTCGGACAGCTCGCAGATAAGATAAACGACGCTAATGAAGATTGTACGTCAAGGTTGGCATGCCTAAGCCCCACTCCACCCCAAACAACAACTATTTGCAGAATGGTATAGGGTATTTGCATTCAGTTATATATATTATACTTACGCCTCGCAGTATGGCATTTTGTTGTAGCCCTTGTAGGTTTTCATATTGAGCGCCATTCCGCATTCTGTGCATTTGAAACACGATTTGTGCCATGTCTGAAACGGAATAGAGCAAAGCAGAGAACAGAGAATTAGAGAGAAATTGTTAGCAAATTTGTGCGCCAGTCAAATGGGTAGGGGAGGGAGGTACAAAATAAGAGATTGCTGTACTTAAGCTTATACTCTCGGCAAATAAAATAAAGAGGGTATATTGCAGTCGAGATGTAGAACTTCATAGAAATAGAAACAGGAAAATATATTTATATTTTAATATATAGATTAATAAACAAAAAAATATATTATATTATATTAAATAAACAGATAAGCTACTTATTTACAGAGTATGCTTGTAGTCTAACATTCCGTTGCTTATTCGCAGTTATTATTGTTCTTTGCGCCTTGTTAAATTGGCGCAATGCAACTGAAAACTAAAACTAAAACCCAAGATGAACATAAAAACTAAAACTTGAAAAGATTTTTTGGCTTTGCGAGCATTCTCTGGTTAGTCTCTAATTGGTCTTCGGTCTTTGGTCTCTGCTCTGCGGTAGCTGGTGGGCGTGCCTGTGTGTGGCTGTGACTAAGGGGCGAGGGCTAGCCAAATTGGTAGATAAGCACTTATCAAGTTGTTGAAGTTGAGGTTCCTTAAAAACTTGTTCGCATTTAAAATTTTACAAAAAAAAAAGAGCTCAAATTTACCCTGCAATAAATTGCAATATATTTCAAGTGTTTGCTATAATTTCTGGACCAATGATTGCAGAATAAACTGATTTTCTTATTAGCTATTCTATAAATAGACCTTGGAGCCCACTTTGTGAAGCAAGTTCATAAACAGGCTCTTGCCATCATATCTATTTCCATTGATAAACCTTTGCTCAGCAACTTATTCTGAGCCTTCTAATTTGAGTGGACTGCACAAGAAATTCGCAGCAGACAAGCAGCTCAGACAGCTAATCCAGAGAGGTGAGGGGCAAGGGAATAATTGTCATTGCTGGCAGAGAAAAGAAGATGGAGGGGCAACGGGGCACAATTGTCATTGGTGGCTGCGCTTCAAAGAGACGCAACTCAATGCAGGCAGACGACGTGTTATGCAAATTTGTGAGAAGTTTTCTTCCTGCCGCCTTTCGCTCGCGCAGCCTGTTAGCCAGCAGCCAGCAGCCAGCCTGGAGACTCGAGTTGGAGGTCAACAAACGATTAACTTGTCTGCGGATTAGCGAGCGGCATATAGCGCGAAATATGCGAGAAAAATGCGTTAATTGGTTACACCAAACACACACACACACACACACTCACATCGAGCATAGACAGCAACCATAAATAGCTTAGACGCAAACCAGACGTAAAGTGATGAAGTGATTGCGATTTCATCACCAAAGAGCCACAGAGTTGGCAATGGGAAAACCCGTTTGGCCAAAAACACACACGTCTCAATGGCAACCAGCCCACTGGGGGCTAAAGCCAGCCACATTCCACAATTCCACTGGAACGACATTGGAATGGGTACGCCGAGCCATAAGCCGCAAGGGTCCCAGAAAAGTTTTCATAAATCAACGGATTTAACTCAACAGTGAGTCCAGTTGATGACTCGAAACTTTTGAGCTGACCTAACTCCAGATTGTACAACATCGCCAGGGTATATTAGAACTAAAAGAAGTTTAATTCAGAAAAATACTTTTCTCTAGTTAATTCTGAAATTCTAATAGATGCGATCACGCATGGGCAGCTGGCATTAATGTAAGCGTCTTTCTAGGGTAACTCTTAGTCACTCACTGCCGTTTAAAATATTTCTACTTGTTTTTTTTTTTTTTTTCCAACATTTTGTATGCTGCGTGTGGCGCATATGTAACCAGTAGGAAAGTCATTGAACAAGACAGAGCAGAGTAGACTGCGCCAAGAGATAGAGAGAGAATGCAATAGTATCTCTCATAACTCATGTGTCTCCCCCTCAGACTTTTGATGAGGTTTTGATGACCGTCACAAAAATTCAATTTCACTTTCACAATAAAATGCAGTTGTGGCTCTCTGTGTGCGTGTGTGAGGTAATCGCTTTGTGAAGCGGACTGCATTTATTTTCTATGCTCGCTTTAACCCACTTTTCAGTTGACGCTCGCTTCTCGTCTTGGTTTACAATTTGAGGCTCAATTTCCAAAAATATACAAAACAAAACAAAAACCTTAAGTGTTTCATGTTGTTTTTTCCCTGGTTGTTGTCGAGGTGTTGAATTTGCATTCGTATTTGCACGCTTTCAACATTTTAAAGGCGACAATAAACAAGTAACGAAACTCTAGTCGAGTCTGCTCGACTAAGAGATACCCTGAATCCATTGAGCTGTAATGCCAATCATTAAGAGCTTCATTTATTCATTAATAGTAACCAACACATGCACACACACACACACACAAACATATGCATGCACGTAATATGCTCACTGCGCAGTATTGCGGCTGCAGAAGAGGCTGTGCTATGCAAACTTTATTGTTTAATAACTTTTTTTCTAGACCTATGTTCTTAATGAAATTTTCGGGGAATGTTTATGACATTCAAATGTACCTATTTGCCAAATTTCAAGTCTCTAGTATTTGATATGCGTGAGTTATCGTTTTTGTTGAATTGTGGGCGAAAGGGGCGTGGCATCAAAAATCCAAAAATGACAAAATGTGCGGATTCAATATAGCAATCAAACACAACTTAGTGCACGATTCTATCTTTAACGGTGTGCACGCCAGACCTCAAAAACAAAGCGATATTTTCGATAGTTATCGATAAAAAAGAAATGGGATGAGTTATCGAAAAAAAAAAATAAACTCGTACAGCGTATGGTATTATCGAGCATTTTGCTTTTTATTTGAAGTCTCTAGCTTTTGTGGTTGCAGAAATCCAGGTGTTTACACGGACGGACGGACGGACGGACGGACGGACGGACGGACGGACAGACGGACAGGGCTAGTTCAACTCAGCTCGTCGAGCTGATCAAGAATATATATACTTTATGGGGTGTGGCACGCCTCCTTCTGCCTGTTACATACATTTGCACAAAAACATTATACCCTGAAATTTCCATTTTCAATGGATTCAGGGTATAAAAACTAACAATTGGCATGAGCCGCAACAGCCCAGACAGAAGGCGAGCGAGAGGCGAAGAGGGCGGGAGCGAGAGAGATCCATAAAGTAAACCAACCGAACGGGAATCGGGGCTTTGGTCTTGGGCCAGGCCAGGGAGTTGAGCGTTGTGGACATCGCTTTCGCATTGGGCGCTCTCTGTTTGGGAACTGACGATTTGGCATGGTTAGCTGCGAACACGAACGGATTGGATTACCAGAGTCAAAGCGACCCAACCGAATGACAAATGAGTGCAACACCACAAACATACATCAACAAAAAAAAACAATGGCGAAATGAACACGAAACAACAACTAAAATGGCAACAAAGCGAGCTTTAAGTGTGCAAAATCATTTGCCTTAAGTGAAATTAGCTCTAAGAGCCAAATAATCATAAAAATTAAGCAGAGGGCTAAAAATATATTATCTGCGCCGACAAGATATACCCATTTCTCCTCTCAAGCGCGCATTAGTATTTAACTAGCAGCTGGACGTCCGTTCTTGACTGCTTTTCTCTGGAATAGAGACTAAACACTTTCTAATATAGCACAAGTCACACGTACGAAATCGAAATGCGACTGCCAGTTGGCATATGGCATGTGGCATGTGGCATGAGCCATGTGGCATCTGGCATCTGAGTTGCCTATCAACTGTCTAGTTGGAGTTGGAGTTGGAAGATTCCAAAAAGGAAACATATATCAAATGCTAAAGTGAAAACAACGTTTATTAACTGCAGATGATGGGACAAGGAGAAGAAGAAGAGCCGTTGGTAGAGCTGCCTTCGAGTTGGAAGTGGAGCATACTTGTGCTACCCACGTGATTTTCGTGCTGTGCTGTAAGCGAAACCCACTTCCAGCTGTCAGTTTGCTCAACCTGCTGCTCATGTTGTTCATAATGATGATGCTGATGCAGTGCAGTGGCTGATAATCAGGGTAGGCGTGATGATACGGGAGCAGACAGCCAGACAGCCAGCCAGCCAGCTAGCTAGCTGATGAAGCGGAAGTGAAAGCAACAGAGACAGAATTAAACGACTTCCACTGCTTCCGCTGCTATTGGCTCAGTGTAACACACATACACACACACACACACACACCCATATGTATTTGAACAGCAACCGAAAACTCGCAAGTTCTCAACACACAAATTCCAAGTTTTTTGGCATCTGCCTTAACTGTGCGGGTTTAGCCTCCCAAAGCGCGCCAAATTAAGTTCAAGTTTGCTGCGTCGCGTTTCGGTCAATTTAACACGACTCCTACAACGCAGCCCACCTGGCCCCCACACACGAGCCAAGCTCACTGTCTGCGCCCACCTATCCAAAAGGCGCCCAGCTTTAGGCATACATTGTACACGCTCTGTTTCATCTACAACTGTTTGCAGTTCCAGTTGCTGCTGCTGCTGCTGCTGCTGCTGCCACTGCAGATGCTCGTCTACAGCGGTTCCAAGCATGTTGTCATCAGGTATGCTGCGAAGCATATAAACATATTATCTATATCTCTTAAATAATGAGAGCTTCAATGCCAGTAGGATTAGCTATCACATATCATATTTTATATAACTTTATATTCTTTTCCATATATAATATATATATTATAACAGATCTTGACTGAAAATTCGTTCTACATAATATACTTTCTATGCTGAAGAGTTCAATATATACATTATATAAAAATCATAACTATCATATATTATATTTATTCTAATCTTATACTCTTTTATATTAATATGAGTTCTATACTGAACATACTTTCTACCTACTATGCTAAAGAGATGATATCATCTCTTTAAAACAAACTTTGATCTTGCAAAATTTAGTTCAATTATTATCTTATCTCATATAGCACAATTTATACAACCCCGAATCTGTAAACATTTTTAATTTATTGAATTTATCTACTTTTCCATATCCTTAGCTAAAGCTTCTGTAAATATTCTGCCCATAGAGTATTCACAGTTGCTTAACAAAATTTTGGTTGCAGTTGAAATTTGCATTTTGGGTGGCATTCATTTGGGGTCAAGGCGTCGCTGTTGTAACCTAATGGAATATGCCATAAATGGCTTTCAGAATCATCTGAGTCATTGTCATAAGATACCTGAGCAGCGAACAGCTTTGTCAAGCTGCATTACAAGCCGAATGCCGTTATACGCAATTGTCGCCTTTCCGAGTGGCCTTATATGGCCGGATTACTGAATCGTTACGGCCTAGCAGCTATATATGTACATATCGGCGTCAGTCATTTGTGGAAAAGAGTGCGACACATATTGCCTGCTTGCTCGCACTCGTTAACATTCGTGACATAATTGTCATTATCAGGCCGCAAATAGTTTTAATTGTTGCCCCATTGACGTGACTGGACTGTTGATCAGTTGATCAAGTGGGAACTTAACCAACTTGGTAATGTTATAATTAAATGTGAACACAATGCTGTCCCCTGCACCCCTCCCCTCCTTATGAGTGTTTTCTTATGCAATTCTCACTTTTTCTTTCGATTGCATTTTTCGTTTTTCCATCATTTCACACGCCAACAATTTTCCTCTGCCTCTTTGTCAACACCCCGCATATAGGCATAACTATATCTATTTGCCTGATCTTCCGTATCACTCGCAGCCATCGACAAGTTTCTAATTTGTTTGGGGCTCTGTGCCGCTTTCGTTTCGTTTCGTTTCGTTTTTGTTTTCAATTTCATTTAATTGAGTTTTTTTTTTATTTCCCTGTTTATTTACAGCTTATGGCTAATTAATATCATTTTGTTTAACAGTTAGACAGAGTGTGTGAGAGAGAGAGAGAGATAAAGAGGGTAAAGGCGGGGCACAGCTTAAAGGGGCTTTTACTTGCTGTTGCTGTTGCTGTTGTTGCCCAACCGAGACAACTTAAATTGTGACTATAACTGACTTGATTTGCTTTGTTCAGAGTAACTGGAACTTGCTCTCAGTTGAATTTTGCAATTATTACACGTTTCACAAAGCATGAGTGTTCGAGTAATCGTGCTCGTGTGTGTGTGAGTAGATTGTATCTGCACATTCAAAACGTTGTCTCTGACAGGCAGCAGAGAATGACGTAATCGGCGCTCACTGTCTCTGGAAATTAGATACTCGAAACTCTCGAAAAAGTGTGGCAAACAGTAGCGACGACGGCAGCCACGAAACAATCTAAAATATGCGAATATTCGCATATTTGCATAGTGATAACAGAATGAGAGATAGTTTATCTGAAAAATGATATATTGAAATTGCATTCCATCTCCACTCTGGAATATTCCAGCAGAGAATTTCTGTACATGAAACTATTTCTGAATATGCTCAGTTAACACAATAAACAATTCTAGGCCAAGTGATTCAAATTTATTTACATGATCTATGGCATTGTAATGTATTTGCGGGATATACTCGCACAGACTGGAATATTCCAGCTGTGAAGCGTCTAATTGAAACTAAATAATATCTCAAGCAATTTCCATATATTTAAATAAACTTTTGCCATGTGATTCAGTTTTTTTTTTGCACGAAATCAATCCCATTTCTAAATAATAAAATGTTTGTTGATTCGAATTCGTTTACAAATCCAACTGCCTTGGCAAACTCTTCGTCTCAGCTGCAGACCTCACACACATTTCGTTAGAATTTGCATTTGTATCTGAGATTCGTATTGTATCTGCTGTTGCTGATTGATCTCAAACAGCCACTCGATTGGGATCGTCTACGATTACGAATTCAATTTCGTGGCATATTTGCACGTTCGCATCCAATAGATACGACGCCTGTTGCATGTATGCTTATTCGATACAACTACACAGATACATGCCGCATAATTTGTTTATTAATTTACCCCCATCTCAACTCTCTCCCTCTGTCTATCTCTCTCGCGCAAAAAGCGGCCACCAACTGAGGCGCTGATGGAGAAGCTGCCTTTGCCTGGCGTTTTCGGTATCTTGTTTTTTATTATGATATTTCTTATTTTTTTTCATGCTTTTTGCGTCAACAATAAAAAAGCATTACATCAACGCAAGTCGAGTGACTCACTTGGAAGCAATGCCACAATCGCTGGAGGCGACAGAGTCAACAGTGTGTGAGCCAAGCCAACTGCTGGCTGCACCATGGCGACCCTGGCACTAGAAGACTGGCACCCGCAGACCTGCGAATCCAATGCTGGAGCTCTTTTTTAACGCTGCCCTTGCAACTGGAGAGAATTCCAACTATCTTATGAAAAGTGTAACAGGCTTTGAGATCTATTATGCGAATATCAATATAATAGATATAAAAGTATGTAAACTAGATTACAATATATATATTTGTCGAGATATACTCGCTCGTAGATATATGAGCTTTGAAAAAGAAACTAACAGCAATTAAAGACACCTCCCAGACACTTATACAACCAATTTCTTCAATAAATGAATTATTTCATCTGTGAACATTTTTGCTAGGGTATTCAATCTTTGGCAGGGATCGCCTGCTGTTTTCTTGTTTTGTATCTAGTAGCCAGCTATCCGAGTGTTTCATTAACTTTTCAGGCTTTGCATGCTGAAATACGCATCGGGAACGGGTCGGGTCAAATAGTAAATCATCGTGAAGTATCTGCGCTATGGGAGAAGTGTGTGTGTTTTGCTTTCCGCCTCATTTTTTTTTCTCTCTTTTTCTTTTACTCAGATGAATAGCACTCATAACGGTATCGCCAGTTAAGAGATACATAACAGCATTTAAAGACGGGTTAGCCAGCCGGCCCCCTTGCCTCCCGTCTCTGCCTGAACAACTAGTCAGCCTGGGCATTAGCATCATCATCATTATCATCATCATCATCATCATCATTCAGCTTATGCTGGAATTGGTGTCGATGATGTTGTTGTTGTTGTTGTATGTAAATGGTCAAACGTTTCTCTCTATGCTCAAGATTGGAGTGCTAGACAATGAAAATAACTTCCTACTGTTCGGTCTCCCGCTGCTGTTCAATTCAGTTCTTTTTAGTTTTGTTTTTTGAGCCAACAATCCAACAGACCATTGGCCCACATTGAATGGCCATAGAATTTGTTGTTGACATCAACAATGTGCATTTTTGGTCGGTTTGTTTTTCTTTGCTTTCTGGAGTGCATTGTGCAAAACTTTTGACAACTGCCAATTGGGCAGCGCTTCATGTCGAAAATTGGTGCACAAGTGAATTTTAAAATGTTCACTTCAAGAATTTGTAAAGACTTTTATCCACTTGAATGCGAGATTATTGTATTAAAGTCTTAAGTTGTTACGTAATGGAGTAAGAGCTATTCCTAGTACTTCAGCTTAGAAATTTAAGTTAGAGTCCAAAAGAATTTAGCTAATGCATAGCTAGACGTTTGTTTAATTAAATTCACATGCTTCGTGTGGCTGCGATCGGTTAACAGTTTTTCAGTATTTCACATCTCTTTCTCGCTTTACATTCAAGATTTGCAAATTGAAACGACGCATGCAAACTGATGTGCGTCTCTCTTTTCCCACTGCTTCGTTCGTCAAGTTTTCGTTAAAAATGTCTCGCTCTCGCTCTCTCCTTCTGGTGCGCACTCTGAATTCAGTCAATTAGCAAAGTCAATAGTATACCGCTATCCACGCACCCCTTGCTTTGGGCTTACGTTTTTCCATTTGTTTGTTTAATTTATTACAACTCGAAAGCTCGCACACACACACACACACGCACGCCCACACATGCATATGGAGAGCTAAGCTTGTCACTTGCGAAGTTTTATTTGAATTCGCGTTTTGTAACTCTCTGTTCTACTTGCATACATACATATGTATGTATATGCAAATATATGCCAAAGTCCGATTGCAAATATGCACGCAATCAGTTTTGCAACCACCCGCCCCCCATTTGCCGTGTCTTTGCGTGTGTGTGTCAGTGTGTGCGAATAGGCTCTTATTGTGTTTTATATATAATTAGTGCAGCCGCCTTGCAACGTAAATTGAATTAGCTTGAGGCCACAGGCTGCTAATGGAAGAGGTGTGGCCCCTGAGGTGCTGGCGGTGGCGTTAGCTTGTGGGATGGGCAGGCCAGCATCTTAAGAGCTTGCAAATTAGCTTAAAGCTTCTAAGGGCGGCAGCTGCAACTTACATATGACGTTTCGTTAATATTTGAGGAGAGCAAACTAAAGAAGGGCAGAGGTACGGGAACGAAAGACAAAGACAAAGAGACACAATGAGAAACTTTTTGGATTTGGTGCACAATGCGGCTGAAACTAATGTGGAGCAGCTGCTAGCTAGAGTCTGTGGAATGGAATGTGAAGTGTGTGGAGCGAGCGGGAGAAGACTTTTAGTTTGAATAATGTACGAGATTTGCCAAGCTTGCGACACCAAATATAGAAAATAAAAGAGAAAACCCGAATTCGAGACGATTAATTTTTGCTGATGAAGTGACAAATCACACTGGGTTAGCAGGGGCGAAGGCGAATGAACAAAAAGAAAAAAAAAAAAAAAAAAAAAACTAGAGCAAAGCAAACAGTGAAAAGCAAGAGCAGAGATCTAAAGCTGAATTTCATGATTGACAGTGGAGCGAAGAAGACAGGCAGAGAGTGAGCGGGAGGATAGAGGGAGACTGTGTGTGTATGGAGTGGGAGAAGGAGGCGAGAAAACCCTCAAGTGATGGACAGCAGCGACGAGAGTCAAGCAACCACTTGAACTGAAGAGCCAAAGAGCTGGAAATTGTTATTGCTAAGCATGCATATGTAAGTATGTACAGATGCACTCATACATATATATGTATATCAATATATGTATGGCTATAAATAGCACTCACACAAATGCGTGGACAGTACAAAGCGTGAGCCCAAACATAGATGCGATGCAGCGGCTGCTGCTGCCGCTTTTGCTGTTGCTGTTGCATGCGGGAATCAATTGGACGATGCAAATGCTTAAAAAAAAAATAAATAAAAAGAAATAATATAAAATAAAAGAGCCGCAACGAGGGGTCGCCAGGGTTGCCACTTTACATGAGCCGCAACGCAGATTGCCACCCCGCGCGACGAGTTAATAAAGATCAATTGAATTTAAACAAAGAAATGTTGTGGCAGGAGTCGGAGCAGGAGGTCGGGGTATGGAGGTCAAGTAAATGCAATGAATGGGACGACGACGACGACAATTGTCTTGCCAATGGGCGTGGCATAACAAATTACAACCAAATGCGCATTAACATAAATTCATCAACAGCAACAACAACAACAACAAAAGCTAAGCGAGCGGTGGGGAGAAAACAATTAAAAGACGACAACAGAAAAGCGCAGCAGAAGAAATGACAGGAAACAAGAGACAGCGCAGCGAATGTGGCAGCCAAGAAGAGTGAGACGTGGCAGAGGGGCCTCCGCTCCGGCTAGAAGAATCTGCGTAACTGTAAGACAAAGCCAATGCATTCAACGGGAGTAACAAGCGCCAATGTGAGCAGAGTGTACTGACCCACATATCAATGGCCGGAAACACACAGCGAGACAGTGGGACAAAATAGCAGACAGGTAGCCAAAATATAATAAGAGGCAAATTCACTCACTCACAAACTCTTCATCAGTTTTGGTCATTAGTCAAAATTGTTTGTGCTGAAAAATAACAATGGGCCACATTTAATTGAGGGAAAGCCCCCAGAGCCCCAAAAAGAGAATAAATAAAAGTCCAAGCCCCAACAGCTTGCCCAGCAGCAATTTCAGCTTCGACTTCGACTTGGGGTTCGCCTTCCACTGCGACTTTAGCTTCTTCCACTTTCAGAGTCGAACAAGAAATTCGTTTTTAGTTTAGTTTTTTTTTCTATTTTTTATTTTCAATGCAAAAATTGGGCCACAAACCAAGCAAAGCAAATCGAAGAAAAATTTAAAAAAAAATAAATAAAGAAAAAAAAACTGAATTGAAATATAGAAAACTTTGCTGGCAAATATACCCCAATGTGTATATATTTTATATATATGTATATATATACCAATTATTTACTTTACTACTTTAAAAATTCTCCTCCATTACTTAACTCAATAAGCCTGATTAAGCTCTGATTAGTTTCTTAAGTTCTTTACCGGCCAACTTTAATTACCGCTCTATTTCTCTTTTTGTTCCATTTGGCAACCGAAATCCGTTTGTTTTTTGCATTTTTCTTTCTTTGTCAAACGTAAAAATTGGCAATCGCCAAAATAGGTTGCACAACTTCCGACCACGAGGCTAATTACAAGATAAATTGGAGCATAACAAATAAGCCAAGAGCTGAGCCTTATTTAGGCTCTGATTTGAATGCTGCGCAGCGAAAGTGAGTGGGCAGAAGCGGAGCAGAAGCGGAGCAGAAGAAGCAGCAACAGAGATAAGGTAAAAGCTGGCACATCAAATTGCATAATACCGCAAAAAGTTCTCACAGCAAAATAACAAAGCACAAAGTGAAATGACAATGTATGTGTATGTGTGTGTGTGTTTGTGTGTTTTTGTGTGAGAGAGGAAATGAAGATAAGGAGATGCAAAGCAGCGATAAGTCAAAGTCGACAATGTCGCTGCCGCTGTTTCTGTTGTTGTTGCTGCTGCTGCTGCTTGACCACTTTTATTTTCATGCCTGAATTGTTTATAAAATTGCAGCGCCCTTCTCATAGAGTGCTTGAGCCGAAGGGCGATAGAGAAAGAGAGAAGAGGAGTGGAGAAGGGTAACGGTGCACTCACAAATGGTTTGTCATGCAAAAGTGAACTTCGCTTTCAAAGTTGAAGAGTTCCAGTCAAGAGTGGAAAAGAAATAAATAAAACCAATTGTCATTGTCAATGCGGTTGTCGTTGTTATTCGGCGTTGCCAGAGTTTTGCTAGAGATGACTTCGTGTCGACAAGCATCTTTTGAAAATAAACATTTTCCACTACTCTTATCTATCATTATTTCAGCTTTAGTGTACTCTTTTATTTTTTCAATATTTCTAAAGGCGTGTCACGATAGAGACACGCTTTCATCACTAACTCTCCTCGACAGCTTATTGTTGGCAGTTGGAAAGCGGAAACGATTTTCAAGTGTCGCACGTGATGGCAGCATCAGAAAGCAAAATTATTTCAGATAAGATTTCGAGCTAAAGATACATTTCTTCTTGGCGGCGTCCAAGCTCGTCCAAGTTTGTCGCTGTAGTCATTTGTCATGGCGCAAATGCCAAAAATTAAAATATTCAGCAAAGCGACAGCCCGAAAAGTGTGCCACCATCGGAGCGGAGCTTGAACTGTATCCAGTTGGAGCTACCTAAGTGCCAAACGAAGTAGCTGCAAATGGAGGACGTTTCGGATTTGACGCTGCGCTGCGCTTCGTTGCTGTTGCTGTTGCCTGGGTCCAAACCCTAACTGCCGACTCGTGCCACGCTGCACGAATTGGCCAAAATGTTAAGCCTGCTCTTCCTGCCGGCCTGCCCGTCTGCCCTCTGGCTTGGCTGACAACAAAGAGGTCATTTACTTTCGTTGCGAGCATAAAATAATCGTCTGTCGTGGCCGTCGCCGCAGCCAGGCAAAACAGCAGCACTAGCGAACAGAACTCGACTATGAGTTACCCTGTAAATTGACGCCTACAAAATCCAAAATTATTTGCAGCTAACTCTGTAAACAATTATAGAAATGACTTTAAGTCGATCTTAAAGTCAGTCAAATATGACTGTAAAGAATGTTCGGCGTGAGTATACCTTATGGCTTACTTCATTCTCATACATCATTTAAACTTCGTACATAATTCCCGGTTTTTTTTTTGGGAAATTTTTAATGGGCAGCGAGTATAACAAGCAGGCAAAACTAAAACTCACACATTTCGTGTGTTTGCCAAATAAAAAAGTCAGATAAATGAAATTGGCAACAGCAGCAGAAGCAGCGCTAGAGACAGAGACCGCGGCGGCGACAACGACGACTGCCTGCAACTGCGAACGGCGACAAGTTGAGTGAAGTTTGGTATCAAAAATCGATTAACAAAGCGCCAGCAGCGAACGCGAGCAGCGCTGTTCGACTTTTAACGGCATTTAAAAAGCATTTCTTCATTTCATTTACAAGGCAAAACTTTTCCGTGTGTGTGTGTGTGTATTTGTGTATATAGATAATTGGTATAAAATGCCCGTTTATTGACTGTCACGCGTATCGATTTCTATATCAGGATATGTCACGTGCACTGAGCGGCACCGCAAACAAAATTTTACAAAACTTTACACTAAGAAAATGTATGAAGGTGTGCGACAGAGGCAAGTTAGAGATGGAGAGAGCGAACGAGTAGCAGAAGACTGCAAACAGAATGCTACAGACTAAAGTCAGAGTGAGAGAGATAGAACGATAAACTATAGATAGATTACATTAACTGCAGTAAAGTAAGCAACCGCTAACTTTTACAGTTGCTAATTAACACAAGCGTCAAATTTGTATATTATATAACTTAAATTCAATTAAACTTAAACTCAATGCAATTTCATTTACATTCATTCCATTGCGAATTTTATAACAATACTTTAGATCATTTTTATTTAAACACTCAGCAAATAATGGAAATAAATATTGTGAATTTCTCATTCAAAATAAATGCGTCATAAAACTAGCAATTAAATTTTCAGTAAAAAAAAAAAAAAACATTTCAATTGTTTATTGAATAACACACCAAACGCCCAGCACTGGATCTATGAGTCAATTTGTTTATTATTTAAAACGGCTATGAAATACAATTGCTAATACTCTGAAATACAATAATCATTGTTGTGCATGCCCCCTAGCACGGAGATAGAGAAACGCGTCATATGAGACAAGTTAAACAAAGAGATGTAAACTTAAATGCGACGAGGCGAAAGGAATATTCAACATTTCTCTGGATACATAAATATCTGCTGCTGTTGTTGTTTTTGGCTAGTTTCGTCAAGTTTCGAAATCTGTCCGAGTTATTTACACGTTTCAACATTTCCATTAGGCCACATGCATATTTTATAACTGTCTTTAAATAGTTTTCATTACTTCACAGCTAAAATTAGACGCACTGGAGGAGTGTGTATGTAAAACAAAGACAGCGATAGAAAAAGAACATGTAGCACATCTTGACTATAATTAGACAAACGCTTAAGAGCGACAGCAGCAGCAGCAGCAGCAGCAGACGATGTGGAGCACACGGCGCAACAGCTGATAGTTGGAGCTGATTAAAACAAGGCTGTCGAATGGAATTTGACGAATGATGAAATGACAATTGAGTTTTGTCTCTAGGCAATGTGTTATCAGCCAACATACATATGTAAATATAAACATTCTTATATTTATTTATATATGCATATGTATGTGTGTATGTGCATTTACTCGCTTGCTTCATATTGTGTGAGAAGACTCTGGAACTTGAGTACTAAATTTACTTTGAGTACCGCTCGCTAAAATTGGAAGGGAAAGAAATAGATTCAAGACGAGCGAAAAGACAAAACAATAAGTGCTGCTCAGCTCGGCTCAGACGGACAGCCAGACAGTCGACCGGCTGGTCAATAAAAATAAACTGGAATTAAGCATAAACCAATAAGCACAAGAAGAAAGCAACTCAATGACCACAAAGCGTGTGATGATGTGCGTGCGTGTAAGAAAGAGAATGCGAAACTGGAAACGAAATATGCGCTCAAGGTCAGTCAACGGATTGCTCATTTATTTATTTTTAAGTATTTCTTTTGAAGAACCAACACACAAAGCTGAGATAAAAGCTGCGCTGCAACTTTGCAACGGTTCGTTGACGACGGCGGCGACGTCGTCGTCGTCGTTGCTGTTCATACGCAAAATGTACGCAAATTGGCGCAGACAATTGCCAAAGAAGAGAGGTAGGTAGATAGGAATAAAAAGCGAATTGTAGCGGAAACAGCGGCGACGCAAATTAAAAGCAATTTTCAATTTCCTGAGTTGGCGAAAATTGAAAAATTTGTTGCAAGCATAAACAGCAGCCACCCGCGCAATCGCACACATATTTATGCATGCACATACACACGCGCACGCACAGTCAATGGAATGAAATTTGTATGCCGTTATTTTGCTTAAACTAAATTCCAAGAAGCGCTACGCAGCCACAGTAAACTAGCCGAGCAGCTTTTTCGCTTTATTATTCGCACACATTGTTTATTAAAACGGCGCTACGTTGTGCCTGCTGCTGCTGCTGCTGCTACTGCGCCCACAACAGGCCACGAATTGCGTAGGATAATAAAAAAGAAACAACAAACAAGCGACACGGACATAAGAGCAAACGGTACGCATGATCAATGAGACCAGCGGGCCATGTGACTAGATAGCCGTCTCGCTCTAGCGCGCGCATACAACAAGTGCGAAGCAGCGGCATAAAACAAAGGAGCAAAAATGTAAAGAAAAAAATGCCAATACACACAATAATATCTAAAAACAAAAATTAATATATTCTTGCTCGTTTTCTATAGAATATATTATTAATCATTACTCACCTTGTCAAGACACTTCAACTCTTCAATGGGATAAACCACCTTTTGGCAGCGCGCACAGGTTTTATTCATTTTCTCGCCTTTTCAGTTAGCCTTTTTCAAAGGGGGGAAAATCAGGGAATACACAAAACACACACACAAACACCGATTTTAAGAAATTTGCAACACTTTCAACAAAGTCGAAATTAATTTGGCATATCGATCGCCCAAAAGAACACAACTTAACAACTATTAGCCAAGTATAAGAATGTATTTTCAACTATTGTTGAAGTATATGTATGTGTATGTGGCCAGGATTTACATTTAATTTTGCATTGCTACTGAGATTTCAAACAAAAATCTGTTACGACTGGATGGCAACTAACTGGTTTGCTTTGTCGCACACACACACACTAGCACATACATATGCGAAATATTTTTAACACTATTTCACTAATTGCAAGCGGGTATATTTTTAAATATTCAACTGCGACTGCAGCTAAACGACGCGCGCACGATTCCAATTCGGCAGGGCACAATGACAGGTGCTTGTCCAGCTGAGCTGAGCTGTGACCGAAAATGCTGCTAAGCCGAATACCTTGCGAGACACTTTGTGGTAGAAACTCTTATGTTTATCAATTAGTTGATTTTGTGTTCAATCTAAAAAATGTACACGCTGCGCACCCGCATAAACACGTCTGTACTTCGCCGAAACAACAACAATTATGACACATAACATGCTGTAAACGTTTTTGGGTAAGCAATATGCTGTGCTCAAATGGTAGTGTTAATAAAATCGAGAGAGTGAGAGCACACTGTTAAGACGCTGTAATGACAATCGTTCAGTGTTGCAGACGACTACTATCAATCGATTGCAGATGTGCCGGCTGACACAGGGTGCTTATCACAAAAAGCACCCCACTTTTTTGTATCCTTGGAGTTTACTATCGAGATTTTTTTGTGTCCGAGGGCGAAGGATATTAAGCGAATCGTAAAAGTTATAAAATTAACACAATTAACTTAGTGAAATGCTTGATAAATTAATTAAAGTGTAACAGTGGCTTTCTGAATAAGAAAAATTGAAAATGTATTTAAAACAAAATAATTAATTTTCAGTAAAGTCCCTGCAAAAAATCAGTCTCAATTGACTAGCGGAAAATGTAATAAAAATTGTATTGCATCATTGGGCACACATATAAAAAAGTAGCGGCTAAGGTGCAATAAATGTTTAAATTATTGATTATTCAAGTTCTTTAATTATTGCTGCATATTTAAAGGCGTCTCAAAGTCATTAAAATAATAAGAACGACACAAGAATGTGCCGATTGAAAAATCGATAATCTTAACGTGAGTATTTTTGTTGTCTACGTTATGCCGGCGGGGACTATCGACCACCACGACCACAAAAACAACAACAAGAAAAGCAAGAACAACAGCGACAATAACAAAAAGGAGTAGAAGAGCCAAGGGAAGATAGAGACAAGTGCACATAAGGATTGAAACGTTCACTCGGTCAAATGTCAAAAGTCAGCGCATGTTGTAGACTAGGAGGACCCACCCTATCTACCACATAATTACGCTGTGACCGGTTTAAAAAAAAATAAAAAGCCGAAAAGCAAGACACGAAAATACAATAACCTTCCCCCATATTGAGCTGCCGTTAGTGCAGACAGCAAGCCGCAGCCATTAGACGTTACGCGAATGTAAACAACCCGTTAATATTAGCAACCATGCAAACGCTGCGCAAGAAAACGAGTCCTTGTAAATGTAAGTTGCATTTGAATTTGATTAAAAACTATGTAAATATATTTTGCCGCAATACGTATCGATAACACAATGTTAACTGTTAGTGTATGATTATCGTGTCTGATCGTGTCTGCGCCACTCAGCTGACAGCTGGTGCGCCGGCGTCCGTCGTCGCTGCCGCAAACTCTTTTCGCTCTCCTTCTGCTACTCTCTTGGTAAACACTCAGCACTTTTATCTAACTGTCTTGTTTGAATTTATAATAGTCAAATAAATTAAAGTAGTGCGCATTATCTTATCTGACACAAGCCTAATTACCTGCACCAAGTGAGACGGGGCGGGGCATGATGAGCGTGTTTGATAAATCTTGAGTGACTTAGCCGATAGTTGCTGCGCTGCCGGCATCGCTGTTGTCGCTGACAAATATATTTGCTTAACATTTTGCTCGCTTTTTATTATTAATTTTATATTCAATCTTTACTATCGATGAAATAAATAATACCAGCTACAGATTTTGCATGACAGGCTTGACTGATCGTCTTTAAGTCACTTAATCGACAGCTGCTGCTGCGCCGGCGTCGCTGCCACCGCTGCTGCTGCTGCTGTCGTTGTCGGCAGGTGGTGCAGCTGCGTCAAGATTTTAGCAAACAACAACGGCGCGCGCGTTCACCCTCTCTCGCTCTCGCTCTCTCTGTTTCTGCCTTTTGCCGCTCTCTCAGCACACACATTGTTGTTGTTAATTTTTGCATTGAATTTTGTACTGCAAAATAATAGTAAAATTCCAGTGGCTTTTATGTGCGCGTGTATGTATGTGTGTTTTGTGTTCGTGCTCTGTTCTACTCTGTCCACTCCCACAGCAGAGGCCTCAGCATCTCGCAGCGCGCTGTTCACAGCGTTGTCGTCATTCATTCATTCCCAGAGCGCGAATCGTAGCGGCTGCGAATGCGGACGCATTCTCGCATTTTGTTTCTGCTGTTTTTTTTTTCCGATATTTTCCGCCAGTTCTTATTTTTTTTTTTTTGTTCAATTAAATAAAATACGTCGCGTTGAAATCGTTTTCATTTGTTATTATTGTTGGTGCTTGTGCGCATTGTTGGCCTTTGTCTGTGCCATGGAAATGCCCTGAATGTCAGATAAACACACACACGGAGAGTGAAAGAGACGCGCAGGCACACAGATACACCAATACATAAATACAAAGGCTCAGCATGTTCTGAGCTGCGCTTGGGGCTAACAAAATGGTCAAATCGCTGGTGTCCAAGCTGCAAGCCTCTTCGAATCTTTCGCTAGCTCAAACATTTGGCCTCGGCAGCGGCAGCAGCGGCGCAGAGGAAACGAATTACGCAAAACGTTTGTTTGTTTTTCCAGCAGATACACACACAGTCACACACATACATACATACAAATGGATATGTGTATATATTCTGAAATATATTCGTTTGCATATTGCAGATCGGAATGATCCCGGCCGTTTCTTTGGCGATGGCGTCCAGTTCAAGGCCAAGCTGATTGGCATCTTGGAAGTGGGCGAGGCGCGCGGAGATCGCATGTGCCAGGAGGCGCTGCAGGACCTTAAGATGGCCATACGCGCCGCCGGCGAGCATAAGCAGCGCATCATCATCCATGTGACCATCGATGGGCTACGGCTGCGCGATGAGAAGACCAGCGATTCCCTTTATCACCATCCCGTGCACAAGATCTCGTTCATAGCACAGGATATGACAGATTCGCGCGCGTTTGGCTACATATTTGGTTCGCCGGATAGCGGTCATCGATTCTTTGGCATCAAGACGGACAAGGCGGCCAGCCAGGTGGTGCTGGCCATGCGCGATCTCTTCCAGGTCGTCTTCGAGCTGAAAAAGAAAGAGATCGAAATGGCGCGTCAGCAGATCCAGGGCAAAGCCATGCACCATGATCATGCCACCCAACTGGCCTCCCTGTCCGCACTGAAAGCGAGCCACAACGAGCTCGCCTCCGGCAGCAGCTCCTCCGCCGCAGCGCATGCGGCCAATCTGCACATGCTGGGCGGAAACTCCTCAAATGGCGTTGGCCTAACCCGACTTGGTGTCAATCTGGACGTGTCCAAAAGTGGAGCAGCCAAGGAGGTAAGCGGCAGTCATGTCTCTATTCATTCTTGTCTAATCTCTGCTCGCTGTGTAGATCTCGCCGGAATCGGTAGCCGACCTGGTCGATCTGGAACAGGAGCTGACGTCGCTGCAGCGTGGCATTAGCCAAATGGAGCGCATAACGCCCAATGAGCCGGGCACAACTCAATCCGGCCATGGCTTGGCGAAGTCGGCCAGCGAGGATGATCCGTTCGGAGACTCCTTCATCTATGTGCCCTCGTATAATATTTTGCCGCCGCCGCCTGAATCCGGACGCACGCGTCACAAGCAGCAGCAGCCCAACAAGACGCCAGAGAGCGCAGCGCTGGATACGCTGCTGTCGCCGGCCCCAGGTGCCAGTGGCTCACCGGCCACGCTGCAGGCGACAGACGACGACGACAGTTGGCTGCACGAGCTGCAGCAGCAGAACGATGTCTTCGATACGACCAAGGTGTCGGCCACGCCCACGCCCATGTCAGCTGCCGCTGTGCTCGGCAGCTTGCCCATGGCGCCATTGGCAGCCAGAGAGTCCTCCGCCACGCCCACGCAGCAAATCAGCGATATCTCAGCAGCGCCCACAGCGGCAGGCGGAGCTATTGCTGCAGCTACGTCAGCGGCTGGCATCGATGTGGGATTGAGTGCGCTGAGCAGTTTAACAGAGGCGGAGAGCGCAGCCAACGGCACGGCGTCGGCAGCAGGAGCCGGAGGTGGAGGAGGAGGAGGAGGCGCGGCAGCAGCTGCAGCGGCGGTCATGTCGGGTGAGTTGCTTACAAAGACGAAGTTCGTTAAGAAAACTGATTGCCATAAGAGAGCTGCCATTCACAATGGACGCAGGGGAGGACGGGGGTCTGGCATGAGGCATGAGGCAAGGGGTTGGGGTTGCAGGTCAGGGCTTACGGCCACAGCGACAATTGTCAACGGAGACTCACGAGATGAGCTCAATGAACCGCAGTCAATTCAAGCGAACAGAGCTATCGGCCTAGGGCGTGGCTCTAGAATGGCATCCATTGAAAGCAATAAAACAGCGCAAAGAAAGAAAATTCATTTAGCCAACGAATCAAAATTGTTCGCTCTTAATTCATTTACACGCGCTTGAAATTGCAAATTGTAATCAAATATTACATTAACAGCTGCCACTGAGTGTTTACATGGGCTGTTAGTTAACATAACTTGGAATGTTATTGTCAGGCTAAAGGCGACTCACTTGCTGTAAGCAAAGACAAGGCAATGCAAATTACAGCAGCTGCAACTGTTAACTATAGATGCTGTTAACATGTGCATTTAACAGAAAATGTAAGCAAAGACAAGGCAATGCAAATTACAGCAGCTGCAACTGTTAGCCACAGAAAGCTGTTAACATGTGCATTTAACAGAAAATGTAAGCAAAGACAAGGCAATGCAAATTACAGCAGCTGCAACTGTTAACCACAAACATATATAAATGCACATATAACAGAAAATGTAAGGCAAGGTAAATTACAGAAGAATGTTAAAATGTGCACGCATTAAATTTCCAGAAAATGTTAAGCATTATCTGTTAACCGTTTTAAGCTCTCAATGTCTAAGCGCCATTCCTCTGCTCCAGAAATTGTGTCCAGGCAGCTCCTTTAACAGTTGAACTTACTAATATTACAACATAGTTATACTAACCTGTGAGGCAATGCTCGTTTTGTTGTTTCTGTTGTTGTTTTTGCGTAGTTAGTCTTGATTTAAAGCTCTTCAGTTGCATTTTCTCTTGAGTTCTCTGACACGAATTGCACGCCTTTTTACTTGGAATCTCTGCGAACAGCGACTGATGCAAGTCTCCCTATCTTTCTCTCTCTCTCTCTCTTCATCTCTATCTCTATCTCTATTTCGCTCTGCTTCTGTTTATATTGTGTGGCTCGCCAGATGCGTTCACAGATCTGGATCCGTTGGGCATTGGGCGCACACGGCCCTATGTCGATAAGAAATATTTCTTCCAAGAGCTTAAGAATCCGCCCAAGAAGCTGCTCAAGGAGCTTGGCTCCAGTCAGGGCGATAACTTTGATGATTTTCTCGGTGGCAGGGATAGTTCGATCTTTGAGGAGAGCATCACAACAGCAACAGCAACAGCAGCAGCAACAGCAACAGCAACAGCAGCAGCAGCAGCAAATACAGCAACAATGACAACGACAACTACTAACACAACAGCAACAGCAGCTGCAGGCGCGGCCGCGGCAGCTGCAACTGCTGCTGGCTCAGGTACTGACCACGCCCACGAAGCAGCCCCAATTACTAACACAGCTAACATTTGCACTTGCACAGGAAACGCGGCCAGTTGCAGCAGCAGCAGCACCACCACAACAACCGCAACTAACCCACTAATAACCACCGCAAGCCTCGGGCAGCACCACCTGCTACTAACCAACAGCTCCAACAGCTTCCGTTCCCAGCCCAGTCCCACACCCCAGCACCAAACGCAGTCCCTGTCCCAGTCCCAGTCCCAGTCCCATTCCCAGACCCAAACTCCGTCTCTTTATCTTGGCCAAGTCGAAGAGTTCTCGGCTGCCAAACTAAAACTAATGCTACGTCAGAGCGCAGCCCTATCCAAGCCTATTAACCAATCCGTCAACTATTATACCACAGAGCCCACGATCACAAATCCCTTGGAGGAGCATCAGGATAGCAATCCCGTGCTGCTGCCGCGCGACACCGATCCGTTCTCGCCCACGCGCAAAAAGAGCGATCCGGATCCGTTTCAGGATGGCGATCTCTTCGCCAAGCTGGATGCCTTTGAGTTCGATGTGCCACACCCAGCAGCCGGCACGACAGCTGCCAACAGTGTTTTCAATGGACCACTCCAGGTGCAACTGCCACCGGAACAGCAGCAGCAGCAGCCGCCGCCAGCCTCGGACGGCTGGCAAGCGGATATATCGCGGCTGGAGCCGGCTCCTCTGCCACTGAACAGCAGCGTGCGCCATCGGCCCACACCCGTGGCCAGCGTCGTCAATGTGGGTGGCCCTCTGGATGTCATCTCGAGCATCAGCAACAAGAAGATGCCGCATTTATTTGGCCAGGCGCGTTTCTCGAAGCGCGGCGATTCCGCCAGTGGCATCGGCTCCAGCGTCAACATGCGCCGCCTGCAAGAGAGCGACTCGCTGAGCGAAAACGAGGCAGCGCCGGAGCCGCCGCCACGGCCCGACTCCACGCCCTATGCCGAGCCGCCGCCGCTGCCGCCCAAGAAGCAGTTCAGCGATCTGGTGATTAGGCCAGCGCCTGTAGCGCCGCCTGTCGGCCGCTACGAGTACTTGAACCACAGCAGCAATCAGCTGCGCCGCAGCGCCGATGCACCGCCCATTCCGTTGCCCTCCCGCCGCGTCGGCCGCTCCGACGGCAACTTTCCCGGCCCGAGTCGGCCACGCAAGCCCGGCCACACCGACGACGATTATCTGGCCCCACTGGGCGGCACGCCACCACCGCTGCTGCCACCGCCCACGCAGAGCAGCAGCAGCCGAGCGAGGCCGCAGCGCCAGGCCTCACTGGGGCGCCCTCAGGACATTTACGAGAACAAGGCGGAGATACTGCAGGCGCAGGCCGCCCAGGCGCAATCGCAGAAGGAGTCAGCGGCAGCGGCAACAGCTTTGGCGCCCGATATTACGCTGACGCAGCTGCTCACGCTGGGCATGGACGAGTTGGCGCTGAAGCTGAATGTGCCCGCCAGCAAGCTGAGCACAATGACTCTGGTCCAGCTCACCGCCTACCTATCGGAGTATCTGCAGTCGAGCAGCGACCAGGCGCAGCCCAAGTCCCGTGCGAGTCCTGCACAGCCAGTGCAGTCGCCAGCCGCGGCCAGCTCCGCCGGCACAGCAGCCGTGTTTAAGGTCAACTTCGATCAGCAGACGTCGTTTGTGGCCAAGTTCGATGATACCTTCGGCGAGGATTTGGGCCAGGATGCGTTCGTAGCCAACTTTGCCAACTTCAATGAGGCGCCAGCCTGCCTAGCCGCGCCTGCGGTGCCACCAGCGGATCGCTATGCGGTGTTCCGGGAGATAATCGATCAGGAGCTGCAGCAGCAGCAGCAGGAGACGGATCTCATGGGCGACCTGACGCCGCCGCCTGTGGATGAGACGCAACAGGAGCAGCAGCAGCAGCAGCAGCAGCAGCCGCTCGCTCAGCTCGATATGGATGTGACGGAGCTGGACATGGAGCCGCCGCCACCCAAGATAGACACCAAAATCACCGAAGTTGTGGCCCAGGCCAAGGATCGCTATGCGGCGCTGCGCGACATAATTCTGGTGGAGAATCTGTTCGATAAGCCGCCGCCAAGCGCTGCTCCAGCCGTGGCTGAGAAGGATCTGCTGCAGGATCTGTTTAGCGACGAGTTCAATGAGGATCAGGACATACGCCAAATCATGGACAGTGGCCACGACAGACGCGGCCTCGTCGACAGTCGCGGCCTGCCCGCGGAGCCCTCGTCCTCGGCCCTGACTGTGGCAGATGACGACGACGACGATGATGAGGATGCAGGCGGCGAGAGCAGCATGGATAGCAATGAGAAGGATGCTGAGCCTGTCAGCGCACAGGATCAGTACGAGAAGCTCTCCACCAGCGCCGAGAAGCCCGAGTTCAAGTCCGAGGAGCTGCTGCCCCCCAAGCAGGACAACAAATTCCTAACCGTGATCAGCGGTGCCGGCTGTGCGGGCCGAGATGACATTGAAATCGATGAGCTGATGCAGCGCGCCATCTCCAATCTGTCGCTCGACTCACGGGATCGCATCTCCCCGGCCACATCCTCGGCGGCGCCATCTCGCGGCCCACCCTCGCACAGCCTGCACACGCCCTCGCAGTTCAACGACGTGAGCACCTCGCCTATTCCCTTACAGAAGTCGCCGGCGCCCATAATGAGCCAAGCGGCTGCCTCGCCCGTGCCCTCGCAGCTTTCCGCCGTTTCCCAGCTGATCGACACGGCCACCAAGCAGATGCAGGGTGAACGCGATCGGGAGCGAGACAAGCCCTCCTGGGCCACCTTTGATTCACCCAAGATGTCCGGCCCGTCCATCGGCGCTGGCAAGGGCAAGGCGCGTCTCACCCTGCCGCCACCGCCGGCCTCCAATACATCGCAGCAGGACACAGCTGAGTCGCCGTGCAGCTCCGATCCGCGCGACGATGCCGGCGGCTGGTCCAAGCAGCAGCAGCAGCGTCGCTGGGCCAAAAAGGAACGCCAGCAAACCTCCTCTTCCTCGCGCGATCTCAGTCCCTGGGATGATGAGACGCCCGAGTATCTCAAGCAGCAACGACGCAATCTGCCGCCGCCCTCGCAGCTGGCGCCGCATCCCCATGCGCATGGCTACTACATGCGACACGCTCGACGCCTCAACTCCTGCGATGAGGACTACGAGTAAGTCGTACTCATGGAACATCTCAATCTAAACTCATTTCATCCTTCCACTCTCCTTTCACTTTCAGCTATGATGCGGAGCTGCGCGATCGCCGCGATCGGGAACATGCACAGCGCAAATTTAAGCACGGCCTTTCACGCAGTCGGGATAACTTTGAACTGGGTAGGCGGCATCACTTCCTTACTTTCCTTTTTGACTTGGCATTCCTTTAACTTCCAAGGATTCCCCGTAGTTACCTGCCTCCTCTCTCATTGCCTTTATCTAATTCTGAATTCCAGACTCTCCCAGCTGGTATCATCATCCGGCACATCACACCTGGTCGCCGCAGGAAATCGAGCAGGGAGTGCGCGCACGTTCCTTCGAGCGCAGTGCCTATGAGCGCTCCAGCTATGGTCCGCCAGCGCCCATATACGACAAGCGCGGCCAGCCGCTGCCGCGCGATCGGGAGCGTGAACGTTCCAAGTATCGCGATCGCGAGTACAGAGACTATGCGCGTCCCGGCTACGACTTTGATTATGAGAACGTCTACGATGAGCGGCGGTCGCCAATGGGAATGGGCTATAAATCCCGGCCAGATTATCTCTACGAGCGCGACAGCAGAGACAGGGAGCGGGAGCGCGAGCGTGAGCGCAAGTCGTTCGACCATGAGAGCGTCGAGTCATTTGAGAGCTCGTCGCGCCGGCGACGCAGCTTTGGCAGCGGTGGCGATGTCTACGGCAGCCTAGACAGTCGAGACGACTATCGCGAGCGGGATCGAGAGCTGAAGACGCGATCGCTACGCAAGCCGGCCACCTCATCCGCAAAGCTGCGCGTGGCGGGCGACATTGACTATGAGCAGGACTCGGAGCAGGACTTCCAGAGGCAGCGCAGCCTGCAGAGACCCAGCCAATTGGGCGGGGATGTGGTACCAGGTGCTCCGCAGCGTCTTCGCAAGAGCAGCGGCTCCAGTCCGTGGGATGGCGAGGGTGAGTCTATCTCTTAAATTTCTATTTACAAATGATTACATCAAAGCTCTCTCTCCGTAGAACCCGCGCCACCTGGACAAAAATCCTGGAAACGACCAGCCAGCGCAGCGGAGACGGAGCGCCGTTTGGCCGAGAGTCGCCGTGCCGCAGCCTTGGGCCAGACTCCCTCCGATGGCGAGAAGGATCGCAGGTATGTGTGGCGTCAAGGAAATCAATCAAATTCCCAACCCACCGGCAAATCCTTCACAGATTCCGCAAGAAGACGCGTGCACGCAGCACCAAGGATCTGGCCACAGTCGGCGCACGCTATGGCAGTGGGCGTGGCGTGCGCGATAACTACGACTACATCAGTTGCCAGCGCAACGACGATGACGACGACGACGACGAGGACTATGTGGACGACGAGCCGCCCACAGATGAGGATAAATTCGAGCGGCTAAATCGACGTCGGCACGAGATGCATCAGCGCATGTTGGAGAGCGAGCGCAGGCAGCAAGAGCGCCACGCGCCCACACTGGCCAAGCTGCCTGGGCAGAATCGTCCACGCGGCGCCAACAGCGATTATGGCTTTGTGGACAGCTATGAGCAAACACCGACGCCCAGGTCGAATGCCAGCAGCACGGCTGTCATGATGAGTGGTGGGGAATCCTCGGCTGGCGTCGGCGGTGTCGGCGGCGGAACTAAATTCAATTTTGACGATGGCTTCGAATCGGACTTTAATCAGAGTTCGCCACCTCCAGCGCCAGCTGGCACTGCATCCAGCTGCAACTCTACGCCAGCTGGCCTGATCTCTACCAGCAGCACGGTGGGCTCCAAGTCGCTGTTCCGCTTCTCCAATGACTTCTCAGAGCGCGAGAAACTGCAGCAACAACAGCAGCAGCAGCCACAGTTGCAGCAGCAGCATCGGAATGACAACTTCGATGCGGAAACTCCTCCTACGCAGACGCCTCCGATAACTCAGAAACTGCGCTTCGATGACAACGTCAAGGTGTCGCAGTTCGATGATGCCGCCTTTGAGGATGATTTCGCCAAGGCCTCGTTCGACTTCGACAAGGAGCAGGCATCGCCGGCGGCGCCCTCAGCTTCCAGCCGCAAGCAGAACATGCGCAGCAGCAAGCTGCAGCAGCGCCAGGAGCTGATCAAAAAATCCGAATCGGTGAATATATTTGCCAAAAAGCAAGAGGATCCCTTCGAAGACGACGAATTCTTCAAGTCGCCCGACGAGCAGCCGCTGCCCGGCCACGAGGAGGACGGCAGCAATGCGGACGCCAACAAATTTCAGTGGAACGAGGACAACAACTTCGCGAAGTTCGATGAAAACATGTGATTTGACCAACTCTTTGCCCAGGCGTCAAGCAACAACAAAGCAGCAGCAGCAGCAGCAGCCGCTGGTGGCGGCGAGCAGCCCGAGAGCGACGGCGGCAACTATGCCGAAATCGATGTCATCAACGACGGCGACTTTTACTATTTGACCAATCTCAATCACTACTATCAGGAGCAGCGCCTGAGGATGCTGCAGCAGCAACATCAGCAGCGTCAGCTCTGCCTGCACGACTACATCAACGTGCCGCCGAAGCAGTCCACGAAGTCCACATCGACCACGAACAGCCCCTGGCACGAGGCGAACGAGCAGAAGCCCAAGCGCAAGATCAAGCTGAAGTCGCTGCAGCTGCTGCGCAAGCCCAAAAAATGGAAACTGAAGCGCACCTTCGATGAGTTCGTCAAGTGTCTGATTATCGCCTCATCCGAGCATGTCTACAACTACGATGTGCTCTGGTAGAGCATGTCGTCTCCACGTATCCCTCCTCCTCCTCAGCAACCCAATTCAGTAATTGTCTGTCTGTTGGTCTAGTCAACTTCATCCATTTGCCATATACATACATATATTTTAGACTAAACAATAGACTGTGATTTTATGTACATGCTTTTAGCCTAGGGATTTTTGATTTTTGATAAACGCAACGGCTTCTGCTGCTTGAGGCCAGCAAACGCTAGATGGCGCTGCAAAGAACAACCATTGAGGTCGAGTCCGAGTCCGAGTCCGAGTCCGATTCCGAGTCGTGATTGTATATAAGCGAAAAGAAATTTGAGAGAATTGCAACTATTTCAAACACTACTAACTAACCTAGTTATTTATGCTAAACTTAAATCAATAACAGCAACCGTAACTAATTGAGCGTTTGTTACGTGCATTAACATTATTTGAATCCAAATACTCATCCTCTAAGTAACGAAAGCAACTAATTAATGCCTATGCTAAATGTCGTCTAGCTTAGTGTTATATATACATATATGTATTATCATAATTATTTATCCAAAGTGCATTTTGCATACAAACTCGTCTAACACAAACCATACCAAGTGTAACTAGCCTAAAGTGTTTATTATTTAACTACATACATAGGCGTAATTTATACACACACACACTCACACACTCACACACACACACACATAAACATAACGAACAAAACTGATCGATCAACAGGTAAATACGTAACCCAAGCAGCTATAAACATATTGAGATATATACCGAGATATCTGTATAAATATGATTTACATTTATACGAATATGAATACGAATATAATAGTTATGATTATGATTATTATTATTATTATTAATATTAATATAATATTTGTTCTATCAATTAAAAACGTGAAGCGAGCATATACAACGAAATGACTTTTATTATAATCCAGATTTATTTGCACAGTTCGTCTTCATTTTAGAGTTTTGTGATCTTCTCTTACTTACTTAAGCATAGTTATTATATCCTCTCAAGTTCTGTTGCTTCATATTTTCATCAATTTAATATTCTCTAGCCCAAATCCAAGAAAAGCTACACTCGGCTTTTGGCCATGTCGTAACCACTTCATATATAGATGAATATCAAATCGCATGCAATTTACCTAATTGTCTAGCCAAATGTGTGCAAGTCGAGCTGTGAGGAGCTGCAAGACCTTTCAGCTGCTCTATAAAAGCCAATGGCAACATGAAATCTTGGCATATTCAGCATTTGTTGTCACACGCAAGCAAATCCTTTACAAGATGCAGCAAAAGGTGGGCGAAACACACATAAATTAAAGGCTGCAGCTAGACTCAAAGCTTATAAAAATATTAATTTTATCCAGGCTGAAGTATTTTCTTTTTAGTGCTACTTTTCAAATAATAACATCTTTATAATCCTCTTGCTCTTCCACTGTAGTTATTCATTCTTATGCTGGCTCTGGCAGCTACTCTGGCAGCTGCTCAGCCCGCTCTGCTGCCCACTGCTCCTGGTTTGTCCACGGCCTTTGCTGGGCTGCCCGCTCCCGGTGCTGCTCCTTTGGCCGTCTCGAGCAGCCAGCGCTTGGACTACTTTAATCAACTGAATGCCGCCTTCGCACCAGCCGCTCGACTGCTAGCCACTCCCTCTGGCTTGGCCGCATTTCCCTCTATTTTTGGCTTCCCACGATTCGGACAACTCGCTGCAGCCAATGCACCTTTTATATTCTAGTTAATAATTTTTCAACTTCATAGCTATTATGGGCCCAAATAAAAGTTTGCTTTATTATAATACTTTACTATTGGACTGTCTTGAGCTCGAGTAGCCAAAATATTTTAGTATTTTATTATAATTCCTCTTTATCAGATTACATAATAGTCTAGGAATTTTATATGGTCAAGTTATCGATTATCACATTATAAGATATATTCTTAGTTCTGCCTGCTGGCATTCCTTACCAAACGCTCTTGTAGCCATAGCCATAACCATAGCCATAGCTGGGATAGTAGCCATACGGATAGCTGTAGGGATAGGTGGGATAGCTGTAGGTGGGATAGCCGCCACTGTACTTATAGTAGGTATTCGGATAGGCCCTCCAGGCTGGCCAAGCTGTGGCTGTCGTCGTCGTCGTCGTTGGCACGTAGAAGCCATTGTAGTGGCGCGTCACAAACTGATGACTGCTAGCCACGGGCACCAGAGCCGGCGCCGGCGCCGGCACAGCTACTCGAGGGCTGACAGGTAAAATGCTGGCCTGAGCCACAGTCGCAGCGAGCAGCAGCAGCAAGAGGCAAATATTGAACAGCTGCAAGTAATGTATTAGTTAAGAAATATTTAACAATTGGTTGCCTGCTCCACCTACCAGCTTCATATTGAGTTGTGTCTGGTGAGGATTTGCTATTGCCGCTGGCGAGCTGTTCACTGTGCCACGTTGTCAGCAGCTTGGCTAATTATATACCCTGGCATTGCGTCAGCTTCGATGCATTTGCTTTTCAAATGCATTCGCCCATTTGGGGATTTGAGCCCTTTTTTGTAACTCACGGCTGAGCCCATTTGGGCCGAGTGCAGCTCAAGGCCAGCTCAGTTGCCTTGCTTAAGCTTGGCTTGATGGCAAAATACTCTTCTACTTGATTGGACACATGTGCATATATTATAAATATAATATATAAATAATGCAATCTCCATAACAGCTGTATCAATATTTACGCCTTATCATTTGCTAATCAAATATTCATTTGTTTCACAGACAGATCTGTAGCTATGATTATATACAGTGAAATTCTCTGTAATGAACTGATAATTAAATCTCAAATGTTTTACATTTGTATTGGAGAACTCGAAAGAGAGTAGCAGAAACCCTGAGCCTGGCTCAAGCTGCCATTCCGACTCAGCTCGTAATTTTACTGAAGTATATATATGCTTCATGCACTCTGCCATGCCTTCAGCTATCCCATGTCACCCATGGATCTTTAGGTATTCATCTATTGATGAGATTCTACTGTATTATGCTAGAAAAAATTTGAGCTTGTGTGTAAATACTTAGACATATTTAGACAGGTGTTATGCACGCGTAGAAGTAAAATGACGTGTAATATATAAAAGATAATTATATTATATATAAATTTCATTTGATTTGGAATTCAATGTTTTGATTAAGACTTTAAGCCAGCTATAGCCAGAATCTATTTAGCAAAATATTAATTTAGCATAGTAATATTATTCATTGATCTTAAGACAGATAACAAGACTTTTTCTTAAAATTCAGATCCAGTTTTATTTTGAGAATTATTATATATATTTAAATAAGTGTTAAACAAGTGTAAAATAAGAATGTATAAATATAATATTAATTTATAAAAAATTGTACATATATTTCATTTGTTTAGATTTTGGTCAGCTACGGCCAAGAACTATTTATCTAAGTAAATATTTTCTCAAGTCAGTTTTTTATAAGAATTATTTTGTGAATTCTCCACATAATTATTTAAAAAAACAATATTTATTAATTTATTCAATGCAGATGGATTATTCTGGCAGCCTTATGGTACAACTGGTAGTCTTGGGTATATTTTAGATTAAATATAAATCAACCAATAAGCACTGAGATCAGCTCACAGTCAGCAAATGAAACGGCCAGATTTGTCTATAAATTAAAATCTGTATATTTAGCAAATATAGTAAGTATATATATTTATAAAAATTATTATTTATTCCACTAAAACATCTCGCTAAATGCGTACATCTAAATCTCTTTCCAGTGCGGCCAAGTTTTGATTTGATTGTAGAGCGCGGTGCCAGGGCAGGCGGTTGCCTTCGTCTGGCGATGGCCGAGCAGCGTGTAATCGCTTCTCAGGTGTCCACCTTGCTTGGCCAGTTCAATGAGATCCTTGGCATTCTGCAGCATCTGTGGGCTGGGCGCGCTGTTCTCAAAGTTGCCAATAAAGACAATGCCAATGCTCTTGCGATTGTAGCTGGGCGCATGGGAGCCCTGCAGCCCGAAGCCGCGACCCTCGTACACTTTGCCATCGCCGGCCACAATGAAGTTGTAGCCAATGTCGCTGAACTTGCGCCGACCCTTGTGATCGGACTGTATGGCCTTGATCATGCGCTGGCACTGCTGTGACGTCGTGCATCCATTGGGATTATCCGAGTGGTGAATGATCACATACTCCACAGCTCCATTAATACGTGAGGGCGAACGAGCACTCGCTGCTCCCCAGCTGCTGCGGGGCTCTATTGTCAACGCTTGCGTCGACGCGGACAAAGCTACGAGTAAAATGTATTAAAGATTTGCTTGATTAGCGAAAGGTTCTATAGGTGACTATTCATTTGATTAATTACCAAAAGCGCAGAGCGCCACGAATGCTGCTGTGTTCATCTTGTTTGACGTTTAACTTTTGAGATTCGCTCTGAGAAGCGAGCTCTTTAAATAGCCCGATAAGAAGCCGCTGAATTTCTCTATATTGTTAGTATATATCGGCTTGCCTAAAGAGTTTGCGACAAAGCCCGAAATATGCTCATTGCCAAGTTAAATAAGTTTTACATTTAAAATGGGTGATAACTGTTATTTTTATAGTAAATTATAGTATATTATTTATATATTCATATTTATTTTACTTCTAAAATTTAGTCTGAGCAACATAGTAAAAGTCATGCAGTGCTTGTAAGAGCATGCAAAAGTCGTAATGCTTAATTAATTGACAATATGCTTTCGGTAATGTACCCATGGGGGAATTACATGAAACTGTTAGTGATAAGAGAGTCAATAATCATGTTATGCATAATATATTTTCATTGTAGTTATATATATACACACACAAAACATATATATATAGTCCCTTTTCTCTCCATTTTAGGTATTTACCCAACTCCCGGTGGAGGTTTCGTTTCGCTCACGGCGTTTTATTGCCTTCTTAGAAAAAAAAAACATTTACTGAGATTGGCATACGAACAGATGAGACGAAGAATGTTGCCAAGAGTGCATGTTGCAAAGGTGTGAATATAGACAAGCTCACGTGTTGCCAAGCACAGGAGCTGCAAAACGAAAATATTGCCAAGCTCAAGTGTTTCGATTATGTTGACAAGCAGATATGTTGCAAAGCGCAAATATTGCCAAATGAAAATGCTGCTAAGTCTCGATTATTATCATTGCATATTGCTCCCAAGCGCAAAATGTTGCCAAATACAAATGCATTTGGCACCTATACATGTGCATTGTCTATGAGTTTTCAGCTGATACTTTATTGCCAGCAAACTACTTTGCCGCTCGGCGCTTTTGCCGCAGTGCGAGTATGTTTTCGTTTGTCTCTTCTTCGATAGTAACGGAGTATTTGCAAAGGTGTGTTGGTATTATCAATTGTAGATTTTTTGCATATTTCTTCTTCGATCTTCATTCTTAGCATCATTGCCAGAGAGTTTTCTCATTTGTCATTTATTATATTTGCTTGATCATGGATGATTTTTTGGCTGTTCCCAGTCAAAAAACAGGAGCATCGTCAGAAGTACCAGGCGAACATAAATGAGTAGTAGGGCGCGAAGTGCGAGTTAAAATTAAGTTGAGTTGACCTTGAATGAGAGAGTGAAATAACATCCCTCTCACTCTCTCTCCCTTTTACGCTCACTCTCACTCTCACTCTCACTCTCATTCCCACTCTCACTCTCATTCCCACTTTCAATTCAAGGTCAACGTCAACTAAATTTTAGCTCGCATTTCGCGCCCTACTACTCATTTCTGTTCGCCTGGTATTTTTCCGGAATCGCGATGCCGTTTGAGGCGTAGCAAAAATATTTTTTATTTACAGAAATGCAGCGAAACGCAAGAGACTCTGCTGCAACTGATCTTAACTCGAAATGCACATATATCATACTTACCTTTGTTGCAGTCGATTCTGTAATTTTATAGTTTCCATGGAGTTACTACTCCAATAATATTTGGTTAAACTGTAAGCATTTAAGCAGGTCAGTATCAATGGCACGGTATAACCAATGATTATGAGGCAACTGGAAGCTCTTTCGTGACTGGCTCCATAGGACTATACCTTTGATATGACTGAATCAAGGATATTTGGAAGTCATTGGAAACCAGCTCGCGTACATCATTTCGTTTTACGTGTGAAGCAAGTCTTTTATCTTTATAATATTATACATTCTATTATATTTGCATATTATTAAACATTTTTAACAGCAGATTTACAATTTTTACTCTGCGATAGGCTTGCGTTTCTGCTTAGCCCTTTTCACGCTCTTTGCGATGGCGTGTTTCGCCTGCTTTGGCACCTGGGCCATAACTTCGACGCCCGCCTTTTGCTGCAGCTTCTCCATGAGAGTCAACTCACTATCGGGTTTCTTGTGCAAAACTGCCTTGCGTGTAATGATCATCTTCTGCACCTTGATGGCACTCTTCTGCTTCTCTTGGCGCAAGCGCAGCTTCTGCAGTGCGGTCTTGTAGATGGCTGCGTGCTCCACTTCAATGTCCGGCGAGATGATGAGCTCCTCGCCCATTGTCTTGCCCACCGCATAGAGCATTTTCTTGAACTGATCCATTTCGTTGTCCGTGAGCAGCGTTATGGCTGTGCCTTTCTGGCCAGCACGTGCCGTTCGGCCCACTCGATGTATGTAAGTCTTGATGTGACGTGGCGCCTCGTAGGAGACTACAACATCCACATTGGGCACATCAATGCCGCGCGCCAGTGCATCTGAGCAGACAAGGCCATTAATATCGCCACGCGCGAACTCCGACAGGCGCTGGCCTCGCTTCGTCGCTGACATATTCGCGGATAGCTCCTCCACTTTTGTTTTAGTGCCTTTGAATAGTTGACTAAGCACAAACGTCAAACGGTTGGCGGTGTCATTGCTGTTGGTGAAGCACAAGAACCGCCTCCAATTATTCAATAGCACCATGGCGTACAGTGTAAGTGGCTTCAGGTGCATTTCCGTCACACAGTATTTTTCAGTTAATTCCGCAGGCGTCGTATATTTGCCAATAAACTGACCGCCCTGATCGGCCGGCTCGCCGTTGTCGAGGGCCGACTGCAAGACTGGCATCGTGAACACCGTGGTGAAGAGCTTGGGCTGAAACAGGCGCAAGTTCTGCAGCTTTTCGGGATCCTGGGAGAGCGTGGCCGAGAAGAGCAGCTTATGCGGCTGCTTGCCGTAGCTGTTGAGCAGCTCCTGATAGCAAAGCGGTGCCTGCACCCCAGTCAGCAGCTGATCGGCTGTCGTACGCACATGCGTATCCAAATGATAGAGCCAGTTCTGGAAGACAGCGTCCATAATACGATCCGCTTCGTCGATGACCAGAAATTTCAGTGACTTGAGGCAGAAGCCTTTGGTGGCATGCAAATGATCCACGAGGCGACCTAAAATATTGAAATTCGCATTAAGATTTGCATTAATATAAATAGACGTTGCAGCTCACCTGGCGTAGTTACCACAATGTCCACCTTCGAGTAGTAGACACCTTTGTATAGCTCCAGTAGCTTGTCCTGCTCATCCTCCAGGCGATGCTGTTTTGATAACAGACACACCTCCAGCTCCGTCGTGCTGCAGAGCGTACTGAAAACTTTATACACCTGCAATGCCAATTCTGCCACGGGCAAGACCACCAAGGCACGTATTTTACATTGCACGCGGTTGGCCAGCATCTGTACAATGGGTATGGCAAAAGCCAGAGTCTTTCCGCTGCCTGTGGGTGCCGAGACGCAGATATCCCGTGGTCGGAATGGCTCTGGCTTAGCTTGCGCCTCCAGTATCCAAGGTATAACGGCAGTCTGCACAGGAAACAAGCGTTTGATCTTCATTTGCTTCAGTGCACTGCAGATGTACTTCTCCAGGTAGGGCAGCTGCTTGATTGACGTGGCGTGCTCCTTTGCATCGGCACTGTTATCTGCTTGCAAGTTCCCTCCCTCGATAATTGTAGGATGTGCCAGCCAGGAAGGCAATACCATTTCCACCTTTTGTCGTTTAACCGCTGTGGCGTCTGCGCCGAGCACTTGGAAATCATTTGAAGGCTCCACCGTCTCCTTGGTGACTGGGGTTGATTGTTCGGTCTGTGGCTCTGGCGCATCCTCTGTCTGCACGTTTGTTTCTTCAACTTTATCAGGTTGTTCTGCTTCAGCCTTTTTTACTGCCGCCTCGCTGTTTTTATGTTTTCTTTTGCGTTTTTCTGCTTTTTGTAGCAGCTTTTGTAAAATTTCATCTTCGTTTACCGTCGCGTCACTGTCTTTTGACACTTTCGCCTGCTCCTCATTATACCTGTATATATAAAATATATATAAATGCACTTATATTACATATTAATTTATTTTAATTACCGATTTACTGTAAATAATTCCATTTTATATCAATAATTTGTAGGAGCCGCACACGTGCTACCAGTTGTTTACGTTTTGGTAGTGAAAGGCATCGATGCTTAGCATCGATATTTAAATAGACCAGTTGACATCGATATATTTTATGACATCGATAGTTGTGACTATTGTGAATAATAAAAGCGCGTCTTTTAAAAAGTACCCATACATATTTATATATATAATAAAACTCGTATGCATTGACACAATAACCTTAAATAATATATATCTAATATTGTTTTTTTAATAAAAGAATATTTACAATATAAACAAATTAATTATTAAATCATAAAAGATTCGATTGGCGTCGTCGTATTAGTTTTCGAGGCGATATTTATGCAAACTGCGTGAAAGACTTTTTATTAAATTAGTTGCATAAGCATTGACACAAAAATGTAGAATAGTTAACGTTTCTATTTATACAGTAGCAGCTAGTAAATATTCTCCATAGCCCCTTTACCAAGGGAAAAACATTTTTAATTAGTATATGCATATACTTGTGGGTTTTTTTTTTTGAGCGTTCGCATTGACGTGTTGGCTCTGTCGATGCGTGTATTTAACTGTCTCAGATTCTGCGTTGGTAAACTTTTTGTTTTTGCCAATTATGAATCACTTAAGCCAGCTACGTCTTCGCGTATCTAAAAACCACAAATGTTCGCGACGACTCCGTATAAATAAATGAATTAAGCATATGTAAACCGGTTGTGACCGTTCAGTACCATCGAAATTAGACTTGGTTAGTCTGAGTGATCATAAATCATTTCAACAGGTATCAAAAATAAAATTCAAATGATATGCTAAGCAGAGAAATTTTCAATAATTTGTGCAAATCAGTACAGGTTTAATGACTGTTAGGAAGATTTTCGTGAAATAAAAATAAAATATTTTTATTTTTTATATAATTTGCCAAAATGAATTGCACTCAATACTAGGCGTGACAGTCAAAGATTGAGAGAGAGGGAGGAAGAGAGAGAATACTCAAGTGTTGTTTTTAAAGACGTAAGCTAAAAATATAACAGACTTAAAATAAATTGAGTATTTATAAAGCCACCCAATGTGGTTCGGCCACATGACAGAGCTGAATAAAATGTTAAGAAGTTAAGTAATTAAGAATCAGAATCGAGAAAGCAAAAAAATACTACAACTGCCTCTCGAATCTATTTTCGTCTGATTTATCCGGTCAGTTGACCCAATGTTGACCTCGTCTCACCAATCAATCTTCCCTAGGTCTGTCTAAGTTGATTTCAGATTCGTATTGAGTTCGTCATGGTGACTAAATCCTGTTCGGCTGTCAGTCTAGAACTGTGTCTTAAGCTTGGGTAAAGCCCTAGCCCAGCTCAAGCTTCGCAGAACTAACCTATATTTATTTATAATAAGAACTTTAATGAATCAGTCAAGCTGTTGCTGTTGTTTTTGGTCAAATGATAAGGCAAAGAACAGGAGAACTTCACGAGTGCTACGCTATCTCAGTTAGGGTAAGGAAAGTCCATTGATTGAATTGCCTTGCAACATGTTTTCAGCTCTTCCCATGCTCCATATATTATTTGTTATCTGAGCAACTGCTGTAGGCATCGGCACTTATTTTCTGTCTGTTTCCAAATAAAAGGCAAATGAAATCAATTGGAAAAGTGTGAGACACGTGAAATTGGCATAACAATTGTGTCTATAGCTAGAGCTATTCCATATTCAAATCGAATTAAAATTCATTTCAATTAATACTCACTTCTATAATTCAAATTAGTTTATTATTAATGTTTATAGTTATAGCAAATGCACGCGAAATACATGTGCGAGCGAAAAAAAAAAAACCAAAACCAAAACCAGATGATGACAAATTTAAATAATTCCAATGGAAACGCAACGCCCATTGCGTGAATGGATGTTGTTGTCCGATCCGATCGGGGATTTCTCGCTCATCTCACTAATCCAGCGAGCTACCGGCAAAAATAACAAAAATAACTCAACGAAAATGCAAAGAGCAAAAACAATATGAATTTAACTAGCACACCTGTTGCCGCTGAGCGCAACTCGTTCGGAGGTGAGTTTGGTTTGTTTTGTTTTGCTTTTATCTCGCGAGTCGTTCAGAGCGGCTGTTCGCAATGCTTTAAATGCTAGGATATAAAAGCAGCCGCAATCATTCGCCAACGTTTCGCTAACGGGCTCAAAGCAGAGCTGAAACTTGAAGCGCGCGTCCAGTGGCAGCTCGCAGTAGTCAACGGAATTGTAACACGCTGAAGTTGCTGCAGAGTTGTGTCAAGTGTCAAGTGTCAAGTGCAAAGGATCAAGTGTAAATTACATTATATAATAAATAAATCGAATATATACAATAAATACACAGTGAATATGTGGCATAATTTAATGAAATACGCGCTGTTGGCTTTCATGCTGGAGCAGAGCAGTCGCTGCATCGATGCTGCGTAAGTGCATGAATTTATTCAAGTATTTATATTGGATTTTATATTTAGTCAAGCTGACATCCAAATTACATAAAGCATCATTTGAATTATTTACCATGTCCACTGCTCAATACTGACCTTAGTTTTGACTGTAAGCAAACACGCTGCCTATCTGCAGCTGCATCATATTTTTAGAGTCATAAAATGCAAGTGTTGTTATTAATTTACAAAAAAAAAAAAAGCAGACAACTGGTTCGTAAATCATAAATTTATTTATATATATTTATTTTGTTTTTGTTTCTTACAACAAATTATTTAATTTCATTTTAATGAATTTGTTAACAGCTCATTGCCAATGCCTGAACTGCATAAAGGTTGATGTGTATTTAGTTATAAATATATATATATATATATATATATATATATATATATATATATATATATATATATATATATATATATATAATAATAATGATATATATATATATATATATATATATATATATATATATATAATATATATTTAAGTCTAGCTAGGTACATTATTTATGCCAAAACTTTTAGTTTTTTGACAACTTAACAAATAACAACAAATTTACAAATAATTTTATATAGAAAGTTTATGAAAAGAGCAATTAGAGCTAATTAGAGTCTAAAGATAATTTATATATAAGTATGCCACACAAAAGTTATTTCTGGCTTTGCGAGCTTCGGCTTTATTTGCCAATAGAAAGAGAAGCTTAGCAAAAAAAGCAAGCCAAATATTCATTAATATTTGATAGCTACTGTATAATAATAATATAAATGCAATAATATATATATATATTTATAAATAAACCATATATTTCTAAATTCACTTTTTCTTTCTTTAAAAAAAATAGCAAGTTGGGTAACCATCCGGCGAGCAGTCAACGGCATTTTCCCAATGACTTTCTATGGGGCGTTGGCTCGTCCTCGTATCAAATTGAAGGCGGCTGGAAGGCGGATGATAAGGGCGAATCGATATGGGACTATATGACACACAAGAGTCCTGAGAAGATAGCCGATCAGTCGAATGGCGATACATCGTCGGATAGCTATCATCAGGTAAGTGACAATGAAAACAACTAAATTTAGTGACGGTGGCATCATGGCTCAAGGGTCAAAGTTGAGGTAATCGAACTGGAACTATAATAATAATAGCAGAGAAGCGGACCTATTGTACTAAAGGTGCCTCGCCCACTCTTTAAATTTTCCCCAGCCACTGATCGAGTCATTAATAATACGCATTCAATTAATTAATCAGCATTCTAATCTGTGCTGAAAACAAACGCTGTGCAGCTGTCTAAACTCCGCTCCGCTCTCTCTCTCTCTCTCTCTCTCTCTCTCTCTCTCTCTCTCGGGCTGTCTGGGAGCACAGGTGTCTGATTTACCTGTGTCACTGATTCCGATTTATGTCCAATATTTAATAAACTATGCAAATTCAGCATTGTCAGCTGCACTTCGTTCTCTATTTATTTTTTTTTTTTTGCGTGTAAGTTCAACTGGCATCTGCTGCTGCTGCTGCTATTGCTGTTGCTAGTTAGTTAGTCGCAAGAACTTTAATAACTATGATAAACGAGCACTAATTGTCTTGCTCCATTGATAAGTTAGCGCTAATTGACTCTATCAATGCGTTGTCTTTCAGCTTAAGCACTTGATTTGGTTTATGAATTGGTATCTAATGAATGGCCAATTATTAATCTGAATCTACGACCATTCAAAACAACCATTAAAATTTATTCAACTTGAAGCTAAGCTAATTTATGTACAGCATTTGGACATATAGAAGTCTAATTTGAGTTACAGTTGTAAAATGTGCTTAGTTTTTTAAGCTTTTAGGGCTTTTAATTATATAAAATAATTATATATTAAAGCACAACAAATTCTGATAAGAATATATATAGAAATCCTTTTAAGAATTTATTTATTAAGCTTCTAAGACTCTTAAGAATATAAATCATAATTTAAAAAATTATAAATAAAATAAAAAAATATTAATAAAAAAAAAAAAACAAATGATAATAATAATGCTCGAATATTCTTTATTCATTTAAATGAATAGATATTAATAATAATACTAATAATGAGTAATATTACTCACAACAAATAAAAACATCCCAGAACTAAATTTTGAAAATGCTTTAGGTATGAGTCAATAAGCAAAAGAGTCTATTAGCTTTCTTGAATTGGCTGTCAGCTGTCAAGCTTTAACTTCAAGTTAAGCACAAAATATAAAATCTTAAGTAATTTAGTCTAATAAAGTGTTAAGATATATTAGTTACTTCCACTTTGGGCGTGTCAAATCAAAAGAGACTTTATCTATTACAACGTAAATATTATTATAAATATTCTTTACGTTGGTATTGAAATAAGAATTTCTAAATTATATAGATACGACTAATTGGGGTGTGGCTAAAACCATATATTAGCATGTTCTAGAGCTAGTTATGCAGGTGATTAGCAGTCGAGCTGCGCTCAAGAATGATTATACGCGGCGCGCAGTAAGGCGTGGCAAGTCGAAAAATATTGCCGCCTGTAGATTAGAGAAGCGAAAAAGCGGTTCCTAATTAGCATTGGCTAATTGAAAGTTGCTAAAACATGAGGAATTCGAGCCCATTGTCAGATCGTATCCTGCTGCTAAATAATTTGCTCAGTTCAAGCGGTTTGCGATCACAATCTTAGATCTAGAAGAGATATGCTAGATTCGAGGCGGAGGCGGTCAGGGTTATTTTAGAGTTTATGAACCGAACAAATATGATTATGAATATGAATATGAATATGAGTGTAAAACCTGATTGCAGTTGCATTGTGAGCATGCGCTGGCGCTGGCAATGTCATCGGGCATATCAAATGGAGATTACGGAGATTGAATGAGTGCCAGGTCGTCTAGCTTATATTTAATTATTGATAAATCGATTTGGCACAAGACATGAATGAATGCGAGCTGATCTTAATGGCGTGCCAAGCCGAGCCAAGCCGGGCCAGGCTAGGCCAGGCCACGCCATGCTGGCATTATATGCCCACTTATGCCACTTAGAGCCAGGTGTTTGACGTAAGGTAGACTCAGTGCCCCTCCCCCACTGTCCGAGCCGTAGTCCGAGCAGCTACCGTAACGAATTGTTGGCTCAATGCAAAGCACACAATTAGCCATATACTTGTAGCTAAGCAAACAAAGCAACAAATCAAATCAGATCTAATCAAAGTAAATCAAAAGCTCCATCTGACCATATGGCGGTTTGCATATGTCGCCAAACCATTTTGGGGTCAACTGGTTTTTTCTTTGTGTTTTCTACATTTTTTTTTTTCGGAAATACTTTAGATTCTTGCCCACAACTTGTTGACAACAATTTGGAATTGTTCTCTTTGATTGCAGTGGCGACGCGATGTCGAAATGGTGAGGGAGTTGCACGTCACCACGTATCGGTTCTCGCTGTCGTGGCCGAGGATAATGCCTGGCGGCTATATGAACCACGTAAGCACCGCGGGCATTAAATACTACAGCAATTTGATCGACGAGCTGCTCAGGTATAACATCACTCCGATGGTCACCATCTATCATTGGGATCTGCCGCAACGGCTGCAGGAGATGGGCGCCTGGACCAATCCAGAGATCATACCCCTGTTCAAGGACTATGCGCGCCTGGTGCTGGAGATGTTTGGCGATCGCGTCAAGCTCTGGACGACCATCAATGAGCCGTGGCACATTTGCGAGCAAGCCTATGGCGTGGACTTCATGGCGCCCGCGTACAATCACCCAGGCATACCCGCCTACCTCTGCTCACACAATCTGCTCAAGGCACACGCTGAGGTAGTGCACATGTATCGCGACGAGTTCAAGCAGCGTCAGGGCGGACGCATTGGCATTACTCTCGACACCTCCTGGCCGGAGCCGCGTGATCCCGACTCCGCCGAGGATCGCGAAGCCTCGGAGCGTGCCATGCAGTTCTATGTTGGCTGGTTTGCGCATCCGATCTTCTCGAAGCACGGCAACTATCCCAAGGTAATGATCGAGCGCATTCGCAATCTGAGCAAGCAACAAGGCTTCGGTGCCCGCTCCCGACTGCCCGAGTTCACCACCGAAGAGATTCATCGCATCCGAGGCACCTCCGACTTCTTTGGCATTAACAGCTACACCACCAACCTGGTGACGCCCAATGGGCACAACAACACTGGCAAATTTCCCATACCTTCGTTCAATCACGACATGGGCGTCGTCGAGAGCCAAGCTGGCGTGGACTGGCCCGGCTCTGGATCTGTGTGGCTTAAGGTAAGTCAGCTGTGAATTATAATTAACTGGGGAACAGGTCACGAGTTGGACTCGCTAATTAGCTGGGATGAGCTAATACTCAAGTGGGTTGGGCGTCCAGGGCTGGCCACAATTCGATTTATGCACAACCGCTCTCGAAGGGTGGCTGCAACTACTTAGTCAAGATTAAAATTTGGGGTGAACTCAGCCAGAGGGTGGCAGGTGTGCGGGTTCAATGAACCACAAAACAGATGTGCTCAACTCAAACTCCACTCTTTGTCTTGCTCCACCCCTCCAGGTTTATCCCAAGGGCATGTACAATCTGCTAATGTGGATACATCGCGAGTACAATGCCCCCGAGATCATTGTGACTGAGAATGGCGTCAGCGATCGTGGCGGCCTGGAGGATTATGCGCGCGTGGACTACTACAATCTCTATCTGTCCGCTGTGCTGGACGCCATTGAGGACGGTGCCAATGTCAGTGGCTATGTCGCTTGGAGCCTCATGGACAGCTTCGAGTGGAAGGCTGGCTTCACCGAAAAGTTCGGCCTCTACCACGTCGACTTCACTGTGCCAGAGCGCACGCGCACGCCGAAGATCTCAGCGCGTGTTTATGGCAACATTTGCAAGACGAACGCCATCGACTGGAGCTTCCGACCCACGCTGAACGAGCAGCAGCTGGTCGTGGCGGCGCGTCTGCCCGCCGAGCCAACCTCAGCTTCAAATCCATCCACGAGCTTAAGTTGGAGCTTAGTTTTACTGTTAGGCGTGGCCAGCGCCTGCCTGCAACGAAGAACCTAAGCGCACTTTCTACACAAATTGTTGCAAAGTATTTGTACTCATAGTATTTAAGTGGAATGTATTGTATATATATATATATGTATGGATGTATATTAAGAAATATTAAGTCCAAATTGATAATAAAGAATTGTGATATTTGCTGAGTTATTCAAATGGATTGAAGTTTTTACGGCGACAAGTCGATATCAATAGATGATCTCACCAGCAGGAAATTGTGGTAATAAAATGTAAAAAGTTTAGCTTTAGCTGCTTGTGTTATTTTGAAAGTACCCAGAACTATAGAGCGCTCAAGGACGGGCTCTAGAACAGAACAGTACAGAACAGAAACACGTTCAGGTGCGTCGTAGCTAATCGGTTGTTAACAAGTTAACAAGCTAAGTGCAAAGTCATGGCCACATATCAAGTTAGGAGCAGGCTTTCCACTTCGATACATTCGAACAGTCAAAGACATTTTACACATGGCCCATCGAGCAGCCAAATTCAAATGTCTCTCAAACGTTTCCGCCTAACTAAATCATAAATAAATGTAATAAAAAATGTAATTCAGCTGGCCTTTTGTGTGAGCATTAGCCCATTATCTAATAGCCATTCAGCATTATCCACAGCACAATGCGCCCCGAGATCCGATCGTGTTTATGTAATGCCCCCATAGATCAATGCTTGGACAACGGACAACGGACAACGGACAACGGCCGCTCTCAGCAGCGCTCTCCGCTCATTTAATTGCAGGGGTGCGCATGAATCTGAATAATAAAACACATTTTAGCAACAACGAATTGAATTAAAAATAATGATAATCTGTGCATAAGCGATAGATATGCAGGTAAACTGTCTAGAAATGATCCCCAGTTCGGTTTCTGTTTCTGGCTCTGGTCGTGGTCGTGGCTCTGGGCTAATTCTCATCGAATACTTTTCATATGTCACATCCGCTTGCAGTCATCAAGTCAACAGATTTGCTTTCAATACACGATAATGGCATTGCTTCAGTGTTTGTTGTTTGCTTGTTCCTAGTTGACTTTCAAAGCATTTCAAGTGACCAGAAATAAAATCAAAGTTCGAGACGGAACCAGAACCAGTTGCCTTTCGTTTGGGCAGCGCCTATAGTATTCAAACTCTTTGATACCCAGCAAGCAAACATGACACGAGGAGAGTATATTGATTTGTCATGCAAATATATAATGCTCTAACTATTAAATTTGACAATCGTTTGATTGATGGAACGATAAGAGCTGAAGAGACACTTAATTCATACGGCATAAGAATGAATGACTAAAGACTATATATAAAGAGTTCATATTTATATGAGTTATACTATTATTATATGAGATATAATATAAATCTTCGGAACTTACCTAGTGTCTAGCTTAAAGCATATCTAAAAGTCGCTTTAGCTCAACTGCGATGTTTTTGTACTTCTAATTTATTCGCATTTAGTTAGATTTATTGTTTCGGTCACACGAAAGTTGGGCATAAATTAAATATATATATATGGATACATATATAGTTACCTGTATATATGTATTCATACAACTGTAAGTGAAAAGTAGGAAAACCGCAAAGTTACAAACTCAGCTTACAGGCAATGTCAATGGCAGTCGGGGGTCAGGCAAAAGTTTGATTAGTCTCGACCTCAGCTGCACCTGCTGGCGAGAGAGTCACGAATCAGATATGTATACAGCGAGATACATGTACATATATAATCAGAGTAGGACTGAAGTGTTTTTCAACCGGAGTAATGCATGCGACAATTATGTTAACGAATTATGTCATCTGTCTCTCTCTCGCTCACTCTCTCTCTGACATTCATAGCTGCAGCACGCAGTCAGTGTCAAACTAACTTCTTTTGCTTATCTCTTATCAGTCCTCTGCGAGTAACAAGCAGTTTGCTCAACAGTTTTTGAAACCTCGTTCTGTAATTAAAGAACTCTGTCACAACAATGCTCAGCTGCCTAAGTTTTCTAAGTGAAGTTTGTAACTTTGTGAAAAACAAACACGCGCAAACACAAGCAACAAAAATTGGCAAGCCAACAAACAGGATGCGGCGCAATGCAAGCAGCAAAACTTTTTGCGGCTGATGAAATTTTACAAATGTTTTACATCACTTTTCGTGTCGAAGAAAAAAAAAAAAAGAAGCAAATTTTATGCAGCACGAACTGCCGCACGAACTCTACACTGCCAGAGCCAATAAAAAGTAGAAAAAGTTGGCATTTAATTAAAAATTCTATGTTTACATTAAATTGTCTAACTAATTTTTTTGCAACAATTCATTATTATTTAAAGTACTCTGTTACAATTGGAAAATGTTTCTGTTGAGCTAATTTGCCTGACTATGCAAAACTTACTAACTTTATGCTAACTTACCATTAAGTATGCATGCAAAAGTATGCAACGAAAAGAAATACGCGAATACTTACAATTTATAACCCTAAAAGTATGCTATGAAAATATATTAAAAGCAAAGAACTTGTAAATAAAACAAATTAAATATAAATAATTCTTAAACCTGGCAAATTGCATAAAAATTCATAAATAAAATTAAAAAAAAATATATTAAAAGAAAATTATATTCATGTATGTGTATATAAAATTAAAAGAGCAATGCTCTACTTTAGCAGCTTTCTGCATGGCTTAAATTTCTTAGCCTCTCCACTAGCCAGCAGCTGCTTTAGAGGCACGTGCTTAGTCGCCTTCACTGCTGAGTCATTTATCAAACATTTATAAGACCTCATTGCACTTATTGAAAATTAATACGGATTAAATGCCACAATAAAGCAAAAATCAGCACACATGCTGCATGCAGGGCAACCCAACTGGCACGCCCTCGTTAAACCGCATTTAATCCTGCGAACAGGATACTCAAGCAGTAGTCAAACAGCTGCAGGACCAAAACGTGCTGAGAGCTGTAAAACTATTGACAGCAATAGCAAGGATTAAAGAAATAAATAAATGATTAACTGCAAACAGGGGGAAAGTGCGTTGGGCATTGCGCACAGTATAAAACAGAGTCGATCAGATCTGCTGGGTGGCAGATTTGTTAAATATAGAAAAATGGATTTTCAATAGCAACAAATAAATAATAATGCAATAACAATGTGTACACTGATTGCATCTGTGGCTAATTTGATTAAAGTATGGACACCAAATGAAATCTGTGAAAATGTGTGCTTTATGCGGGCTTCGTAGGCTGAGCGTCAAACATTCGATTCATGCTATTGATTAACCCTTTGCCAATAGCCAATAAAATTTTATTTCACAATTATCAACAGCAAAATCTAATAAATAAATGCTCAGCTGATTGAAACATACATATGTATATTCAGGCACTTTGCAAGTGTTTTGCCCCCCTATCAAAAGCAATTCAAGTTTCGGTCATTCGGACGGGGGGCGATTTTCCCAACCAATTCCGTGCTCCACTATGCTCGACAGTATTACATTAAGACACTTATCTACCAGCACCCCATGTCGATGGGCAGCCCATAAAGTATCGTTGCGCTGTGCTTTTGTGCATTCGTTAAATGTTATCCATGTCAATGGAACTTTCAAGTTGTCCCCGCAGCCAGCTGTAATTGGCGTGGACAAGCGAAGCTCGGGAGTTCAGTGGTTGGCATTAGGAAGCGCTGCTTAAGTCGCTTTATAGCTGTAAATGTGCACATAAAAGATATCCATTCAATACTCTTAGCATATAAATTGGCTTTGTCGTAAATCTGATGCGAACTTTGCTCCCAAGCATGGGAAATGCTGTAATACATACATATATCCATTCATAGACGATATCCAGCAGAGTGCGCATGGAAAACTAAACTGGTTAACAGATCCTTGAGAGAAAGGCAAAACGGGAAATATTTCTCAGCTGTGGTGCAAAGTCATAAATTATGGGAAAAGGGATCACATAAGTGCCCAGCCCAGGGTGGTTCACAAATAGGGCCAAGAAGAGCGTGCCAAGCTCGTCAGGGCAGCTGAAAAGTTGACTTGGATTTTCTCAGCGAGTTCAATGCACTCCAATCACAGTCACACAGCGGCTAATGACAAACCAATTATACGAGCCGAAGACGTGGCTCGTTGCCCGGCTGCCGCCTGAGTGATTGCGCAACAAATTGCACAAACGAGCTGTTCTTATACCCTTTACGGACAGAGCATAGAGATCCAGGTGAGATGTGCCTACTGCAACTGTACCAAATTTGGCTGACAACAAATTGGAATTGGAATTTGGAATTTGGAATTTGGATTCGGAAAAACCACCACCGTTGATGTCGCGGCGGATGCCAATTGTGTAGCTCAACTGTGGCGCTTGCGCCTGCGCAGCTGTTCCAGATCTGGGCGAACGTCGCGCGCGCCGCTTTGTCTGAAATTTCACGCAATGCTCAGGCGGCTCATCATCAATTGTGATTATGCGTGTGTGAGTGTGTGTGTAACTGCTTATTGATCGATTGTCTGATATCGCATTTTTATTGTTGTTTGTCACTGCAAATGCGCCACCATTGCGAGCCCATGAACGTGCCCGGGGGCAGCGCTGCTTAAGGGTGGCTCTGCTGCGTGCTGCCGCTATTGTTATTGTTGTTGTTGTTGTTGTTGCTGCTGTTGCAGTTTGCAATGCAGTTGCAGTTTTTGCCATTGAGGGTAGCTATTCGCTTTTCAACCCCTAGCCAAACTGAACCGGGATTCGGTTTCGGATATCGAATTCGAGGGTTTCCATAATGTTGCTCATCTTATCAAAACGAAATATATGTATATATATATATAAATTTCCATTATTTGTATATTTTGATGGCCAGAAATTCAAGTTCGTTGATTTTTGCATTTGTTTTTATAGCTCAGCTGGAATTTGTTTATCAGATTTATTGACTGGGAATCCTGATGACAAGAGCTGTAAACACATAAAAGATAAGATGCATAAGTATTGATTGAATAGGAAATTATATGCGTAACTTGTGAGAAAAGTCTTAGAGACTGGAATCATATGTGGATTCCCTTGCAAATACTGATATAATTATATATATTAAATATCAAAAATAGTTTATAGTTAGTCAGCCTCGGCGAAATCACATTTACTCGCCTCAAATGATCCACTAATTTCCAATAGTTTCCCTTTACACAACATTGAGTAGCAACGGGTAAGCACATTATCCATTTAGATAAACGATCTCTCATTTGTCCAACTACCATTTCGGCGCCATTATCAGTTGCTGCGATCTCGGCTACTATAACGATCCCGGCCACATGCTATGTTTAATAGTTTTCGATTTGTTTTGCTGCGCATTTATATGACCAGTTGACGCCCACCACCTGGGCGGTGAACAGGCTCTGGTGGTGTTAATTTATTGCAGAGAGGTGCTCCACGGCCTCCAGGGCGTGCGTCTAGTATATATCAAAATGATATATAGACAGAGCTGGCAAACATATCACACTTGCCAGACAGCCAGCTGGCTGCAGAGAGAGGTAGAGGCAGAGGCCAACTGACCCACCCATTGTCGTCATTGTAGTCACATTATTAGACGCGCATCGTTGGCCAAATTAATTGTCGCCCATGTCGTTTGGCTCATTGCACAAAGGCGGGGGCGACTGCCATTGGAACTGCAACATATACTGTGCCTTGGGCACCGTAATGATCGTTACGTGGCAGTTAATGGGAGCTGAGAAGCGATCGTGCGTGGTCTATGGGTTAGTTCTACGCTAGAACTAGTTGACGTACAAAACTTGGGACTTGGTGGAAGTCTGACATGTTTCTGGGCTAACGCGTTTCAAAGTTTCAGAATTTTATAGCCGGAAACTCTAATTGTTCCCGTTGTTGAGGTTTACCATTGTGGGGCTGGGCTGAAAAAATAAAAACGTTTATGTCTCTATGTGTGAGTCATGTATAGTGTGCCATAAATGTTTGTTGTGGCTTACCTGCATGCAGTAACTGCAGCTGGGAATGTACTCAGGCTCTGTTTGTCTCACTCGCTGCTGTCCACGCTGTCGCCTGGAAGCAAACATTCCAGGCAACGGCACAAGGATCGACAACCTGCAGCGGGCGCATGGTTTGGTCTTTTTTTGGGGTGGCACATGCTATCGATTTTTAGTGCTGCCACCGAGTCGCCCCTTGGCCACTGAGCCCTTGGGGTAGTCTCTCAAGTTCGTCTGCCAATTATTTGCCGCTTATTAGTGACGGCGTTGCTGTTGCTGCAGCTCTGCTTCTTCTTTTTTTTTCTGTGTTGGGTTGGTGGTGTTGGCAGCACGTGACTTCTTGCGTCTCGACAGCCGCTTTGTTTGCATTTGCATAAGTGGGGTGCTCCTCTGGTCGGCGACGATGCTGACTTTGACATGCAACACAAACTCAAGTGTCGCCCTAATGCTTGGCCATTACTGCATTGAGCAGTATCTGTGTGTGTGTGTGTGTGTGCTTGTGGTAGCCACCCCCAAAAGTAAATCAAAGCTAACACCGCAGGGGGTGCTGACCAGCCGCTGTTTAAGCTGTTTTCTGTGCCAAGCGGTATGGGCAGCAACAAACCGGTTTCTAATCCTTTCAGCATGCGAATGCAAATGCAATTTTTCCCCTGTTTGCCTGGTCAGCAAAATATTTAGCAGAAAAGGGTTGAAAAGCGGCCACGGTCCACTCTGCTGCTTTTTAGAATTCCTATTAAAATGTTTAAAAGAGTAATTTATTCTATTTGGCAGCAATGCAACACTGGCTCGATCGAAACGAAGAAGAAATGAAAGACGATTTACATGTGAAACTCACACACACGAACACAAAGTGTTTGAATGAGAGCTCGCGCTCTGTGCTCTTGCTCGCTCGCTCGTTCGCTGTGCCTGTCGTTTTTAGCGCCTGTTGTTTTGCGCGGTTCCGTTTTATTCGTTTTGTGGTTGGCGTCGCATCAAGTTCAGTTTTTTGTTTCTCGTCGCGGGGCAAGTGCGCTGTTCAATTGTGAATTATGTGTTGTATTGAAATTTGTTGAAATTAAAATAACATAGCAAACATTACGGTATTGTTATAAGCATTACAACTTAAATCTTAAATAATAATACGCAATCGTTAAATGGTAATGTGAATGTGTCTATAAGTGTCAGTGTATTGGTGTACAAAAGAAAATAGGATAACTTAGCTAGAGCGGAGATCAGTGTTGAGCAGCGTGGGTAAGTCAACAAGCAGCCAATTTGCATTATCGATTATAGTATAAGTATCGATGCTTTGCTAAGCTCATTTTACAAAATAAGTCATCGATTCTCTTTCTTTTTGAAATGGCAAATCAAATCATTTACAATTGCATAAATACAATTTACAGCCAAAGCAAAGCAAAGGCTGCAAAGCATCAATTGAAATGGCAAACAAAAGGCAAACTCTCGTTGCCAATATACACACATACTTACTCCCGCTGTATATGTATTTTTGCTTCTGTGCTAAAACAAGGCAACGGCAGCCAAGTACGGGGTAACAGCTGGGGGGATAACACAAACAATTGTGCACACCCCAGTTGGAAGGGCTTCTGTCTTACTTCACGCTTCCATGGGCAGCAGTAAAAGCGAATGCATTATTATCCTCACAGCAACAACAAAAACAAAAGGCAAACATTTTGCGCTTTGTGTTCGACTCGAAAAGAAAGGCCACAATACTTGGCCAACAGCATGTGTAGAGCTCATCAGGGTTTGGCAATTTGGGCGCCCGCTGCTCCCACGGGGATGCAATGACAATGCCGTTGACAACGACAATAACAGCTCAATGCAATGTCGCAGAGGCATCAAAAACGAAAAAAAAAGAAAAAACTTGGCAATGAAAAATGTTTGTCAAAATCAAATTTACAATTCTAGCCGCCCCTTTTTATTGAGCTCTTGGCCATTATGTAGTGTTCTGAATGTTATTGCACTCTAATGGGCTGCATATTTTTTTGCTGTTTGTTTCTTGCACAAGTCACAACTCCCCAAAGTGCCGTTAGAGTTGAGCTTAGTGGGCGGTCTCTAGGCGCACTGTCAGATCTTTTTGGTAACCCTTGGCAACCCTGGCTGTCAGTTATGTGCAACAACTATGTAGCGTTTGTTTGTAATTTAATGAAGTTAGTTACAGCATAGCTGGCAGTAAATTTCATTACCTGGCAACTTTCCTAGTAAAGCAGCAACAGCAAATGAACTCTTCCGAGAATCAAATTTCATGCGCACTTTGGTAACCCCCCACTGGAGCTGTAGTCGGAGTCAGAGTTGGGTTAACTTTCAACAGACCTGGAAAATGGACAGAGAGACACGCTGTCCGACTCATTGTTGTACAATATTTTATTGTGTTTTTGTTTTTCGTTGTATACGCTTCTACTTTTTTTTTTGTTTACTTCGTTTTTTATGCCGACTGGCTCTATCATTGCAATTCATTGCAGTTGGAAGTGGATGCACTCAAGCGGCGCAGCGAACTCTCCAGTTGATATGGCTCGGCTGTACGTCTTTCTGTATCTCAGCTCTCCATCTGCGTTGCACTACAAGTTAATTGTTTTTGAAGAGTAAAACTTAATGAAGTTTTATGCGTTTCTAATGTGGCTACAATTTGCTGTCGATGATATTTCAATTGAGCTGCTTTATATTACATATTAAGGGGAGCTTAAATTAATGCAGTGATGATATGCCTGATATAATAGGGTTAGCGGGAATTTTAAAGTCATCATCTAAATTAACTTTGAACTCTTTGCAAGCTGCACGCAAATGCCAAACAAATTATGCCAGCCGAGTTCAATTGGTCTGCGATGTCAAGTGCATAAGGCACTTAATTTACTGCACAGTCACAAAGTCGGTTACTAGCTATAAAATGTGTATATATATTTATTATATCTCGACTATGGCTCTTCATATGCGTGTCGGCCTCTTTTCCTGTTGCACAAATGGACCAAAGCAGTTCGCGTGTCGCTTTGTCAACTCAACTTAACATTATTTAATTATATGATAGAGAGAGCAACAAATGCGGTGACAACAACCACGACAAGAACACTTCGTGTCATAAAAAATTATGAAACGCGCGCTTCTAGCACAGACATGGAGCGGCGGGGGGCGGAGGCAATGAATGTTAGCTTGAACATCAACTGGTTTTCTTTTAATACTCGCTCACATATGCCAAAAAGGTGGATTCGTTCTGTGCAGTGACTTGACTTTTAATATAAAGAGAAATCTGTGGCAATCAATAAAAAAGCACATTCTTACACCTACAATTAGCAATCAGATTAGCATAGGCGAGTATTATGTAGTTAGTAGTGCCCGATTATGACTTCATACTTGATTTTTTTTGTTGTGACTCCAATTTGCAACATTATAATTTTTGCCTCGAATTATACACACACTCACACACATATGTACGCTGCATACAACAGCTGAAATTAACAGTTCGTTGAACTCAGCATAGCGAATGCAGCAGCAGCAGCAGCAGTAACAACAACAACAACAACAATAGGCAAAAGCACATTCATTTGAAGCTTGCATAGAGCAAGCGATTATTTTTGCACTTATTAAATTTTAGCACACTGAAACAGCAAAGTACATCATAATCATGTTCATCATCATTATCTTAATTATCGTCATCATCAACAGCAGCAGCAGCAGCAACTGAAGTAGATCGAACAGCAGCTGCTACTGCGCCAGTCTCCACTCGATCTCACTTGAGATCAGCTATGAGAGTTGCGCGATTGAGTCACAGTATAAAGAGTTATCATATCTTATACAGAAATTACGTATAATAGATTAGACTAGAGGAATCAAGAGTGCGATTTGCAAACAAAGAGATATATAATAATTTGAGAAGCTTAAAATATTTATATTAAAATTAAATACTTAAAATTAAAATTAAAGTTAAGAAATTATATTCTTGCAGGTCAACCAATCAAGTACTTTGATTTTATTTAGTGAGCCCTAATATTAATTCAATATATTTTATATTATATAAATAATATAAAACTCTGCTCAGCACTGACAAAGTCGCAAATCACTGATCTTCTGATATATGCAAATCACATTCAATTGCTCAGTTCTGAGAGCTTCTTCTGCTGCTGCTGCTTCGGCTACACAATGTTTATATGTCCGTTCGGTCCAGTTCGTCCGGTGGCTGGTGGCTGGCCTGCAGCTATTTTACACGCCATTGAGTTACAAATGGGCGCTTCTATGTTGGATATTGACGGCTGCTTTTGCTAGTCAGCTACTCGGCTACTGCTGCTGCTGCTGCTGCTGCTACTCTGGCGGCATGTGTTGAGTTGCTTCATGTTGCTGCTGCTGCTGCCCCCAAGTGGCTTCAGCTGCGGCCTGAACACCACGTCTCTATCAATTTCGATCGCAAATCTGCAGCTTTCTTGGTATATTATTTGCGCTCTGTTGAGCGTTGTTTCTTCTATTGATTGTGGATTAAGGCACAGCAGAGCAGAGCATCGTAGCACAGCGCAGAGTGCCTGCTGCCTCTTGTTGCATGCACCATGTTGTCTATTGTGCCTTGCTTCCTGTCTCTGTGTCTGGCCCTGTGCCGCTGTGGCCCCGTTTCGCGCGTTTGCGCTTCCTTTCACAGGGAGCTGGTAACAGCAACAACAACATCATCATTACCTGTGGGCCAGGCCAACGACAAAAACGAAATAAATATAGTGAACCATTTTTCAACACTGGCACAACAAGCAGCAGCTGGAAGCTTCAGCATCAGCTCTTGCGGAGTTCATTCAACTGGCGCTGCTTGTTGAGAATAACGCTGCGTTCTACCTTTTTTTTTAGTGCACCAGCTTTGGGCATGTGGCTTAGCTATGAAATTGGGAAAGTACAGAAGAGAATGTGGCTCATGGTATAAATAAATGTTATATGTGTTGTAGTTATAGTAGTTGAATCTACCTGTAGTCCACCCTCTTTCCTTCTCTCTCTTCCTTACTATAATCGATTGTATTAAATATCATATCTCTGTCTTTAACTGTCTCTTCCTCCACCTTATACCAATTAAAATTTGCTCAAATATGTTTATATATTCCTACTTAACAATCCTTTTGCTTCAAGTGTATTTAGTCTTCGGTGCAGTTTGTTTTCTTTCTTTCGCGCTTTGCTTCCTAGTTGAAAGTTTTGTTGACAACTGCGAAAGCAAAGTAAGGGCGCTCCAGTTGATGGATGCAGTTCTTGTTGTAGTTGCTGGTGATGTTTTTGTGGTTGTGGATAATCCTGTGCATTAAAAAGTTGCCTAGTGGGTTTTAGCCACCACCCCCCGCCCTCGTCTTGGGGTGAAAATCGTGAGGTTCAGAAAATGTGCCACGTTGCACTTGTCTGGACTAGGGAATTGCCGAAGGCAAAGAATATATTGCCAAAGAGTTCTCTCTCTCTCTCTCTCTCTCTCGCTGGAAGCGCATATACCGTTGCCAACAGAGATAATTTAGAAAAGTAAACTGTGAAAATGGAACACCGAATACAGCGCTGGAGATTGGATTAATACCGAGTGGAGCAGCTGCCTCGTCGTCCAATCTCTTGCTCTCTCCTCTATTCGCTGCGGATGCTGTTGCTGTTGCTGTCGCTGCTGCTTATGGTTTATGTAATGACCAGGCTGGAAAACGTGCACGGCCTGCAACATTATAGTTGCTCCATTGTTATTGCTCTTGCAGTTCTTGTTCTTGTTCTTGTTCTTCTCGTTGCTGTTGTTGTGGAAAATGCAATTAAATAGCTGGTTGGACCTGGGACGTGGTATAAATATTATCAGCACCTCTGCGCCAGCATCAGCACTGGTTCAGAGTCAATCAATTAGGTATATCGCAGCGAATGTTATAATTGAAATACCAAAATACCAGATGCCAACTCCACAGGCATTTGACCGTGACCAAGACCATGATTGCAATTAAAAGCCAAGCGCAAAGAAATTATCCATTAACTGCCATAAGAGTATTATGCTCCTGAGTGAAGAACTGTGCAGGCATGTCAAATGCTTTAATCCTGTTTTTCTAAATAATCGCCATGTCGATGTCAACCAAACGAAACTTTCTTTATTTTAAAGATCTGTAAATGATTAAGGTACCAAGATTCAATCGCTCTAAATTTTATTAGATTTTTGTGGAGCTCAGCTAAAAAGAGCAAGAAAACCCTTAGACATAATTTATGCAATCATAATAAATCCTCATTTATATTTTGCCAACTCTCATTTTAAATATGTGCGCAGCTCTGCTTTTTTTTCGCCAAAACGCATCTAATAATAAACAGCACCGTAACAGACATCAAAACAAGTTATTTATTGGGTTAGCTCGACTCAAAATTACCCTGTAGTTGCAAAATCTAAGATAATTTCTGGTTGAATTAGAATTGGGGATTTTGATCTATGCTTTTATTCAAGTTTACAAAGAAAGAAAACTTCTATCCGGTTATTCCCATCCACTTAGTAAGTTTTCTCCTTTGATTATGTAAAGTTGAGTCAACAGTTGCATGTGGCAGCCTTTTACAGGGTATATATAAACAGTGGAGCAGCAAAATCTGCATACACAATAAATTTATTTACAAATTCAAGCTCTCTTCTCACTCTCCGCTTCCCTCTCGCTCTCGCTGTGACTCCTGCCCATATATCATGATGGTTTTTCTTTGGCCTGACTCTAATTTGCATATTCATGAAATCTGACACCCGCTCAGACGCAGCTGGGCCTGAATTTGAATTTAGATTTGAATTTTTATTTGCCACCATTTGCCACACGCCACACGCTATTCGCCACTTGCCACTAGCCACTAGCGACTTGCAACTAGAGTGGAGCACGTGCTGTGCTTGCTCATAATGACGTCATTAGAGTGGGGCTTCCTAACTGTAGCGCAATAATCCTCTCTCCGGGGCAGCGCACGATCATTAATCTCGAAGGAGAAGAAGCGAGTCGCCACCATTCCCCACTGCGATCCGATCTTTGACATTTTTATACATTGCACACTTTTAGCATTCGCAATTTCGCTGGCAATTTATCCTAATGGAAAGTCCAGCCCGATCAGATTTCGCCCCTGGAACATGACCGTCGGTTATTGGTGGGTGAATTATGAGCCGCACCGCCAACTGGCAGCCGGGGCATTAGCCAAACCCGCAGCCAGAGTCAGAGTCTCAGCCAGGAATAGATGCCAAGATTAGTAGCTAGAAAAATTGTTAATGTTCGTTTTGGTACAGGCAAATAAATTTGTTGCACTTGCAGAGAGTAAGAGCGAGAGGGAGAGAGATAGAGATAGAGGAAGAGGGAGTGGAGCCGACGAAACTTTGGCTACAAGAAAAAGTCGTGAAAACTGTTGGCTGGGTAATTGCTGATAATGGCAGGATCGAGGCAAATTGACTTCCAGCTGACCCACAATCTGAACTTGAAATTTACTTCAATGTAGGCTAAATGCTTAGCTGAGATTGGATTTTTCTCTGAGGGTTAGCTCAACTCCCGCTCTGGCAATTAAGCATCATTAAAACTGGCCACATCAAGTGGAAACCGCACAGTGCTTGCTTGGATGAGGAAGAAGAGGAGGAGCAGCAGTTGGAGCGTGTGACAAAATGCAGACATTAGTAGGAGAAGGAGGAGCAGCTGGAGCATAGCTGAAGTGGTTCGGCTTGACATGCCTGCTGACATTTTTCGGGTGCTAATGATGACGCTGAGTGGCACATAATTCACTCTGTCTCTCTCTCTCTCTCTCTCTCTCTCTTTCTTTCGCTCCACTCTCGGCACATTAAAATTCATTTGAAAATTTGTTATAATTGGCCATTTTATTGTGATATTGCTGGTCTTTTACCATTTCCCAGCACTTGGCACTTGGCAGTTGGCAGTTGGCAGTTGGCACTTGACATTCCGTGGCGGTGAATTAAATGACGTTGCCCGTCATATCCATAACCTGCTGTCCCCTTCCCAGTTGATGCTCATTCCATTTTCCAGATTTCTGTGTTTGTTTCTTTTCTCTCTGCTCTTCTTTTCATTACGTTTCTTTTCTTTCCGGCGTGCCAATTAAATGGGCAACTCTTTCGTGTTGGGTTACCCCCTCTAATATGCTGTTTGCTGATTTCACATCCTCACGCGTCTTGTTTTGTTTTCATTTCAATTCCATGGAATTCCTTTGACAAGGGCAAGGGAGAGCGAGATCAACAAAAATTGTATGTTATTTTTAGACAACATAAAATTGTTGTCTGCGTCAAACCGAAGGCTTTTCTATGAGAACTGATTTACAGATATTAACAAATTATCAAAAATATTCATTCATAAAGATGATTTAGCTTTTGTCCGATGCGTATGTCTGCAGCATAATGTTTAAATATGCGAAATTACCATTTATTCGAGCTAAGCCACTTTGACATTTCTTCGGAATTCGGTATGGCCTGACTACAGTCGCTTAGCAAATAAATGAACATTTTCTTTTTTTGTATTTCGTATGATAACAAAACCATTATACCCTGTTTTGCCATTTTTAAGGGGATCAGACGATAAAAACATAATATTCAAAGTTCGTGACCAGAAATAGAGACAGAGAGAACTCATAAGTCGCGTGACCCGACATGAAGTCGGGCTCTGGTAGTGCTTTAACTCCGTTTAAACGGTAGCCGACAGAGACAACTACGATGCGATGAGTGCACGTTCTGTGTTATCTTGGCTATTGCACTTGATTGATTGATTGCTTGCAGCGTCACTCAGACTGGGACGTGGACGCCAAGCCCGGCTGCTCCTGTGCTAGCAGATCAATCGCAGGAATCGCAGCGCAATTTCAATAATTCACAAAAGGCAACGTCAAGTCGTTTGGGAGGGGACCCCAAAGAGTTATGGTCCCCGACATTTCAACTGAAACTGCAACTGCAACTGCGACCCCGAAAAGTCTTGCAGCAGCCGTTGCAGTTGCACTCGTTGTTGTTTTTGTTTTTGTTCAGTTTTCGCCTTTGATTTTCAGTGCGCGATTAAAATGCGCCTCGGCCAAAAAAGGCAATGACAATTTTAGCTGAGAAACGAAAATGTATTGCAGTTGGCCCCGACTTGGCCCTGCGCCCGTTGTCTGCCCATAGAGCACCCCCAACAGCAGCTATCTCTCTTTACCTCTTCTCTCTCTCTCTCTGTCCTACTCTCTCCCTCTGTTAGTTTTTTATGCCTCTTAATAAACGCATCGCTGCGCATTCGTACAGCAACAAAAGCAAAAAAAAAAAAAAAAATATAAAAAAACAAAACAATGAAAAATGTCTAAAAATTGCAATGTATTGCATCCGCCGCAACTCAACTCCCCCTTTATCCTCCGCCCCTGCCAGTTGACTCCTGTTGCTGCCGCGAATGGGGCGCACGTCAAGAGTTGCTGTTTCTGCTCCCATTTAAGGCGCAATGACGCGCCGCTCATGCGCATCACGCACATGCCTTGTTCCCTGTTCCTTGTCTCCGCTCCGCCGCCCTGCATGTGGCCCCCTCTATCCCACTTGCAGTTACGGTTTTGTCATCCTTTCTAATCGTCACTCGCCCGAGTCTGCTTGACAGCGCAAAATATGCTGCCATGCGCGATCCGTTGGGCCAATTGGGGGGCGCATTATCAAAGTCATCGCAACGTCACGACCGGCCAAAGCGAGCACCTTGAGCGGTATCCAAACTGGGCTATGACGATTCACTCCAACAATTGGAGACAACTTATTTTCGAGAGAGTTGTACAATATGTAAGACAGAGTATTTGTCTGTGAATATAGATGGGAATATATATATATATATATATATATATATATATATATATATATATATATATATATATATATATATATTATAATAAGTTAAATATATTGTTGAAAATTTATTGAGAAAGGCAAAACTGAAATACGAAAAATTAAAATGGACAGATTTATTGAAAATCCTAGCCTAGCATAAGATAATCTCTGCAAGCTGTTAACGTGATTATTAATTATTCGATCTCAGTTGATTAAGTTAATAAAAGAAACGTAGAATTATTATTGAAACACTGATCTCAGCTGAGTTCAGGGTATGTCCTGGTCGCACACTGCCGAAAAGGGAATTTTTGTTTTTGTTTTTATTTTTGTCTCCCGGTGCATTTTCAGTGCGCTTTCTGCTTCATTGCCACATCGATGCAGTTTGTGTTGCTGTGGTTGGTGACATTCAGCTATTTATAAACGCTGATGTTGTTATTGTTATTGCTGCTGTTGTTGTTGTTGTTGTTGTTGTTGTTATTATTGTTGGTGCATCTGCGATTTGGAAATAGCATGTTGCTGGCCCATTTGTTGCATGTTGCATCGTTGCAGTTGCAACTGCTTCAATTTGCTTGTTAACTTTGGACAGCTTTGCGCTTGAATTGCAACAATTTTCAGCTATTGCAGCTGCCTGCAGATTCGATTTACGCCATCCGCTTAGTGTGGGAGTTGCCCAGAGTGGCAATCAAAAACTGGCTTGGTCTTGGGCCTGGGCCTGGGCCTGGGCCAAAGTCATCATTAACTGCTTATATATATATATATATAAACCTTTGTCTCTCTGCCTCTTTCGGTCTGCTCTGCTGCTTTGAACTGTGCTTTTCAGGTGTTTGCTTGTCAGTCTGCACATGTTGCCTAGCTGGTGTCGTTTCCGGTCATCAAGCGTCCACTTACGGATGTATTCCCCCCCAATTCGAAAAGTGTTAACGAAGTGCAGCGCAGCAACAACAGCATTTTGTTAGTTTTTCTCGCACGCTTCAGCGGCAACAACTGCCAACTTCAGCTAGACCCCGCGGCGACAACGTGCTAATGACATTCAGCACTTGATCGCTTGGGAACTGTGTTTGCCAGATGGATATCTAATATAGCTGCACGTGTGCTATTAGCATTTGAATGCGATCATTGGGCCAGTTATTGCAACGGTTAAAGACAATATTGCACATCCGCTCACAAATATGTGAATATACTAAGAATTATATATATATATATATTTGTTTATATTTATATTTAATGAAAAACATAATGAAACCATGCAGCAAAGCTGTATGCCAAAGGCCAAAGGCTTTGCCTTGCTCTGCCACCCACGCAGTTGCATCATTTGGCAATTTAATTAAACGCGACCACCCGCGTGGCAGCTCGCGAAGGAGCTGGCAATCGAGCCGCAGCAATTGCGGCAGAGCTGCATTAACAGTAATGTGAGCCATTCATATTCAAGCGGGCAATCGAATCTTTGTCCGCTTGTGGCTGATGAGAGACAATTGTAATTTTTGCAGCTGGCTGTGAGTTGCTGTGCGACTTGACTGACTCTGTAAGAAATCAATTTCCGGCACAGTGTCAAGTGCGAGATGTCCAATAGAGGCACAGATACAAAAGTATCTGCAATGCAAGCAGCGCAAACGACTGTCAGATACAAAAGTATCTTTGTGCTCGCTGCTGCTCGAAAGTTCAATAGCACGCGCTGCATTTGGTCTGTGTGGGTTTTTTGTTGTTTTCTTTTTGCTTTTCGTAATTATTTATCGTTTTTACGGCTGTCCCTCTTGCTCAGCTGTCGGCTCAACGACAATCCGTCAGATACTTCTGTCTGCAGTTTGGCTCTTAATTTTCTTTACGCTGCATCATCATCATCATCATCATCACCACCATCATCAGCGGCAAACTTCATTAGAGTTGCAACGCAGTTTCTTTGTATCTTGATGAAAAACCAATTGTTTCTAGCCGACGTCCATTAAATTGGAAAATGTGTTTTCCGACTCGCGTCAGTTGGGGCGAAAAGCGCTTAATTATGTCAGTCAGGCAGCCAGTCAGTCGCCCAGTAACTTGTGACTCAATTGTATCTTAAAGATACTTTGCCCATTGCTGCACTGGCCCGAACACGCTAAGCGGATAATTGTCGTTGTCGTTGGCCCGATGTCATGTAGAAAATAAAGCAAACAAAACTTTGAAGGGCTTCCATTGAAAACTGAAATTGCCGCCCACGCATACTCAAACAGGGTTAGATACACAGATACAAAAAGTATCTGCACTCAGTAACGATAAAAGTGCAGCAAAGAAAATCAATAAATTGGCAGCTGCCCATGTAGAAATCCAATGAAAGTATCTATCTAGCTATTAATGTATGTTCAACTGTGAATATATGTATTTGGAACCGTTTTCCGTATTCATCTGTCTGCATGTATCTGTGTACCCACAGCAATAATTTGTATCTCTCGGGCATTGTTCCCAGACAGCGAACGAGCGAGCTTGTTAATCAAATCAGTGTTGAGCCGAGCGCATGCATAATGAAACCTGAATAGGACGCGCTTTGTGCATCAATTATGTCGCATTAAAGCCAACATCTTAGCTCGCATCTTTCAGATACGATTTACGCATTGTAGGAAGTTTCACATTATGCTGAAACAGAGATGGTGAGTGAGCGAATGTATCTGCTGCCTCCCACCCATACACATACACTCACACACACACACACAGACGTTGTTCCATGTCAATGTCAGGCCGTACCCCTGCTGTAGTTGCAACTGCAACTTGCGTCAATTTCGTGTGTTAATCTGGCGCTGCCTCAATTGAAACTCCCCTGCCCGGATCCCAAACGGGCTCCAAGTGGGTGTTTTTCGAGTGCGGGCAACACTCTAAAAGTGCAACGACTATGCTGCATCTGCTGCATCAGTGCCCCATCATCAGCATGTCCAGAGTACTGCAGCTGCAGCTGCAGCAGCGGATTGTCAATTATTAACCGTTGTCAAGTTGCTTTCGCACTTTCGAGGCGGCGACTCTGCCTGTAGGTAACTGCTCGCAGTTGTTGCATGCACCATTGTCTGTTTGTCTCTGATTCTTTCCACTCACTTGAGCACACAACCTTTGATGGTGTGTGTGTGTGTGTGCAACATCAATTGTTGTAAAATTTTAAGTAACTTTTAATGGTCTGTGTCGCGCCTGTTGTTTGGTCTCTTTGCCACAACCAGATCCAAAGACAGAGTCGAGCGAGAGCTATTCACGAGCATCATTTTGGCTCGTTTTCTGCTCTTTCAGCATCTCTTTTGTTGTTCGACTCTTGTTGATCTTTTGTTGCAAGTACTTACATGTGTGTGCAAGACACTCGATCTTTGGCCGGGCCAGGCAATGAACCTTGAGCAAATGCCTGTTTTGATTGACCCTAATGTGCTGAAAGCGAACCTTAACTAGCAGACTTAGGGTCACTGAAAATTATTGATTAGAAATTGTTTTATTCATGACTCATTTGTCAATCCTTTCGCTCCCTCGTTCCCACTGCTTTGAGGTACTTAACCTCAGCTCTGAGGCACACTTAAAGTGGTCTCATGTTCCATCTATACAGACAGGGAAACTTCTAACTGTGACTCCACTTGCTGTCTCCTTTTCATGTCCATGGCCATGCTCATGTTCCACGACCGTGTAGCTCACTAAATAATGCAGTAAATTATTTGTGTGTGGTTGGCTGTCTGGCTGGCTGGCTGCTTGGTTGGGTGGTGCGCATAAAACTACCGACGTCATGCGGTTGTCGTTCTAAGTTTTTTATGATGTTTCGCAAATTTACAATGCTTGTGCCAAAACTTTTTTCATGCTTTGAATTCAATTCATTTGTAGCTGGGCACTTTTTATGGCCTACTTCAAGGCGCTTGGCACAGGATTCACTGACGGCCTTACGACAGCCGGGATACAGACCCACAAAAAAGCCATATAATTGAGCTTAAACATAAAGCGGATTTTGGGTTTTCTCTCACTCTTTTTCTCTCTCTCTCTATGTACTTATGTTGAAGGGGACAGACAAATTGTGGTCTTAAATTACGAGTTGGTTGAATGGAAGGGAAAAGGGGAAGTAGAGTCTGCTCTGGCTTACCTATAAGACAGACAATTTTTTGTTGTACTTCCTGTTACCCACGCGAGCTGATCCACATTTAAATTAAACATGAACTTGTTAATTACACACACAACCCACATGACAACAGCAACAACAACAACAACAACAAGAACAACATGCGACATGTGTTGCAGCAGTTGCCTCAAACTGCGCCGCGCTTCCTTTGCGCTTTAGGCAACGCCCCCGTCGCGTCATTTGGCGGGTTTCCTCGATCCCATTGAGGATCTGTCTGTAACGACGTGACAGGCATACGTCATGCTGTCATGAAATACGTAACTCAATACGTATTCCATTGGCAGTTTTCACTTAGTTTTTAGGGTCCGCCAACATCGAGGTGCAGCTGCTGCTCCAAACATTTTCCAAATTAATTGCTTCAGTTGCTAACATGCTGTTCACATTTTCATTGAATTATTTTGGGGAAACCCCTATGTGCACAGGAGCTACCAGATGTATGTGGGCTAACGGCTTCTTTTTTAGCCACAATTAAAATTCTCAAAGAGTTAGTTCGAACATCACTTTCGCTACGCATCACAATTTTCAAAATGGAAAAGTTGACATGAAAAATAGCAAAAGCAACAAAAAGAATACCGGAGTAAAAGTAAAATTACAAATGAAAGTTAGTTTTTCTCAGGGGTAGGCTCGATACAAAATGAAAATAATAACAAAGGGGTTAAAGTTGTACGAATGGAGGGGCAGGGGCTTAGTTGTTATGACGCATCAGTTGCGTGATTTTTGCTCGACAGATGTTTTCCCTGACACAAACTGCGCCTCAGCTTCAGGCTCATCCTCATCCTCATTCTCATCTACGTAGGCAACACTCAACACTTGTGCCATTAGAGGTGAATCTCAAACTGAATCCCAATGAACTACCAACCGCTCGCCTCTCAACCCCCTGCTCGCAGTAGTTCGTGGCAGCATGAGCATGAGCGCATTTACAATGTATTTTGCATTTACTGTACAACATACAGAAAACGAAAAATAAAACAAAAAACGAGAAATGAAGAATAAAACCTCAACGAAGCCGTCGCCATGTGCCGCAGTTGTTGTTGTTGTTGCTGCTGCTGCTCGCAACGGGCTATGCACAATCCCTGCTGCAGGGCGCCGAGAGTGAGCAAGAGAGGGAGAGACAGAGAGCGATAGCGCTGCTGAGCGCCCTGTTTGCTTTAATGCCATGGATCAACCCCTATGCCGGCAGTTTATGTTTTGTTCTGCATTCGCCTGCCTTCCAGTGAGCGAGCGCCAACAAACCGAGAGAGGGAGAGAGAGAGAGAGCGCACGTATTTCCAGTTTCACTGAAGTGTGTGCTCCCGTTGACGGCGTCTGGTTGCTTCGGCCGCCAGTTTGAGCCACGCTCTGCTAGACGCCGCACGCTTTCGGTTCTGCTGCTTTTGTAACGCGCACGCGACGAGCATTTCTTTCCAGCTCTTCAGCATTGCCCACTCACGGCACACACAAAAAAAAAACCAAGATAAAAACTACGACCGGCTTTATAAAGGATAACAACTTTTTTTCCTATTGCCGCAGCTGTGTCCAATAAAAAACGTGTGAAAAAAGAAAAACAAAAACAAGAAAAAAACAAATACGTGATTATTTCTTGTGTGCAAAAATTTTTATTGCAATAAGGCGAAAATCTGTGTGCGTGTTATACACACCTAAAAGTGTCCTGTAGGATACCTCGACAAGGATTCTGTATACATATGCCCGCTGTATGCTGCACACTCGGATTATTTCCATTTGCACATATTTTGCCATAAACGAAACAAGTAAGAAATTATTAAAAAAGAAAAGAAAAAAACAATTTTAAAAAATAAATAAATATATTTATTTTTATGTTCTAAGATTTGTTTAAATCCCAAGTGTGCATTTTTAAATTTATTTATCTTTCTGTGTTATTGTTATTTATGTGTTGCACAATACATTTGAACAAATGGTATCTCTTCTCGTCTCCTATTTTAAAGAGTTAATCTTCAACTTGAAATTCTATTCTATCCTATTTGGAAATGCATAAATATTGTTAGCTGCTCTTCATATTCCTGCTAATAGCTCGTGTCATTGCTTTGCCACAACAACAATTTGACACCCCAAGTCTTTCCCCTTTCTATTAGCAGACCATATATCACAGCTGTGGGGCGATGCATTCGAAAATCCTTTGATAATTTCATAAGCCGAAGTCCCCCTTCTCACATCTGTCAATCTGCCAGCTCCTAAAATAACACCTATGAAAAGAAGCTTGAATTTCTTGTTGCCGTTGCTAAAAATAGGGAAGCTAATTAATATGCAAGACAGCGATATATATCCGAAATGGGAATTGATGTAGCTAAAGCCTACTCCGACTCTTGATAATAATTCAATAATAAATTTATCGCTGCTGGCAATTAAAACAAAAAACTTCATCCGGGCAGCTGTGCTCCGACAACTACAACAACAACAATGCCTAAAGGCGCCCAAATGACTTCCGGGGGAATCATTTGGAAAAATAAAAAAAAAAAGCTAAAAATCAAAATCAAAGCAAACTTCGTGAAAATCTGACAAAAGCGAAGAGAGAGAAAAGAAGCTGACAGCTAAGGGAAAAATAACATTTGCATTTTCATGTGTTCAAGATTTATTGGTCCGCGACTGTTCCAGTTCCACTGTTTCCACTCCCGCCTCTCCTCGCATCGCCTCCATGCTGCTCCCCCTTTCCGGCCAACTCGCTTTGATTGTTTTGTCCGCTTTCAAAGACAAAAGCCGCTATTAGTTTTTCACTCTGGAGGCTTTTCACATTTTCACTGCGTAATGAAAAATAAAAAGACTTTTCTTTGCTTTAAATTCAATTGAAATAGTGCGTTATATAATGGGAAGGTGGCTGGGGGCGTGTTGGGGCGGCATGGCTTTCACTGCAAATGTAAACAAAAACAATTACAGTTCCCAACTGGCAAAAGGTTTTGATAGCACTCAGCTGGCAGTTGGGACCGAAGTTGGAGCTGAGGGAAAAGGGAAAACTAAACAACATTTTCAACACTTTCCAATTCTAGATAAATAAAACACTCAACAGTTGTGCCCCCATCCAGCGCGCCCTTTCTCGGGTTCATGGTCAAATGTTGCATTTCAATTTCAATTGGCTGTAGAATAAATCCCTCAACGAGCTCAGTGAGATCTCCAGAAATTTACACAGATCTCACTTTCCACTCGACTCCTCGCTATTGACACTGACTAATGAGGCAACCATTGGAACGACTCATAAATTTCACTGTCCAAACTGTTGACACACAAAGTAAACAAGGCGAGCTATAAAGAATAAACGTTGCTTCCAAGGGCTCCTAACTCAAAAAACATACACGTACACACACACACAAACACACACAGGCACACACACATGCAACGCTCATAAACTTCCATTTTGAGTATCCTGCGTAGCTGCCCTTCGTCTTTTATGCTTATCTCGTTGGCTCAATCTATGCCTTATCGCTGGGTCATAATAAAAACCCAACTAACGCATCCTTGAGAGCGCTAAAGAGCGACTGAGAGGGGCAAATAGTCTGGACTGTACTTGGAAACCCGAAACGCTATCTTGTTTGCCTGAAGTGCGCAATAAAATCGTACTTTGATCCGTTGTATTTTGTTTTTTAGATAAACGAAATATTTATTTATTCTACAAAAATAAATGGGTAACTCTAGATGTATATGAAAACTAGAAAAATTCAGTTATAGACTAGGAAAATCAAACTAATTTGATGTTTCCATTTCTGTTGTTTATTTATTAAAATACATATGTAGTTTGGTTATTATACTCGAATTTAATAGTTCAATTAGACATGAAATGCAAGCCACGATAAATATATTAGTATTACCAAAAGAATCAGACTTTTAATAGCTACAGAAATTTATCAGAGAAATTATTTATAGATTTATTCGATTTAAGCTTGTTTTGTTTTCAGTTTTTAGAAATATGTAAATTGTGTTAAATACATATTTAATGTACTCCACGGTATTACAATCAATCACTTTTTCAATTGAGAAATGCTTAAATTTGCACTCAATGAGATTCTTATTTATCAAACAATAAGTGAATAAATTATTTAGCATGTGAGAACTAATTTGTATAGAAAGCAGTTTATTTAGTACTTCACAAATTGGAATGTTCTACAAAGAAATGAAAACTTTGCACATTTTGCTTATCCCTTGAGCACAATTATAAATTCATAAGAATCGAGTTGGCGTGTGCTCTGGATACCCTAGAGAAATGTCGCCTTGATAATGGGTTGCTTTGAACACTTCCGCAGTTGAGGAGTTGCTCGTCCGCCCTGGGGACTACGACTCACGCACGTGTGCCTCTGTGGTTGGATTGTTTGGTGGCCAGATCGAGTGATTGAGCTTATTTATATTACATTTCATGCCTGGCTGAGCGAACAGCTCCTGGTACATCCTACACGACACGTGCATAAAAATGAACTTTATGCACAAACAATTGACAAATGGGGCAAGTTCATTAGCTGGCCATGTGGCAGAGTTTGTTGCCGATGCTTCTTCTTCTTCTAGTTCTTAACATGTTTTGATTAATGGCCATGAAATTAGGAACAAGAACAACAATAACAGCTAACAGCGCCTGATGGCTATTAAAAGTTAATTTCGCGGCGGGCGTATCTTGATTTTATTTTTTAAATAAATTGTACCTTTCAGATACACGCGGTAAAAGCGCTCACAGGCATTTGTAGCTTGTTAGCCAAAACGAGAAACTTGGCTAACAGCCTGGCCTGTCTGTCCGCTTGGGCCCTTCATCGGAGCCGCTTGTCGGTGTCCGGATGACAAATTGACTTCGTTATGAATCGCAAATTGAAAAATGATTTGCCGCAGGTTCGTTGAATGTGCCACTTGATTGCTTTGTGGCGGTGTTGCTGCTGTTGGTGGTGTTAGTGGTGTTAATGGTGCTCTTCCTCCCACTGTTGCACTGCAATTTGCAGCTCGCTTAGTGGCGCCTAAATTCACCTCCATTTGCACAATTTTCAGCCACGGCGCCTCGGAAATTTGCCGCCGCGTGTTAATTGCATTTGCTCCTGCTGCCACAATTGTTATTATTGTTATTGTTGTTGCTGCTGCAGCTGTCTAGACGTATTTGCCTCGTGAATTATACAAAACATACAGAATTGGTTAGCTTTTGGGGTTCGAGTTGCGTTTGTTAAAGCGCTTGAAATTCGATCACAATCATGTTTTTTAATGGGCAGTCCGCGTGTGTCCTGCAGTTGTTTCCAATTTATATCTAATATCCTGTTTGATTGTCCATAAAAACGCACTAACCAACTGCAGGGTCATATCATACAATATATATATGCTGTAAAGTTAGTATAAATAGGGTATGTGGATTCTTGACCCTCTGGAAATCTGCTTCCAATAGTAATTTAGCGATATAATTGTGGCCTTAACTATTTCGGAAATCACAATAAGCGATACCACAGGATATACAGGATATATCGCAGTCGACTACCACAACTAGTTGATCTGATATTCTTTTGTTTACCTGCCGCCTGTGGCGAGTGACAACCCAGTCGCCAAGTTTACGGCATGTCAACACGCACATGGCGCGCCATCTAGTGGTGGTTGTAGGCAACATCAGTTCTTCCATTCATTTCTTTGCGTGCGAGTGTGAGTGTGCATTAGTCTACAGTCTACACTAATCATAATACAAACAAATAGATTGCTTTCAATCTAACTGCCTTCCAGTGCTCCAAGTTACTGTTCCTGCACTTTGTTAGGCACGCCATCTACTGGCGGGAGTAGGCAGACGCAATTCTTCAACTCACATTTTCGTGTGTGCTTGCGTGTGTGTGTGAGTGTGTGTTAGTCAACACTAATCATAACAATAACACAAGCAAATGAGATTGCTTTCGATCTAACTGCCTTCCAGCGCTCGCTGTTGCTATTTCCTTCCCTCGCTCACGGCCGCTTTCTCTCGCCCTCCCACTCATTTCATGGTTGGCTGCCTTTGCGTTGTACAGGTTGCGCCTCTGTCGGCAGTTAAGTCAACAGCATTTCGCCGGCAGTTGTCCGAGTTCTCACTGTACCGTCGACACTCCTGGGTGTGCACAACAATTGCATTTTTATGCGTTTCTAAGTGTTTTTTCGACATGTTGAGCATAGACCAAATATATTTTCTGATTAGTGTTTTAGCTAATGCGTGGTTAGTTCGTGTCCCTTTTTATTGTTTTTTTTTTTTTTCTGTTTTCACTTGGGGTGGGATTAGTTTTATGTGTGGTTTGACTTGTATGTTGCATGCTCCTTAGCGCTGCACAGTGGATACTAAAAAATGTTCGACTAAAATGGGAATAGTTACAAATATTTTGACAATTGATAAAGATAATAATTCAAAAAATAATAGTAATTATAAATAAATTTAAATGACATGTTTTTATCTTCTTTAATCCTTACTTTTGAGTTTGAAATTCCTTCATTTTTTCTTTCTCCCATTTGTCTCTTAAAATATTTTGCTGCTAGATTTTAACTTTCTATCCACTGTGCGCTACTTTGTACTCCCGAAAAAAAAATGTATAAAATATGTTTGCAGCATTTGTCGACAAAAAACTTTTATGTTTTAACGGCAATTTTCCTGTGCGTAAAAAAAACCAGAAAAAAAAACATTAGAAAACCCAAAAAAAAAATAGTACAGGAAAAGCGGATCGCATGTGAAACGCAAGTTTCGTATTGTGATTTAATTTATGAGGCAAGACAAATTATAGAGCCGGCACATATGCCACATGCCACATGCCACTTACATACATTCACTTATAGGCATATATGGACAGTCGAATATAATGAACAGATAACTGAACAGCCAAGTGGAAAATGCGTGACAATGGGCGCGTCCACTGTGACCCCTGCTCTGCGTCTGCCGGCTGGTCAAAGACTTCAACACATTTCTCAGCTAATTAACAGCGATGACGAGTGTTGGCAGAAATTTCGCTGCTGTTATTGGAGCAATTGCAATAAAGATGCTGCACAGACGATTATAGATACAGATACATATGCAGTTCAAGTTACAGATACACAGATATGCGTACCAATAGAGATATAGATCTACTGACAGATGCAGTTAAACAAATACAGGATACATATACCAGAGCAAGGCCTAGATAAAGACACAGATGCAAAAGCAGTTTAGGATGCAGATGTAGAATATGATATATAAATTCACAAAAAATGTATATATAGATGCAGAAATTGTCGCAGATGCATAAAGATACATATGGCATTAAAGTTAAAGATACAGATACAGCTGGTGCTGCAATTGTATATTCAGATACAGATGCAACTACTGTTGCTTGGATATAGATACATCGACTATGTGGCAGACGAAGAACTCGAGTGCGTCGTAATTACTTTGACCTGCTTCTGTTAGCCGGGCAACTAAGCAGACAGCAGCCCCAGCTCGCACTCTCGGACTAATGCTTTGAAATCCGCTTCAATTGGATTTTCTTGCGGCAGAAGTGACACTTTTTTCACTTTCGATACGCAACATTCTGCTGCGTTCCGTTCGCTGCGTGTCGCGTTGCTGTTTTCCCTTTTGCTTTCCACGAGGCTGCACAATTTCCATGCAGTTGACCAAACTGTGATAATGATAATGATAATGTCCACAGATTATGTCACGCAACAATTTGAACTTTAAGTTCACATTTTAATGGAATTTCGTTTGATTTACATGCAACGCCGGGGTTCATGACTTGGCATCGTTTTTTCCCCCTACATTTTCAGTCGAGTGCTTGGTGCGTATGGCTTTCAAAGTGCAATATGTTAAGGATTTGTTGAGGCTTCGTCTGAATCGATTCAATCGGAGTGTGAGTGGCTGGCGATACTTTGTAGCTGCTAAAAATAAGCAGAGCTGAAAGTGTCTTTATCAGACAGCAGCTGAGACAGATCAATGAAATGCCCTACATATGAATTCATATTTGAAATATGACAGCGTGTAACCAGTTGATAAGGAAGTAAATGCTTATATGTAAAATATTGATATAATTGATAGAATACTTAGAATTTTGTAGAAATTAACCGAAAGAGTCTGTGGCAGACAACAGTTGAGGCGGAGTTAAGTAGAATTAATAAGAGTGAGAGAATGATAGAGAAAAGGGACGATAATCAATTGATTAGTAAGAAGAATTTAATAATAATAATAATTTAATAATAATATTAATATTTTAATAATAACAATTTAATAATAGTTTAATAATAAGCAAGTAATCTGCAGATTGAGAACTATTAATTTCAATGTCACAATATAAGTTGTCAAAAATCATATAAAAGTAAAACTCATAGACGAGATCATATTCGAGTTAGTTTCTATAACTTTTAATTTCTTTCAATGAGTCTTTATCAAATTTTTTATAATTAGTTAGAGATTCGGAAAATCAGTTACTCTTAAAATTATATAGAAATGAAAGCCATCATATTTCAGTTTCTTGACTTTAATACTCTTTTAATGAGTTTCAGTCTAGAACTCTCCTTTTATTCCTAATGGAGCTGTTCGGAGCTATGCTCGTCATAAAAAGAATATTTCTCTGCATTCCGTGTGCATTTTTTAAGCGAATTTCTCATGACTTTTGTCGCTTGGACTGCGGTCAATTAGCCAAAACTGAAATCGACTACGTGCTACTGTGGCAATAATATCTGGAAGATTCGCAGCCGGCGTCGCTCTTAATGATTATTGAGCCACAGGACGGGCCAAGGACAAGGATTGCAGAGCAAACGCTGTGTCCGAAGTTTTCCGCTAATTAAAAAAGGCGACTTCGTTTTTCTTAGGGAAATGTGTGAAAACTGTTAAAGCGCACGTAGCTCGAGCTCTAGGGGAGGGCAGAGCGAAGTTTGTTGCCTGTTTCGTTGATTTGTGCGCAGCTGGCTGCTTAATAAATTTGCGGTCTTCCCGCCCCGAAAAAAGAAAATGACATGCGGCAGCCAGCAGAACGATATGCTAGCGAATTTCCACATTTACCTGAGACGCTTTTCCAGGTAGACCAACGAGCATATACCAGGTAGAAGACACAAACAAAGGGACTTGCGCAGCCGGCATTGGCAGTTTAGCTCAGCTGCTCGGCATTTTCAATTCCCCCGTATAAATGCGAAGCGCCGTTGCGTACGGCAGCTAGAAGTAAAACAGCACGCGATCGTGATAGATCTTAGATCCTTAGCTGCATAGCAACTACAACCAAAGTTTAACATAGTTAATCATAAAATAAACGTAGTCCAGGTTAGCAGCACGCGAATACTTTAATAAAACTCAACTCACATCGCAGTTCTGTTATCGGTCTACTTTCAGAATTCCCACAGAGTTCTCTAAATTAAAGCATAGCAACTGCAATAAACAGCAACCAGCACTGCACGATGGGTGAGCTCGAGGAGAAGGAAACGCCACAGACTGAAACGCAGGCGGCACAGGAAACGCTCGAGGAGCCCAAAGAGACGGACAAAATGCTGGACAGCAAGAAGGATGAAGCCAAAGAGACAACGCCCAGTCCACAGACATCGAAGCCAGCAACGCCAAGTGCAGGCAAAAAGTTGCCGGGGTCCCCGCAACCGGCTAATCCGGCCGAGAAACCAGCTGGCGAGGAAATTATTGACATACCCGCAGAGAATGGCAACAAGCCCAATGGGGCAGGAGGCGACAGTGATGAGAAGAAAATCAGCAAGGAGGAACGTGAAGTGAAGCCGAAGAAAATACCAATTGGTGGTTTGAAGCTGCCGGGTTTCTTCATGAAGAACAAGCCCAAGGCGGAGGGCGACGGTGCCGAGGGTGAGCTGCTCGAGAAGGACAAGGAGCAGCCGGAGGAGAAGGAGGCCAATGGCGACGCTGCGGCAGCAGTAGCTGGCAAGGAGGGAGAGCAAAAACCACGACCTGGCCTCGGCCAGCGTTTGCGCAATTTTTTTGTTCGCAAGCCAACAGCGGATAAGGAGCAGCAAAAGAAGCAACTGACCAATGGTGATGCGGATGCCAAGTCTGGTAAGTGAAGAGCAAATGGAACTATCCAACAATTTTCTAACAAACTTTATTTCACGCAGAAGCCACAGCTGAAGCAGCGGCTGCTGAGGATGCAGAGCCTCCGCCAAAACGTGGCTTACTCAATGCCATCAAGCTGCCCATTGCCAACATGATACCCAAAAAGCGTGGCGGTGACGATGTGGAGCTGGGTCTAGGCAAGGCTGGACTGGCCTCAATGGAGACACTCGATGATTCACTTAAGGATCAGGACACGGTGGATCGTGCGCCGCTCAAGAGCAATGGCGCCGATGAGCTGAAGAGCGAGCTGAAGGATGAAAAACTGGCCGCTGAGCAAAAGTTGGCCGCTGAGGAGGAGGAATGTGAACGTCCCGTGTCATTGTGGTGCCGCCTGCGTGGCTATAAATGCAGCGTTGACGATGCGCTGATCGTATTTGGCATTCTGCTGTTTATGCTGCTGCTCGGCGTGATTGGCTATGTGCTCACCCACGAGACGATGACGTCACCTCCGTTGCGCGATGGCCGCTACATCTCGACTGTTACCGGCTGTGGCCTGGTCGAGGGTGTCAAGGATGATGGCGCATTCGCCTTCCGTGGCATTCCATATGCCAAGGCGCCATTGGACGAGCTACGCTGGCGTCCGGCACAATTGATTGAGCAGATCGACGACTGCTGGAACGGCACACTTCAGACGCACAACCGAAGCACTGTTTGCACGCAGCGCCTGGGCAATGGCACAACAGTTGGCGATGAGGATTGTCTCTATTTGGATGTGGTGACGCCGCATGTGCGCTATGAGAATCTGCTGCCTGTGGTGGTGCTCATTGGCGCCGATACGCTGGCCGGACCATCCCCTGGAATTCTGCGCCCCTCCGCTCGCTATTCGCGTGCCCATGATGTGATCTTTGTGCGTCCGAACTTCCGCCTGGGTGTCTTTGGTTTCCTGGCAGTGGAAGCGCTCACCAAGGAATCGCATCCGCACACCTCTGGCAACTATGCGCTCACCGACATCATTGCCGTGCTCAAGTGGATTCAGCTGAACATTCGGAACTTCGGCGGTAATCCCAACTCTGTAATTCTGCTGGGTCATCGTGCCGGAGCGACACTCGTCTCGGCTTTGGTGAGCTCTAACAAGCTGGACGGTCTGTATGCACGTGCCTGGGCTTCGTCCTCGTCGGCCATTTTCCCAGGCAAATCGCTGCAGGAATCAGAGCGCTTGAACCAGCAGATCATGGCCACCTTAGACTGCCAAGATGCGTCATGCTTGCGTGAAGCTTCCAGTGAGAAATTGTGGGCCGCCACACCCGACACCTGGTTCCAATTTCCCGCCACAGTACCGCAAGCCCAAGAGCTGACCACTGCGAACCGTCACGAGTGGCTGGTACTGGATGGTGATATACTGTATCAGCATCCATCCGAGGCCTGGAAACTGTCGCCGATCCAAACCAATGCTAATCAGCTGCATCATCCACGCCTGGTGATGGGCGCCACTGCCCACGAAGCACACACTTTGAAGCTGCGCGAATTGCACGCCAACTGGACCGCCGAGGAGGTGCGGTCGTACATACAAAACTCTCAGCTGGGCGCACTCGGCTTAACCGATGAGATTATCAAGCGTTACAATGCCACCAACTATGCCGCTCTAGTGGCCATTATCACGGACATACGCACCGTTTGCCCTCTGTTGACGAATGCCCGCCTCCAGCCCACTGTGCCCTTCTATGTGGTCACCCAGGGTGAGGGCGCCGATAAGTTGGCCACCGTGGATGCCGATGTGCAGGCAATTCTCGGACGCTATGAGCCCCACACCGTAGAGCAGCGTCGCTTTGTTTCGGCAATGCAGCAACTCTTCTACAATTATGTCGCCCTGGGTACGGTACAGTCCTTTGATACGCGTCGTCGCGTCATCATTGTGGAGCAGGATGCGCAGGCACAGGAGGATCACGATCACTGCAACTACTGGATCGGAAAGGATATTGTGCCGCGATTTGCGCGTGTCGATTAAGCAACAGAAATTTCCTTCCACATCAACTCCAATACCTATATACCTACATACCTAATCCTAATCCTAATCCTAATCCTAACCTCGATAATCTATGACAATGTTCGACGGTTTATTAACTGTCCTGTAAAAGTTAATTTACTTTCTTTCTCGCTCTCACTTTGTCTCTGTCCCTATTTAGAGTTCGTAGTGCTCTTTAGCTTTTCCAGTTTTTCCCGATTTCATTATGAGTTTAGTTTAGCCTAAGTGAATCTAGTGTTTATATACGAATGTACATTTAGTTTTCGAAAATTATTTAAGTTGTAAGTTTTTTAAGTGTAACGCATAACTCCACAGCAGCAAAATGCATCTAAGCATGCCTCTACTAAACATAAACACACACATACATATATATATATATATATATGTATGCATATATCTATGATGTACTCTTTAATCTTAAAAACACACTCGAAACACACACAAATAAAACACAACAAAATATATTTGAACATATACTTGAAAAGTATAGACAAAACCGCACGTCTTTCAACTATCCCAAAAAATACACAAGAATTCTTTCACAAACTCTACATAATAATCAGATATATATATAGAAATATAAATATATATATATATCCCATCTAGCTGGAGCGTTAAGCAAAACCTTTGACCAACGATCGTTTTTGATACAATTTTTACATAGTAATGGGGCGCCATAAAGACAAGACTCAACAAATAAACAATGAAAAATCAAACAATTTAGATTTCGTAAGGCAAACAAACAGGAGAACGCATCAAAAAAAAATATATTAAAATATATATACAAAAAGAAAATATAAAAAAAACGTGTGTTTAACATTTGAGACTGTATGTACTATACATAGAGACATATATGTACTTTATTGAAACAAAAAAACTTTGAATTCATTTCGTTTCACATTCACATTTCACTTGCCCAAAACACACACAAAATATTTAGCTTTAAATGTATATTAGTCAAGCATTCAGCAAACATACCATATTCATGTTTTTTATTGTCTTTCGCTGCATTTTTCCATAAATGTTTTTACTTTCCCAATATATTCAAGTATCAAAATGATTTAGGTAATCTTACATGTAATTTGCACATGAAAACAAAAACAAACAGAAAAGAAATTTAAAATAATTAAAAAATAAATCCCAAACTAGATTCGAAAAACTTCACAAAAACATATAGCATTTAGCGTTACGGTCAAGATCTGTGTGTTCACGTGATACAAATAATAATGATTTAATGAATATACTCTATTTCAAGTTTGTGTCTGAGAAGCAAGCATGAGAATGTTTAAATAAAAATCACAATGAAATATAACTCTTAATTTGTTAACTATTAACTAACTTATTACTTAGGAGGCTTAAAAACTTGGAAATGTCACAGCCTTGGCAACGCCTTGGCAACAGCAGCGACGGCAGCAAGTTCGCTCTTCAATTGCGGCTGCTGCTGTTGACCTTATAGATGCGACACTTGTTATCCGTTAGGGCGGCCAAATAGGTGCCAGTTGATGTGTTCACTGGACAGATGTCGTAGACGACCTCATTCACTGGCATGGTTTGAACGCGTTCCTCTCGCCTCACATCGTACATCATTAACTGCTTGTTGTCCTGCAAGTAGCCAATGACCAGCGTATTATCCTCCACGCCCAGTTGCGTGGGTCGCGTCATATAGGGCGTGGCTGTGGAGCCAAATATGGTTGCCTTCACTTGCAGCACTGGTGTGCCATCGATTTTGTCCAGCTTTGTGAGTATGAAACGCGACTGTGGATACTGAGCATTGGAACGTGCCGAGAAGAGCACCGTGTCCTGCAGAACATCATAATGCATGGATAGGAACGGCCCGTCGACATTGAGACGGGTGGGCACGGCCGTATCATTGACATATTCATAAAATTTCACTACTGTTAGCTGGCAGACCAGAAAGCCACCGTTGCTAAACAGCTTGCCAGCGGGCACGGCAGCTATGTTTATCACAGGACTAAAGTTTTCTGCAAATGAAAAAAGGCGAGTTTACAAAGGATTCACTGTGAAATGAGTTAACTCACCGTCAGATTGAAACTCGCTGAGTATCGTCTCTGGAAACCGCATATCGAATACGTAGACTCCGCCTCTAAGGTCACCGGCGTAGAGAAAATGTTCACGCTCGTTGCGATCCACGCCACAGGACCAGAGCGGCTTGTCATTGGCCGTGAACATGTTACTGCACAGGCGAGTGCGTACGTCAAAGGTTTTGATGCGAGTCTCTCGACTAGCCACCGTCAACAGACGCTGGCTCTCGCTAAAACCAATATCGCGCACTAGCAAAGCGGAGGTGTGCAGAAAGTTGAGCGGCCTGAAACTTGGCGGATCGATGAAGCGCACACCATAGCCCGGGAATAGATTCTGTGCACTCTTCTGCGACGCAATCAACGTCGACTGTGCGGCAGAGTAGATCATCACACGGCAACCGGGCTCTCGCGTTATTTCAAAGTTCTTTTCCATGTACAGGCGATGGCTGGCCAGCTGGTTGATGCTCTTCAGTGTACTCCCGCTACCCATGTCATCGCTATAAGCTCCACGACAGCCGCCGCCCGCGCGCACTATCTGCCGCAACCTCTCGTAGTCCAGTTGCAGGGCATTCATCTTGTTGATTGTCAATGAGTGTGACATTTTAACTGTGGCCAGCTCCGTGGTTAGCGCTTGGGCACGTCGTCGCTCCGCATCCAGCTCTTTGCGCATGTCGTGCTCCTCCGTCCGGTCGATGGCTCGCAATCTCTTGGCGTAGAGACAGCGAATGTCCCGATTGGCAGCCTTTGTCTTGCACTGTGGGCACACTTTGATTGCCGACTGTCGTTGACTTTCCATCAGCCAGCGTCGTATGCAGGACTCACCAAAGAGATGGCCGCAGCGCAAGGAGACTAAACGATGCTCCCCGCTCATTTCCCAAGACTCCAAACATATGGGACACGTCATACCGTCATCCTCGTCGTCTTCGTTCGATGAGGGCCTGGCTACTGGAGTTCCCGTCTCTTTTTTGCCCACATTTGAGAGACGCTTACGTTTCTTTGGTGGCGATGGAGAGTCAAGATTAATTATGTTTTCTTGTTGTTCAGCTCTACGGGATGTTGTAGGATGCTCCGCATTCACTTCTGGTGCAGCAACTACCTCCTGTTCAACAGCAGGCGGATCTGGTTCATCCATATTTGCTTCCTCATTGTTTTCATGCTCAGCTGCCGCTTCAGGCTCAACCTCCTCAGGTTCAACCGCCTCAGGCTCAAGCGCCTCAGGCTCAACCTCCTCAGGTTCAACTGCAGCCTCAGGCTCATCCGCTTCAGGCTCATCTAATGCTTCAGGCTCGGAATCGTCATCTTCATCCAGAGGAAGTACATCTATACTACGTCTCTGCGCTGGTGGCTCTATTTCGACTTGCTGTTGCTCAGCTCTCGGCTCAGCTATCATTTCCAATTCATTAGGATCCTGATTTTGAGTTGGTCCAATACGTTGATATCTGCGCGAACGATTAAGAAACACTGGCTGAAAGTCCTGGCTATCCGCATCTTGCTCAGTTCCATCCGAGTCACTGTCGCCCATGATTTATGTGTTGTGAAATTTATTAGGCTTGATAGAAGCTTGCCGGCAACGTTCAAATAAATTTGAATGTTAATATACCTCTATGGACTTAGCATTCTGTTGCATTAAAGTGTTTGGTAATTTATGTTTACGAAAAACATTGATAAAGCGCGTTGGTTTTATATACTAAAAATGCGACATCCGGCAACGCCAGAAGTCTGGCAGCACTATCATCGACTTGAGTGAGTACATTTACGAAAGTATCGATATTCTGCAAAACATTTCGACGCCTTAGACGCCGCCATTCATATTTAGTTTTGTAAAGATATAAAGCTTTCAATTGTTTATTGGCTATAAAGTACGAATAAAAAGCCAGATTAAAACGTAATTATTGTGAACAGACTTTGATTTTGAATTGTCCAATACCGTGTCGGTTTCCTAATTGAACTCCTTTGCCGGCATTCATATTGCAAATTCGGCAAATAAATTGCATCAGTATTAGTGACTGGATACCAATTGCGAAATCCCCAGGCATACTGAGAAATAATTTCGACCATTTTAAAGCCACTTAAAAACGCAACACACTGCCCATTTGGTAAGCGACAATTCGTTTAGTTTTTTAAGCGCAACGCAATTTGCTGACTAACCGCTCTGTCCTTGAACTCGACAGACTTGGCTGCTGTCCATTTGAGTGAGAAATCTAAACACACGCGAAGCAAAGTGAAAGCCGACGCCGCTACAGTAACACATATAGTAAATCATTCCTTCGCTGCTCCCCTTAAAAGGAAAACACATTATCAATGGCTGAGGCAAAAACACCCGAAAAGATGCTGTCCGCTAAACCGCCGGTTTATCATCAAAATAGCCATAGTCCAAATGCTACGCTCCAGCTGCCGAGCCCCATCATCACGCGGCGCACACGCACGGCCTCGACGTAAGTCGCCCCTTTCCCATCCCGCTCTCTTTCGCTCACTACGCTTTTAGCCTAGCAAACCCGACCTTCTCATCTGGCATTGATTTAATTGTCTGCTCCTCCTTCTCCTTTTTGCTTGCATAAACACGCGCGCGCACTCGTACAAAAACAACAACAACAACAATAAAACAGCTCAGCGCGTGCCATGGAAAATCCAATGGTGGCCGGCATTGTGAAATCCTTTAGCCGCACTAAAGGACACGGCTTCATCACGCCGCATGGCGGCGGCGAGGACGTTTTTTGCCATGTTTCCGAGTAAGTTAATTTAACACTTTCACTTCAAAGTCTTCCACACGCAATTTAACACCTAAAATTATTTGCAACAGCATCGAAGGTGAATATGTGCCCATGCCTGGTGACGAGGTCAAATATCGACTGTGCGCCATTCCGCCCAAGTTCGAGAAACACCAGGCCGTGCACGTGCAGATAAGCAATTTGACGCCTGAAGTACACCACAAGTGGGAGGAGCCCGTCTTTTGCGGCTCTCCCGCCAAATAGACACACAATTCAGTAACGGCCTTCCACAAAACTTAATTAACTGGAGCACGCAGCAAATGAAAAGAATATAAATGAAAACCGTTGGTAAACGAACGCCGATCAACAAACACACACAAAAAAAGATAAAAACAGAACCGTAAATGAAAGCATGCAAAGCGACTTAATCAATCGTACGCCACACAGCCAGCCAGTTTCAATTAAAAGTCTTTAATATTATTAAGCTAAGCAAAAGTATATCTTTAACTCGTGTCACAATTGTGTTAGACTTTTATGAAAAGACCAGTTTGAAGATTTAAAATGGATTCGTCATGAAATCTAAAATATTGTTAGCAAGGATCGACCGATATTGATTTGGAGCCTGTAACAGTATATGAATACTTAATTTTTTTTATCGTTTTGAATTATCTTATTTGTAAAAGCAAAGCAAAGCAAATGCCCGAATATCTTTATTACTAAACAAAAATATATAAAAGCTGAAACTTTCAATATTTGTATTGCCTTTTAGATTGCATATGGAGTATGGCAATTGCCTTATCAGTGCTGCAAGATCTGTGTATGTGTGTATGCATATGCATATAAATGTAATTGCTTTTTTTTTCTATATTTGAAGAGCAAATGCTATCTGAAAACCAGTTGTGAAATGAGCTTTTGCAGAGTGTATCGATTAATCGATAAGCGATGGTTGGGCGAATCGCTGCTCTCAATATGAAAAGTACTTGAATTAAGGTGAAACGCGAACGTCAACAAACCACCATCGCCACATCGTCATACAATGATATAAAGCGCAGAATTGAATTTGAATTAATATATTTGAAGTTAGATTTAGAAGGCATATATATAAATATATCCATTTATTTATATATATTTATTTAAATTTTGGAAACACGCCGCTAAAATTAGCCGCCTTTAACTGACGTGGACCTGCAGCTGTTGTTTTTCTTGTATTGTTGCTGCTGCTGATTAGAGGCGCAGCTGAAGGTGAGGGAAAATGAAATGAGTTAAAACATGCTTAGCATATATTTATTGCTTGTAGGCAACAACATGTCCGCTCGTCGTCGGGGTCAAGCGCAAGACGAGCAAAAGCTCGTCGAGTCCATGGCAGAAGGTGACAACGAAGAGAAGCCCGATATACGCGGCGATAGAGGCAACATTGCCATATTGTTGTTCCTGTACGTGCTGCAAGGCATTCCCATTGGACTGATAGCTGCTGTGCCCATGTTGCTGCAGAATCGTGGTGCCAGCTACAAACAGCAAGCGGAATTCTCATTCGCCTATTGGCCGTTTAGCATCAAGCTGCTGTGGGCGCCCATTGTGGACTCGCTGTATGTGCGGCGCTTCGGACGTCGCAAATCGTGGTTAGTTCCAGTGCAGTATCTTCTAGGCGGCTTTATGTTGCTGTTGTCAGCGCACGTCGACCGCTGGCTGGGTGGCAATAACCTCGAACCGAATGTGCCGCTTCTAACGCTACTATTTTTTGTGCTAAACTTTTTGGCTGCCACGCAGGACATTGCTGTCGATGGCTGGGCTTTGACCATGCTAAAGCGTTGCAATGTGGGCTACGCTTCCACCTGCAATAGTGTGGGCCAAACGGCTGGCTACTTTTTGGGCTATGTCGTCTTTATTGCGCTCGAATCGAAGGACTTTTGCAACACTTATCTACGGTCCGTTCCGGAGGAAGTGGGCATGATTACGTTGCCACGTTTTCTCTGGTTCTGGGGCGTAACGTTCATAGTGGCGACTACGCTGGTGGCAATATTCAAGCGAGAGAACGACGTTGAGGATGCTCACACCGAGGCGCGCTACAAGGAAGAGCACGAACTCAACATACACGAAAGCTACAAGGTTCTCTGGGACATGGTTCGCAAGCGACCCGTGCAGATTTTAGCTGGTATTCTGCTCACTGTGAAAGTAACTTTCGCTGCTTCCGATGCGGTTACCTCATTGAAGCTCATCGATGCCGGCGTGCCCAAAGAGAAGTTGGCCCTGCTGGCTATTCCCGTGATTCCACTACAGCTCATCTTGCCCATCTTAGTGGGCAAATATACAAACGGACCGCGTCCATTGGATGTCTACCTAAAGGCGATTCCCTATCGTATTTTGCTGGCAAGCGTGGCCACCATTATTGCCTATGCCACGCCCTATTTGATATCGGGCGGCGAAGTACCCGCCTACTATTATGTGCTCCTAGTCGTAAGCTATGGCTGCTATCAGGTATTCTTGTACTCTATGTTTGTGGCTGCCATGGCATTCTTTGCCAAGATATCGGACCCCGCCGTTGGTGGCACCTACATGACATTCCTTAATACCTTATGTAATCTCGGTGGCAATTGGCCAAACACAGTGGTGCTTTGGTTAGTCGATGTGCTAACGGTAAAACAGTGCACCACACAAGCCGAAAATCTCTGCGAGGATAAGGAGGAGCAGCAGGCAAGTGTGCTTCATGGCAACCTATGTGCGGTTTACTAATTTCTTTTCTATCCATCAGGCGTGTACCAAAGCATCGGGCGAGTGTGAGATTATATTCGATGGCTATTACATGGAGGCGGCGGTGTGTGTAATATATGGCATAATTTGGCTACTGGTGGTGCGTAAGTGGATAGTCCATCTGCAGAATTTGCCCACAAGTGCCTGGATGGTAGTCAAGCCGAGTGCGGCCAAGTATAAATTGCGGTAGCAATTAATCGTCTGATCCTCATTGTGCGCCACGCGCACAGTCATTGGTACAAGAAGCTATAAATAGAAATCTAGGACTAGGACTAGGACCTCTTAACACTGTAGGCTAGGCGAATTGTAAATTGATTATAAGCCGTGCCCACCCTCCGTATTGTTTTAAATTAATTAATATTCCATATGGAAATAAAATCAAATTCAACGTTGAGCATATAAATCATGTGCGTGTGGGCAACAAGCAAGGGTATTCGGGCTGCGAATAGAGATGTTGTTTTATTCGTGCCATGTGACGTTAGTTTTTGGCATTGTTGCCTACGTTTCGAAATACAAAAAATACGAGCTTATCTTATGCTTAATAGTACTTCCAGGAGTCAATGGATTCTTGATTCTTTTGTTTGCTCTTGCGCTCAATCAGACCCGCCAAGTGCTCTGAGCGCATGGACAGCGAGTCAATCTTCTCCACCAGCTGCTGATACGGACTCAGTGGCTGTGTACCCATTACGACATGACCAAGTTTCGAGTCAATCTTTGCATTCAGACGTGCGTTGCGTATCAAGTTAACAATCCAGCATTCGGCCTCGTTGGGCTTCATGTTCAGCTTGTCGGCGAGCATGCTGATGGTGATGCACTGATGGATGCGACAGAATGTTTCGAAGATCATTAGACGCGCATCCTCCACAAACTCGTTGAGGCAGGCGACAATGAAGAAGTCATTCAAAATGACTGTTTGGCACTCGTGCAGCTTAAGGCGTGCGCCCTCAAAATCAAAATTGACGTAGAGACACTCAAGGAATTCGGTGATGGGATCACGATACGTGTACGACTCTTGCTGTATAACCTTAATCAAATCCTTGAGTGCATTGCGACGGGTGCGATTGATCACCACGGCGGTGGCCAAGTAGCGCATAATGTGGGGGCACATCGTCTGTATAGCATTCAGATAAAGCGGCTTATACAGGAACATTTCGATGATGAGGTCGCGGCCCTTTGGATGATTGAAGAACACCAACACGGACCAGTGGATCAACCAAGTGCGTTGCTGCAGTGCCTGAATGGTTGAGAAATTGGCGCTATCAATGTAGTCACGCAGACGTGTCAAATCCTCCAGTGCGGTATTCCAGTTGAGAGTCAGAATCTCAGCGGCCAGCTTTCCCCACAGCACATTCAGATAGTTCTAAAAGCATAACAAATAAAAGACACATCCGAAAGACATATGCAAGTTGCTCACCTTATCATTGGGCGACATGACAATAAGGCAAAAATACAAGTATGATGTCGATTCCTGATAGTTGCCGCACTCGTACAAGTACTTAGCCAACTTGTATGCGCTCTCCAGGTGCTCCACTTTGAAATTGTAGTCCTTCTGCAGGGCATTCACAAAGGTTTTCGAATCCTTCATGCTCTCGCCGTTCTTCAGAATGTCGGTGGCCTTCATGATGGGCGCCACCTCGTTTTGCAGCTGCTTCAATGTGGCCAACACCTCGGCCTTACGCTGTACAAGCTCTTCCGGCATCTCCTGGCTGAGATTGAGTCGCTTGCGTGTGTCCATAGTGTAATCGATCATGTTCGTCTTATTCACCGTTTCCAGAATATACTCCAGCAACTCCTGCTGGTTGTAGATCTGCGAAATAAAAACATTATACGAGTTTGTGAAAAATAAGCCCTATGATGACGGTGACACGAAGCACAAAGAATTTTTTCTAACCTCCTTGCCGCATAAAAACTCCAGCAGGGGGAAAGTCAAATGTCTGTCCAGATATTGACAATTGATGCGTGTTAGATCGAATTGTGCCATGATTACAACTGTATTTTTACTATTTTCACAAGAAATTACTATTAATTTCCACACAAAATCTGCACAAAAATACGCGTGCGAAAGACGCACAATGCTGCCCTATGGCGAAAAGATATGTTTTTTTTTAGGTTTTTACGATGTACACACTGACAGAAGAAAATATCATTTTGGAACATCGATATTAAATAAATTATGCGATATATTTTCCATATATCGATATATTCAGAGATGCTATAGCATTCAGCTTTCCAATCGATAAAATTTGTCCTCCAAATTAAAAGCTTTTTAAATTTTTGCTTGCAACACTAATATATTTAATTACTTCACCATTTGAATTCACATATATGTTTGTATAGGTGTACATTGAAGTGAATAATTAGCTTGTTAAATATACGTATGTATATATGGATTAATAATGGTATTTTGCCACAGGGCTTAATCATGTGCCATTGAGAATACCAATATTTGTGTTTTGTTAATACATATTGTAAATAGTTTATAGGTACTTTGCAATTAAAGATCATCAGTTGTAGCTCAAAAAACAAACATCTACAAATGCAATATGATATAAGCTGAAAAAACTGCAGATATATAAATATACGTGCTCAGTGCCATAATTATACGTATTTTTTCTTAATTGAGGGAATCAGCATACCAATGTTTGGCTAAACAACTCTGCAAACACAAAGCGAGTAACTTCAATATCTATATGAAACACAAATATATATATATATTATTTGATATATGTTTTTTTTTTGTTGATTTTTATAACGCGTCAACGGTTAATTTCTAGTTATTGTCCTTGAATTTGGATATTTTTTTAGACCCAAAAATGTGGAAGTTTCTGGGATATTCGACACTTTTTTTTTTTTTTTTCATTCATAATTGACTCTCTCTTTTTGTGTGCCAAAGTCTTGGAGGGCATCGCGACCGCTGGACTGGCCAGCAGCGCATGTTGGGCGCGGCGTCGCAACACAAAAAAAAAATAAAACGATAATTAAAAGGTGTTTAATATGTAGTATAAAAAACTGAAGTCTTTTTTAGAGTAAACTAAACTAAAATCGCGAAAATAAAAATCACAAATTGCAAATCGGTTTCCAAAACTGAAAACCATACGAATTTTTTATGCTAAGGACGACGCACGCACACAGATAGAAGACAAACACCCCGCATCACCATCCAGCATCATCAGGTACTTAGTATCTTGGTACTGTTGGATCAATGACACCGCCAGGTCCAGGCAAGCCGCTGGGTTTGCCCGTTAGATAAGAATCCACTTGACGCGCTGCCTGGCGACCTTCCGTGATAGCCCATACGACCAACGACTGGCCACGCCGGCAATCTGAAAAGCAGGATATTAAATACTTGACTTCATGGCATCTCAGGCCATTTAATCACTCACCGCCTGCTGCAAACACCTTTGGATTAGAGGTGCCATACTGTCCAGTGCATGCCTTTATGTTGCCGCGAGGATCCAGCTCCAGACCCAGCTCGGTGGGAACCGTTTTCTCCGGTCCGAGGAAGCCCATGGCCAGCAGAATCAAATCAGCTGGGAAGTATTTCTCCGAGCCGGCCACCTCCTGCATGCGCCACTGTCCCGCTTCTGTCTTGGTCCACTCCACCTCGACAGTGTGGACTCCCTTAATATGGCCATTCTCACCCACAAACTCTTTGGTTGTGGTGCAGTATTGGCGAGGATCTTTGCCCCATTTAAGGCGCACCTCCTCATGACCATAGTCCACGCGGAATACCTTGGGCCACTGTGGCCAGGGATTGTCTTCGGCGCGCTTTGATGGCGGCTCCGGCAATATCTCGAAAGTGGTAATGCTCTTGGCGCCCTGTCGCAGCGAGGTTGCAATGCAATCGCAACCGGTGTCGCCGCCACCAATAATGATGACATCCTTGCCCTCAGCCGAGATGATCTCCTTTTTGCCGCCCAGTTGCTTCTTCTGCTGCGCCTCGAGGAACTCCATGGCAAAGTGAATGCCCTGCAGATCGCGATTGGCCAACGGCAAGTCTCGCGGCCAGGTGGAACCGGTGGTCAACAGTACCGCATCGTAGCTGGGAATGGAAAAGTCTCACAAACGAATTCAATACAACTTTATTTGGACATACCTCTGCACCAGCTTCTCTGCGCTGGTATCCTTGCCAATGTGCACATTGGTGCGGAACTCAATGCCCTCGTCGGCCATGAGATCCACACGCCGTTTCACCACCTCCTTGGATAGTTTCATAGTTGGAATGCCGTACTGTAGCAGACCTCCGACACGATCGTTGCGCTCAAATACCGTAACAAAGTGTCCGGCACGGTTCAGCTGTTGAGCAGCTGCCAGGCCAGAGGGACCGGAGCCCACAATGGCCACACGCTTGCCGGTGCGCGTCTCAGGTATCTCGGGCTTGATCCAGCCCTGCTCGAAGGCATGATCGATGATGGCGCACTCTATATTCTTGATGGTCACTGCCGGTTCCGAGATGCCCAGCACGCAGGAGCCCTCGCAGGGAGCTGGGCAGACGCGTCCCGTAAATTCTGGGAAATTGTTGGTCTGGAGAAGCTGTCGCAATGCCTCCTGCCATTCGCCATGGAAGACTAAATCGTTCCACTTGGGTATGATGTTGCCCAACGGACAGCCGGTGGAGTTCGACTGACAGAAGGGTACACCGCACTCCATACAGCGGGCGGCCTGCATCTTCAAGTTCTTTCGCACGTGTGGGAAATTGTAGACCTCATCCCAGTCCTGCTGGCGAGCTCCTGCATCACGGTATGGAGCTGACTCGCGCTTGTATTTGACAAAGCCGTGCAACTTATCCAGCACACGATCAGCACGCTTCTGCTCCAAAGCCACGTCCTGAATGGCTTCCTCGATGTCCTTGATGTGCGGTTCATGCTTACCATTGCCATTCTCCACGGCTGCAACCTTGGCGGTCTGCTGCTGTGCCGCCTGCTCTGCCATATCCTTCAGTGCCTTCTGATACTCGTATGGGAAGACCTTGACGAATTTCGACTGCTCCTGCGCCCAATTGTCGAGCAGCTGCTTGGCCACCTTCGAGTCGGTCTTCTCAATGAAGTCAGCCAGCAGCTGCTTCACCAGCGACACGTCCTCCTCCAATTGCAGCGGCAACAGCTCTACAGATTCTGGATTGACCTTGGGCTTGAACGAACCGTCAATATCATAGACATAGGCAATGCCACCGGACATGCCCGCTGCGAAATTGCGTCCAGTCAAGCCAAGGATAACAACCAATCCACCAGTCATGTACTCGCAGCCGTGATCACCCACACCCTCCACGACGGCCGTCACGCCGGAGTTCCGCACACAGAAACGTTCGGCGGCTATTCCTCGGAAGTAGGCCTTGCCCTCGGTGGCGCCATAAAGACACACATTGCCAACGATCACATTTAGATGCGATTCGAACGGTGCAGTGTCTGGTGGTGTGATGACTATATTACCACCACACAGACCCTTGCCCACATAGTCGTTGGCATCGCCCTTCAGGGTCACGTTAACGCCACGTGCCAAGAATGCGCAGAAGCTCTGACCAGCCGAGCCCTCGAGGAATATGTCAATGCTCTTGCCAGCAGGCAGACCATCCTCCCCATATTTACAGGCAATGTGATAGCTTAAGGTGGAGCCAAATGCACGCTCCTCGTTGTGTATGCCCATGTTGATGGTGATGTTGTCCCGGGTGCCGTTGAAAATGTGCTGAGCCTGATCGATTAGCTGGTTATCGGAACGCTTTTCCAACTGGAAGTCCTGCTTTACAGAGCCTCCAACGATGTTGGTACCTGGGCGCAGCTCCAGCGCTGGCTGCAGCAGCAGCTTGAGATCCAAATTGCTAGCCTTGATGCCCCGCTGGCTGGCCATGCACAGCAGATCGGTGCGTCCAATCAGGTCCTGGAACTTGCGAATGCCCAGATTGGCCATGATTTGACGAATCTACAAAATGATGAAGGGATCACGTAAGACAACGATAAAACAAGCCTCGACTGTCACACTTACATCGTCAGCGAGCATGAAGAAGAAGTTGATGACATGCTCCGGCTTGCCGGTAAACTTCTTGCGCAGCACAGGGTCTTGTGTGGCAATGCCCACGGGACACGTATTCAAATGACACTTGCGCATCATGGTGCAGCCTAAGGCGAGATATAAAAGATTACAGAACATGGCAGAGCGAAGCACTTAACATACCCATGACAATCAAGGGAGCTGTGCTGAAGCCAAACTCATCGGCGCCCAGCAGAGCAGCAACAACCACATCGAAGCCTGTGCGCAGTTGTCCATCGGCTTGAACGACCACCCTGCACATTCATAAGCGATCCATGGTAGGAAGATATGACATAGAAAGGAATGCAATGTTAATTGAATGCTCAAGATTGAGACTAATGTAATGAGAAGAAATTACGAATGGAGCACAGCGCGGCGCGACGATCGTGAGAGCGAGCAAGTGAGTGGATGGCACCGATCGATGCGTTCGGTTTGGATCGGATCGGATCGGATCAGTTCGGTTCGGATCATAATCAATATCATATTGATTTGTATTTTGTCTGAATTTGAGATGTGGGCATGTGTTGGGTAGATGAATTGTGTGTGAGCAATCAGGCTATATGTACATATCTATCTATATATATATCTCGATATATCCGTTGATCTCAAGATAATTGACTGAATTTTGAGCATGAAAGACAGCAGCATTAAATACATCATCGAGCTATATGCAATGTTATGTGTAGTTTTCATATGTATGGATCACTTTCCTTTAGCCTTCCGGGTTGCCTCACACTCATCTGTTGATCAATCCATTCGATCGTTTGTTTGTTTCTCTTTAAACTCAATTCTCAATCTCTGTTTATCAACGAGCTTTAATCTCAATACGTTTTCCAACGCTGTCATCTGGATAACCAGGCTCTTCTTCAGTAATATGTTTCTTTCATGATTAGTAACAAGTGGGGGGGTTGGGGAACGTGCCCCAGGGGTCTGCTGGTCGAAAACTTACCTTGATCGTAGATTATTCAAAACAAGTACTTGATGCGTCTCTGCAATGCCAAGCTCCCAGGGCAGACCAGCATTCTTAATGCCCGTCCATGAGCTGGCGCCGGTGCCGCCATCATGTCCAGAAATAACAATATGCTCAGCTTTTCCCTGCAAAGGAATCATTAGACATATAAGAGCGTGTTGTAGTAGATAAGAGCTCTTCAACTTACCTTGGCTACGCCTGAGGCAACCACACCCACGCCGACCTCAGAGACCAATTTGACACTGATGCGCGCATTGGGATTGGAGCACTTGAGATCGTAGATCAGCTCGGCCAGATCCTCAATGGAATAGATATCGTGATGTGGTGGTGGCGATATCAGGCCTACGCCCGGCACAGATTTTCGTGTCTTGGCAATGTCCTTGGTCACCTTGTAGCCGGGCAGCTCACCGCCCTCACCCGGCTTGGCGCCCTGAGCCATCTTGATCTGCAGATCATCCGCATTGGCCAGATACGAGGCAGTGACGCCAAAGCGACCCGATGCCACTTGCTTGATGGCTGAACGCCGACTATTATTCGGATCTTGATCTGCAATAGATCAAATTGAAAATGGATTGAGATTAACTTTAGTGAGACACTTGTAGATCTTCAGACTTACTCAGATAGCGATCAGAGTCCTCGCCACCTTCGCCGGTGTTGCTCTTGCCTCCAATGCGATTCATGGTTATAGAGAGCGTCTGATGCGCCTCCAGTGAGATGCTGCCGAAGCTCATGGCACCAGTGGCGAAGCTGTAGAAATAAAATGTGTAAAATTTAGAATAAAATTTTCATTTGTGCAAAACGAGTTTACAAACCGCTTCACAATCTCGCTGGCCGGCTCCACCTCGGATATGTCAATCTTTTGACGATCGGTTACAAAGTCCAGCTGTCCACGCAGACAGCACTTTCTCACGCTATCCATCGTGGTCTTCTTGAAGGACTCAAAGGCGTTCTGATTCTTGTTAACGGCCGCCTCTTGCAGACTTCCAATGGAGGAGGGTTCGTTGATATGTGCCTCGCCGCCATGACGCCAATGATACTGTCCGGGATTGCGAAGGATGTGGGTATCGGGCGATACCTTGCCGTAGGTCAACTGGAAGCGCTCGAGACCCTCTTTAGCCAGAATCTCCAGTGTGACGCCGCCAATGCGACTTTGAGTGCCGCGGAAACACTTGTAAATGATTTCGTTGCCCAGTCCTACTGCCTCGAAGATCTGGGCGCTCTTGTACGATTGCAGCGTGCTGATGCCCATCTTGGCCATGACCTTAGCAATACCAGTATCGATTGCCTGCGCGTAAGCGGCGTAGATCTGCTTGTCGGTGACATCTGCACTGATGACGCCATCATCCCGTAGCGCCTGGGCCAATTCGAAGGCCAAATAGGGGCAGATAGCATCGGCGCCGTAGCCGAGCAGGACGCACACGTGGTGCACCTCGCGTGCCTCGGCAGTCTCCACAATAATGCCCACCTTCATGCGCTGCAATGTCTCGATCAGATAATGATGCAATGCGCCCAGCGCAAGCAGAGCAGAAACCGCGACGTGCTCATTGCAGCCAGCCTCACGATCCGAGAGAACGAGCAGCTGATAGCCCGCCTGAGCAGCACTGGCGCCCTCCCGACAGATGCGATCGATGCACTCCATGTAGCCACGACTACCCTCGCTATACTGGAATGTAATATCCAGGACCTTGGTCTTCCAGCCGCGATGCGTATTGCGCTTAAGCAGCTGGGTGTCTGGAATGCTCAGTATGGGATTTGGTAACCAAATGCGATGAACCTGCTGTGCCGATGGCTGCAGCAAATTCGCTTCCGGTCCCAGGGGACACTGCATGGACATAACAACCTTCTCACGGAATGGATCGATCGGTGGATTGGTAACCTGTGCGAAGAGCTGCTTAAAGTACTCGTACGGAATGGGCTGAAAGCCGGACAGACAAGCCAACGGTGCATCGTTGCCCATTGAACCAAGTGCCTCTTTTCTGTGAACATATTTGAAGAAGTTATATGAAGGCACAAAGAAACAACTGTCTGATGATCACATACTTGTTTTGGAACATGGGTATCAAGAGCATGTTGACCGTCTCCGTGGTGTAGCCGAAGAGCGAGAGTCGTGGATCGAAAATGCCGCGCTGCGATGCTGGCGGCTTGGGTGGCTCCTCAACGGGCGTGTTCAGCACATTAGCATTACGAATCTCATCCAGCGTGATCTGATGGACGGAAACAAGGTGCGAGTTGAATTAAACGAACAGTTTTTGGATAGCTGTGAAACAAGTACATGCGATGGAACCCAACGTAAAGCAACAAAATTTCTACAACGACTACGACTCGGCGCAAGATCCGACAACTCACCATCTGGCATTATTCCACATCAGATATACATACATACATATATGTCACATTGTGAGCATGGCAGAGAAATGGAGGACAACAATTACAATTTCAGAGAGAGTTAGGTAGGTATATTAATTGATTAAAACAAATTTTGTGTGTCGACTGTGCTTGGAGTGTGTGAGAGTTAGTGGACTGCTGCCAGGTTGTTATTCCGGGCTTGTGTAGACAACTCACCTTCTGCTGCAGCCACTCGGAGTGGGGACGCGACTTGGCAATGCGCGACTTAAGTTCAATGTCCTGGATAAGTTTCTGCTCCTTGGTGTCCACCAGCAACATGCGGCCTGGCTTGAGGCGACTCTTGAGCGTCACCTGCGATGGATCCACATCGTAGACGCCCACCTCGCTGGCCATGACCAGCACATTCTCCTTAGTCACATAGAAGCGTGATGGACGCAGTCCATTACGATCCAACACGGCGCCAATGTAACGGCCATCGGTGAAGCTGATCAGAGCCGGTCCATCCCATGGCTCCATCACACATGCGGCCCACTGATAGAAATCGCGTTTCTCCTGGGGCATCGTGCGATCGTTTTGCCACGCCTCCGGCACCATGGTCATCACAGACTCCGGCAATGAGCGATCACTGGCCATTGTTATAAACTCCAGTACACAATCGAATGAGCCCGAATCGGATAGATTGGGCTCCACAACGGGATACAGCTTCTTCAGCTGATCCCCAAACAGTTCCGACTGCATGACGCCCTCGCGAGCCTTCATCAGATTTACATTTCCACGCAGAGTATTGATCTCACCGTTGTGGGCCAAAACGCGCAATGGATGAGCTCGCTCCCAGCTCGGGAAAGTGTTGGTGGAGAAGCGCGTGTGCACCAAGGCCATATAGGTCTCGAACTCCGGATCCTTTAAGTCGGTGTAGTAGTCCCACAACTGATCCGAGGTGAACAGACCCTTGTACACCACAGTGCGATCCGAGAGGGAACAGATGTAGAAGCGTCTGCCCTGTTTAGCCAGCTCGTGGCTAGCACGCTTGCGCAGCACAAACACCTGACGCTCAAACGACTTCTCGTCCATGCCCTCAGGCCGTGCGACGAACACCTGACGCGACAAGGGCTCCGACTTCTGTGCAACAACGCCGATGGCCTGCTGATTGGCAGGGACGGTGCGCCAGGCGAGCACCGACAGGCCCAGACTCTCGGCCAGCTCATTGAACTCCGCTTCAGCGGAGGCATGCTGCTGGTCGTCCAAATAGAAGATGCCCGTGGCATAGTTACCCAGCTCAGGCAAATTTACTCCCTTTGCAGCGCTGAAAGAGAAAGAACATAGTTGCCATAGTCAGCATGGATATATGTATACTCTCCATAAGATTGGAAATGCTATTCGAATCTATTTTCTGCCAGTGTACGTCAAACCCTTGGAGAGCTATCAAAAATTGCGCGGGTTTTCATTGACAATCGCACAAAAAACGCTTGTCTAGCCCGTTCGGATCAGCTGCCATTCATTTATCACCATTCATCGAGCATTTCGCTTCCATTACGTCAAAATGACGAAACATCTGACGCCTTATCAACAGCAAACGTCGCCTCTGTCCGTCGGTTGGCATTTAAACGCGCATTTAAATACACAAAACAGCGAGTTAAGTTTATAGAACTCTTGCTGGCTGATTACACAATTCGCAATGTGCTCATGTGTCTGACCCAATACATTTCCTGATCATGAAATCATTGACAACCCAGTTCACTCTACTTTCTCCCAATCTCCAATCCATTTTCCAATCGGCAACATTTTTTCAAACTCTTAATCCAGCTCCATAATTGTACTTGATTTCTGCATCCCAACAGCTCTTCTCACTCAGAGCTTTCTCTCTCTTTCTCTCAGCCCTTTTCTCTCTCTCACTTACACTCGTCGCATGCGTGATTAGCACAAATTTCAGTTTATTTTAAGATTTTTTTCAGTGTTAAAAATAAAACGTCATAATTGGGTGTCGAGGTCTAGGTGTTAATTAGCCAAATATGTACTATTAAATATGAATTATAGTCGACTAAGCTGATGCAATATTAGTTATTCAAAGTGAATCATAGGGTATTATCAGTCTAAATACTTTGTATAAGTAAAAGTCATAAAATACGGGCGCGTTCGGCTATTGCACCCAAAAACCAATTTAAATTTCAAATTTTAATTTTAAAATTTAAGTGACTAAAGAATTTAACTCTTAATTACCTTTTTATGATTATAAAAACAAAAAAATACAATAATATAAAAAACCTTTTAGATTAGAAGAACAGAAAACTTATGAAAGAAACTATGAAAAAAAGCAAGCCAAAGTCCAAAAATATGCACAATCTTATACTTATCTCCACTAATTTTATAATATATAAATATAAGAGCAATAATAATATAATAAAATATCTTTTAGCTGGCTAATCTTAACCAAATGAGAATCACTTTCGTTTGTTAGACTTGTATATCATCTTTAAAGTCTCTTTTATCATAAAGACTACATATAATACGTAAATATAACGTTAAGAACAAGAAGAAGAAGAGAACTTATTATTATTCATGTGTCACATTTGGCAAGCCTTGTCATATTTCATTTGTTTTATTTCGTGCTGCGTTGCTAATGAGTATAATGGAATAATTTGTGCTAAAGTTATTACCTGTAAATTGCGCAGAATATACTACTGAAATTCCCTTGAATGCTCTCTATACATTATCGAAAATTGTCTGAATTATTGAATAATGGCTAGGCTAAGCTAAGCGTGACGAGAACTGAAACCATGTATCGAGCAAACAACGAAATGTTCCGAGTACAACGAGCATTTTGCAAAAAAAAAAAAATATATGTATATATATATATAAAAAAAAAAAACATCTCTAGATTCTGCCAGATGGGAAGGAGTATTTCATTATAGCAAACTATTTTTGACGTGCTCGCCTGATGTGCAACTGTTTTTATTATTTTTATTTGTGGGTCGAGACCGAGCCAATGAAGCACATATACATTTATAGTATATACATTTGTAGAATAACAAAATAGCAGCATGTAAAACATTTTAAGTATGGCAACCGCGCACTCTGAATGCCCTCGAATATCAAATTTAATTAATAAAAAATTCTGTTCAAAATATCTGCTGTCTACAATCTCTTCAAAATTAATTGATTTTTTTATTAAATATTAATGAAAAATAATTTTAAAATTAAATACTTTATAGTTGTGTGCATATATCTAAAATTTGCAAATTGAGATAGCAAAATTAATTGAATTGAATTTTTCTATGCAAAAGATTAGATAACTGACGTCAAATAAAACAGACACTGAGATAGACAGAGTGCGAGTCCTGTTAGCTGTTATACTCTCAACTGCGGGTAGGGCATACAAAAGCTGACAGCTTTGATTTTTATACCCTGAATCCATTGAAAATGGAAATTTCAGGGTATAATGTTTTTGTGCAAATGTATGTAACAGGCAGAAGGAGGCGTGCCACACCCCATAAAGTATATATATTCTTGATCAGCTCGACGAGCTGAGTTGAACTAGCCCTGTCCGTCTGTCCGTCCGTCCGTCCGTCCGTCCGTCCGTCCGTGTAAACACCTGGATTTCTGCATCCACAAAAGCTAGAGACTTCAAATAAAAAGCAAAATGCTCGATAATACCATACGCTGTACGAGTTTATTTTTTTTTTTCGATAACTCGTCCCATTTCTTTTTTATCGATAACTATCGAAAATATCGCTTTGTTTTTGAGGTCTGGCGTGCGCACCGTTAAAGATAGAATCGTGCACTAAGTTGTGTTTGATTGCTATATTGAATCCGCACATTTTGTCATTTTTGGATTTTTGATGCCACGCCCCTTTCGCCCACAATTCAACAAAAACGATAACTCACGTATATCAAATACTAGAGACTTAAAATTTGGCACATAGGTACATTTAGATGTCATAATCATGCCCCGAAAATTTCATTAAGAACATAGGTCTAGAAAAAAAGTTATTAAACAATAAAGTTTCCATAGCACAGCCTCTTCTGCAGCCGCAAAACTGTGCAGTGAGCATATTACGTGCATGCATATGTTTGTGTGTGTGTGTGTGTGCATGTGTTCTTTACTATTAATGAATAAATGAAGCTCTTAATGATTGGTATTACAGCTCAATGGATTCAGGGTATCTCTTAGTCGAGCAGTCTCGACTAGAGTTTCGTTACTTGTTTTATTTTGTATTTCGCGCACGAGATCGTAGCGACATCGCCGTCATCGTCAACAACGTTTAAGACATTCATCAATGGCAGCCGGCAAATAGCTGTAAAGCTGCCAAGTGCATGTGGCCCCATGCCTTCGCCCCTGCCCACCCCTCTTCCTATATACAATGTAAACTTACAGAGCTTTGACATAGAGCCCATGGGGAATGGAAGCCAATACACCAGCGCCATCGCCGGTATCATTGTCACAGGCACAGGCGCCGCGATGATTCATCCGTTCTGACAGGGTCTGGGCATCACGAAGAATCTGCAGGGAGAGACAAATAAAAGAAAGAAACAGAGGAAGATGCCCAGTAGGTTAAGAACAATACAATAAACAGTTATTATTAAACAAATTTACCTTGTGAGAGCGTTTGCCATCGATGGCCACAATGAATCCCACGCCGCATGCCTCATGCTCGTTCTGGGGATCATAGAGTCCCTGTTTACCAGGTGCCTCCCATGGCATCTGCTTCGGCTGTTGATCCTGCTGCTCTGCAACATGTTCTTCAGCCTGAACTTGACTCAAATTGGAATCATTCGACTCACTGCTCACAAAACGTTCGTTATCGATATTAATATCGTTTTCAAAGTTATCGGTATTGTTGCCGCTTTCAACACTTGTTGCACATTTAAATTCGCAATTGTCAGTGGTTATTGGTGCCATTATACGTCGTTACCGTTGCACTAGCTTAAACTGTTTTTTTGCTTTGCGTTACTTTTTGTTAAATAATATGCAAATTTTATTTATTTGATTTTTTTAATGTTTTTCGTTTGCTTTTCAGTTTTGGTTTTACTTCTCCAATGCACTTGCTTATAAAAGTTAATTTGGCACAGAAAACGTGATTCTATTTGCTGTAAAAGAATAAAAATTAATTAGCTATTTCAATTGAACTGACACATTTTTTTCCATTACAAGCTTCGATTTTACACTGATTTTGCATGCATGTACGCACACCACACACAAACAAAAATACGACACACAATATGTATATATTTATATTGACACGTTTACGTATGTATTCACTATATTTGTGCTTGCCTTTACTTATTTATTACGCACAAGCGCTTATTTGGGGCACACGCGACACTGACGGCTGCTCACAAGCGACTGAACGTCGTCTGTGAAACGCAGCGACGTCTAACCCCCAACAGCGTATACCTGCTGAGTGAAAACGGGGAGCGCCAGGAGCAGCACAGCTGCAGAGCACCAGCAAAGATATTTTGCTGTGTGCCTCTCTCAATAGCTGTTGATCAGTTTTGCGAACTCTTCTCTATAGCTTTGCACATACACAACAAAGAAGCACTCTCTCTAAGATTTATAAGATTTTGGATTACACAGTTTTCTCTCAGAAAGGAAGCGGTTGCGAGAGTAAAACAGCGAGTGCCTTTTAAGCGAGAGTAGCGCGTCTACAGCTACATATATTTCATTCTAACTGACTTTCTCTCTCGTCAATCCTTTTTCTCAATAGTTTTTACTTCCGTCGCTGAGAGAGCCTAATTTGAGTTCTATTGTAATTTTAATTACATTCGCAAGAAGAGAGGGGTTATGAGAAATGCTGCTGCGTAAAACAAATGTTCACTTGAGTCAATTTCATGTATATTATAGGCTAGAAACGTTTGAAGAGGGATTCGCAGTTTTTATCAACGTTATCAAATTGTGAAATATTTATAATTTATAAATATTTAATTCTATATTATATATATATGTATATATATATGTATGTTGATCAGTTACAGCACACGTTCTTTACGAGCGCAACGGGTACATTTAAAATTCAAATTATAAATAAATGCTGTTCAAAACAAGAAAAACAGCCACAGACAATTAAAACAATAACAGCGTCAAGTACGTTAGCTGCAATAACAACAACGTAAAATTAATAATTTAGGGATGAAAGTTTAAAAAAACAAATAACACAAAATACAAATACAAGTAAAAGTTTGTCAACCTCAGCTTTGAAAGTTAATTAACGAAGATGAATTTAAATAAATTTTTATTATCAGTTTTTTATTTAGCATGAATTCTTAAACAGTTCTATATAGAGATAAATTAGAATTATCTATTTTTAACAAAATGCAAATTTGTTTGTCACTGTGAAAAGCGAAAAAAAAAAAACAATATAAACACCACAAAATCGCACGAAAATTTTCCATGACACACGCCACATGACAGAAAGAGAGACGGTAAAAGAGAATAGAAATTATCTCTAGCTCGTGAATAATTTCGATATCGTTATAGCTATACCTATATGTTAATGAATACTCCACAAATTAATCAATCAATGCCGATAAAACTTTCAAGTTCAGCGATCCAATGAAACACGTGGATGGGCCTGCCTGCCTTGCTTAGCTCTGATACGTATTATCAGGCAATCTGTTGGTCTGCCATAAATCAGACAGTCATATGCTTATGCATATACATACATATACATATAAGTTTATAATATATTCGAGTATTGTAAACTGGCCAAAGTCCCAGCTCAGCCAGCCAGTCGACCGGCCGGCAAGAGAGCGATTGAACTTATCTGTCAGTGCAATACGTCACGCAGCGACGTCGGCGGAAACGTAAGACGTATGACACATTGGTGAAATTCACACACGCACTAAACTCTCTTTTTGCGTCTCTCCCTTCACACTTTTCATAGACTTTGCTTGTAGCGAGCGAAGAGAGCGGGAAGCTACGACTATAAACAGAATACGACCGGTTTTTGGCAGCCGAAAAAAAGAAGAAAAACAAAATAAAAACAAAAGAAAACAATTCTTAAGCGATAATCTTTGCGTGTGAATGTTGTTATTGGGGGTCTGTGATTAGTATCAGGTGTCTAACATGTGGCTGGCGAATGTCTGTGGTTGCGGTGGAGACAGAGGCGGGGCTCGTTCCCGGTATACTCTATAGAGATATTCAGTGGCATGAAAGGTATATACTTTTGGGTACATATTCTATTCCAGTTTGATGTGAAACAGAGTAAAGGGCATTTACTAGTCGAACCATAATAAAATTTTGATTATATTTGATGCATACTTCATATGCTATGTCACACCTATGCAATAGACCCTCCTATTCAAGAGATAAGAACACGGGCTCGGCGGGTTTCTTGGCACACTGAACTTTTTCAGAAAGTGCGCAATAAGCGATAAACGAGTTTAGCGAAGATTGATTGATTTCAAATTTGCCAAGAATCGATTGTATCGGACTATAGGCAAGGTGCCACGATTCGACCTCATGATAGAAGCTGTATTTTCGCTAAAAATAAAAACATTTTTTATGAATGGGTATTTTGTAGAATTGATAAGATTCTCAATGGAGCACATGTATGCGTGATGTAGGTCGGACAATGGAAATTTTTAAAGGGACATTAAAATTTTATAATCAAAGATATACTAAAAAAATTTATAATTATATTATGGGTAACAATAAAAAAAAACTCTATGATATACTTAAGCCGTGCTACTGAAGAGTATCTATCTATTATTATTAAGTTAACTTTTGAGCGCCGCTATGATACTAGAGTTTTAGATAATGAAAAATCGGCATGGTATATAGAAAATGTATTACATAAGCAAAATGAGACACAAAATGTGAGCGAAGGTGGGGAAGATGTGCCAACCAGTCCAGTGCGTCGGTTCAAAGTCCCAGCCAGCTAGCCAGCTAGCCAGCCAGCCAGCGGTGTGTGCATTGCTCTAAAAATAATCTAAATTTATACACATATACCCATATACACAGGCATATATATATGTATATTTATCTGGCCTATGATATATTTATAATGTAAACAAACGGTGCGATTACAAGCAATGCAAGAAGTTTCAATAACCTCGCAGCGAATAAATGTTAAACAATCAAAAACACAAACAAGAATAAATATCGTTCGTGATAAACCAAAACTGTCTGCAATTTTGCGACTTTGAGAGGGTTTCGTGTTGCGTTCATTAAAACAAGACGAGAACTTTTTTACAGTGAAACAGGCCAGGGCGTAGCGTTGTCATCGAATACCGTAAATGCTCTCATTTGTGAACACAAAAATCAAATATCGTACATTGAAGATTAACTTTAAATTTAATATATAGATTTATATTAAATTTGATTGCCATCGGTAATTTTGTCACTCGAATATCGTAAAGTTCGCTGCTGAAAACCGAATGTCGTAAATATATAATTGTGAGTCCCAGTTTTATTTTCGACAATTGAATATCGTAATTGACATTGATTTTCCTTAGAAACTTATAACATTAAATGTCGTAAATCTACACTGACTTTATACTGATTTACAGTTTATGATATATAATTAGTAATTTGGCTTTATCTGCCTCGATCGTGCTACTGTTAACGCCTTATCGTTCAATATCGGCTTCAAGTAGTCGCCAGTTTTATTGGCATAATATATCTACTATATATATATATAGGTTCTACATTATAGATGAATATACTCGCGCCAGCTGTGCAAACAGAGCAGCTGCAGCAGCTAGCCTGAGATAGCGCCAATGGAACGTAAATCCACAAGATTTTAATAATAGTAACAATTTGTGTTCATTATCAAGATATTACGCTCGCCTCCCCTATTTAATTAACCAATGGATTGTATATCCAATAGGGAAAGCTAATTTTTTCCTCCCTATAAAACGGTTCACGCTGCGGGTGATTTTTTATTGCGCTTTACAATTACCTTGAATAAATAACAAAAAAATATTTGTTATTTTGCTGCTTGTTTGTAACTGAATATTTCGATCGGGCGTATGCACTTGTCTGGCATTCCAGACCAGACTAGCCTAGGGTTTCTGTAGCAGCTTTTCAAGTCGATACATAGTATAGTAGTTAGTGCCATGCTAATAGAATGCTGGACAGGGCACGATTTCAGCTCTATTATGAAGTGTTAAGTGGATAGCATAGACAATCCCAGTAAATTCAATATTATCCAAAATATCTATCGATATCTAGCATTCAATAACCGATCCCGTAGCCAGTTCAGCAGATGATTTTAAAATGTTGTTGGTATACTATTTCTTTCGGTGTACGCGTGCTCGATAATAAGAGACTACTTTCGTGGCCACTTTTCTACCCACTCGCATCGCATTTGTCCAGATAATGTAACGTGCTATGTCTATTTATAGCAGCGTCGACCTAGGTGCGGCTCCTCCCCGATCCGTCGCGAGTATTGCGTCAATTAGGCAATGGCTGGAATGAATGCATTTGCACAGTCGAGTAAACAAACGACGCATTTGCTTTCCAGGGCGCTGGCCAAAGCTACGGCTAAGGCAATGGCTATTGGAATAGGTTTTTGCGAACTCTAATGCCAGGCCTCACCTATATCTTATGTAATCTGGCCCTATGCCAGGCTATCATTGTGAAGAAACAATCAGAGCGTCTAAATATATATACAGAACATTTTTATGTCTGTGAGGGCGAATCTAATACTCAGGATGAGTTTACCCAACCCTTTTTATATCGGAGCCACACGCAGGTATAAGAAACAATTTTATGGCAGTTTACTATTGTGAAACAAGTAACTAAACTCTAGTCGAGACTGCTCGACTAAGAGATACCCTGAATCCATTGAGCTGTAATACCAATCATAAAAAGTTTCATTTATTCATTAATAGTAACCAACACATGCACACACACACACACAAACATATGCATGCACATAATATGCTCACTGCGCAGTATTGCGGCTGCAGCAGAGGCTGTGCTATGGAAACTTTATTGTTTAATAACTTTTTTTCTCGACCTATGTTCTTAATGAAATTTTCGGGGAGTTATTATGACATCCAAATGTACCTACTTGCCAAATTTCAAGTCTCTAGTATTTGATATACGTGAGTTATCGTTTTTTGTGGGCGAAAGGGGCGTGGCATCAAAAATCCAAAAATGACAAAATGTGCGGATTCAATATAGCAATCAAACACAACTTAGTGCACGATTCTATCTTTAACGGTGTGCACGCCAGAACTAAAAAACAAAGCGATATTTTCGATAGTTATCGATAAAAAAGAAATGGGACGAGTTATCGAAAAAAAAAAATAAACTCGTACAGCGTATGGTATTATCGAGCATTTTGCTTTTTATTTGAAGTCTCTAGCTTTTGTGGTTGCAGAAATCCAGGTGTTTACACGGACGGACGGACGGACGGACGGACGGACAGACGGACAGGGCTAGTTCAACTCAGCTCGTCGAGCTGATCAAGAATATATATACTTTATGGGGTGTGGCACGCCTCCTTCTGCCTGTTACATACATTTGCACAAAAACATTATACCCTGAAATTTCCATTTTCAATGGATTCAGGGTATAAAAAGAGCTTAAACTACCTAAATTCCATTTTTACAAAGTTTTTTACTCAATACCTTGAAATGGGTGGTAAAAGAAATCTGAGATATATCTACGGCATATATGCCGTGTCCTTTATTTGGATCTTTGAGCTCTCGCTTTCCAATCAGAACGACTTCATTGTGACGTCACCAAGTCTCAATTGCTTTACATGCAATTGAAAGAGATCGGAGCGTTGTTGGCTGCTTATCAGTGCGTGGTCGTCGTAATCCTAGTAATTGCGAATCGGTCAGGCGCTACGTCCATTGCTATATATCAATATCAGTATGCAGTGCCTTGGTGAAGCGGCTGACGCATTTTAAAGCAGTCAACAATAAATGAATTTATATAGAACATAATACCACATATAAATCAAAGGGCATTAAGTGCAACGTAAAATTCAATTAAGGAAATTGGCGTCAGCAAATGCAGCTCAACCAAGTATAACAATATACTATATACAATATATATATATATATATACATAATAACAATTTGTTATCTTAAGTATTTCTTATTATTATAGTTGTTGTTATTGTTATTGTTATGATTGTGGTGCAGTTACTTGGCATACCTTGAACAGATGCCCTGTTTACGACGCAATTGGGGCAGCATTTTATCACGTTTTTCCCCGGTTGGAAAATCACTGATGAAATTGGAATTGGTGGCTAGGGATGGGACAGAAGCTGCGGTTACAGCGTCGCCTGTCACCTAACCACAAACAGAACGTATCCAATTTCCCTCTGTCGCAATTCGCCAGCCAATCAAGACTTGTTAGCGGATTACTCGAAAACAAATACTAATTGAAATTGAAATGAAATTGTTTTCTTTCTAAAAGGCACACCTATTCGAAAGAATTCTGTTCAGACAACTGTAATTTAATGGAATTTGAAGAACTGTCTGGAGGGTTAAATTAGAAAGCCTTAATGATTACAATTTAATTTCAATTTGAGTGGAGCGATTCTGTATTTATAATATTTAACGATTTTTGCTTCTAAACTACTTTAGCCTGAAATAGAAATCTGTTTGCCATCGTCTTAGCTCCACTATTTACTATGCATTTTAAATATTTATTCAAATGTATTTATAAACTCTCAAGTCGGTTTGATTTTCGTTCAACTACTTTTGCACATCCATAATTCTATAGATTTCAATTTAAACCGGTTCGTTTTATAACCGGTCTATAGTATTTGGTCGTGAATGCCTTTTACAAGCGCTGTGAAATCCCAATTAGGGAATTTTCTCAATTCACGCAGATAAACGAGCATTTAAATGGCTTTTATGACATTGCCTAAGAGGCAATTCACACAAACACACACACACACGTGCACATGAACTAAAACAAAGAAAACATTGTTATCCTTACAATTGAAGTGCACTTGAAAATCCTCTAACAGCGTGAAAAGAACTAGAAAAATACAACATGCCAAGTGTTTGCAGCTTATTATATAAGCTTACGTAAAGAAGAGTGCAAAAAATACTGCTGATGCTGTGATACAGCTTAGCACATGAGGGAAGAGCAAGAAAGAGAGAGGCAAAGAAAGAATTTCGTAAGAGCTACTTCATGTTTTTATGTTTTGCACATACATACATACAGTTCTATGCTCACTTGTTTATATTAAAGATAAATGTCAAAGGGCATAATGATTTTAGTGACGTAGAAAGGTACTGGCAAAGCTTTTACGCACACATCCTCACACAAACAAGCATACACACTTGCGCATAGGCGACATGTTGACGCCTACGTCACGTACGCAAAGCGCTGTAGAATTCGGCGTTGACGCTGTGGGAGGCTGCTCAGAGGCACGAAAAACAAATTAAATTGAGAAAGGCATGCACAAGGGAATGTCAAACTATTTGACGAAGGATACGCGCAAGCAAACATACAAATACACACACACACACACACACACGCAAGCTTCTAATACTGATGAATGTGTGAATATAATGGTTGCTGAGCGCACATTAAATGCCAAGCGCCCCAAATTGCTTCTCGACATCAACAACAACAAACACAATATTGACAACGACCAACGCGCACAGCAGTGGCGGCGACATCAGTGTCAAAATCACTGCCATGGCCTGAGCGTCGCAATTGCAGAGCTAACCTTACACTGACCTTGAAGCTGAGCAGTAGAGCAGGCTGGACGTCTGCTCTGGAACAGCTTTGGCGCGCACATGGCAAGATAGCAAAACGAGCTGTAGTTATCGTCGGCGTTGCCGCAGTTGTCGACGTCGCGTGCAAAGAATCCCGAAAGCAGAAAGAAAGAACAAAAAATAGTACAGCGAGACGTAAAGTACGACAGAGGAAGGGTTGGAGCAGCATAAACATTGTTAATACATACAGAATCTGAATGCACACATACACATCCACATCCACACACTATATTCACGTGTACACGAATAGAACAATCTACTTCAGTTAACCAACGACAAAGGCCGTGCACTTGTGGCAGGACGGGGGTAAAGAAAAAGCAGTGCTTCTGCTGTCACAGAGCCGGCCATAAATTGAGTACCATTAAGTAATCACTTCAAATCATATAATAGACAGACATTACTGGCTATATTAATAATAGCTGCCTCGCTTCACATACATTTATTTTAAGCGTATCTAATTGTGTGCACTTCACTGTCAGCTGTAGGCGGGCCTACTTCATTCTACTTTATTCTCTTCCCTATTTTCCTCTTTCGCTTCGACATGTATACACATTCATTTGCAAGTATGTGTGTGTATGCGCTTCTATGTGAAGTTTATCGATTTTTGCAAACGCATATTCGCTCTGCATGAAATAATTATGTGGGTGCCCAAACTTAAATGCACATTTGCTTGTTATTCAATTAGCTATTTAAAATTCACTTTTCTTTTTATTTATAAAACTAAACATGTGTTGGTAGCATTATTACTTTTCTGTCACACACTTTTTCGTTGATTATTGTTTGCCGTTTAACTGTTTTCACACAGAGCACAAAATGAAGAACTTTTTCAGTATATACGTTTGATTTTTCACTTTGAGTTATTTTTTATTAACGCCCGATGGATTCAGAATGCGACTGATTCCTTCAAAAGTCCGAAAGAGAATGAACGAGCCTAGGACGAAAGTCGCATTTTCATGCACTGAAAAGAGCGAGAGGAGTGCTCAAGAGTGAGAGCGAAACTGAAATTGAGAGCTTTTGGTGCTTAGCATATGTTGCGTGTGCATTGACCAACGTAATTCTCATATAAGAATTGTAAGCGGTGTTTTTAACTGTATGTAAAATACTGAATGCCTAAAAGAATAATTTATATAAATATATTCTTATGAATATATGTAATACAAAACTTTATTGTACCCTTTCTTATGCTACACAATTTTATATTTCAAATCCGTTATAATAATAAAAATGCCTAGTAAAAGCTGATCGATATGAAAAACTATCGCTAGTGAAAAATATCGAAATTAGTTAATTTTTGTGTTAGCATAGGCTGCAATCAAAATAATTTGCAGCCAATTCAATAAATGTTTTTACAAATTTAATTTAATTTAAATAATAGCAAAAAAAATAGTATTCTTTGAAATATTTGTTATTTTTTAATTGAGTGTAGTTTCTTTTGGAAGGCATTACTTCTTATTGAGTAAAAGTTATTTTTTGCTTTAATCCAGCTGGTCACACCTTTAGTCACCGGCATTCACTCGTCAACTCAGAACAAGATTGAAATTGGAAATTTCCAGAAAATAACAAAACTAGCGTAAATAAATATTAGAATCGTTGAATATTTACTGTACAAAACAAAACACAATGTCCGCCGATGATGGAAAGTTTGATAATATATTGCTAGCCGTTGCAGAGAAGCATCAAGGTGGAGTGCCCGACGTAAGTTTTCACTCTTGAACTGAAAGCATGCTACAAAGAAACTTAAACATATTTGCGAATCCTTTGTTTAAAATATTATACATATAGCAAGTCATTCAAGGATAGTCTAATTATTTTTGAGCATATATACAATGCACGCATGCAACAAGCTCCACATAGTTTTCCACCAGCCAACGAAAATGACAAACTAATTCTAAACCCACGTTTTTCCATGCTTTTTGCAGTTTCTGCACACATTGGCTAGCTTCTTGCGCCGAAAAACAGACTTTTTCACAGGCGCCAAGCAGGAGGAGTGGGAGAAATTGCTGATGGACGTATTTCGCAAGGAGTCCAAACTGGCCGTTGCCGCCCACGAGGAGAAGCTCAAGGCACGCCAAGCCCAGCAGCGCTTAAAGGATGAAAAGGAGCAAATAGAGCGTGAGGCGCGCCAGAAAGAAATGGATGAAAATAAGATTTGTGATATTAGCGACGAGGAGGCCGCTGCCATTATCAAGGAGCAGGAGGACAAGTTAGTTAACATTATGAATTTTATGTGGAAATTAGTGTAAATTCAATTTGAGCTTTGATTTATTCTAGAAAACGTCAGCAACTCTTGGATGGCGCTGGTGGCGATTCGGCCATTTTTACAGCTCCCAATGAGGAAATCTCTAAGCCCATTGAAAAGGTGGAGGATGATAGCGAAAAGGATGAAGTGGGCAAATTGCTGCCTAATGCTGGCAATGGCTGCACTCTGGAAAAATACACGTGGACACAAACACTGGATGAAGTGGAGGTGAGTGTGAATGATTGAAGAAGAAGTATATAGAAATATAAATATTTATATATGTATATATCTGAGACTAAGAAAACTTCCTTCAAATGCAGCATTATTTAATTTTACTAGGCAAAAGAGTTTCCTAACAAGCTATATTATTTTTTCAACTTATAATTTAAGTTTTCTCGCCCTAAAGTTACTTGAGCTAATTTAAATGTATAAATTTAAATAATTTTAATTAGCTGAAAGTTTCAAGTTGGGTTTCAAATTAATTATTTCTAGTTGTTGCCTCCAAATTAATCTTGTTGAACGAATCTAGAACATATATACTATTTGGGCTTGTATTAAACTTCTCTTATTTCTGAAGTGCTTTCTCAAATTATAATATATTGATCGAAATTTTACCCTAATTAAGCAAGCATAAGTTACTCCCTAGAGAAAATAATTTGTCAGCCTACACCAACTGCTGCAGTCGATCCCTGTTTATGATTGCTAAGGAGTCGCTTGCTGCTGTTGTTGATCGCTGTTTGTTATTGCTAAGGCTTAGCTGTTGCTAAGGTAATTCGTAGTTACCCCCGTGCTCTCTGCAGAGGGCTGACTCATAGCAAAGCAGAAGCGACTGCTTGACCTCTCTTTAGTTCGTGACGCAGCGATCTTTAGGAATTCACAAAACATTTGTTTCTCATACAATTCTGAATTCTGTTTATTTTGACATATCACAGGGCTAAAAACTTAATTCGTTAATAGAAAAATACATTTGCTTCTCTGAATAGACATTAAAGAACTAATGATATTATATATATGTATATACTTGTATATTGGCTATTCGGCATTCACTTCAGTGTCGATCCATTGTCCAGGTAATTGCTGTGATACAGTTTCTTGCTCCACTAATTTAACGCTAATTAATTGTAATTGTAATTTCGCTTAATACTAGTATGACGCAGTCAGGCCATACAAAAATTTCGCTTCTCAAAACAATTGGTGTCTGGGTGTCTGGGTGTGTGTGTGTGTGTGTGTGTGTGTAATAAATAACTTAAGCAACTAGCACAAAAAGACGATGACAACGCACATAACAATAATAATAATTGACACGGAAGTACAATAAATAATAAACTAAGAAGCCACGATGTGGGGCGTGGTTGCGCCCATCGGAATCCTAAATACCACACGCAACTGCGTTAGCTCTTGGGCATGTCACGAGCGCGCACTGCAATTGAGAACGTGGAGAATACGTTAGCTGAGCGGATTCAGATTCTCTCAAAGAGTTCATTTTATTGAGCCAACTTACTCTCGAGTGCATAGACCATGCCCATGATGAGCAGCATGAAGATGGTACTCATGCTGACAATGAGAACCGTCACCTGGCGTCCGCGATCGCAGAGGCCGCGCTTGGGCTTCTTGGCGCCGCCCGGCTCGCCATTTACCATGGTGAAGTGCATGGAACTGGCTATGGAGACGGTGTCCAGGTCTTTGGTTCGTATGTACTGTAGATTGGGATCCGCATCAATGGGTATCACCGCATCCTTGGCGTTGCTGGCCAATGCCAGATTAGCATTATAGTTGGCCGACGTGGAGCTGTGGCCGTGCACGCTGGGCAGCTGCTCCGACAGCAGCATCTTGTGCTGACGCTCCTGCTTCTTGTGTATCTCAGCGAATCGCTCCAGATTCGCAGCCGTCAGCAGCAACGAGCCGGAAGCGGCGCTCTGCGTGGGTAGGCAAACATTCCAAATGAGTCACAATTCAATGAGGATGTTGTAGTTGCTCGCGTTACTCACCCGTGTGCTGTTGTTGCTATCGCTGGAGCCCTGTGAGGAGCGTGAGCCTCGCTTGGCAGCCGCCAGTACAGCCGCCGCAGCAGCCGCTGTGACAGCTGCACTGGTTCCATTCGAATTGGCCGTGGAGTGAACGCTGCGCTGTGCGAGCGTTGGCGGATTCGAATTCGATTTGTTTGATGACTTCGAGGAGCTCGCCGAGCTGATGGCCGAGCTGCTGGAGGAGACGAGCGAGGCGCGCGGTATATGCCAATAATCCTGCATCTGCAAGAGCAAGGGAAATTTATTAGATTCAAGGAGTTGAATAGGATTTATAGATAATTTAGAGTTAAGAGGAAAGTGAGCTGGGAGCTAGAGATATATGTATTCTATAAAACATCAATTATCTCTATAAGCTGCCATTCTTACATAATCTGCATAATATTTATGTGAGTCCAAATGCTTCTTTAGCTCTTGGCGAGCGACTTTTGGCATTTTTGTTATGATAATTTCTTTGTCTAAGTCTTGCCCTTTTTTCTATAATTTTCAAATGTCATTTGCTTTACGATTAGCCCCTCTTAGTTTTTTCTTCCTTTATTTCATTTGAGTTTTAAACTTTTTCATTTTGGTTTGAGCATAAAAAGTGAACTTTCGAGTCTGCTCTGGCTGGCTGGCTGGCTGGCTGGCAACTCGTTTGATATTTATGGCCTGATATTTGCCTGGCACAAGGCAGATTCGCATTCTATTATTTATTCAGCTAGGTTTTGTTTTTGTTATTGTTATTAATGGAACTTCTCTGGTTCGATTTGGATTGGTTTTTATCTTTTGGCTTTCTCATTTTATTGGCAGGCACTTTTGGAAATGCAAATGACAATTTGTTGTTACTTGTTGCTGGCTCTTTTTTGTTTTATTCAATTTAATTGCAATTAATTAAATTAATTCTAAATTTGTTGCACGCACGACACAGACACTTGTCAAGTTCGTTGCCTAAGTCTTTATTTTGCGTGCACACAAATATTCGAGTTTTTTTATTTTTGATTGTGTAAATATCGTTTTAAGCATGCGGAAGTCTTATCAGCGCTCAAAAATATTTTTTATATATATTTTTGTATAAAGATTATTATTTTTTTTTTTTTTAATTTTCAACTGGTTTTTTAAGAGACTTCGTAATTTTTTTTTTACTTACGTTTTTGTGTATTTCTTTTAATTTTTATTTAATTTTTTTTTTTGGCAAATTCCTTTAGGTAATCTAAGTAATTATCACACAAAATTGTAACTTATTTATAGTATCACAAGTTCTATATATATTTATATATCTTTATCTAAATATTTATGCCAGCTGTCAGTCTTGTTGTTTGGGCACAAAACACTCAACTGGGCGTCAGTCGCTGTTTTGGACCGTTCTTGTGTTTTGTTAATTGATAGTCTCGCGACTTTTTAGTCTTAATTAATATATTTTCATATATCTATGTATATATTTCTATGTATATGTATTTTATTTTTTTTTTGACTTCTGTTTTTAGCACGCGCTAAAAAAAAACAGAACCGATCTAAACGGCGTCAAGAATCAAACTGAAGCAAACGGCGCGCGCCGAGCAGCTGAACTGCTCTGCTGCTGTTGTTGCTGCGCTGCTCGCTCTGGCGTTGGCGTTGGCGTCGGCGTTGACGCTAACGTTAACGTTGATGTTGATGTTAAAAGCTGTCGACAGGTTGTTTGCTTCGCGACGCGCAAACTTTTTGCTGTTGTTCTCGTTGTTTGTGGCCCGATAGCTACTTTCTTGCCGGATTTCGCATGTCATAACAACTGTTGAGGCTGCGGCTGCGGCTGCGGCTGCTGCGACTGCTCATTGTGCTATATTTATAGCCTAGAACATGCTCTGATCAATTGCCGCCTAATGGCGTGGGCAGTTAGGCAACTGGGCGGTCTGTCGAGTAAGCGCTCTGCCCAACTCTTGATATGGATTTGATATATGCCGCGCTGTCACTTTGATGTTCACAGCCTCAACTACTTTCTCAGTTCTTTCTATAAATAGACGACATCATCTCGACTCTCCAACTGCCTGACTGCCTGCCTGCCGGCCGGCCGGCCTCATTGCTGCTTGCCCTTTTGGGCCTGTGGCTAATGGCCCGTGGGCAAATTCGCTGGCGAATTGAGCTGCAACTCAACTGTAGTTTTGGGCTCTTGTTTAATCGCTTTTTGAATATTGGCATATTGAGTCCCACGGCGCAGCCAATACACGACTTGATGAAGGGCGCTCCGCGTGGGCGTCTTGTTAGATCCGGCTCCAAAAGCCGCAGAAGATATACATATATGTATATATATTTTTTTTCTTTGCGTTTATAATTGCTGAAAGGCTGCATCACACGCCCTTTTCTTGTTAGCCAATTAATTGGCACAGTTTGCCCCAAAAAAAAAAACTTAGATCATTAATTTCTATTTTTTTTTGTTTCTAAACATTTTTTTTTTAAGGAAATTCATTGAATTTAATTTATATCCATAGCAGAATATTAATATCAACAATTAACGTCAATATATTATATAAGAAACGGTAAATCAAGTTATTGAGCTACAGTGGAACAACTGCTTTAAACTCTAAACTGCTCGAATATTTAGTAAAATTCGACGAGTTCATTACACATTAAATTGCTGATATTGTCACACTGTGCCAATTGTTGTAGCGAATAAATTTGTTACATATTTTGCTTGCCTGCGACAACAACAAGCAACAAATTTGTCTTCAGTTTTTGCTCTCTTGTTTTTTTACCCCTTGAGCAGGCAGCTTGTTATCACCTTTTAAGTGAGACGAGTGAGTGTTGCCCAGCTGCTTGAGGCTTCAGCTATGTACACATACATACACACAGCTAAATATCTCCTAAAGCAGCTGAGTTGACAAAGATTTAGACTGACACTGCCAGTTACCAGCGCAGAGAATCAAAGCAAGCAAACACTTTAGCCAAATGGAATTGAGATGAATTTGAATTGAGCTAAGCTAAGAGCGAAACAGCAACACCAGCTACACAGCATACAGAATAGCAACAACAGCAACAAAATCAAGTCGTACCAATCCAATTCAAAGCAATCTACAGTCAGAGCCAATACGTTAAGTCAACAACATTCACCAAAACGTTCAATTTGTGGCTTCTTCGCTGCGCGCCAAGTCAAAACAAACAGCCAACAAATCTTCATGTTGTTTTTGTTGCATCTAATTAAGCATGCAAAAAGCACACATAGACAGATATATACATATATGTATATATATTTATACATATCTGGTGTGTATATATTTTGTGGTCAAAGATTCTATTGACGTGCGCTCCCCGGCAGTGTATGTTATGCGAGGCATTTTAATATCCGAGCGCTTTGATAGCAGTTTCTTTTTTTGGTGACAGTAGTTAATATTTTTGACGCTACAAGCGGCACGGGGAAATCCCCACTACATAACGCGGCTCATTGATACGCGTCACTGCCTACAAAAAATTTGGAATTAATTATTGAAAATAGGCATAAAGCACTAAAAATTTATAGTCTATCTTATTTACTTAAGATAAATAAATAAATTATTGAGGGATTTTCATGTAATTGCGGGAATTCCCTCAAATATCATCAAAGGAAAGACCAACGCACGATAACAAAGAGAATTTCCTTTAATAATTTATCTTCCCTATGCAGAAAATATCCTTGCTTAAATACTATCGATTGCAGATTGCTTACAAATTCATCGATTCATTCATCAATATGTCCCTTTAATTTCCCGAATTCCTCTAAAAATCCCAAAATTGTATCGATGTCATTCGCAAATTTTTTTTTATTAGGTATCGCTTGATGTTCTTTCAAGCTGTCATAGCAAAACAACAGAAAGATAATAATCACTATAGCGGCAGCTGGAAGCTCGCTTTGTATAACAGCATTTGTCTTTGCTAATTTTGGAGATTAGCGCTTTAGAGAAAATTTGCCTGCGGGCGTCTGAACACGAGCTTAACGCCAATCATTGGTGTTGAAAAACGATGCACAGCTGATTCACTGAGTCATAGACTAAACGGAAATACTATGCTGAGATTCTTAATGACGTCAATTGTTCATTAATATTTTGTGGGTTTTTCTAGCTAATTACGAATATAACAGGCAAGTTAATAAGAAAATGAAACCACATTTACGATCATTCCTTTATGGCGCTCGTTAAGTTAGTTATGCATTAAGGTAAAGACTCCATATGGGCTACTTAGACTCCAGCTGAAAAAATGTCAACTACACAACATCTGTGTGTGAGGAATGACAGAAGACAAAACGATCCTCAACAATGCTACGACAACCAATTGTCAACGGGGAGAATGTTGTTTAAATAGGTAAATGAACTTTTGATAGTGCAACTTAGTTTTTTGTCGGAGATCCGTTTTAGCGGGAATTTCATTTTGGTTTCTAATAGTTCCTGGTAGATATAACGCGACGCCTTAATTGGTTTCTAATGCCAGATCTGTATCACATTTTTTTTTTTCAAGTTCGCCTAATCCCGGCCTATCGATCAATTGGAGTTGAGTTATGAATAGCGTTCGCTTATGCTAATTTGTCTCCAAGTAGGCCAATAAGCTGTCGCATGGCTTTAGCTGTTGTGACTGATCTCTGGGAATTATTTATGGGGGTCTTAACTGCTACCGGATCTGTGCGAACTCTCCAGCTATAGAGCGAACAACAAACAACAATTTCAATTGGTACACACAGAGACACATGAACACAGATAGACTGGCAGATTGAGCACTTGAGCTACGTATTTTTGGTGTGTTTTATTCGTTTGGAACTAGTTTGCAGCTTGGTCGCCATTCTAATCAGATTTAAGCCATTCAATTGATGATTTGGCTGTCAAGTGGCGATGACACCGATCTACTCCAATATACTATGCTAGACGTTCAGTTCTGATTCAGGTTTGGTTTTTTATTACGGGGCAGTTCTCGGGTCTCTGATAATGTTATCGACGTAGTCGAGCCACTCACTCGACTTCGGCTAGTTTTGAAATGATTTTTTTTTCTTTTATTTTTTATTCTTTTTTTTTTTGTATTTTGGCATTTTTGATTGTTTCCACGCTGCTTTGGAGATCGGAGTTTCGTGCCAGGCACCGTGCCGCTTCTTTCAGCATAAATTATACGTCACACATACATATTTAATAAAAGTCAAACGAATATTTAGTTGTTGTCGATTTTGTTTCGAAATTCGTAGAATTAGGCAAATTGAGCAAAACAAAACGCGACAACAAATACAGTTAAATGAATTTTTCCTTGTATATATTTATATAAAAAACAAAATTTCTTTCACTATGTCTAATGCGAATAAGCCCTTAAAATAGAAATAACTTTTTTGGTTGCCATGTTGAGGAATTGGTGCAAAACACTATTCGATGATCGATTAGCTGACTATCGATTAATGCAGGCAAACGCTATTTGCATAATCGGCAACTGTCAGACTTGGTGTCTGCTTCAGCGTCTATTAGACATCTCTGCATCTCGCTCCCACTCCCTCGCTCTCTATCACTGCTCATAAGTGTGCCATAAGTTTTTGGCATGCTAATCATTAATTCAAATGCGACACCTTTTCCGTATGCTTTGAACTTTGACTGACAACTAAATGGTTGTCCACATTGATGTTGTTTTTGTTGTTGCTGTCGTTGAGTTGGCTTTGTTGGCATCATTTTATTTTTTAGCCGCATCATGTTTGAGCTTTGTTGTTGTCTTCATAGCTTTCAGCACGCCCATTTGCATGAACCATTGTTTGCCTTTAAATTTGATGCCGTGTTTTAATGTGCCCCTTTGTGTCTTTGTATGTGTGTGATTTGTGTAAATTTCCTAGTTGTAAGCGAGCCACACGGCCATACAGAATAGAACTGTTGTTTGTACAACCTTCGCAACTGTGTGAAAGCTTTGGCGTTCGAAAACGAAAAATTCCCTTTCGAATATCGCAGCACACGCTGAAAGGCCATTAACCGATATCGGTAGCTGTTTCGATTAGTACTCACACTTACACTTGCATAATGCGTGCTGCAGTTGCTAACAGCTGTCGAACTCTGGTAATTGCAGCCATTTTAAGTGTGAGTGTTGTTCTTGCTAATTGGCATTCACCCACACATTTGCTGCTCAGCCGCTTACATCCGCGTCGTTCACATGCTTCAGAAATCCCAATTGACATCCGCTTCAGTTTTAAATTTTGACACATTTTTAAGTCCAATTTGTCGAAAATGTGTGAGCAATGCGTCGGCGACAAGATACGATTGAAACCTCCACAATGTCGTTGCAGAGTGCGCACAAGTGTTAAACAGAAGCTGCTGCTAGAGCTGAGCGTTTAATTGCGTGTTGACAAAGTATCGATTAGAGTTTGTGCAGTGTTTACATTACATTACGCACAATTTCCAATATAAATAACGATAACAGCCTGCACGATGAAAAACAAAAACACACACACACACGCTCATCTCTATCTGCTTTTGTCATAATAATGATAATCATGCTCATCTCTAGCGCATGCTGTTGTGTTGTGCCCACCCATTGTGGTTGCTACTGTTGCTGCCACTTGGTTGCTGTTGTTGTTGTTGGGGCACCTTGGGCACCTACACACTAACACACACACACGCAGAGCTGAGCAGATGTGCACGCACGAATCTTCGTGTCGTGCTGTGGACTTGGTCTGCTGTGGCTGCTGACTTTGTCTTCTTGAACGAAAGCGTCCTTGACGCTGTTGCTTTTGTCTGATTTTTAATTAAAGTGCCGCGTGAGCCGCTAGCATTGTTGTTTGCCAGTTGTCGACACCAACTGTGACTGTGGCTGCGACTGCGTTTCCACATGCGACGACGACTGTGGCAAGTGGGTCGCTCGTTGTTGTCGTTGCTAATTGATTGCAGCGTTCTCAGCTAGCATCGCTGACTATCTAATAACTTGGGCTTTAATTATGTTGCTGCTGTTGCTGTTGCTTATCTGCCTTTCAGTTTTCTCACACCCAAGTCGCATTATTAATAGAAAAGGTGCTAATATACATGTGCTTGTTGTTGCCTGGCCTCACAAATGATGGGCAGCTGGCACATTTTGTCAGACGCCACTGTAATTGCTCAGAGCTTAGGCACAGGCTACACTCAATTAGCACTCACTCAATTAGCCGTCTCCGTTGTTGCTGCTGTCGCCGTTGCGGTTGCCGTTGCATTGTTCGTCAATCTGAGCTTTGGCGCAAATCCAGGCAACCTGTCGAGCGACATTCCAAGCGCTGCTCCTGCACACAGTGTGTAACCGGATCTGACTTTATATATATTTATATATGGATAAGAAAACAACCGCTGTACGTCCTTGAACTCTGCATGGCAGGCAGCAAAGCTGAATTCCCGTTGAATGCAGACCAAGTCTCAGTCCTTGGGGCAGGCGTAGCCTGGGTCTGGGCCTGGGTGAAGGGCAGCTCCAGTTTTCTGATTGCAGCTGGCGATACAAGACGTGCCTCTTGGCCAGGCCTGCATGTGTGTGTGTGTAAGGTTTATTTATAGATCGTTTTTGTTATTAGCTGCTGGCTGTCAAGGCTGTCCAAAGCACTGGGCATCGGCAACAGCAGCGGAGCATCATCATCAACATCAACAATTGTTATTTCTGTTGACTTTGTTACGTGGCCACTAGAATGTCGAAGGCGTTCAGATCATTAATCACAAATTACATGAACCGGAGATGTTCGCCTCCGTTACGTTACGTGCTCATAATTGTTTGCAATTGGTTTTGCTCTGTAGTCGAAGTCTCAGTCGCAGTCGCAGTCGCCGACGAACTCCAACTCCAACTCGAACTCGAACTCAAAGTCAGAGATATCTTGATCATCTTGAGCAGCATTAACTGGTTATGCTTATCTATCTACCCATTCTAATTGCAGCTGAAGATACCCTTCAATGTAACGTTCGCTTTGCGTGCCCGCGACATTGTGGTCAACATTGGTAAGAAGACATTGAAAGTTGGCCTCAAAGGTCAAGAGCCGATCATCGATGGCGAACTCTGCAGCGAGGTCAAGCAGGAGGAATCGCTTTGGGTGATCCAAGATAGCAAAACACTGCTCATTACGCTCGAAAAGATGAATCGCATGAATTGGTGGAGTCGCTTGGTTACCTCCGATCCGGAAATATCTACGCGCAAAATTAATCCAGAGACATCCAAGCTATCTGATCTGGATGGCGAAACGCGCAGCATGGTTGAGAAAATGATGTACGACCAGCGTCAAAAGGAGATGGGCTTGCCCACCAGTGATGATCGCAAGAAACAGGATATACTCGAGAAGTACTAGAGAACTTGCCACCCACTCTCACCCGCTGTAATGTTAATCTTCTATTCTTTTTTTTTTTTTTAGATTCAAGCAACAGCATCCCGAAATGGATTTCTCCAAGTGCAAATTCAACTAATTTCTTTCATATTCCACAGGATTCCTGGAGTTCAGTATCCAACACAGAGACTTAAATACACACACACACTCACACACACACACACGCACACATTTGAAATGTGTTCAGCATTTTCTAACACAAACTAACACGCATAGATTAAAAGCAATTTATTAACCATGTGAAATAAAACAAATTGTGAACAAATGCCGATGCCGTTTTACATATGTTAATAGTCAGACTGACTCTATTTTGTGAAAGCGAAAAAGTATCTATGATAGATCTATGGCCGCCCGCCGCCCGGCCGCCTTATGAGATGCCATGGCGGCGAGCTTAATCAAAAATAAAACAAGAATGAATTTGAATACAAACTCGACTGATTTCGGTGGGAGCGACCCGAAGACATGATCTTAGCTGTGCGATAAAGGTAATTTTTCATTTTTATTGCTGCTTAAATGCAATTAATTTCGTGCTAATTTGTTGTCGTCCATTCGTTCGGCCAATTCTCAGCGCTGTCCGTAACTGAGCTGACCACGGCTGTGGCGAATGGAGAATATCGACTGGAATCGTATCGGCGTATTAAATTCTCAGGCTGGGCTTAATGATCGATTCGAATGGATAAAATTGTAGACAGATTGAACTATTCAATAGATAGCTCTCTGTTCCAGGTGCTGCTGTTGCTACTTCAGCCGGTATTTTCAGTAGTTCTCTGGGTCATTGCCTCGATCTGTATACGAAGTTAACCCGTTTCAGCTCTGGCCCATAAATATACTTTTTTATGTTCTTTGTTGTCTTTTTTTAATAGCTGTAAATAGCTGAGAAAAATCTTTTTATCGACTGCCTAATTTGTTTTGGCGCTATCAGCGACAAATCACAGCTGACACGCGTCACTATTCAGGACCTATCGAATATCGCGATCAGAGATGAGACTAAAATGCATTTATTAAACAAATCGGCGATTGAGCTTAGATAGTTGAACTAAATTTGCATATGGAAATCGAGTCTAATCTTATATCGATTAATAGGAAATCGTTAGTATATTTGTTATTATCATTTGAGATGAATGTCGCCTTCAATGTATCGATTACATTGATTAGAAGCAATTCAATTGGCGCTGCACTCACGATAGTTCCTGTTGGAATTTTGTCATCGACATGAACGTCTCGGACAGTTTATCGATTAAATAGATCCGTGAGTGCTTTACAGCCTCTTGATTGCATTTGCATAGCGCTTAAAATTAACATTCGCAATTGCTTTTTATCATGTAAAATTTCAACATATAATAATAAAAAATGCATTAAAAGCAGTCAGTAAAAAATATACATATATATATTAAGTGCCGCAAGCGAAATGCAATCAACATTGTCAGTGTGCCAGTTTTTCTTCTTCTTCTGTTTATGCCGAATTGGGTTAAGCAAATGTTATAGAGTGGAAACGCTTTGATTACATCAACAATCAGAAATCTGAATATATATTTATTAATATGATAAGTAGTCATTATATTTAGCGTTTCAGAGCGTAGCCAAGGCAAATATTTCTATTTGGCAATTGTTTCCCATTGGCATTGCCTGCCGCCTGTTCCGCTTCGCTGTTCGACTCTAGATCACAACTCAAATCCCCAAATTAGAAAAACGCTAGATACGCCCCATTGTTGTACATGCAAAGTCGTGCTTTAATAGCCCATTAATTAACAATACATTTATTTTGTGCTGTGTTCAACAAGCCGAAAAAAAGCACTAATTGATAATTGGATGCCAACAAACACGCTGCGATTAGAGCATTAAGACAAAAGAAGAAGAAAAAGGAGGAGGAAGAGTGGAGGAAAAAAGGTAAAAGAAGTGCAACATTTTAATTGCTTTTGGCGTGTGGGTGGCGACTGCAATTGATTAATAATTAAGCAAAAATTAATTAAGTTCTGACAAATTTCGCACGTCGAGAATCGTGGCTTATCTCACGTCCAAGAGCAAGAAACCTAATCAAACATTTAGAGTCGAGAATCAAGCTGCAACCGGATTTGCTTTAGACTGAGCTTTAATTTAATTTATTATTATTATTTACTTTTTTTTATTATTTTTTCTGTGGGGCGCTACACATTTGAAAGTACCAGGTGCTTTCATATTCGGCATCCGCTTAATTAAGCTGGGGAATTTGGCAATTAGGCGAGTCGTCAAGCCACTGCACTGAAAGCCATTGAATTGCGATTAAGATAAGCAACAAGATCAGAAAAAATAAAATAAAACATGTTTGCCAAATAATCTAAATGACGACGATTCCCATACTAGATGCTGCGTTATTAATAAACATAAGTGCGCTATACCGTTAATTGACCTTCAGCTTCGCGTAATGAACTCTCCCCAAGAAAATTTGTTGGTATAGCTGAGGCTGAGGCTGAGGCTGAGACTGGAGCTGGAGCTGAAGCTGGAGCTGAGGCAGCGATTGAACTGTTAAATGACGCACGTGATGAATTGCGTCTGGTGAAGAGGCAGAGACCCAATAAATATATATAGATATATGTATATAAATTTTCTAACCGTCGTATGCCATAAATAACGAATCCGGGTGCCTTGCTGAGAGACTTTGACTGTTGCTGTCGAGTGGCTGCCCCGCCATACCCTTTTTGCCGTGAGGCTTGAGGCTTTTGCTGTTGTTTGTTCTCGTTGTGTTATTTGTGCTAATAAGTTTTGTTGCTGTATTTGCTATTTCGAGTGTTTCCCACATCATCAAATCAAAAGATATATACACACATGTGTGACTGTGACTGTGACTGTGACTGTGGGGCGTACTCAGTCGCGTGGGTTATTTCACAGACTGTCTCCGTCTGGGCACTGGGCTCTGGGCTGGGGTCTGGGGTCTGATGTCTGGAGTCTCGTAATTGCTACTCATTTGTTATTTTTAGCATTAAATCTTGTTAATGCCGTCGCGCGCAGCCATTGCGGCCCATTAACTATAACAGTCGACCGACTTGAATGTTTATTTTTATTCACGCGTCATGGCGCTGCTGCTGCCGCTGCCGCTGCCCTCCCCTCCCCTCCTGTAGCCCATCAAATACAAAAGACTTAGGCAACGAACTTCGTTCATGTCTGCAGACAGCAGACATCAACTTTGGCTGGTCAGTTTAAAAACGGAAACACTAGACGCTGACATCTTGAAGGTCAGCCCTGAGCCAACCAACCAGCCAGCCAGCTAGCCAGCCATACAATTACCTCCACTTTACAAGCCCCAACAAAAAAAAAAAAAACCAAAAACAAAAGAAAACTGCAACTGTAACCGAAAAAAACCAACGTCTGAATCATTTCGAACTGGGGCGTGTGTTGGCCGCGCCGCCACGAATTGAGATATTGAAACGTTAGCCATGGGAGGCTCGATCGGCGCTGTCTGCGTCAAGTCTGTTGCCAAGTGAGCTCACTGTGCCGCACGTTGGTGGGCTTGTCACGGCGCCAATGAACTGTGAAGTGTCAGCAACTGCCACCGTGGCCTGCCGCGCCTCTGCCTGGCATGCAAATGCCGCCCGGCGGCTTGTCCATGACAAAGATGCGCCAAGATTAATGTCATAGCTGTAGCTCTTATGCTCTTGCATCAGCCAAATGTTCTGTATCGATTTGCATGCCAATGCATATCCGGCTTACTGCTGTGACTGTGACTGTGACTGTGACTGTGCTCCCGGACCTCGTTGAGCACTCAGTCGCCCACCTCGCGAGAATCCCATTCACTTTGCTTGCCCGACTGCCTGCAGGAATTTCGCAATTCGCGTTGGTTATCGCCTTTTGTATTTGCATTGCTAATGGGCTTAACTGCAACGGCGGGCAAATGCCAGTCTGGCAACGCTGGTATAACAGCTGAATGCAAACTACAAACTGTTATACAAAAAAAAAAAAAATAAATAAAAATTCAGGTACTATCAAATGGCATACATATTAATCAATTTTAAAAGCAACAGCTGAATAAACAATTACTTTTGAGAATGTATCTGTTCTATATGTCTACATAACTGTTATACAGCATTTTAATTATTTTTTTATAAATTATTTCGACCGAAAACTAGTTGTCTAAACAGATTAAAAAATAAAGCAAGTAAAAAATATACTATTATAAAAACTGTTATACTGGTAAGCAGAAATACATTTAGGGAAATAATTAGTGAATAATAAATGTTACTGTTATACAAACTGTTATACAACTTGATACACAATAAAAAGAAGAAATAAACACTTCGTAATTGACTTTATCAATCCAATTGAAAATTGTTATACTACTGCCATGGTTGCAACTTCTTTGGCCGCAGCTGCCGCATAGCTGGTTGACTGTGATATTTATCAAGAGATTGTCCATTTGTGGCGCGGCTTTTTTCTGCTATCTGAACTATGACTAATCTGCAGGTATTTAGAGTGCTGGCCATTGTATTGCATTGACTACTCCATCGATAAGGCGAAGACAAATGTTGGCCATTGGGAGAGCTCGTGGGTGGTTGCCTGCCTGCCTGCCTGCCTGCCTGCCTGCCGGCCAGATAGTCGTTATTAACCACAATGGATAAATTGGCATTTGCAAATCGTTTCGGCTGTTCTTTATGCTGGCGTTAATCGTCTGGGAATGTTGTGAAAGGCAGTCGATGATGCATCGCATCTAAATATGAATGCCACCTAATGAAGATGTGATTGCTAATGTGTTCAACAGAACTCAGCTCAGAGCAATTGCAATGAATAATCAACGAATAATTACGATTATGCAAGACTCACGGAAGACAAGTTGACTAAACTCTTGAATACATTCTCAAGTATTATTGTAAGAGGAAAAGTGAATAGCTCTAAAATTATTCATGATTGGGTATGTCTAGCTTAGCTTTAGTTAGAATTCGTTTTTTACTCAAATGAAATGTCGATTATTAAATATTTCTACATTTGCGTATAGCATTAGTTAATTGATGTCTAGTCACTTATGGACTTAGTGACCTTTTATACATTCCCGGCCACAGCTCGATCAAACAACTTTAATTAACTCGCGCCTCTGTCGTAACTAGCTAATATGCATAAAGATATATGGACTCAAATGTGAAATGCTTAGGCTTGACACGGGAAATGCCCCCAAATACTCAAAGGTGTCAGAGACAAAGCACACAATCGCAATCGAAAGAGTTGACGAGCTAATGGCTGTGCCAACTTAGCGAGTAAATACTGTGGGTGCTGCAGCATTATAAATTCGCATTCCTAATGAGGGAAGTGTATTGGGGCTTTGTTATAGCCCCTATAGAAAATGAGCAGCTACTTAAATGTAAATGAGAAATTTAAATTTTATTATTATTTTTTTTTTTTCTGATAAAACATGAATATCAATAGGCAAATTAACGTAAAGTATTACAAAATAATTTCATTATTATCCTAAAATTAAAGAAAGTATAACAATTCGTTTTGAATTTCATTCAGTTTTCTTTCTAGTTTCCATTTTTGTTGTAACTACAATTTTCTATTTGCTTTGACACCTTTTCTGGCTGTCTGTCTAGCTGTCTGTCAGTTTGTTGCTCTCCGGCGACATTTGCATAGCAAACAGCGTGGAAAAGAGCGCGACAGACTGTTTGCCAAGCGAATACACAGAACAGCTGAGCAGCAGAAATAGAGAAAGAGACAGAGACGTAGGCAGAGACTGTGACAGACGTCGCCAAAAAGCCCCTGGCCCTCCCACTGAACAACGGCCGCGTCGCCGGCGCTTAGCGTGTTCATGTAAATTTGACCTTGACACAATTACGTTTCATAACAGTCAGCGGCAGAGCGGCAGAGCGACAGAGCGGCAGAGCAGCAGCAGCAGCTAAGGCAAACAAATGAGGCGGGGGCGACAGTTAACCAAAAGGGGGCGGGACAGCAGGGCAGGCTGGCTTGGCGTGAGCATGAGCACATGTGACGATAACAATACAGCTGAATAGAGTGAGTGAGCGAGAGAGTGAGACTTAGGTGACGGCGAAAAGTGTGTAAGGCGAAAAGTGTGTACGGCGAAGAGAGTGAGGCGAAGAGAGCGAACGAGCGTGCGATCAAGCGACTCGCGTAATAATTCAAACTCAAGTGCGGGGCCAACTAAAAAAAAAACGAACTTCAGCTGGCGTCGCAGTCAGCGTCGCTTGGCTGCTGGCAGCGATTTCATATAGAAAGAATCGCACGCTCTGAACTTTAGCTATGTCTATAAGCAAATATGTGTATTGCACAAACAATTGAATAAGATTCCAAAATGCTAGAGAGAATTCAGCAATTCAGAAATTTAAATACACTTCACTGTGCATGCATAAACACACACACGCACACACACATACATGTATATAGGAATAGTAAGGAACAGGCAATGATAAGATCAAAGTTGATTTGCCGACAAATTGATTCATCTCTCATCTCATCATTCCGAAATATAAGCATAGCGGAGCCACGCTGGCTGGCAGAGCTCTTTGGAAATAGATTTGTTTTTATTTCGTTTCAATTTCTTAATTTGCTGGCAAATTTTTCAAGCTCTCAAACGATGCGATCCGATGTCATGTTTATAGCCGGCACGTGGAAGTGTTTCATAAATATGCATAGGCCCAGTCCCCCCAGTCCCGCCGAGTGAGAATGTCACGCTTTGTTTGCATTACCAGAGAAAACACTTTAAGAATTATAATTAATTTACATAATTACTGTTTTTTTTTGGCAGGGAAAATACTAAATGGCATGGATTATAAAGCTGCTTAATAGCCAATTAAAAAGTCAAAGAATATTTATGTCTGACAAGCAGCTTGTGCTAAGAGTTGTATAAATAGAAATTTGTTAAAGATATAAAAGAGTCTAGATTGACTATTCAATTCAAGCTCAGGCTAGGCTACGCTTGAGGGCGGCTGGAGTCGCAGCGGAGTGCAGGGAGCAGGAAATCATGGAGCCAGTGTACGACGAATGCATTAATTGAGCAAAGTAAATTAAGAACAGACAGCGTGACGGATTTCACTATAGATCCTGATCGAGTCGATAAAGTCGATTTAGTCACGCGTTAAAACTCCCTTTTAATGTCTACATTAATTTGCCTTGACTAACAGACTTATGCGAAATGTAATTGAACAATTTATTAAAATTCTTATTAAACAATAATTCACATTAATTTAATTTTAGCTTTCATTTTTTTAAATATACCCTCAATAATTATATTTAAATACATTTTATATAATTATATTTTTAAATCGTTGCAGGCATTAAAATTCTTGAAATGCTCGCAATTAAATTAAGAAACTTGTCAATCAAAGCAAAGACTTAAGTCACACAAACTTGTGCCTTCTTTTTATTGGCAAGAGCGATAAAAAAAAAATGTTTTTTAATTGGATTTCGAAAGTGAAAAGCGACAGATACGGCAGAGCATCAGCTGCACACAAAAAAGGAGCCAGCCAGCCACTTCACGGCATTTATTTGTGTATCTCTTACAGTTTAATTCTGTTGTTGTTGTTGGGCTCATCTTAAATTGGATTCTGTTTGGCTGCCGCATTCTGATTTTGAGCCCGAATTTGTCAATGCTGCTTCCCCATTCGCTCCAAAAATTTGCTCAAGCAGTGGGCGGGCTACCTCGCCGTGTGTGTGTGTGTGTGTGTGTGTGTTGTGTCTGTCAATTGTGAAGTGGCAACAACTTCTGCCTTTTGATTGGCAAAGTGAAGGGAGAATCAAATGTCTGGGAATGCGTACCAACTGGCAGACACGTGTAAGAATGCTGTGAGTTATAGTTTTCAGCCCAATTGTAATGAGAAATGTCAAAGCAAATTGAGGAACTGAACAATTCATAATTCTTTAATAACAAATTGAATTGAAATGGCCATTAAATGCCAGACGGCCGCTGGCCAAGCCGAAGTCGTATCGAATCGCCAGACAATATGAAAAATGCTAACCAACAATTGGCCAACATTTAACATTTACTTTGGCCACAAAATATATCTATATTTTTTATTATTTTTCTTTTTTGTCGGCTTGTGAATTGTGCACAAGGTTATCAAACAACAGCAACACCAGGCAGCAAACAGCTGAATTAAATTGAATGCAATTAAAGTTTGCATTGAAAGCCAAAGCCCCAAAACTCAAATTTTGGGGGCCTTTTGTTCAACAATTTTAATAATCGAATGCAATTTTGGTGTATTTAATTCATTTTGGCACCCAGAGCCGACAGAAGAGAAACAACAACAACAAGAACAACAAGAACAGCAACAGCATTTGGGTGTGCTTCAATATTTAATAGAATCGCTGCCCACAGCTGATTCGTTTACATCAAACATGCACTTGCTCTAAAGTTCATAATTACATAATTGGTTTATCATTAAAGCCTCTGAGGAAATCTCGAGTTTCTGTTTAAGTGCACATGGAGTTCCATTAAAGCCTTGAATATGCATTGGAATGGAATGCTTCTAAATTTGTACTTTGTAATTGCGGTCCTACTCTATGCCTCTGGCTATGCGATTTTCATTAGTTTCTGTAGCAAACTTTCAATCTATTATTTGCGTACTGTGTTTTCCTTCTCTCGCAATTTTTCGCCCTTCTTTATCATGTTCTTTCCCACTCTCTCTCTAGCATTTTGACTTTATCACTCATTATTTGTAATATATCCTCTCACTCTATCTGTTCCTTACTCTATTTAATTCTCTCATTTATTCGCTTTTGTTCTCTCTATCTCTGCGCTTCTTAATATTCTCTCACTCTCTCTGCGTGTTTTTGTGCTTTTTTCTATTTCTATCTATCTCTGTGTATTGTTATATGTGTGTCTCTCTCTCTCTCTCTTTCTTTGTTGCGCCCTTAATATTTTTTTCTCTCTATCTTTTTCTCCCCCTCTCTCTATTGATAAATATAGTTTTGTCATATTTTACAAATTTATCAATTTTTAATTAAATTCTGCAGCTTTTATCTATTTATAAATGTTTTATTCATATTCTCTTAATTTGCATTTTCTCTTAATATTTAATTAATTTTATCATTATATTAAGCCATTAAATCTAGTATAAATTTTTGATTTTTTTGGCTTAGTAAAAAACTTAAAAATCTTTAAGTTCTTGTTTTTTCTCCTTTTTTTTCCTTCGAGTTATTTATTGTTATTTCTTCCCTTAATTTACCTTATCACCTGTGTTCTTATCATATTTCTTTTAGTTTTTATTATTTATTATTTTCTCTCTATAACTGAAGCTGACAATTTCTCTTTTCTCTCCTTCTCCAGGTCAGGGGTTTATCTTTCTTTAAATAAATATGCAACTGAAGATGAGACAACGACAACAACAACAACACATAAGGTGACGAAAATATCTTGATAATGATATTAATAATAATGTTGATGATGATGTGCATAAAGTGCCAAAGCCTTAAGCAAAACAAACAAATTGTAAACAAGTTTCTTGAGCCTCGGCCCACAGGCGACGGGGCGTGGCAGGGAACAGCTACATAACAATGTGTACAACAACTTGTCACGCAGCTGTAAATGTTTTTTTTTTTTTTATTTATTGTTGTTGTTGTTACTTAGCCTAGTTAAGCTACAAAAAGCAATTTTTTTTGGCAAATTTATTTTGGAATATTTGTTTTTGCTTTTCTGTTTCTTACCTGTTTTGCAGGCGCATCCATCGTTGACAAATTTATATATATATATATATATATAAAGGTAAATAGACGTGTGTGGCTATATAGTTGGATAGGTCGCGGAGTCACTTATTGAGCACTTTTGAAGTCTTTACACCTTATTTTTTGTTGCTTTTACTCTGGGTGTGTTTTGTGTGTTTATTTACAATTTTATTTGTATATTTTATTTCTGAATTTGTTTTTTGGGTTTTTTTTTTTTGTAAATTTTTAGTTGTAATTTAAATTTGAAGGGCGAACACGAATTGCTATCGTCGCCGTCGTCGTTGTCGTTGTCGTTTATTTGTGTCACTTGTCGTTATTTTATTTTGTTCGTTGTCTGTGTTTTTTTTTCGTATCGTATTGATCTTTTTGTTGCACTGAAATTTGCAATAAATTGTTGTTAGACTATTTTTGCTGTGTGTTTTGTTTGTCTATATTTTTGCGAAATTCACTGGCAGCAAAACAACTTTGATTTGGCCGCCACTTGTGCTGGTTAACGGTTATAGATTCGTTTTGATGCACTTGCAACCATTTGGGGCAACACTTTGAGCTGCCGCAAGCAACTTGAGCAAATATTTTCGCATTCCCCACCGGATGGATAAACTTGTTGGGATTTTTCGAAAAAAATGTACTTTTGCTCACTGGCCAACTGATTGCGGCTGACTGACTGAATGACTGATTGACTGGCTGAGTCGTAGACTGGCTAACTGGCTGCTGCTGCTGCTGCTGCTGCGCGTGCACACTCCGTTGCGGCTGTGCTGAGACTAACTGAGACGCCAGCCGCCCGACGGCTCAAGTATTAAAAAGCATTAAACATTACCGCGCTTTGTTGTTGCTCGTGCTGTGGTTGGCGTTTGCTGTTGGTGTGACTCTGACTCTGACGCTGACTATATGTGCAGGCACTAGCGTAAGCCTACACAGACACACACAGCTGTACACACACACACACACACACACACTCAGTCAGACTTCAGCTGTGAACTTTGTGTTAATGCCAAACGTAGCAAATTTTGAACGCCCGCAAGCGGGCAAGTCTAAGTGGCTCCCATTGGTGGGTGGCTGGCTGACTGGCTGGCTGGCTGGCTGTTTAGTGGTTCCAGTCGGCACGCTGCTTGTGGCTGCTTGTTTGCCTTAGGCCTAACAGCGGCAGCGGCAGCCCGCAGAACAAAAGCCACGGCCCAAGGTCATTTTCATTGGTTTCCGTTTTGCTTCTCTCCGCTCTTCGGCTTTGTTTGATCACAGCAATTGCGTAATGCATTTTAAAGCGTCTGAGATCTACCCCAATTGAATGCAGAAGTGTTGAGTGAGTTCAGTGAATCAGCTGTCGCCGAGCACGTAGGCGACAGCAAGCTTACTCTCACTCTCTCCCTCTCTCTCTCTCTCTCTCTCTCTCTCTCTCTCTCTCTCTCTCTCTCTCTCTCTCTCTCTCTCTCTCTCTCTATATCTCTCTATCTCTGGCTGTCTGCGCCACAGCTGACCTTGACACATTTCCCAGACCGTAAAGTCAACGACCCTGTTGAAAGCTGTTGCTGTGTTGAAGGCGTGAATTGCCAACAAAAGACGCGAACAACGAATTTGAGCTATTTGTATAGGCCAGAAAATTCATGCAATCGCTTATAATAAATGTGATTAATGAAAGTCAAAGAATGGATATTTACGCTAAAATGATGTAATTAGATATGATTAAAGCTGGAGCTCGATTTCAATTTGATTTAGTTGCTTATATATATCATAATAAATATATTATTTATTTATTGAAATTAAATTTATTTATATTTAAATAAAATATAATAAAAAACATAATAAATAAAATATATATATATATGTAATATATAATAAAATAATAATGTATTAAATACAATAGATAAACAGATACTAAAATATATATATTTTATATATTAATATTTTATTATATAATACATATTAATAAACATGTCATTATGAAAACATTATTTATTTAATAAACCTAATTTTATATATATTTATTTATTTTTAAATAATATGTTTATGTATATATATAAATAAATATGATAGATAGATATTTTATATATTATTTTTTATTTTATTGTAAATATTATTTAAATATAAATAAATTTGGTTTTATTAAATAAATAATTTATTCAATTATAATATGTATAATAATATGTAATATATAATAAAATAATAATAAGTATATAAAATATATATATTTTAGTATAAAAACTTCTGTTTATCTATATCAACTATTTCTCTCTCACTCACTCTCTGCTTGCTGAGTCTAGAAATCTTTCCGTAACAGAATATATATAATGTGAATCTTTAATCTGCGCTGAATGAAATTCCATATATGTAACCTATAATACATATATATATATATATATATATCACACTCCCATTATATATTCGCTATCGGCGATTTAGTGCACCTGCCGCTAACCCAATTCAATGAAGCTCAACTAGCCATTTCGCATATTTGGCAAATACAAACAATACGTTTCAGATATCTCATGGCACGAATTTCATAATATATTAGCCGAGAAGCTACAATCGGATAATGCTGCTTGGGAAATCCCAGAGGCAGCTGCCTCGATGCTTCCCCTTAGCCGAAATGTTGTTTATCATCGCAACTGACTCTTGTTGTTGTTGTTGTTGTTGGTGTTGATGTTGTATAATTGTTGTTGATGGTCAGTTTTGTTTTGTGTGTGGATGACGCAGCGCATTTTCCTGAACTGCTTGGCCACTTTTGCGTTTGGCTTTATTAAATATTTGGTTTAAGCCGATTCGAGTCTTAAAGTCTCTGCTTAGTTCGTCTTCGTCTACTTCGCGCAGTTGATAATTTTTGCACGCGTTTTCGAGTTGTTTGCTAAAATATTTGCAGCAGCAGGCACAGTCGTGTGGACGGCCATCAAAATCTGCTTGCAATGTGACCAATGCCAGGCGGCGCGAATCGTATGGCTGCCCAGACCCAGACCCCTTCGCTGGGGACTTAGAACCTTGAGCCCAGCAGCGCGTTAAACGTTAAATTACAAAAAATAATATTTTCCTTTTGGCCGGCAACGCATTAGTGTCACTCAGCTTGGATTACAGCTGCACAGCTGGACGAGATTACCATTCCTTGGCATGGCTGAATTTTTCGCTTTTCGCTTTTAGCTTTTCATAAAATGCCAGCGGCCTTGCCGGCGGCTTACTGGGTTAAGCTCGGTAACCAGCTGTGTGTAAGTGTGTGAGTGTGTGTGTGTGTGTGTGTATGCTGGCGGCTTTAATTACACTTATTCTGATTAACGGTGTCGCGCCTCTAACTGATATTTGCATAGATCAACAAAGGTGCTCAAGTTCGTTGCCTAAGTCTTTTGATTGACTAATGAGCATGGCTTCAACTTCAACGATTGTTATGCAGCTAAAGAGCTGGTCAAAGGTCAAGCCATGCGCTTATACAATGAACCGTTATTTATAGAACTGTTATACAACTAGTAGAAAACTATTTATGGTTATATGATATACGTTTAGACTGTTATACTGTTATATAATATATTAGTGTAATAGTATAAGCAAAACATAATACTAAAAAATTTATGTTTTCAAATTTAGACTATTATAATTATGTATAACACTACTGTTATACAACTGTACTGATATGCTAGTAATCTTTTATATAGCTGCACACTCTGGCTAATGTTTTGTTATATTTATACCCTGAATCCATTGAAAAGGAAATTTCAGGGTATAATGTTTTTGGGCAAATGTATGAACAGGCAGAAGGAGGCGGCCCACACCACAAAAAATATATATTCGCCCCCCGCGGGGGGGGGGGGGCCCCCCCCCCCGCCCCCCCCCCGCCCGCCCGCCCGCCCGCCCGCCCGCCGGAGAAACACCGCGCGCCCCCCCAAAAAAAGAGAGGACACAAAAAAAAAAAAAAAAAACACGATAAAAACAACCGGGGGGGGGTGTTTTTTTTTTTTCCCACCCCCCCCCTCCTTATTATCGACAAATATAGAAATATGCGGGGGGGGGGGGGGGGGGCGGGCACACAAGGAAAGAGGAGGCGGGGGGAGGGGGGGGGGATAGCAATATGTATCCTCTCCTTTTTTGGTTTTTGGGGCCCCCCCCCCCCCCCCCCCCCCCCAAAAACAAAAAAAACAAAAATCCAATAAAATAAAAAATAGAGAATAGGAAAATGGGCAAAAAGGAAAATACACCCCAAAACCCCGCCCCAAAAAAATTAAAAAAAAAACAGAAAAAAAAAAAAAAAAAAAAAAAAAAAAAACCCCCCCCCCCCGCCCCCGCCGCCGCCCAAAAGTGGGGGATAGGATATTGCGCGTGTGTGTGTGTGTGTGTGTGGGTGTGTGGGTGTGTTTGTTTTTATAAAAAAAAAAAAAATATATTTTTTTTTTTGTGTAGTATAGCAGCGCGGTGGCGTCGCTGTGTCGCGGCCGCTCGTCTTTTTTTTATTCTGTTATATTGTCATATTGCTATACTGTTATACAGTTATACATTTCAGTTATGTTGAAACATTGATTAAACTGTGATTGGTGCATCCTTCAATCAGTTCATTGCCTCGCGCCACAAATAGTTCTGGTTTCCCTTAGCCCCCTTAGGTCTTGCGGGCATAGTTTTTAGCCACTTTTGAAGGGCAGCCCATTAAAATGGCATAAACAAGAAACAAGAAAACAACACGAAGTTCAAGTAAATGCTAACCACAGTTGAAGGCAATTTTATGCTAATCAATGTAAATAATTTGCATGGCTGTTATACAAAGCTAAATTGTTATGGCCGGCCAGTGTGTGTTGGCCATAATTCAATTTTAAGTAACTGGCAAAAAATTAAAAAAAAAAAAATAAAATAAACTAAAGCGTAGCGCGAGCCAGCTGTATGGCCTCTTCCTTCTTCTACCACTACCGCGCAGCTGCATGTCAAGTAGAAAAACGTTCATGCATGCCAAAAATGATTGTATTATTAATTATATTATTTATTAAGTAGTTTTTTTTTTTTTTTTTTTTTTTTGTAAATGTTGCGAGCGAGCGACGCCAATCGATTTCCAATTTGCAATCAAATTCGCGCGTTCAATAACCGATAAGCGATGCGACATTGATATTGTTAGGCGTTCAGCCGTCCCTCCCCAGCTGAAGCCACTGGCCCATTGTCACGCTTAATCTTTGCTAATTTCATCACGCTTAATTAATGCTTCAAGCATTTGTTTTTTTTTCTCTTCTCTTGGCCATGTTACAATTTGCAGGCATTTGGATTGTTTTCTGCTTTTTGTTTCTGTTTTTTTTTTTTTTTTGTTTTTTTTTTTGCCAACACTTAAGCATTTGTTATTAATTTTCAATTTGTTGTTCCTGCTCTTTGTCGGAGTGCTGAGCTAATGCTCAATTTTATTAAGCATTAACAAAAAGAGCTTCGCTGCCCGCTTAATGGCGTTCTCTATACGTATACTTAATATTTAGCGACCTTCGCGAACAGCTGGCTGCGTAGGGGCGGGGGCGGCGGAGGAAGAGTTTTTAGATGAGTGCAAGTTTCAGTCGGCTGGACACGCACTTGATGCGGAACTAGAAGTGTGAGGGCTGCCCTCGATGAATTTTGTCTTTGTCTCAGTGTATGCTCTGGTCGGGGATGCGGGTGCGGGTGAGGGTGCGGGTGCGGGTTCTAGTTCGGATTCGGCCAGTTGATTAATTACAGCTAGTTAATGGCACCTAATGTAATCCACTTCCACTTCTATGCGTCGATTCCGCTTCCTAGTTTCAATTAGTCTTCAATTGTGCAACGAAGCGTTGAAGCGCCCCAGTGTCTGCCATCAATTAACTTTAACATCTGCATCAAGTATTCCAATTGCCAGGCAGGCGCTAATGAATTCTCGATTGCAAGCCTCAATTGATTTCCCACGCCGATTCCGATTCCGTATTGATTTTTGCATTTCATTAATCAGAGCTCTCTCACTTAAATCATATTTCGATGGACTTATAAATAAACATCAGCCATTACGAAGCCAACTAGTTGTGCCTTCAATTCTGTGCACATCTGGCCGTCGGCAGGCAATCAGTCGGGCAAGTCAATCAAATGGATTACAGGTGTTACTGCTGCCAGCAAATCCCCTCGGGGCCGGAGCAATTAGACACAGTTTGCCAATCTTTATGCAGCTTTAGGGAAAAGGGCCATTCGCCAAGTTGACTGCGCTGTGAATCGCGGCAATTACGTGCGGGCCATGGCCAAAGGCCCCCCTCCAGCCGCGCCTTCAACATCAAATTTGCTGGCAGCGTGTGTTAATTATTCAATCTGACTGGCGAGAATCGAGAACTCGACTGCTGTTAATTGGTTAGGGAGACAGCGGCTCAAACAGGTGTAGACTAGGACTGCAGCTGTTCTTACAGCTGCTCATCGAGCCAATGTTGTTGTTGCTGCTGCTGCTGTTGCTGCTGTTGCCAACCGAGCTAATTTACACTGTCCTGCCAGCAATGCCAATGCTGTCAATAATGAATAACTAAATATTCCTCTCCGTCTCTCTCTAGATTTATATCTAAGTATATACAATTTTCTCTCTCTCTCTCTCTCTATTTTTCTCCTTATATATCTCTGTAGATATACATTTGTCTCTATTTTTCTAATTATCTCTCTTTTCCTCTCTACTTGCTTTGCTCTATCGCTTATCTCTCTCTCCCTCTTCAATGCTCCATATATTTTTCTCTGTCTTTTTTTTTCTTTTCCTCTCTTTTCCTCGCTCTCATTATCCCTCTCTCATTATTTATTTCTCTCTCTCTCTCTCTTTCCTTTTCTGTTTTTTTTTTTTCTCTATTTCTCTCTCCCTCCCCCTTAACCCTTTCTTGCACATGTGCTCAACTCTTGTTGCTCAGTGTATTTTGTCGTGAGAGTCGTAACTAATTCGAAATTAAAATATGTGTCATTTGGACAACGCAACAATTTTGTTGTACATATTTTTTCTGTTGTCTGGCATCTGTTGAGTTATGAATGCAAATGCGCAATGCCGCTCAGCTCAGCTCAGCTCAGTCAGTCAGTTGGCAGCTTGTATCGATGTAGTGCATCAGCACCAACAGATGTGCCCCCAACAACAACAACAACAGCGGCAAAGCGACAAATTAGACACGATTGTGGCCAAACACGATTGCCGGGGCCAGCGAATGAACACACAAATAGTGTATGATCCGAACATTAACAGAATATATATACATATATATATATATATATTTATACATATATATATTTGTGTGTTAAGAACATATATCTTATATGAACGCTCCAAAATGACGGCTGAAAATTGCATTAGGCAAGGGGCAGAGGGAGGCTGGCATGCTGCAGCCGGCTGCTATTTGAATGATATTCATCAGTTACCCTTTTTGTGCTAATTGGTGTTAAATCGCAGTTACGAGCGCAGGGAGCGGGAGTGTGGGGTGGTGGGGAGTACTTAGCTTGTCTAGGGCACAGCTGTGCGCATTTCGAATGAGATTTATATTTATTGAGCTGTGCAAATGTGAACAGCTGGCAGCATTTAACAAACACAGACACTCAGACACTCACTCACGCCCACTCTGGCAGCCGCCAGCCTCCAGCCGCCAGCCTCCCCCTTGGCCAGCAGCACACACACAAATTATATATCAATCAATTGCATTTAGATTTTAGCCTTTCCTTGCCTCAACCTTGAGCTGCAATCGAGTTGTTTGATTGAAATTTCCAATTGCAAGTGCAGACAGCAACTGTAGCTCCTCTGGCCCCCGTCCTCCCCAGTCTCCCCACACTCCTCAGTCAGCCTAGTCAGCTTCTCATATTGATTACGATGATTCAGTAAAATGCAAATATTTTGTGATGTTTATTTTTTGCTTGAGTTGGTTTTTTTTTTGTTTTGCTTTGTGATTTTTGTTATCTTTTTTGCTTTCGTTATTTCTGTGGAATTCTTGTGCGCATTCTAAGGAAATCTCGCATATAAAAACGCAGCTGGCGCCAACAAATAAATAAACAAAAAACACAACCACAACAACTCAAGCCAAAAAAAATTAAAAAATTCATCAAGTCAAAAGTCGCTTAACTGGTCTTAGACTTGGCTAGCTACGAATTATTTTATTTTAATTATTTAAAACTAATATATTATAACAGCTTAATTGTAGTGTATTAAGAATTCGTTTTGCTTTTGTTTGTTGTTTTTGTTTTTGAATAAAAACTTTTGTTGTTTGGTCAATGAACGCATTCGATATCCAGTTTTTCCTATTTGAATTTCGCACCACGCTGCGTATGCTTAATATTATTTTTCTTGTTTAAAAGCCATCAAAAGGCATCTATAATTAAATTATGAACAGTTTTTTTTATTTGTATTCTTCTTTTGTTTCTATGCTACTAATTAACGCTCGTTGTTTATGGTCAGATTTTATTATTGTTATTATAAAATTCTTGTGGGTGTTCAGATTGAAGATGTTTCCATAGAGTTCTACTTGCCTTTGCAGCAGCTTGTGTTGTTTCACAAATAAATACACTCAAATGTTAAAATGTTTTATTTTTGCTTCACTTGGAATTTTGCACGCTCGCTTTATGCACTTGAGTTTGGCTGCCGCGCCTTATATAATAAAGGGTTTTACTTAGTTGAATTTGGTTGTTTTATGCTTGAGCTTTTGTTTGACGGTTTACAACATTGCGCGTGAAACTGATGAGCCGCCGCAGTCGGGCAACGACAATCGTCAACTGTCATTCAGTGGGACGACACTCGAGGCGTTTAATGGCCAAATAAACGCGACAAGCTTCAAAATTCGACAGCAGCGCTGCCAGGGCAAGGCAGGTAACTGCGGCCAGCCGCCTTCGAGTGTACGCCCCTTGGCGGCAGCTCATCAATTTTTCATTTAATTTAAATTTAGCTATGTACGTGCACTCGCTCGAGAGCCGTGATCGCGCCTCAGCCTAGACGAGGGACATGACCAGAGCCAACAAACGAAACGAATTCTTTTCACCTTGCATTCCGCTGGCGATGATGCGCACCTCCCAACGATGACGTGGCAGTTCGAAGCGGCTCGAAGTTCTCACTCGGGCCATTTGAATTTGCTTCGATTTACCCAGACGTGCCAGAGCTATCAATGCGTTCAATGTGTGACCAGGGTCAGAGAACAGAGGGCGCAGGGGCAGAGGTGGAGCTGCTTGAGCTGAGTTAGCTGCTGCTGCTGCTTGCTTATGCATTGCGAGCTGGACTCCAAAACTAAATGAAAAAGGTCAGCGTATTGTGGGCAATGTTCGTTGTACGTTGTCACTAGAACTGAGCGACATGTTCGTTGCCTAAGTCTTTTGTCATGCGTGCCTGTTTTAGCCAAAGTGCGCTAAATGTTGCATTACCGGAAGCTATTTGGTTTTTTTTTTTTTTAATTATAATTGAGGTTTTTTTTCGGGTAGTTCATACTTTACGAACGATAAGCAGATGTTCTATAGACAGGCGATGGCAGTGTACTAGAACTTAAATATTCAATTTAAATATTAAATTAGATAATTTTTTAATTGTGAATAAAATAAAAAAACATAAAAAAAATATAGCTGTTTATATATATTTATATTTATTTATTTTTATATTTATTTTTTTTTTTGTATGTTTTTTATAGATATATATTGAACAAAAGTAATATAGAAAAGGTAGAAAAAAATGTATAAGAATATATTGAAATTCTTTAAGTATATGATATCATATCATAAGCCCCATTTGCTGGGTGATTGATGAATTGCCAATGCAAAATTCAATTTTGGATAAGCGAAACTTTTGAGCCGTGCTAAGCAACTGTCGCTGCCAATTAGGCAGCTCGCAGAAGCCAATTATCCATAAAAAGTTGATAATAAAATCAATTCATTTACAATGCAAACTGCTAGTTATACAAACGAGCATTGTGTGGGTGTGGGTGTGTGTGTGTGTGTGTGTGTGTGATTGAATTTGTAATGCCGTGCACGATATTTAAGCGGCTCAGCGATTTGAGACTGCGAATTTGCAAATGATCATTCATAAATTTCAATGCTAATGATCTAAGTGTGTGTGTGTGTGTGTGCAGATATCGCAAATGAAATCGAAGCCGAAACCCGACAGCCGACAGCGGACAGTCGACAGCCGAAAGGCAAAGTCGCAACAGAGTCTCAAAGTTTGTTTCTATAATTAATGAGGCTTTTTAATGCGAGTTTTAACAAAAGCATTCGGCACACAAACGATAAACGACATGCAAACAGTAGCAGCTGAAACACATGCGATTCTCGACTCGACACTCGTCCCAGACATTGTTATAGTTGCTCATATATTTGATAAGCAGGCCAGACGCACTGATAAGGCGGCCAGGGTTAGCTACAACTTTGCCTCACCGCTTCCTGTAGCTTAACTCAACTTGGCTGGCATTGAACTTCCTCGCGCACGTAGCCTCAACAACAAAAGCAGCTCGAACATTAAGCGAAAATATGGGTAATTGTGCCTGATATTGTTATTGTTGTTGTTGCTGCTGTTTATCATTATGCTGACAATTATTGTTCAGTTAATAACAAATTGCCACAAGTTCTAAAAACAAGACCCAGGCCCCACAGCGAAGGTTCCACAGTTCATTTGAAATTCTGAAACACTTCGCAACATCGAAACATCGACATTGTCATAGTCATAGACATAGACTTAATACTTATCCATTTGGAGGCACCTTGCGTAACAAATTTTGGAGAGCATTAAAGCAGATAGAATTCTGCTGTTAAAGCACATGATCTATGGCCAGTTCATGTTTTTATCTATGAGAACCAAGGCTGCAAGCTGATTACAATAAAAATTAAAGTTTGCTAGATTTAGTTTTAGTAATCACAAAAATTTATGTGAGTTTGTGGAAGTGAGACTGAAGTGGTGCCTCGGACTTTAATGGAAAAAAAGCAAGAATGGTCGAGAAGGACATTTTCTGAATTGTTTTATATATATCTTAGCATAATCTTATTAAAAGACAACAAAAAAATAAAACAAAAAGCTGCTGGTATGGTTGAGTTTTAGTCGAGCTGGAGCTATTCCCTCTTCGGCATTGGGTTTTACCTATATTAATCACAATATTTCTTTCAAACAACATGCAAATAAAATTAAACATAAACATAAACAATTCTATTATTTTAATAATTGATTCTGTTAAAATCCATGAGAATCACAAAGGAGCCTTGGCCAATGCTTAAAGTAGCAAATAGTATAAAGCATAACTAATCGTTCTTTGGCATAGCAATAGGTGGTCCATTGCTTGTGGGGGGATGCGTATGCAGTGAGTCATAAAGCGAATGAATTCGCAATTCATTATTCACTGATGGACAGCAATGCGGAACCAGAGATGAGCGTGCTTTCCTCAACGCGAAAGATGTGAAGCCGCCAAAGGTAGGAGCAGAGTACGAACGCCCGCAGCAGAAACGCCCCATTTGACGGGTAGATTTTGAGTTTTGAAGCTTGAAGTTTGAGCTATTCAGTTCTTTTCAGTTTTTGCATAAGCGAAAATGATGACAGCGAATGCCGCCAAACAATTAAAGCTAATTCGACAATGCGCATTTGGTCTGTGCCAGGTGCCAGGTGCCAGGTGCCAGGTGCCAGGCTAAACGTAGCTTGTCTTGGCCTGCTGCCGAAAATATTCAAACAATCATTAATCACAATATTTTTTGTCTGCCTTGGTGAGCTAAGCTAATTATTTGTCACACAGTGCGCATCGTATGGCAAAACAAAGCAATTAGCTAATGAACACTTAACGCATTTCGGTATCTTCGCCTCACAGCTGAGCATCGCAGCACACGAACACGCGACCCAAAGCTTTTGGCACTCACAAATCGTAAGATGAAGGCACTTGACCCGGAAGTGCGGGAGCTGTTCCATTTTACATCACTGCTTCGTATTAATGTTCTGAAAGATAATACTTTGCTCTATGGTATTCCCAAACAATGGAACTTGACAAGCTGACGAGCTGTCCATAATCCAGCACAGTTTATGTATCGAGTCATAATTGTCTTGCGTAGCTTATATAATTTATTATGTAAAAATCTTTTAAATCTTTTTAGCGCAGCATGTGAGTTATCTTGGCTTTATATTCCATTTTTGTCGACGTGCATAGATGAATTTTGTTTCCGCATTGCTGTCTTAAATCATTTTTTTTTTTTGCTCTAATGAACTAAATCGATTTTTGGATGAGTTTCATATGTAGATTGCTTTGTAGGTAAGTCTCTACAGGTCATCTCCCAGCCTGCTATGCTCAACGCGTCGACTTTTGCTTGTTCCATGTATTTTACACATAAGACATGTATTTATAATTTAATGGATTTTTGCTAATCTTTTCTATTTCTGGCTGCGTTTTTATTAATAATAAATGGCTGCAAAATGACGCTGGCAATTTTGACTTTTGTATACACTGAAAAAAATTGGGAATGCTGGCGCTGAGTCAATTTTTGTAGCAATCAGGATAAAGCGCATGGAACTTTCTGATGATCATTAAGCAGATAATTTTTATAATAATGATGATAATTGTATAAGATTAATGTCAATCATAATAATGATAAAATTTATAGCAATAATAAAATTCATAATAATCCATATGCTTATGCTGAAACTACGATTTCATTGATTCTGCTTGTGGCTCAGAGACAGTGCATCTATCATTCGAACACTCCCGACTAGAGCACGCCTACTTGCCAAGTAATAAATCGCTGCAAAATGATGCTGGCAAGTTTCATAATATTATTGTCATAGTTGTTGCTGTTGCTGTTGTCGTTGTCATCGGCTTCGTACTCTTTGTTGTTAATGATATTGTCAGTGGCATCGACGCCGCATCAGGTGTGCTCGCTATTGGTTGTGCTGGATCTGTGGCATTTGTTATTGAAGTGGGTTTGTCGAGCATAAGTGGGCAAAAGGCCGTTTGTTCGATTTCATCTTAAATATAGATAATACTGGATCATTAAATAACATTACAAAGCCAATTCGATACAAATATATTTTGGCCAACAGCGACAACTTCCGCATAGACATAGAAACAGATCACTGGAGTTGTTCTACAGGCAACAGCAGTTGTTGAAGTAATTAAATTGATTTGGTTTAGCGAATGCTTGATTACAAGCTTAAAGTTGTTCAATTAAATTTAATGCACACATTTATTAGCAAAATAAACATTGAATTTCATTATCTTTATTTGTTCGTCGATTGTGCGTCTTCTTCTACTTCTACATCAAATTGTTCTTCTTCTTCATCATCATGTTGTTCATTAGCTTATTTTTAGAAATCAAATATAGAGACCTCTGCGGTTTATGCGAAGCTATTTTTAAAGTAATTCTCCACGCCGATTTAAGACTTCTATTTATAAATGTAAAGACATAATGGCTATGAATTAGCTGAACTTTAAGTTTGACTTAACTTCCGCGACTGTGGGAAGTCGCAAAAACACACAAAAAAGAAAAAAAAAGCAACACACAAAACAATAATAAAACCAAAAAATATAGTACTTAAAATATGGTTGGAACTCAAATTACAAAAGATTAGCTCCGCTCAGAACGCGACATGGATAGCCTTTAACGTGGACAACAAAATGTTTGGGTCAAGTGTGCACACGATTTGTGTTGCGTTTGCTGCTGCTGCCGCTGCTGCTGCCGCTGCTGCTGCTGTTGTTGCTCATGCCTAACGACAATCCATTAATTCTGTAAATGCTTAAGTGTATTAATTAAATTTATTACGTAAACGCTGCAGTTAATGGCACACTGGATGCTTGACAATTAATCAAAGGTGACAAAATCGATTACCTTGATGCGAATTAAGGCAAACTCTTTCAGCATTTGGGGCAATTGAGCTTTTGAAACTGTGTAGTGAAAATTACTAATTATAATACTGAATTAACACTACAAATATACTGCAAAATATATTAATAAAATACTAAATGTACCAAACAAATATCTAATATAAGACTGAGTGTTGTAAACCCTTAAGCTATAAAAAATATATAAACATATAGTATATATATTTATATGCGATATTTATATAGATTTTTTTATAATATGTAAATTTGTTAAATGCTAATAAAGCAACTTAAGGCTTAAAGAGTTCTTTGGAGTGAACACCCACCAGAAGGTAGAACGCCTGTGGCGTTTCTTACAACTATATTGTCGGGTTGACAAGTTGGTCAATGGGTTATTATGATAATGAACTCAATTACGGCACAACAGCTTTAACCAACCATCATAGCCGGACGACCGCCATAGCCAGCCGCTGTTGTAATTTGCTTGGCCTTGGGCTGGCGTCGCCGTTGCCGTTGCTGTTGCCGTTGCTGCTGCTTGGCAGATTTCACAGCTAGAGAAACTTTATTTCGATTTCTATTGAGAGTATATTCTGCTTTACACAATGCCAACCGCTCAACAGCGCAGAAGCAGAAGAGCCAGTTGTAGTTTTAGCAGAAGAAGCACTGATGGTAGTTAAAGAAGAAGAAGAAGAAGAACTAGGCAAAAGCCACAGCTGGCCAGGGCTGGAGGTCAACTCAGCTCTGATCGAGTTAAGTGAATCAAGTTTACCTACATACATATACAGAAGGTACAGCCCGATACACAGGGTAAAATGCAAATATACTCAATACACATTTTTATACCCTGAATCCATTGAAAATGGAAATTTCAGGGTATAATGTTTTTGTGCAAATGTATGTAACAGGCAGAAGGAGGCGTGCCACACCCCATAAAGTATATATATTCTTGATCAGCTCGATGAGCTGAGTTGAACTAGCCCTGTCCGTCTGTCCGTCCGTCCGTCCGTCCGTGTAAACACGTGGATTTCTGCAACCACAAAAGCTAGAGACTTCAAATAAAAAGCAAAATGCTCGATAATACCATACGCTGTACGAGTTTATTTTTTTTTTTCGATAACTCGTCCCATTTCTTTTTTATCGATAACTATCGAAAATATCGCTTTGTTTTTGAGGTCTGGCGTACACACCGTTGAAGATAGAATCGTGCACTAAGTTGTGTTTGATTGCTATATTGAATCCGCACATTTTGTCATTTTTGGATTTTTGATGCCACGCCCCTTTCGCCCACAATTCAACAAAAACGATAACTCACGTATATCAAATACTAGAGACTTCAAATTTGGCACATAGGTACATTTAGATGTCATAATCATTCCCCGAAAATTTCATTAAGAACATAGGTCTAGAAAAAAAGTTATTAAACAATAAAGTTTCCATAGCACAGCCTCTGCTGCAGCCGCAAAACTGCGCAGTCAGCATATTACGGGCATGCATATGTTTGTGTGTGTGTGTGTGTGTGCATGTGTTGTTTACTATTAATGAATAAATGAATCTTTTTATGATTGGTATTACAGCTCAATGGATTCAGGGTATCTCTTAGTCGAGCAGTCTCGACTAGAGTTTAGTTACTTGTTAATTATAAATTAGAATTGATCAGTTGTTAATGAATTGTCGGAGTCCACCTTTCTCGCAGTCGGCCAGCCACCACTTTATTAATAATATTCGAGTTCGAGTTCGAATTCGAATTTGAATTCATTTCTTAATTAAACTTTTAAGTTGCGCCAACCAGTTCAAGTACATGGCGAATAATAGCTGAATGCAAGAATGAAATTCCTTAAAGCAATTATGCGGAATAAGTATATGAAATTATGTGGCCTCAATGGCCAATTGATTGAGTTTATTTGCTCATGTTTGGTCAACAGTCTTAGAGTTCCCAGTGAAGCACTTGATATAGCGAATATGCCATGTTTGGAAGACAGGGCAAATGGCTACTGTAAAGTGCTTGCTTATTGAATTCGGTTTGCGAGAAATCAATCAACAAATGATTGCGCTGGGGTATTAGTTAGGTACCGAGCATTGTCATATGACCTTCATTAAAATCAAACACATTTTGCTGTGCGAACTTGAGCCGTTCGGACGTAATTACTGTCAAGCGGAATCGGATACAAAATTCCATGCCAAAAAAAATGCAAATGTTGGCCGAGGAACTACCTCGAAAAGTCCAACGACTCTCGTGCCAAGTGCCAAATGTGGCGACAATTAGGCTTAACGAGTGCTCAATCACTCGCAGCTGGCCCAGAGAGATAAGCTTCTGCATTTACTGACTCGTTTGGCCATTTATTGAAATGGTAACAAAATCCGGCTGTTTGGGGTAAACGCGAATCACGAGCATTCAACAATTGTAGTTATATTCAAAGCCTGATAGGCATAAACTATCGATAGGCGTAAGTTATATCGATGATTAGCCAACGTGTATCGACTATGCAGCCCTGGAATGTGCTACTTTGACATAACACATTTTTAGTGTGGACAAGTCTTCATAAATTCTGATGACAACGTGCTTCTTCAGTTTTAGGTGTTTCGAATATTGGTCAAAATGAGCGGCAAAACAGAAAAAGAGTTCTTGTTTTGTGATTATTGTGAGAACAAGATAGACGGCAATCAGGTTTATACAGCCAGGAAACATTTTGCAGGCTGCAAAATCGTTGATATTCTTCAAAATGTCACTCAGCTCACAGTAAGTACAGTCTAAGATATGAAACCATTTGCATATGAAAAATATGTTACATGTGTGAGTAAATAAATAAATTTGTGCATTGTATTTCAGCTACCGCTCGGATCACAAATTAAGTTGTGTAGCTTGTGTGCCTCAACCTTGTATGCCACGACCGGCGCCATCGCAAAAGCTACTTCAATGGTTGCCAAGTTGTTGCCAGCAAGCAAGCAAAAGACTCAAATTGAGACTTTACCAGTCGCTGATGATGTGGTCGATGCAGACCTTACAAAAGCTGCAGCAAACAACGCGTCCACAGGAGTCAAAAAGATTATATCAAACCCTACTGTGGACACAAATAGTCCCAAAGTACCTGGTAATCAAACAGAAATGGTCACTCCAAACAAACCCATAAAAAAGAACATGAAGGTTGCAAACGACACACTCATCGACATTCAGCAGAGTCTGGCTAAGATAAAGCTACCGCATACAAGCACACCAATAGCAGTAGCGCCATCTACTCCTAAAAAACAAGACGACATCGAGAAGCACCTGCAGGATTTGATTAAAGTAACAGCAGTCAAGGATCTGTCGAAAAAGAAGAAAGAATTCATTCAGTTGTTCGGTTCAAGCAATGACAATGGCTCAGACTCTGAGGAAGAGGATGAAGAAGTGGATATTTCTGCTGATAAGGAGGCCATTAAGAATGTATGCATCAACTTCGAGTGCAAACTGTGTGACTACAAAAGCACCTATCCAAACCCAATGAAAAAACATTTAAAGGAATTGCATGGCCAAAAGCGTCCCCGTATTTACAACTGCCTAAAATGTCCGAAATCCTTTGGTGTGCTGAAATCCTTAAAGGCACATCTTTTGACCCATGGCATTATTGAAGAGAAGGATGCAAAGGCAAACGCTACTGATCCACAGCTAGCAGTGTTAACTGCTTTAAAGCCAAAGTCGCCACAAACTTCTGATCAAATCGAAAATACCATTGCCATCACGAACAGTAATTCATTGCCGCCCGAACTTGACGGGGTACAACAACCCTCCAGCTTTCAATGTGAGATATGCAAAATAGTTTTCAATGAAGTTACGGTTTTACAGAATCACCTAAAGACTTTGCACGACATCGAACGTCCCAAGGCATTCAAATGTGATGTGTGTAATACACACTTCACGTATTTAAAGTCAATGCTTCGTCATTACAAAATTAAACATGTCCTCGATAATGGTACAGTGACAGTCAAAAAACAAGCTGATAAAGTGAAAATTAAAATTAGACGTAAAACTATTGCAGAAGAAAGTACTGTAGACCCAAAGGTTGCTCAACCAGTAAAAATTACAGCCAGACGTAAGACTGTGGCGCTCGAGAGAAATGGATCGAAGGATAAAAAAACAAGCAAGAAAGTATCGCAAGTAGAGAAGACGAAGAAACTATCAGAAAATGATGTGCAGATCATTGAAGAAGTTGTTGATGAAGCCATACAGAAATTACTAACACCAAACCAAGACAATGCAATTGTAGTGGAAACGTCAAATGATTTAATTAAACCAACAGAAGTGCCTAAAAAATGCTATGAGTCGCCGACAAAGAAGAAATCTAAAACTGAATGCCCAACGACTGTTGAGTCGTCAAATAAGAGTAAATCAAAATCAAAGGGTGAGAAAACTCCAATCTCACCCACTGAACAAATTAACGATGCCATAGCTGATCTAGATGTTATTTTACCCCTAGCAAGCGACAAATCACAGAATAATCTAGATTTTTCGGAGCCAGCGCAGATGAGTACAAAGAAAAAGGCCAAAAAAGAGATAAATGGTCTAGATGCATCACCAGCCACACCCAGCAAAAAATTAAAAGCTGAAAAATATGTTGATATGATTTTCTCATCACATACCACTTCCATGAACGGATCAGCAAAGACATCGGGCAAGCGCAAACAAGATGAGCAAACATCATATACGGCCAATGAGTCTGTAGAGTCCACCACACCGAAGCTGAAGTCTCCCAAAAAATCAAAGACGGACAAGCTAAAGCAGCCAGACGATAATATCGTTGATCTACTCGATGAGATCAATCCCAATGTGAAGCCGCACAAACGCATAAAACTTGACTCGATTGGGCAATCCGACTCGGAGCTTAGCTGCAGCATGTGCAGCAAGGTCGTTAGCTCGCGTAAGCGCCTCGATTCGCACATCCTTAAAAAACATACCAAGAAACTAGAATGTCCCAAATGCAAAGAAGAGTACACCGACAATCTGGAGTACGTTAAGCACTTTTCCTTCTGCAATGCGGTCGATGGATTGCCGTGCGGCATCAAGGACTGTGAAAAGGTCTTTTCCGCAGCCAATTTCCTGTGCTCTCACTTGAATAAGAAACACAAATAAATAACTAAGGTGAGTTATATTACGGAAGCCGCTCATATGATGTCCGATGCTAACTTAAGTCTTTCTCTTTCAGATTATATCACAGCAGTTCAGCTGCCCACAAACGACTGAATATTTTAATTTGCTTTGTTTTAATGAAGTCGACGCAATTTGTAAAGAGTACAAAGCCAACAAAAATACCAAGTGAAGAGAAACCTTTAATTAAGAAATGCATCTTTAGTTTTTATATATTGTTCCGACTTTCATTTTAAGATAAACAATAACCGCAAATGTAATTTACACAAAAGAAAACAATAATTTGAGAGCAGTTTGTCTAACAGAGCACGTTCTATATAAATATAGATTCATACATATGAAATGTATTATATATATATATATATATATATATATATATATATATATTTATAAATATATATAATTTGTTTCTACATGCGTTGTATTATGATTTATGAATAGCCTTAAGACAAAATCCCAAAAGAAAATGATTTACGCAGAGCCCGCGCGTAACAAAAAATAATGAAACAACTTTACTAGGTCAACTTTTCTACTTAATGTATACTTGTGAATGGATTATGATAATGATAGAGATGCAGCGCCTGAGCCTATGGGTGCTCTGCTTCAGCATCAAGATCCCACCTTGCTGTGGATCTCTGCTTGGGCCACCTTCATAACGTCCAGTGCACCCTTCTTGATGAGCCGCTCGGCCAGAGTCTGGCCCAGCCAATTGGCCCTCACGTAGATGTCCCTGTTATAGCATGCATGCTGATAAAGGCCGCAAAACAAATTATCCACATCCTCAATGAGCACAGGCAGCTTGAGCTGCTGCGGCTGCGGCTTCTCCTCATCGGTATAGTCGAACATCTGCACTGTCTTCTGTAGGAACGGACATTTAGAGTGACCTGCCTTTTCTTGACTGACTTCTAGGCCACTGCCTTGGTGCATGGCAGAGAACGGGCACTTGGAAGACGTTGCGGTCATTGTCAATGTTGGCTTCGTCGTTACATTGTCCGGCTCATCGCCATTGCTGGGCGGATGCGTGGGTAACGTGTTCATTTGAGTGATCGGACACTTCCCCGCATTGGCATACGAAATCTTCGTCTCCTTGTCAACAAACGGACACTCGCCCATGAAATCCTGGCCAATGTTCAACTGCAGCGGGCAGTGAGCCGAAGTATTGGCATTGCTGGTGTCAGCATCGCCGCCGCCACCACCTGCATCGCCTCCAGCACCCAATGTATTGTTATTGTCATGCCCGACAACGGGGCACTTGCGTGCCAGATCGATGTGACGCTCCAGCAGCTCGTCCATCGTGTAGCCAGTCACAGAGGCATCCTCACAGATGACCGGTGGACTGCCCTGTGGGCGAGGGCTATTCGTGCTGGAATCGGATCCCGAGCCAGAGCCATTGCCGTTTCCATTGCCATTGCCATTGCCATTTTCATTGCCAACCGAGTTGTTACCATTCCTCGCACGCTTCATTGCCGGTGGGGAGTCACAGCTGTTGCTGTCATTGCCATTGGATATTTCCTGTGCCTGCTGCAGCTGCTGTTGCTCGTTGCCGGCGGCACGCTTGCGTCGCTGCACTTCTGTTTCTGATTCATTTAAGGCACAATCCAAGTGCTCGCGTATCTCAATAGCACCATCGAGACTCCACACAGCGCCTGTAAGCGACAAGCCCACTTGCTCCTCCTGCTTCTGCTGCGGTTGCAGCTGCTGCCTGTTATCATTGTTAATGGCGCTTGGTTCGCCTTTCAGCTTGCTCCAGACAGCAACTGGGGCTGAGCAGCCGCCGCCTAAAGTTTTCAGGAAGCTGCGTTCAGCTAAAATACGGCACGTGGTATTCAGGCACATAAGTCTCTGCAGCATGCCCAGCACCTGAGTATCGTTGGCGCGACACTCGACCGCCAGAGCGCCCTGGCCGACGGCATAGAGCAGATCCGTCGGCTCCAGCACCTGACTGATGCGGCTTATCCAGCCCATGCGGACGAGTCCCGCCTGCGCCAGTATAATGCCCGCAAACTTGGAGTCCGCAGCATCCAGCTTGGCCAACCGAGTATTCAAATTGCCGCGAATATCGCACACAATCAAGTGCGGATATTGGCGTCGAATCTGCGCCGTGCGACGCAGTGAAGATGTGCCTGTCAACAATTAAAAGATGAGAGTTATTCGAGGGCAGGCAGTCAGCCACAGCAGTTGATTAGCTTACCAATGACACTGCCTTTGGGCAGCGAGGCAATGGTGTGACCATTTAAATTCTCGCGCAGCACCAATGCGTCACGTGCATCCTCACGTTCCAGCACCGCGCCCACAGCCATGCCCGTTGGCAGCGCTGTGGGCAGATCCTTCAGCGAATGAACGACGAAATCAACGCCTCCATTACGCAACGCATCCTCTAGATCCCGCGTGAAGAGGCTTTTCTCGCCAATCTTCGGAAGCGAAACATTCAACACACGATCCCCAAATGTAGACATGGTATCTGCAAAATCAACAATTGATGCAAATGAGCACACAATCTCTTCATTACAGTTTCGATCTGGTTAGGTGTTGCCCTGCCATTCCAACAGCTATCATTTTTTATTTAATCAGAGATAAAAGTGCGCCCCCTTCAATCAAGCGTAACACGCAAACGAATCGAGTTCTGCTCCCCCCACAGTCAAACAAAAAATACAACACGATAGCGAATACTCTTCTATCTGCACGCAACACTACAAATTCTATAACTTATCAGTCACTAAATTTGGTCTCCAACTGGGCGCTATTTGAATGTACTTTATGTGCTTCAACATTATATATCTAAACGGGATGTCGCGTGTTCGAAAAGGCTCCCAACGTTAAATTAAATGTAATGATTAAATAGTGTGCGAAATAATAACATTTTATGCTGTCCGGCCTCAATTCATTTATTTCTTTAGGCTAAACGATAAAATTTTGTTCTTTAATTTAAATTGAATGAAAGGTTTTCAATAACTGTTTAGTTACTTAAATTAAAACCAAATAGACTCATCCGAAATATATTTTACAAATAGAAAGGGATTCTAATTGGATCGATCGATTTCATTTTATTATTTTTTTTTTTATTTTATTAATTGAAATAAATAAATAGTATTTACTTTGTATTCCTATTCCTATTTTTACGGAAGTTGCATATAACAGCTTGCCATAATCAATATAAAATTTATTGTTTTAAATAATAATAAATAATTTAAATGTATTACATTACATAAACAAACAAGCAGATGCAAACGCTACTGTATAAATATTTGTGATAAGAGAAAAAAAATTGTAGGAAAAACTTTAGCGGTGTTTGCCTGTATTATCAAGGTTTGATAACAATACGTATATTATATATATATTATTTAATAGATTTTAATAAAGGTCTGTTTTGTGTTAGCAGCACGTTTATCAAGTATATAAAGATATTACGATTGCATACGATTTTAATCTTAAAGCGACAATCGTTAAAGTTATTTAGCAAAAAAGCGAAACAAAATCAAAAAGCAAAGAAATAAAGAAAGACATTGACATTGAGCAAAATGTTGGCAAAAGGCACGCGAACGAGTCTTAACAAAAATTTCAAAGATAAAGTAAATACAAAATTAAACAAATCAGACGCGCCTCTCAAAATATGCATAACTTTAGTGGCAACGATGACGGCGAGAAGCTATAATCTGATTAAATTAAATATATGAATTGCTAAGTAGATAAGAAAATTGAGCTAGGCCACATAGAATTTCATGAGTCATGGTGAAACATAATAAAATATCAATAGTCAAACACAATCATCGTGAAACATATTAAAATATCAAGAGTGAAACACAATTTCAATAATAATAAACAAGTATAATGTGAAAATAAATGTCCAATTGGAAACTCTCACTTACGTATCTCGAACTTCTGCTTCGGATAGAGTTTCTGCAGTCTGCCGACGACATGTTTAGTCTGAATGAGCGCTAGCTGTAAGGAAGAAGATGGTACAAAAGAAGAAAAAGAGAGAAGAGCATAAGTAATTGCTTTCAAGTGCATATGCTAATTTCAAATGTAAATGAACTGTAAGTGGAGAAAATGAGTGGTAGAAAAAGAGAGAGAGGGAGAGTGAGCGTAGTATAATTAACGGTCGCTTCCAATAAGATTTGCTGTCGCAGCTGCAATTATATTTGTTGTTGTTGCCAATTGGCATTTCGAATTTTAATTAGCAAAGTAATTTACGTTTTGTATGGCTGACCAATTGTGGCCTTGATAAAGTCGAATGCCCAGCCAAGACAGGTAAAGCAATGCCAAGTCGATTCAATCCGTGACAAGCACGACTGAAACGGCACTAACAATATATGGGTAGAGTAATAAAAAGTTACAAAAATTCACAAATCAAACGACAGGCGAGTGCCGGCAGTTAGATATTATTATTGCGCCAGCCTATTGAGAGCAAATCACCATCAAAAACCGCCGCAGCAGAAGCAGCAGCAGCAGCAATGCGTGAGAGCCGCACGAATCTGAGCTGCTGTTGTATAACATTAACCAAAAAAAAAATAACACTTGGTCACAGTCAGCAACAATAAGCAGCGGCAGGGGTATTTCTTGTTGTTGGGCAAGCAACAAGTCTTGCTCTTGCATAAAAATGTGTGAAGCGAATGTAAGCGGAAGATAGAGAGGGGGAGAGAGAGTGACAACAGTACGCGGATGAGCGTGTTCGAAATAATTAAAATTCGAATAGACTTTAAGTAAATCGAATGCACATATTTAAACACACATACATATAGATGCATGAATATTCTTTACCTCACTTTTTCGTGAACCAACACGAATAACCTTTTCCTTTTCCTGCGTTGACATCTTAAGTTTATGTTATTATTGCACAATTATTCCTATTAGGTGTGTGTGTGGAGGTGCTTTAGTGAAAGTGTCTGAGGCGAGGACAAGCAGCAGTTGTAAAGGTTTTTTGGGTCACGACTTTAGCCAAATAGCAGCGATGAACGATGAATTAAAAATTAAATTCACTGAGTATTAAACACACATTTTTATTTTATTGTCATGTAGACTTTGTACTAGACGGTTTAAAAACCAACCAATGAACCTAATATTTAGGTTTAATGCTGGACGATACTACGACCGAGCAAAGAGCAATGCAGAAAGTGATTGCCAAACCGATGGCCATGCGACTACGGCCTTTATAGACGATTACTCGATAGCTGTTGAATAACATTCGAGATAAAAATATATGTATCGACTATTAAATACTAAATACATCACACAAATAAAACGAATGCCACCATTCGATATATGCCAAACAGCTGGGCGAATAACAAATGAAAACAACGCACTGTTTTTGTCATGTTTTTGGTAAGTTATCATTTATTTGATAGATTAACTATTAAAATTTTGTAAAAATTATCTACTTCAGTTTATAAGCCGTCCCATGGGGACACTTGGCAATCGTATGCGAGTAGTGCGCGAACGCTTAGGCGATGATTTTCTGGACAAGCTTGACGAACTGCATTTAAATGCTCTGCGAACTGGCCTAGTCTCCAGAGCGGATCTGCAGGAAGCATATCGCAAGGCACGTGAAATGAATACCAATCAAAACCGGCTAAATTTCTTATGGCTTCTGGCTATTATATTTTTTATAATGGTAGCGACACCCGTTTTTTATGAGACTATTTCGTTTCTGCTCGGCGTGCGCTGTTTCGTACCCAACAATCATCTTGTCTGGGAGGCAACGCGTCCAATCAGCGATTGCGAGTTTTGCAAGGGTGTTGCGGCACCTCTAATTTTACCCAATCTGACGCGCGAAGACTTTGCTCGCTACGCCTACTCCTCGCGACCAATCATCGTAAAAAACGCGGTTGCCCACTGGCCAGCAAAGCAGAGTCTCAATTATACATATATCAAAGAATTGTATGAGAGCGTGCCTGGGTCTCTAGAGACCGCGTGTCAGTTCCAGCATTTCAATTCGGATCTCAAGTCGTTGCGCGACGTTTTCAAAATGTCACCAAAGCGCGTTGACCTGAGCGAAGGAACGCCTTGGTTTGTAGGTTGGAGCGTATGTAATCCAATGGTACTGACGGAGCTGCGTAAGTTATACCCACGTCCACACTTTCTGCCAGTGGATGCTGAAATGCCGAACACGGACTTCATACTGATGGGATACGAACAGGGTGCCGTCATGCATGTAATTACAACTGAGCTCATGTCTTGAACAAGCTATGTAAGCGTTTCTGTATCTCTCACAGTTGGACTATATTCCACGTCTCATGTGGCAGGCACAGCTACAAGGCAACAAAAGTTGGTTTCTGTCACCCGCACCTGAATGCGATCATCAATGCCAGTCATTTTTCTTCTATGTGGAACCAGGAGACGCTGTAATGGTGGATACACGTATCTGGTATCATGCCAATACCATACCCAGAGGACAATTCTCACTTACTATTCAGTCCGAATACGGGTAAAAACTAATATTTTGTGTACAAAGACTGATTAAAGATTTAAGCGGGTAGTAAATATAATATAATAGTTAATATAAGTTTACTCCCAAATTAATTATAAATTAATCGCCATGTAAATATTATTACTAAATTGTTTTAAACAAATTTAAAAGTTCGCGGCCTTTTCAGCAAGGAAATAATTTGAACAGTTCGATATTATTCACAATACAACATCGATTAATCGAAGACTATCGAACAGCAGACAGCTAATGCTTTGACGCGCGCGCATATTGCTTATATTTTATAAAGCAGACAAAAAATTAAAACAAATTGAAAAAAATGGACGAAAACTTTAATTTTAGTGTGTTTTCTGCTAAATGTAATAAGTACGTCGAGGAACATCCTATCAATCTAAGGGAGCTGTGCATCACAAAATCGGTTATAAAGCCAAACGACTTCTTTAAAAGTGTCGAAGCTGAGGAAGCTGAAATGGCACCGGCTTTATCTAATAAAGAGCTTGGCACAATGGATGATTATGCAGAGCTGTTCAAAGTATTTGAAACGTATCCTAATAATCTCCAGCGTTTACCAAAAAAGAGGGACTTGCAACGCACAAACTCCGTAACCCTCAAAGGAAATGACGCCATACATGATCAAACGGCCATTAACAGTTCAAACGTAAACGTGTCGCTAGCAGTTGGTTGCAGCCGTCTGGATGAGCAGCAAAGCGCGTCGAAAGTGTATAACGATTACAAGAAGTTCCAACAGAAGCTGCGACAGGCATACAACGAAGCAGCTGCCCTTGAAACGGAACAGACTAAATGGTTGGCCAAAATAGTACAACTGGAAATGTTTGTTGAACAGCTAGCGAAACTAATGCCCTACGAACATGATGTGCCCGATGCCTTCACCACTGAGGAGCAAAACAAATTGGCAGCCATTGCTGAAAACATGAAGGAACTGAATTATCTACGTGCTAATAGCCTCACACAATTAGGCAATCCTATGGATGCGGCTGCGCGCCAGGACACTTTTGTTGATATACTAAACTACGCTCTTATGCAAATAAACTCCTTCCGTACTTCCTAAATATTTTGTTCCTTGTAATTTTTATGAAATTTACATTTATCTTATTTGAAATGTTTTGATGTCAGCTGTTTATGTTATCGGATTATCGTTTGGTGGGCATATCGCGATCTTCGGCTATCATGTTTATCGACATAAATTTAATTTAACGTAGTTTTTTATTTAAATTTTATATATTCTTCAAATTGAATTTGATGCCTTTCATTTAAAATTAAAGTGTAAACTTTTAATGTTTTCGCATTACATCTATTCATATACATCCTCCTTGTCGGCGACGTATTTAATGATGTCGGCAGGTTTCAGAAGCTTCTCAGCATCCGAGTCTGGAATCTCAAAGCCAAACTCATCTTCCATGGCCATGATAACCTCTACGTGATCCAGCGAGTCCAATCCCAGATCATTAATGAAGTGCGAGTCCACATTGAGCTATAACGGAAACATAATTAAAAATATCAATTCCGAAAAAAATGTTCTTATGGCAGCTTTGTTCGTTTCTTTTGACAGCACAATAGATTAATTCAACTGGCAAAAGCGATTACAGCATTTAATTAAATGCGCTTGATGCCATGAGCTTAGTCTTTTACCTTGCTGGGATCGATCTTATCATACAGCTTCAACACAAGCAAGACACGCTCGTTGATGAGCTTCAGCGACAGTGGCGGTTTCGCCGAATAGCTGCGCAAAGATTGCGCTTGCCAGCGACATCTACTGTCCTGCAATGTGCGCAACCCCGAAAAGAAAAGAACAAAACAACCAAGTTAGTGGATTCTCGTATAGAGCACTTTACCTTATCAGCTGTCACTTTGTCGTAGGCTGAAACAACTTTTAATACGCGATGCTCAATTTCTTCAAGAGTATTCCTCACCGAATAGTTGCGAATTGTGAATTTTTGGTTCTGTAATAATGTAAGAATTGAAATAAATAAAATATGCTCCTCTTTCCAGAATTGCCGGTAACCAGTTCCATAAGATTATTTGGCTATTACAATGTGAATGTCAAGTTAACAGATGCAAGCCTACGATTCATCAATTGACGAAATATCTTCCTTTACAAAATCACCTGGATTTTAATCTTTTGTAGGCACTGTTACCGTAAATAACTCGAATGCCCCGTAGAGTGTTTCGCAATGAGGTTAGGGCGCAATTAGTAATTTCTTTTATACCCGGACGTCATTTGCATATGTCTAAAGAAAATTATTGAGAGCTTACATGAGTGAGTTGAGTGCCAATGGCAGGCACGGCAATCCGGTGCAACATCCTAGACTGTCTCTGTACAATGGTGCGAGCGGTGCTCAAGGCAGCCGCAAATCGGCCGCAGCTACGTGCGACTTGTGTGAACGACATGTCTTGTTTAACCTGGAATATAAATGAAATATACTAGTTTTTGATTGTCTGTGATACAGCGGGCACAAGCTTTTAACAATATTTACACCGAATTTCACACAAAACGGGGGCTCAGATTATGTAAAAGTTCTGGAGGAGCAAAGGCAGCACAGATGTTGAATAAGTATCGATACCAAACTTATAAGCATCGATGTGTTAGGTAAAATCTTTTCGTTGTGAATGGCTTAAATTGAACACCTGACATTCAGTAGAAACATTTACCGCTATGTAACAAATATTTTATATTAGTAACACTAATTTATTTTTCATTGGTGATGTTCAATATTTCATTAATAAAAGTATGTTACCAGACTTAAATCTTACTTTTCCTTTTATTAAAATACTACTCGTAGCTGTTTTAAAATGCGCGCCCTATTTATTAATATCGGAACAAAGGCAACATATATTTTTTAATATTTGAAAGCATTTCTATGAATAATAAATATGTGTATATTTATTCTTAATGTGACGTTTTAGATTATGAAATATATTTTAGATATTTTAATTATGCATACCAAAAGCAATTTGTATTAGACCACTTTCCAACACCAATATTTTGTTATCGTACTCAGATGTTATGTTTTTTTCGTATCTTATAAGTCTACAAAACTAAATTTTGTGTTTGTTTTGATATCGCAACACCTGTATAATCAATATAAATATTCAATATTGGATGAGCCTGTAAAGTTCTAAGAACACAATAATGTTAAGGGATTTGATTACGTGGGTCTTAAACACCTATCTCGGGAAGTATTTAGAAAATTTGAACTCTGCTCAACTGTCTGTTGCACTGCTATCTGGTATAAAAAAATGCAAACACTATTACGAAATAAATTACACATATTCATCAAACAATTTATAGGAGAAGTCGAGCTCGAAAACATTCCCATCCGTAAAGATGCGCTACGTTCGTTCGGCCTGCCCATAGAAGTCTCAGCTGGTAGCATTGGTAAAATAAAACTACAAGTGCCGGTTCGTCAGTTTCGTACTTCGCCATGGTGCATTTCCGTGGAGGGACTCTTCTGCGTCGTCTCGCCAAAAGATTTCGAGAACTGGGATGAAGTGAAAGAGAAACTCCTTAACCTGGAGTATAAGCAATCTGTGTTAGACACTGCAGAGGCCAAATGGCGCTCTGAAAAGGGAAAGCAAATAGAATCGTATTACTTCTCCTCGTATAATAATTGGCTCAAGTATGGCACAAATATGGCAACAAATATTATTGATAATATTGAACTAAAAATATTTGATGTTCACTTTCGATACGAAGATGTTGTTGCTGTGGGCAAAAGCAAAATTGCGACTGGCATCAAGATTGGTTCGCTAACTGCACAAAGCTGTGATTGCAACTGGGCGACGGGCTCTAATAAATCAGTGAATAATGATATTAATTTTAAGGTCGTCGAACTGAAAGAGTTATCTCTATACTGGGATACACTACATGATGACATCAAATGTCAGAAGTTCACAAATCAAGAACTCCTAACCAATATGAATTCAATATGTCAACTGCGTCCACATGAATTCATAATCAAGCCCATCAGTGCAATAGCCAGATGGAAGCGGGAAAAATCTCCCCAAGTTATTCGCTCAAAAGACAAACCACGAGTATCCTGTGATGTTCTAGTACCTGAAGTGATAATTGTGTTAAGCAAGGTAAGTTAGAGCAGAATTCAATTTATATAATTAATGCCAGTTGATTTCCGTTTCAGGCGCAGCATGATGAGATACAGGATAAATTAGCTGGTATTGAACAAATTAAGGAAATATGTCAATTTCGTTTGAAAAGACCAACATACAGTATTAAAGATAATCCAAGAATGTGGTGGAAATATGTTCTCGTTTGCTATGGCCGTGAGCTCAAAACAAAAGATGAAAAGTTTACAACGCTCAAAGAGAATCTGCGTTATATGAAAATTTGCCAAGCAGTCATATTGAATCCCAACGAAAACTTATCCAATGATGACAAAGAATTTAAAGCGTATATTGAGAGTGATAGAAAAGTTGCAGATCTAATCATAATGCGCAGAATATGCTTTGAAAAAGTGTTCTCGAATGGTATTTCGATTAAGTCGGACCAAGTCAAAGGCAAAGGAATGCTATTTCATTGGTTTCCAAATTGGATGGGCTGGTATGGAAACAACTCGACAACCTCTGTAGAGCAGGATGAATCGCTACAAAATTTAGAAGATGATATTTTGGTTGCACTTGAACACTCACTACAAAGTCAATCTCACATGAAATGTGATACAGTTTTTGGATATTTTACTATTGAACTTCTGAAAGGTTTTATCATCTTACAAACCGACGACTCGACGAAGAGTGATGATTGCAAATCTATGGAAATGCAATTTAATAATTTATCATCGTTTCTAAAGTTAAATCCTTTATTTACTTCATATGTCGTGGGCATAACTTTGGGAGAAGTTTATTTATTGGATAAAACCAACAAGAACTCGAAGCATTGTTACCTAATCAAACCTCAGACTGATCGATCAACAGCAATAAATTCAACGGAATTAAAGCAATTAGTTAATACCACAAATAAACAGGATCCATTATTTCAATTGCAATATGAAAATGACGACCAGTTACAATATCGCCTTATAATTAAATCGAAAAGTTTGGATTTAATATACAATCAAGATGCCGTTGATTGGTTTCTACATTTTTTCACCCCTTCCAATAAAGTGCAGTATTTAATTAAAGATAAATATAATAGTGAAAAAGAACGAAAGTTTCTAAGTTCGTGGAATCAAATATTTCTGGGGAATGAGGTAAGATTACGACAGTTAATAAGATTAGCATTACTTATACAATAATGAATTCTCCTATTTTCAGGCGAATCGGAAGATTTGGACTTTCGAAATCGAAGTATTTGCACCGCGAATAATATTTTTGGAAAATTACAAAATCGAAAATTCGTTAATGGTTTTAATGGATTTCGGCAAGCTGCAATTGATTAAATCGGATTTTCAAAAGAAAGCCTCAACATTTGTATCAAAAACAGAAGATACTTGTCCAACAGATGGCAATGAAGACATCGATGATGATGATGACGAAACCTATTTGACTCCCTGTTCAACTCCACCTGGCTCAGAGAAAAGTGGCTCAGAGTCGCCAACGATTAATGAAAATATGTACAAAGACATAATGAATAAGAATACCCAACTGGAATCGGCATTGCATAGTAAAATCTATAATACATATACCATAAATTTTACGAACTTGCAAGTATTAGTATGCAAATACCAGGAGAGATGGCAAGCGAGTCTGAAGACCTCTTCGAATTTTCATTTGATTGACAAGTTTAATATTACTCTAACAGTCGAGCAACGTATTGTCTTCACATCAGACCCGGAATATCCTTCACTCACTTTATTTGGAACTTGCCCCATGATATTGATACACGGCAATGAGAGCAAAATAAAACACTTTCTTACTATAATTCATCCAATTACCAATAATCCCAGGTTGAAAAATAAGGCAACCACAAGTGAGACGGAAAGTCGACTGCCAACAGACGAGAGTAATCATCCATACTATAAGGCAAATGGTAGCCACTTGGTAGTTCAGTTTGCAATCGGTCAACTGATCATCGAGATGCAATCCAAAGAAAAAAGTATTGCCGAACTGCAGATTATTGGAGCTAGAGCTGGCCTAGTGACAACGGGAAAGGAAACCACAATTACAATGTCTGTTCATGGTTTACTTCTGGTAGATGCGATTCAGTCTTTCGGTCCAGACTTTGAACTTTTGGTTGCCAGCCATCGAAATGTGGGGTAAGTCTTTAGGAGAAAACGTAACTACAATATGGTTTCTTCTCCCCCAAATAATTAAAAAGGAGAAAATCCAAAATTCATCGACGTTGAGCGACAGAAAATAAGGAGAGCTGAACAAGAAATGTTAAGTTGTATAGGTAAATTTTAAAAAGTGACCTTGGAAACTTTGATGAGTAGAGTCATATTTTTTGGCGCCTAAAAATTGACAGAAACTTGACTGTGGGTGGGTATATAAAGGCAAGCCTGCTGCAGCATTTCTTCAGTCGTTGCCGTAACTGGCTGGTGGTTAGTCGTGTTGTGCAGTGCTCCTCTTCCTAATAATTTGTAATTACTTATAAGCAATTTTTGTTATATTTTATAATGATATATGTATAATAATAATAATATATATATATATATATATATATATTGAAATTAATATATATAATACATATAAATATCTATATATATATTGATATTAATATATATACTATATAATATGTATATATATATATATATAATAATATATTTTAAAATAACTTAAACATTGTAAGTCCCTTCGAGCATAACCGACTAGAATATTTTTTGTTTTATAAATAATTAGAATATGCAACGGAGATGATATGATTTATTATAATTATCAGGCATTATTGCTCTCTCTGAAACCTTTCTCCGTAAATATTTATATACTCAAACCTTTTTTTTATGCTCAGAATGGACAGTTTCTCTGGAAGTCTTAAGCATAGTACAGCTTGCTCGCCTGTTACTCCCGGATCCCCAGATTCTACAATATATCACAGGCCAACAAGTCCTCATATAATAACAAAAGCTGTGCAAAATATTCAAAGCGGTAATTAAAATAATTTTTTACTATTATAAATAATAACATAAATATATTTAGGCGCATCAATGGACCGCGACGAAGAAAGTGAATTGAATGCGCTTATTAATATTGATATTAATATTGTTCAATCGGATACGAATAAATCCTCCTTTCTCCACACATCCAAAATATCGTTCAATAGCTTGGAAATAATTGGTTTGTACTCCACAAATATTACTTAACTATATTCAAATTGAGTACTTAATTTCTTTGCATTGCAGCCAATCAGGAAACAATTTTGGAACTTTTAAATTTTGCTGAGCGCATTTTTCGTGGTCAAAAGATGTTCGAAGATATTGGAGATAATATAGATAAGGGACCTGCATTGGAACTAAAAGAAACTGAGGGCTCTCTAGAGCATAATCAGCACGAAATAATATTTGATTTCTTTCGTTTAAATGTCTTGATACTCTACACCATAAAACGTGATAAATACGAAATTGCCCGAAAAGTGGGAACTTTAACCGTGAGCGAAGCAAAAATCAATGTTTCGGTGCAATCGAGCCTATCAATTAATGGCTCTTTGGGAGGCATACAAATCATTGACATAACTCCGCAGGGCGTACGATACCAACGCATTCTGTCCATTGGTCGAGATCCAGAGTCAGAAACGAATCGGCAATCGGTGCTCAATAAACTCTCGAACGAAATATATCTCAATAATATAGAAGATGAGAAATGCGATCAAATCGATGCTCTCAGCTTTACAAATCTCTGGAGCGACAATAATGCTGTTAGTCTACAAGTGCGAATGGCCTCTGTATCATATACACACAGTCCTAGATTTTTGCAAGACTTTAATTTTTGTATAACAAGTTTCAAGCAGGGTTTGAAGTAAGTTTACGACGAACCCTTTAATCGATTTTATTTTAAAAACTATATTTAAATTACAGAGAGTTTTTAACTTCCATTGGAAACAAAGCCACCGACATGGCTAAAGAGTTTGTTCAACAAATCAAAGATGTTAATTATCAGACGAAACCACCGCAGCCAAATAAGAATCAAGAAAATTCATTGATTTCGTAAGTGCTAAATAAATATATATATATTGTATATACTTTATAATTATTTTACTATATTAATTCAGACTGGATATTATTATAAGTAGTCCCATCATCGTTCTACCCATTTCGAATGATAGTAAAGAAGTTTTCATTGCGAATTTAGGCAAGATTAGTGTGCGCAATAATGATATTCATCAAAAACTGAAGAATGTCAATGAGGATGTGATAGTTAAATATGCTATTGAAGTGAAAAATATCAATTTATTTTCATTGAATATTGATGAGCAAAAGGAAGACTGGACCTACAGTTTGCCCATAGCCAGCAAAATGTATGAACACAAACAAGATGCATTTCCTATACTGCACGACACGGCAATATCATTGAATGTGTACACAGGGTACAACGACGCAAAGGAAGACGAAAGGCAAATTCAAACTATATTGGTGAGTAATCACCTAATATAATATATAAATTTAACATAAACTCTCTTTTAGGTTGAGGGCAGCATGGTTGAAACGCTAAGAGTCACGCTCTATCGAAAGCAATATAAGAACTTAATTGAGTCCATACAAAATGCAACCAATTTCTCGAATATCGTTTCGACGGATAACGTAAAACTAAATATGACGAATGCAAATGTAACGAACGAGAACATTGCTGAAGTGCAGCGTATTAAGACAACTATAAAATTCTCAGTGCCTGTGCTGGAGATCAATTTGCAAAACGAAAGCCACGAGCCTCTGGTAAATGTTACTTTCAAAGACTTCTTTGTCAAGCATCGCACGCGTGAACAAGACGAAGATCTGAAAGTCGTATTGAACTCGGTTCTGATGGAAGACTTAAAGTCGGAAGTATCGTCGCCATTCAGAAATATGGTTACTTCTATTAATGTTGAGAAGGCATATCAGACGAAAGGTCGCACGTCGTCGTCATGCCCCGATCTGCCTAGTTATTATACCAATCACAAATCCATATCAACATCTATATCCAATCTGTGCGAGCACATAAAGCATAAGGAAAATCAAAAACACAAAGCCGGTCTGTGCAAGTCAAATGATATTGCCGAAAGGAAAGGCAACAACTTAGTCATCTATAGATCACACACGCGGCGTCTACAACAACACTTGGCCGAGGGAAAAATTGATAAACAAAATTCCATCGAGTTTAATTGCTTGAATCTAATGATTTGCGTAGACAGATGGTTTACAATATTTGATTTCTTTGGCTTAGTTGCCGATTCGGAAAAAACACAATCACCGGCTGGGCAGAAAAATAGTCTGCCAAAAAGTAATTACCGGTATCTTGTCATTGATTTCTTTTGTGTAATGCGAGTATTTTCTTTTTAGGTGCTAGTGACTTCAGCAGCAAGCTGAATGTGTCCATACGCGCATTGAACTTCACATCAACTCGCAATGAGGCCGTTTTGTCTAGAATAAATGTATCAAACGCAACATTTTCGATCATACAAGAAGCTACTTACAAAGCGGTCGAAGGTTGTTTGGGCTCAATAGCTGTCTACGATCTAACTAAATACGGATATATATATAAAGAACGTTTCCTAACGAGCGGCACGGAGGCCTTAAATTTTGTTTATAAAAGGCATGTAAATTTGAAGCAAATATGTCTACATACAGTATATTATTATATTTTTCCCCAGAAAAATGGCGGATATTGAAACACCTAATAGCATTAATGCTGATGCAGTTCTTTGGATAAACATGTCATCGGTTCACTACATACACACCAAACGTTTCATAGTTGAGCTGCATTTATTTGTCAAGGAACTTTTACAATTACAAACTGTAATATTTAAATGCATTTTACATATTATCAAATTTACTGAAATTCCAATTTGCAGCCCGTAATCAGGAAGCTGAAGAAACACAACGTGGACAAAGTGCAAAAGGATCAGCCAACCAAAATAAAATTGTGCATTCAAGCCGCTTCGCCAGTGATTGTGTTACCCGCCTGTTATAATAGCAATCATGTATTGATTGCTTACCTCGGACAGTTTACGCTCAAGAATAGCTTTCATTTCTCGAGCGAAGAGTGCATCATAAGCAAAAAGGGAAAGGCCATTAAAACTCAGGATGAAATCTTAGACGTTATGCACATCGATTTGGTGAACATCAACCTATTTTCGGGTGAACGTAGCGTGGATAAATTGGAGAGCAATTATGACAAGGAAGTTTTCATTAATATTGCGAATACGTGCTTCATGAAGGGTGGTCGCATTTTTAAGGAATCGTGCTATTTGGATCTCCAAGTCGAGCGTAATCTGTCAATGGATAGCATACGCGTCTGCCCCGATATCAGTGTAAAGGGAACTTTCTCCAAATTGAACGCAACGCTTAATATCAAAAATTACAAGTTCATTCGAGCGCTTTTAAATTATAATATTGGAGAGCCCATTGATGACGTCTATTGCAACAGCTTCACCAACACAAGTTCGTCCATGGAGGCCTTCTCTGCTTTGAGTCTATTTTCCAAAAGCGAAGATACCACAAATGTTATAACAATGCTGTCTATAAGAATACAGCTTGAAGATGTTTCCATTATGGTGGCTCAAAACACAAATACAATGGCAGACTTTGTGCACGAGCCGCTGGCATGCATTCACTTTATAAGATCGCAGCTGGAAATTGATATGCTCAGCGATGGCTCACAAGATATAGATCTGATATCCAGCAATATTTTGATTGTGGACGAGAGACCAAGCGAAGGCATAAACAATGCGAATGTGTTTCGCAATATATTGCAGCCGTCAAAGAAGGAAACAATACCAAAGCACTCGGCCCAAGTAGAAATTCACTGCAGAAAGAGATTAAATCTATGCAAATATACAATAATGTTGAATGACATGAGAGTTATTGGAATTTTAGACTTTTTGGACAGTCTGAAAACGTTTTTCGAAGAAGAGCCCCTAACTGCAACGGCTGGGAGTCCAAGGTCTGCACAAGTCACACAAACAGATCAGGTTCAGGGGGCAGATATTACTATTTCTGAATACATTATAAATGTGACAGACTCGGAAATTATATTTGCTGAGCAGTGCAATCGACTTGACTCAAACGCGGTCATACTAAAGAGCACCACTGTTATTTCGTATAAGCCGCACAATCATTGTGTACCACTCTCCATCAATATAAATCATTTGGAAATATTTTCATGCATCTTAGATGCTGAGGATGACAGTGCGCTGTCCATAATCGATCCATTTACACTGAACGTGGAGCTGAGAAATAATTGCCTAAATATTGTTGTGCAAAAGCAATTGAATATACGTTTGTCCTACATCGATATGAAGCTGTTTCTGAGAATGATTAGCTCTATACCAACACAGGCATCGACGCCGCCGAATGTCTTGTCCAAATCGAATTCGGAATTTGAAAAGATCGCACCGCTGCTGGCAATGGGATTTGAGGTAACGAACTGCTGGGTCGCCATGGAGCTTAACAATTGGAAATTAAACGAAGCCGCTCTGTGGTTGTCCCAGCAAAAGCGCAGCACAGCTCGGAATCCCGGATTGGAATTGAAGACTGCAGTGTTGGACGCCAATTGCATATCGATGTGTGTAATTGATGATTGTATGGATGCTGATGTGCCACTCCTCGAAATCTCGCTGACAAAAGTTCTGCTGAAGTACAAATTTCAAGCGAGCCTGATGGATGTTGAGAGCGTAAACTTAAACACAGCTGAGGGGGATCTGGATACTGAAGTAACGCTCAACTATTACAATCGCCGACTGAGTGGCTGGGAACCACTCGCCGAAAAGTGGCAAGGCGCTGCGAAATGGAAGTATAAGAAGACCCATTTCGACAAGAAGAAACGATTTGAGATCTTCTTGAATAGCCAACAATTGCTCAAGATAAATATAACTTCCACACTGATCGAACTCTTTCACATGGTGTCCAAGAACTGGACAAGTGACTTTCATTCCCTTGATAATGCTAATTTCCGTCAACGTGCGCCCTTTGTGCCATTCGCCCTGCAAAATTTAACTGGCTCTGCGCTGCTCTTCAAACCGATCTACGCGCAGCTGGGGGACCTGACGTGCTCGGACTTCCAGCAGCTGGACATAATTAAGAACTGGACGTCAGTGCAGCCGGAAGAAACAAAAACGTTTGATTTTAGCCAGAAAAGTAAACTGCGTCACATTGACTCACATCGACTGAATCTACATCAAATTCTGGTGCAAATCCATGGCTGGACGTTGATCGGACCCATTTCCATCGATAAGGTTGGCATGTATTTTCGATCAACAATACTGGATTCGCATTACGAAAAGAAAACGCGAATCATTTTTGATATTTCTCTGATGGGCTCTGCGCAAAAGCTGATCAAAGTTATGTCACCTTTGCGCGTGATCAACAAACTGGACCATGAAATATACCTGAAGATGGTATTGAATAAGAATCAGCCGGACGCTGCTTCGACTATAACCACTATTCGACCAAATGACCAACAGTGCGTTCCACTAAAGTTTATCGACGCATCTCTGTATATCTCCCATGTATCAGGCGATAAGGCGAAGCACAACAATGAGGACTTTGGATTCAGCAATGATGAAATTGCTTGGAAAAAGTACACAAAAGATGTAACAAATGATCTGAATATGTGTTACGATGCCAATAGGAGCATATTGTATACAGTCGTCAACATCAATAGGGAGATATGTCCCTCAAAGGATCAAAATATGCCCGGCCATTCAATTACTCTTCTATCGCCGCTGATGCTCAAGAATATGCTCTGCTGTGACCTGAGCTACAATATAAACGGATCCAATGCGGGCCGCATAAGCGCCTTCGAGAGCATCAATATCTATAATAGGAATACACGCCAACCGTTCAACATGAGCATCACCTTAGATAATTTCCAAGTTTCTGGCCAATTGAAGGTGCCAACGAATCATATTGGTATAGTTGAGCTGAAGCTAAAGCTGCTCGACTCCAAGAACAGAGAGCTGCATCTCCACGTATCGATTCAGTCGCAGAAAGACAGAGGCATGGAAATTTATATAGGTGCGCCCATTTGGATTGTGAATAAGTCCGGTCTTCCATTGATTTATAAGCAAGAAGGCACCAATAAGATTGCAGCCGGACAATTTGAGGAGCACGAGCGGGCACGACAAGTTTCTCCGTTAATGTTCTCCTTTTCCGACCAAGAAGGCTCCCCCAATCTGGAAGTGCGATTGGGCAATACTTTCGGCGCTAACAATCAGGTGACTCAAGTTAATCATTTTGTGAACTGTATATATTAATCTCATTATCATATTTATTGTAGTGGTGCAAGAGCTTCAGCATGATCAAGAATATAACATATAGGGAGTTGCGCACCGAAAGTGGCCCGGGCTGCTATAAGATCGGCATTCGAGTGCGCCGCGGCAGAGGCCTATATGCGAGCACAACATTTGTGACATTGTCGCCGCGTTTTCATCTCTACAATAAAAGTGGCCATCAGCTGGAATTTACACAGAAATGCAATATTGTGCATAATGTGAGTAGTTTTAGATATAGCTAGTATATACTACTTATATTATTGCGTTTTTAGGATGTTACCAATGCGAGCCATGTTATCTCTGCGCCGGTTGATTGCAATTTTCCATTTCATTGGGCCAATTGGGATCGCGAGCCATTGATATGTGTACGAATTGCGGATATTGAATGTTGTTGCTGGTCGAAAGGCATACCGATTCACGAGGTCCAGAGCTTGTATATTAACATACGCAACGAATGGTGCGAAATGTTTTTCCTTAGACTCGAAATCATATCCAGAGGTGCGACGTTCATACTTCTGTTCACGGATGCACGTAGCTTACCACCTCCAATTAGAATTGATAATTTCTCGGAGGTGGTTATCAACTTCTCGCAAAAGGGCTCGAAACCTATTTGGCCGACGCCTGTGCGACCGCAGTCCGCCTTATCGTATGTCATGGATGATCCTTTGGGAAGCAAGACATTGCTCATGGAAGCGCCTGGAGGCAACACAGTTGAGTTTTCTGTTGAAAATTTGGATACTAGTAAAACGTTGACCTACTCTAACTTCATATACATTGCGTTCCACGACACCTTCGATCAATTCAAACGAGATGGCGACAAGCCAGATGATAAATACAAGCAACTGGTGCTAGGTGTCGAGGACAAGAGGGTCGTCCTAATGGAAAAGAATTCTGGCGATCGTTCGCAGCTGTGGCTCATGAATTCAAACGGGCAGCTGGAGCATGAGGGATCAACGCCACCGATACAAACAAATGAGGCAAGTGACGTGCGTTTGGTATTAGATTTGGCAAAACCACCAAATCCGACCGAGTTCACTGCGCTAGTTGTGCGCACGCCCAATAAACAGAGAGCAACAACTCAAACATGGAGATTCGAAAACGGGCGACTCATGTGCCATGCGAATATGTGTGTGCAGGTAAGCTAATAAAGCTTCTATGAGAATAGTTTTTAATCGAATCTCTCGTTCTCAGTCTCCACCACAAAAACATGGTCTGAGAGCTGGCGCTGAGGCGGTTGTGGGACGCATTAAACATAATTCAAAATGTCGGGATTTAGCACCACGCGAACAACATCTCGTTGCTCAAAAACTACGCCCTGGCTCTGGGCAATTGGAAATATCTACAAAAATGGATGGACCCATTTGCACGGTTCAAATATGTGATATTAAACTAAAGCCAAATGAAACGTTTCTGGCACCGGACTTACTGTGGACCCATGCCTCCTTCAATAACAGACCCATTGTCGATAAGGCAAAGACCAATGCTTCGCATGAGTATCAGGTAAATCATAATATATTTTATTAGAAGTACTTATTATTATTATATTTATATATATTTTACATTTCAGATAAAAGTCGTTTTGCCCAAAGGAATAGGAATTTCAATAATAACACTAAAGCCCTGCGAGGAGCTGATCTTCATTAGCATGGACAGCATAACCGCCGAGTTCATAGATACACCATTTCAAAAGTCAATCGATCTGAATATAGCCTACATTCAAATTGACAATCAATTATTGGACTCACCTAGCCAAGTGACCCTTCACAGCTGTTTACCAAATAAAGAGGACGAAGAGAAGCAGGACGCTGTGCTGGTTAAGCTCAAACTTTTGCCCAGTCCCAATAAGAATGCTTTAATATTCCAATATTTGACTTTGGATGTTAAGCCCTGTATAGTGTATTTGGAGGAGAAACTGATATTGAAAGTAGCCTCATTTCTGGGCTATGGTAAAGAAAATCTACAGGATTCATTCTTGCCCCGCGACTACGAAGACTTTAAGGACAGATCATTTGAGGATGACATGAAAAGATTTTACTTTGAGCAATTTAGAATCGGTTCGACTCAGGTAAATGGGGACTGATTTCTTTAAAATTACTATACGATTTATATTTTGTATTCTCAGGTTCGACTATCTGCCTTTACTGCATCTAAATTACCAGAGAAATTACAGAGAACAAAAAAATCGCTGGGCCTCACTTTGATCAAATTCGAAGATGCTTTGATAGAGCTCGATCGTTTCACTCACACATATCATTTTGAGACAATTGATGTTTATCTGCGAGCGATAAAGATGCACTATATAAACCAAATTAAATGGCACGCAGCATCCATATTGGGCAGTGTTGATTTCTTGGGCAATCCTTTGGGATTCGCCAACGATCTGTCTGAAGGTGTATCTGGCTTAATCTTTGAAGGCTCTGTTAAAAGTCTAGTTAAAAATGTTACCCATGGCATTTCCAATTCGACGGCGAAGTTAACGGAAACATTATCGGATAGTTTGGGAAAAGTTGTGTTGGACGATCACGACAACGAAACGAGACAACGAATTTTGGAGCTACAATCAAATACATCTGGTGGTCATCTTGCTGCTGGGATAAAAGGCTTTGGATTTGGTTTGCTTGGTGGAGTCACCAGCATTGTTCGACATACGTACGATGGTGCTTATGCCGATGGTGTGCCCGGGTTCCTTAGCGGTTTGGGCAAGGGATTGGTGGGCACTGTGACGAAACCAATTATCGGTATGCTCGACCTGGCCTCAGAGACGGCAAGTGCTGTGCGAGAAACGAGCAGAGATTCACAGCGTCAAGCGCCAAAACGGAAACGTTTGCCCAGATGCGTGACAGGCGCACCTGGTGGCCTACTACCAGCATACTCTAGTCGTCAAAGCAAGGGCCAAGAATACCTATACTTAATAAACCGGAAAAACTTTGCTGAGAAAATAATATTTTACGAACCGAACCTGTGGAGTGATAAAGAGGCTAGGTTGCGGCTTCTAATTTCAACGGAATACGTTCGAATGTTCTCAATATGTGAAGGCAACCCAACTCTCATGTTTGAGAGCCATCTCAGTGAAATCTTATCCTGTCATCATTTAACAACCAACACGAACACTGCTCCATCTGCAAGTAAAGTAACATCGAGTTACTATATCGAAATATCAACAAACTTACCAAAGATCACGCGACCGCGAATTCGTTGTCGAACCGAAGAGTGTGCGGAAGCAGTGTCTAGATGTGTAAGTTGAGTTCTTATAAAAAACTATAACTAATTCGGATATTATTTATATATATATATTGTATTTTGCTTTACAGATTAATTATGCTAAAAGTGTGTACGACGAACGCGAGCTGTCCCTTGTGAAATAAAATGAATATTACTAACACTTTTTTATATATATATATATATATATATATTTATGTATAAAATGGGTTTTTTTGGATTCTGAAATAAATGACTGAAATATACGCTTTAAGTGAAATGCGACAAATAACTACAAAAAAAAAAAAAAAAAAATGCTCTGAAAAAACCATTTCCCATATCATAAAAATTCCATAATCCTATTTCCTATCTGTATATTCCTTAAGATTAATTTATTTGCCAATTTAATTAACCTCTTAAGACACATTGAATTGCAATTTACGGATACTTATTTTTGGTTGTTTATTAAAAAGCCGTTCCTATATTTTGTAAAGATAACAAATTATATAAAACATGGTATAATTACTTAATTATGCTTGAGTCAACTTAAGTCAGTTCTCTCAATAATCGGCTAAAATGTGTATAATTGTTTAAGCAATTGTAGAAATATAAAAAAAAAGAAACAGAGATTTTAAATAATATATGATTTTAAATTTCACACCGTCATTGAGAAAATTGACCAAATTAATATTAAGGAATGAATAAATAATGTTAATGTTCGAGTTAGCTTATATATAAGGAGCACACTGTTTCCACATAGACGACAGACGACAACGAATGTGCTTAAGGCTTAATGGATTTCTGAAATATACAAATTTCAAGTATATTAAAATTGGTAGCATTGCAACTTAAAATAAAATGTTTTATATATGTTGAGTGAATTGAACTTAATGTGTTGTTATAATAAATGTGAATCATACTAACCAATACTGCATCTCTTCATCTTCATCTTTACTCATCAAAAGTGCAAAATTGAAAATAAATTTCTTGATTGCTCTACTTGTTTATATATAGTGAGTTACATTAAACATGCACGATAGATTAATTTCAATTTGATTAAATTACCTCATCAGAAAATTCCATATCATTCATCTGCTTGGATCGTCGCTTTTCGGTAGATGTAAGAAGTTGTGCGACCTTTGTTTGCTTAGCCAAATCGTAGGCCTCCTTTTTACTGCGCATCGCACAGTCCTCCAGAGTTTCAGCTGCCTCAAACATACCCTGTCGTCTGTAGAGTGCGCCCAGGTTCTTCAGCGTTGTTGTGACAGTGGGTGAGTCGACCTTAGCAGCCTTGTGCCATCCTCCATACTCTCCATATGGTGTGTTCTCACGTTTATCATATTTGTGTTCTTCGCGCTCCTCAGCCACCTAAAACAAACAAAAACCAAAAAAAGCATTAATAAAAAATTAGTAGTTATACGTGTTTATTAACAGAATTGCATAAATAATTACTATGTAAAGATTATTTACATATTTTTAGCTTAAGTGATAAAAAAAAATAAAAATAATCATAATTAAGTAGTCTGCATATTCGGTACCTATTGGATTAATTTGAGCACCAACTTACTTTAATCAAAGACAAATGCAAATATTATACAAAATCTTGAAATTACCTGCCAAATGGGTTTATTTTTGCTATCAATCGCACCAAATTCCCGCTCATGGGCTCTTGTTAACACCTGTTTGTAAAGAATTTCAGCTTCTGCGTATCTTCCTTGCTTCAAATAGCATCCAGCCAAATTATTTTTCGTTTTAGCCACATTTGGGTCATCGGGGCCAAGTTTGGATTCATATATATCTAGAGCTCTTTGATAGTATTTCTCTACCTCATCATATTTGCTTTGATTTTGGCAAAGCAAAGCTAAATTATTTAGTTGCTTTGCAACATCTGGATGGTCCTTGCCCAAAACTTTCTCGCGTATTTCTAGAGCACGCTTGCAAAGTGGTTCGGCATCCTTGTATTTGCCCCGCTTGCCATAGAGTACAGCCAAATTGTTTAATGTGGCTGCCACGGCTGGATGATTCTCTCCCAAAGTTTTGCCTCGTATGGACAGAGCATCATTCAATAAATTGGCAGCCTCCTTATACTTGTTCTAAAAAATAAATTATAACGCATTAATTCGAGTTACAAGACTATTTGTTATTTATACTAACTTGATCACGATAAACAAGTGCCAAAATGTTTAACATTGTTGCCACATCGGGATGATCGTGACCACTGGTCTTTTCAAGATCTTCAAGTGCTTGCTTGCAGAGGGGTACTGCCACTTCATATCTGTGAAATACATTCATATTAGAATATATTATTAATAAAAAGGAACATTTCGAACATTTCTTTATGTTCCATTTTATCCTTTGCACATCCTATCATATAATATTCAAAGTTACATACCTGCCTTGTGATGCATATTGAATCACAAGATTATGAAGTGTGCGCAATCTGGCTGGTATCTCATAGCCAGAGGTTTGATTAGCAAATTGGCTTGGAGGTGTAGGTGACATATTGTGCCTATCATCATTTTCTTCATCTGGAAAGAGTTCAACAACGGGATCGTTGCGCGACTTCTCGCATGATTCATCTTGCTCCTGATTGTCATCATATTTTCGAACGGATGCCATGAATTCAAGATGTTTCTTTTCCTCTTCGAGTTGTGCCACCAGCTGTTCAGATGCTTGGAATTTCTGTTGGGTGTTGGCTAGCTCATCACGCAGCCAAGCATTTTCTTGATGAAGGCGTCGAACTTGTGTTTTAAGTTTTTGCTTTTCAGCCTCGATGTTTTGCAGGTGCGATGTTAGCGCCATCATGACCTGTGCCTCACTCAAGCCAAGTTCAATACTTTCTATGTTCTTTCGTAATATATCAGATTTTTCATTATCTTTTTGAACTTCGGATATTCCGTTCATAATTGAAACATGTTCAACTCGCAAGGCTTCTAAGCCTTGCAAAACAGTTTTTGTATTGCTTATAATTTCGTCTTGCGACATCTGCGTCATCTTGCCGATTTGCTCAATTTTCTGTCTGCAGAAAGATAAAAAAAAATATTTACAAAATGTTAGAGAAATATATAAAAATAGTACGTTTTTACAAAAGAGTATGACAATTGAAGGAAGTTAACTATTTTTTTCAATTTATTACATTCTGTAGTTTTTGATAGCTTTTGAAACAATCATTTTCACAAAACGCGTGTGGCTCAAAAAAATATTTTCGTACAAATCAATAATGTAAAAATTGCGCATGCGCAGGAAGAACAAAGTTATTACTCCGACTAAACATCCCTGATTATGTTTACATAGGATTTGTTAGGTATGAAGTTTCTTTTATTAACCGTTATTTTTTAAGGTTTTGGTATAAAGATTTTTTTAGTTTACAAGTGATAAGTCATTACAAAATAAAATTGTTTAGTTTGAGTTTTTTTTTATTTGCTAATCATTAAGCCCTTTGAACTTAATACTGTTCTTATTTTCGAAAAGATAAACATTGACAAAAATATAAGAGAATGCCGGTATTTTGATTACATATCAATACACTAAACGCAGTTGTCATCGATATTATTGAGAACACCACAGTGTCATCACTATATACAGCTGCTATTTTTGTGCCAGCCAATTTGTCTTAGAACGGAGGAATATGTTGCTTAACGCCCGGTTTGTATATTTACACAGATGACTTAATACTTGGGAGTGAGATTTATGGTTGAAAGCACTTGTTAGCCAACGTAATCATGCAATACTCTAGAATAATAATGTTCTATGCCTAGTAAACAACAAAAGTATGCGCAAAGCATGCAGCAGATTTCGCAATGCCATTGCCATTGCTTTTGCCTTGCATTAATTATAAACAAAGACCAATTATTATTAATGAAGTTAGTAAAGAGAATGTATGTACATAGTGAAATCGGGCTATTAACCTACGAATGGTGCACAAGAAACTGTGCACACCTTGCTGATGACTAACTCATTGCTTCAGAGTCAGACAACTTGATACCAAATTACAAATTACAAATTATACAGAAATATAAGACTTAGGCGTTGTATATCTGATATTAAACTGCTGCTACTATATTTTATAAGAGTTGATGTGTAATAAAAATTTGAAATATTATTTACACAAAAAAAAAATTGTGTGGGAGTGTAAGTGCTCGAATTGATATTGACTTCAAGCGACAATTGCTTGTTAATTTCTGTTTTAACTTTATATGTATATTATTAGATAAGCACATATCTTATGTGAACGTACGTTTTTAATATACGTAAATAATTTATTAATAAATAATATTGCCTTTATATACGATTCACAGTACATGCTATGTACATACACACACATATGTACTTCTATATGTATGCATGAGTTTTCAACGGCACAGTCACCATTTACTCTTTTTAAGTGTTTGTATAACTAAATACATTCATATACACATAAGCAATATATATACATACATATACATGGCAGTAATACTTTTTTCTTAAGACAAAATAATTGTGAATACACTGGATGATTGCATATACAACATATAAATATATACATACATATCTGCCTCATACAGTATATGACCTATTGCACAGCATTACCGCCACCGCATATTTTCATATATAACTATGCATTCTTTTTTACATTGTAACGCGAAACTACATTTTCACCCACCAGATTTTATTAATAAATTAATTTTAAAAAAACTTACATGCAGAAACAGAACTAATAAAGATTAAAAAGATACAGATAATTTCTAATAAATTATGTTATCGAATATATTTATTAAAATACTAAAAAGCTTCGATCATGTATGGTATTTGGAACGTAAAAATAGTATATTTTTTTTGGTTGTTAAAACTAGTACGCAGACCCAGCAAAATATATAAGTATCTGGTGAGCATACTTATCGAATATGTATCGGATCCATAAACTAGGGCCGATTACTCTTATTGTTTTAAAAAGGGTACAAAAACATGAATAATATTACTGATATAATAGTCATGCGTACGTCGCCGTCTTGGATTTCTCGCTATTCAACAAATAGAATAACAGATTTTTAACAATTACAATGCACAAAAATAAGGATATTTAAACAAAACTTTATTTGTTAATAAATCATTTGTTAATATTAATCACTATCATTATCATTTAAAATTGCTGACATAACCTCCGCTAATTCTTCCGCTCTATTTAAGATTTCGTCTCGTGTTAATCTTGTATCACTGCGCAGATTTTGTGCTGTAATTAATAATTTTTCAAAGTCATTTAACTCGTTTTCCAATTGCTCAGCACTGTTTGATTGTTTTCTGCTCGAAGCTATAAATTGAAAGAATATAACATCAATAATAATTAAATGAAAATATTAGACATATCCATTACTTACAGGAAGTTGGTTTTGTTTTTATATTGGACCATACAAAGTTTTCTAAGCCTTCTACGATTTCTGAATATTTTTCAGATGCCTTACAGTCTTGCTCTTCGCCATCTTCTTTAAGTGATATTATATCCAATACCACATTTGCATTTTCTTTCAATTCTTCGAATGTTAATTCATTTGGTTTATCATAAAACGCTGTTGTTAATAAAAATCCTAGCTCAATTTTGTTCGATATTAAAAAGTCATTAATGCCGGAAAGATTGCTTAAGAAAGTTCTCTGATATATTAAAAATAAAATGTAATATACTATTTAATACATAAATATTAATATTTTTTTATACTTACATCAGTTGGCTCAAAGTAGACAATTAAAGCTTCTATTTTGGTTTTTAATTCCGCGGGGACTCCGTCAAGTTTCCCATCAAAAGGTATTAAATATATGCTCGTAGTGTAATATTTAGTCCTAATATCACATTTTAAATGATTTATATCTACAGAATCGTAGGTTATTGGCGTTATTAATTTAGGTTGCTTCATTTCAGTTAATATATCTGAAAAAAGAATTACTCTCGATATTAATGAAATCGTCAATATTTTGTCATAGGGAAGCATGCCGGCAAATTCAATATCTGAACAAAATATTATTAACAGCTGATTTCTATTTAATATCGATTAAGATTATTCACTTCTGAGTTTGCTATCACTGATACTGCAGACTTTAAAGGTGTATTTTAATATTTGCTATTCCAAAACTAAAGTTTCTTCCCTATAAATTCCAATATAATTACACTTAGTATATACAGCATGATCAAGATATATTTCATACTTTCAACAATTTCCATTGCAGAAAGTTTTCCATAAGATAAAATCAATACACATGGATTCATTATGACACAATTTATATATTTGAGTTTCTTCAATAACAATGCAACTGTAAACACGACAAATTATTCAGCTTTTACTAGTGCTGACAACAACCTACTTAACATCGATAAAAAAAACGTCAGTATCTCTTTAAGAAAACAATATTTTAAATTTGGTATTTTATGTATTAAGTAATAATAATGAAGGTAATTTCACCTACAAAATTATTTTCACAGTAAATATGCATTGTGAATACAAAAATAATATGCATTGATTCTTATAAAAATAAGTAATTCTTTGTTTTATATATATATATATGTGTAAATTTATTCGATAATTCTTTTTTATTATGCTATCATATCAATTAATTTGTTTAGGCATATCGATATTTTTATTAAGGTTCATTTGAGTAGTTCACAAAATGGTTCTATTTATCAAATGATGCGAACTATTAAAATAAATTAAGCACCTTAGTCGGGTGCAGTAAACCTCCCACCGTTTTGACAACTATTTTTTATAAAAAACATGCCTCCCAGCAAACTTGATAGTCTCTATCGACGTATGCTTATTACAAGATTTTTCGAGAAGGGATGGGGAAAGCCTGAAAACTTACATAGGTAAGTTGCAAAGCTGTAAGTCAAATATAAACAATTGTATTCATATGAGTTAGTGGCCTGTTCAATCCGTATGTATATACATATGTATTGTTGTTATTCCTGTGCATCCTTTACGTAATAAGTCAAATCAGTTAAACATTTTTAACACGAATTAATTCAAGAGCAAACGCGCTAATTGTGGTGCCCACAGCCCTTGAAGGAAGTATTAAACATATTTGGAAGCCTGTAAATGGTCATTGAAAGCATTTTAAATTAGAATAAAACTAACTGCAGGCGTGAACGTATCGATAATAGTGGAAATCGATTTGACATTCCCAACCAATCGCTGATTAAATTGTGGGCTTCCCCCTTGTAAGTTATCTTTGGAGGACCACAAGTATTGGTTTGGATATAAAATGTAATAATTAAATTTAATTCAATACTGAAAAATTGCTATTTGAAAGAGAAATGTGTTCTTGGTTCATACAAATAATCCACTTAATTTATTTTGTTCTAGATAAGCAGAGATTAAAAAAAAATATTTGATAAGGATATTTTGTTGGTATTAAACTAATTAACAAGCTAATCTAACTAACAGCATGCTCCATAAATTTTCTATATGCATTCTTACCATTAATTGCCCATTTTATTTGCAGAGTGTTTCAGTTCCGAAAAATAATATCATGCAGGGAGACATGTTTTAAGCTCGTACCACGTGATTATCCAGTGGAGATTACAAAAAAGAAAAAGTATTCTGATTCGACTCTAATAGAAGGCAATTTTACAACTCCCCTCGAACTTTATATGCCTGGAGTCGTTCCAGAAGCAGCCCAGCAAGCTCACTTTCAGTTGTTATTACCAAACAAGTGGAATGATGAACAGCACAAGCCAATATGCATTCATTTAGCAGGTACTGGAGATCATGTGAGTATATAAAAAATCGACACTCTCTTTAGTCGTATTCAGATATTTCTTAACCTGTTTTCAGTTTTTTTGGCGAAGAAGAAACTTTATTGCAAAGCCTCTATTGAAGGACGCTAATATTGGATCAATTATACTAGAAAATCCATTTTATGGACTGCGAAAACCAGACGATCAAATGTAAGTATATTTAATCTACGACGAATTATATATTAAAATATATATAATATGGTTTTCAGTCGATCAAATTTGCATAATGTTTCGGACATATTTGTTATGGGCGGTTGCCTAATACTCGAATGCCTGGTCTTATTGCATTGGTGCGAAAGAAATGGATTTGGTCCACTGGGAATCACTGGTTTATCAATGGGAGGTCATGTAAGTAAAACCCATACTCAAATGAAGCATATGTATACGATTTGCTAATCTTATAGTGGCTTAAGTCTTATCCTACAATTCTTGATAATTTAATTTATATATTTTAGATGGCATCTTTAGCAGCTACGAACTGGCCGAAGCCTTTAGTACTAGTTCCTTGCTTGTCTTGGTCAACTGCCTCGGCTGTTTTCACCACTGTATGTAATACAAAATAGATGTATTTAAAATACATCATACTTTCAGCTATCCATGCTTCAAGCTTTTACGGTTGGTTTTATGTTAAACTTAAATTTTATAAATGGGCGCTAAAGAAAAAAGGTTACATAGCCTCCATTTAAGCTGGAAGGTGCTTTGTCTAACAAATTTAACAAAATTTTACTAATAATTCACATGTAATAATTTTTAATGATCAACTAATTTATAATTGTTATTTATGTCTTGGCAGGGAGTTATGAGTCAATCTATTAATTGGGACATGCTGGAGACACAGTATTACTCTGATGGCCAATATAGAGAACGTCTATCAAAAATGGTTACAATCATTGACGATGCTTTTACAGCTGGTCAGAATTTTATACAAAATTTTAATAGATCACTGCATGAGCTGAAAGAGGATATTGATGATACCAGAAAAATTCAGTCACTCCAATGTGAGACGCACAACAATTCGGTAGAGGATGGAAATAACTCAATATTTTTATCTAAATCACTTGAAACCAACCAAGTGGACCCGAATAGTATGCCTGGGCCATTAAAGGATATGCTCGATAAGAATGTTTCATGTAATTCTAATTTAACTCTAATACAACCGGACACAGCCGAACGTTCGGCACTGACGAAACTAATGCAATTCATATTACCTGCGTCCACTCAGACTAAAAGTAAGAAAATTGATATCACCAAAACAAATTGGTGGGAGAGAGAGGCTTTGCAATTTATGAGAGGAATGATGGATGAGTGTACGCATCTAAAGAACTTCTCCGTACCCTTCGACACATCTCTAATTATTGCAGTTTGCGCAAGAGACGATGCGTACGTACCGCGAGACGGTTGTTCAAATCTCGAGGATATATGGCCAGGTGCCGAAGTAAGATATTTAGATGCTGGACATGTAAGCGCTTATGTTTTACACCAAAAATTGTTTCGGTAAGCGCGATTCGAAATAATGTATCTATATCGTATAACATTAATATTCGCTTACAGATCATGTATTATCGAGGCTTTTGATAGAGCCAAAAAAATCCACGGCAAAGCAAACTACAAAGATTTATCAACTGCTTTTAAATAAAATTAAAAAGAGTTCATAAAACATATAAATTGATTTTGTTTGGAAATGTTTAGAGCCAATATTAGTTAAAACTTGATTCAGGATGTGCCTATAAGTTGGATATAGAATATGCCAATTTATGTAATATGAACAAATGAATATAAAATTAATATATTTAAGTAAATAAATGATCAATATAGTAACAAATGTATGTTGTTGGGCCATGCTTAGTACTCGGTTTTCTGGTAATGCTCTTTGCGGAAAGCCGACAACTTTAAGCGTTGACTTTGCAGCGATTGCTCCAGTTCTAATACTTTAACTTGAATTTCCATTTCCATAGTCTTAAGCTGGGATGGTGTTAGTGTACGTAAATCATTATCCTGCTGTTGTTCCTGTCGTGCATTGCCGTCTTTTACTGTGGCTACTACGACTCCCGTTGCCTTCGTCACATTACGGGAAGCGTTGGTCAAATTAACCAAATTTTCGCTATTACGATTCGCCTTCACCTTGCTTGCAATCACCAGTTGAACGGTGCAGGCTGCAATTTCTTGTGCAGCAACAATTAATTCAAAGTTTTGCCCCGATTCACTGTTGACGGCATTATTGGCTGCATCGACGAGGTAATTTGCAGCCTTAGCTACGCTCTTTGAGGCTGAAATCAAACCATCAGACCATTGGCTGTTGCGCTTATAGAATTCATTTGCTGTCGCATTGCCTGAAAGGTGGAAAACATTTATATAAACTAAGATTTTACACATTCATTATATATATAGATAATTTACCTTTTTGGGAAGAAACAATTTCCTGTTGCAGCACTCGTGATTTTAGGATTAATACTTTTATGCACTCCATTAGAGCTGTGCACGCCTCTAAGATTTTCTCATTTACTTCAAGTTTAATTTGGTTGTCGTTCTCCCTGGATTTGGAGAGCAGATTGATAATTTTGGAAGCAGCCTCTTCGATAGCAGCATCCATCTCCTTGAGCTCTACTTCGATCAGTTTATCAAGATCCACGCTCTTCTCAAAGCTATTCAAGATGCCCTGCACAAGTTCATTCAAGCCACTTAATTTCAATTGTATTTCCTTTACAAGAGAATCAAACTCGCGCTTTTTATCATCAGTTTCAACAGCTTCGATTAGCTTCAGTAGGTCTGGCCATATGGAACGCACTTTGTTCAAGACATCTAGTCGTAAAGAAAAATGATTAATATGGTTATATAATAATAGAAAAACTAAAAAGTACCTTGTCCCTTTTCGATGTCCGTTGTAGTTGTATAAATTATATCACATTGTTCGTATATCTGTATAAAATAATATCCTAAATGTAAAATGTCATGTATCTTGGCAGCGCAATCATTAATTGGCAAATGAGCGGAGGTTCCCAATTTGTTTAGCAATATTTCGATTTGCGACGATAATTTTGGTACAAATTCCAATGGTTGCTGAGCTCCTTCATTCAATTTGGAAAGGCATAGATCTTTTACAGTCTGTATGGTTAATTTTCTAATTGCCAGCAATTTATCTTCACTTTGTTTATTTGATACTGTGATGGAATCCACTTTGGTTAATGCTTCAACTAAATCATTTTCGAGTTGACTCTGTTTGTCTTTCATATCCAATGATAGTTTATTCGACACGATTTTTTCGTCCTTTAACAGTGTTAGGCTTGCCTCCAGTTCCTATAAACGGAAATAGTTTTGGTAATTTATTGGGAATATATTATTTTCTTTTTATATCTTACCTCCAACTCCTTTTCCTTTTGCCTAAGTTTCAGATCAGTTTCATCCAATACTGCACGTAAGGCTTGAGCATCTCGTTGAAGAGTTTCTTGGAGTTGTTTGTGCTCAGTTGAGAGTTGCAAATATTTTTCTTCAGACTTCTGAAGGCTTTCGGTAAATTCCTTACTTTTAATATGCAACAAGCTTTCAGCTTCTACAAGTTTTTCTTCTTTTTCTTGCAATACTAATTTAACATTGTCAAGCTCAATATTTGTATCTTTTAAAATATTTACCTTGGAATATAAATCAAGATTTTCATTTTCCTTTTCATATATTCTAGCCTCATATTTCGTTTCTAGCTCTTTGCCACTTGTTTCAAGTCTTGCATTTTCAATCTTAAGCTCTTCGATTTGCTGCAAGAGCTTCAGATTATTCGTTTTATCGCATTCTATAGTCTCGTTGTTTTTTAACAATTCATTGTTAAGCTCTTTTATTTGCAACAATAATTCTGAATTAAGTTGCTTCTCTTTGTTTAAGGATTTGGAATGATCGCTGTGCTGTAATAAAATTAAATCACATATTCAATGAGTTATTATTATTATTATTAAATGAGTCTTACTTGTCGTAGTAAATTGATGTGCTCATCTCTTATTTGGGTGTACATCACTTTTAGCTTATTGAACTTTTCGGATGATAATTTTTGTTTCTCCTCTTCTTCAACCACTTTTTCTGTAATTCAGAGTTTTAAAAGTTTTATATTTTGTAATATTCAGTCTGAGTAATTATTACTTACGATTTATAATATGATTATTGGTCAATTGTAGTTCCAGATCATCTTTTTCCATACGCATATTCGCACACATTTCTTTAACAGATGCCAAATCGTTGCACAACGCAGTATTACTCCTTTGTAGGTCCAGAACATCTTGTTTATAACTCTGCTCCAAACTGTCGTAATTATGTTTCCACTCATCCAGCTTAGCTCTAAGTTGTATTATCATATCGCTTTTGTCTTCCACAATGTTTTCCAAGACATTTATTCGTTCATTTAAGATTTGATCTTGTTGAACGTGATCCGTATTATCTTCGGCATTGGGAAAGTTAGTATCTATAAGATCATCTACAACTGGGTCGGGTTCTGATTGTACAAGCACCACAGGTGGCACATAGCTACCAAAATCTACCTGCGATTTAAAGTTCGGACTCTGATCGGGCAACTGTGGAACCGTAATGAGGTCATTGAAGTATTGTAAAGGTCTCACATTATTATAAAACAACTTCAGTTTGGCGAAGATGCCAGAAAATCTCTCTCTATGACCGTAAAGCACATCGTTGGGTAACTTCTCATGTAGTTTAAACATAATTCTAACACTAACATCATACAAAGCATTTGAATCCTGTATGAGAGTTATCATGGGTGCCAATCTACATTGACCTGGCTGTGTCATCGATGATATCCTATAGGTATTTATGGAAGAAAATATTGCCACTTGCAGGGCAATGATATCCTCCAGATAATCAAAGATTTCCACGCACAATTGAAAGCTAAAACATATAAATATATTTAATTATAAAAAAAAAAAAAAATAGAGAATAATAATCGTACTTACCAGTAATTTAAGTCCTTATCCGAAGCTTTTAATATTTCAGAAAATGGTATTATCAGATTTCCAGGATAGAATCGATTTTTGTCGTGAAAGTTCAGCTTAGTTACTAAGAGCTTGCTATACGCTTTAATGCAAAAGCCGATGTCATCGTGCAGATGACCCCAGGACTTGCCAATTTCCAAAATCATTTTCTGATGCTTTTGCGATTGCTGTAGAACACATCTGTGCGCCTCTCTCAACACTTTATGCAGTAGATGACAAAACTTCCAGGCCGTAAATCTATTTTCCATAATCGGCTGACGAGTTATGAGTGACCAAAACGTTTGCGCCTCTTTTGATCTGTGTATTATGATGATAATCGAACGCGCATGTTTCGATTTCAGCGGAGCTTCCATACCTTTGAGCGCTTTGTGCACGCTTACATTCTGTAATTAAGTATAGTAATTAAAGTACGTAAACATAAGTGTCACAATTTTTTATTAGTCTGGCTGTCGGATTTTTTATGGGGGCTTTCCTTGTCATTTGATATGTTAATTGCTATTCATGAATCAAGCCAACATCTGTGCCGTAGTAAAAACGTTGAATGAAATGTTTACAACCTTCTCGTATTACTATAAAACTCTGCGCCCTACTAAACTACTACTACTACGTTTTATAGAGTTACTATCTTTGTATATACCTGCTAGTTATCTATGGGATTAACATATTTTATTGCTTACTCAGCAAACGCCGGCCTAAAAAAACCTAAAGTAGTAGTAGTAGTAGCAGCTGCACTAACATAGATCATTTTTTCAATTCAAGTCAGGTGAAATTAACTCTTAAAGTCATTGCACCATAGCCAATGCAACGCATGAGCAACATGTAGAGTATGTAGTTCATAAATATATGTGTATATGTGATATGTGCATTTGTGTGGATGATATGTATATATGATATATGATTCCAATTCACTTTTGCCCTACATTCGAGAGTTCTATTTATGCTTTTTGCAATTGGTACAGTTTTTATTATTTACATACTCATGTACTAATTTACACCAATGTATAGAAAATGGCGGTAAAACTATTTTATATATATTTAGGTATTGCTTGGGTTTTTTAACTGCAGCTGTGCCAAATTGTACGTACCAAGTGAAAAAAGTCCTTTTCCGCGTGAGTTGCCATCTTCAGGCCTTTAACAATAATATTTGCGTATTGTGCAGACAGGCAATCTGAATCACACTATGATTCATGTGTATGTGTATATTGAGAAACAAAATACATTTGAAACATTAGTAATCTTATCAAAGGGAGTACTTATTTATACTTGTTTATACAAGTATAAATATGTGTGTGTGCGGGTGTGTGTGTGCACATAAACAATAATTTCGGTCTTCATATCGATATTTACGATAGTTTCTCATATTTATTTTGAAAAATTTGGCTAGTATTTTTTGCAGACAAAAAAACATTCATGTGATACTCGTTTTAGCAACGCTGGAATGAATCAACGTTTAAGAAAATACTAATTTTTTGTATCTTCTCTGTTGTATATCTATAATACAACCTTTAAATTGGTATATAACAATATTTTATCTGAAATGATTAATATACTGTTTTTAAATAGAATCTACACTCTTAATACATTTTAAGATTGTCCCAACCCTAATCAATTGTCATAATAAATATATATGTTCTAGAAGTCTAAAAGTTTAAGCTTAAACAAAAATTAAATTTCTAATCTAAACTTCCTTGTTATGCTCGTTTGAGATAGTTTTGTATATCAGATTATAATCTATTATTTTTCAAAAATTATTCTAACATTTTTTAATAGCTTTTCTTAAAGCAATTCAATTGCCGATAGTTTTTGAGTATTCAAATTAAACCCATCTCTATGATTCATTTTTTTAGGATAGGTGTTAATAGTTTTGTAAGCTGTTTTATTTGAATAGCTTTTGTTCATACTTTATATATTGCTTCTTGTTTTATCTTGAAAGCTTACTAAAATGCATTTGCACGAACCAGAAAATTTATTTGGTTAGTCTTTTTAATTTAACTCCAATATAAACACTATATCACAGGTATTTTTCGCCAAATAAAAAAATGAATAAAATTAAGAAAGGAGGGATAACTTTTTTTTTTTAATTTTATAAATTTAAATCGTTTATTTAAATAAGCATTTTCTTTTATTAACAAGGATTTTTGATATTTGATATAGTTCTTTAACAGCTATGATATACTATAAATTCAAATGAATGTGAATACAAATTCGAATTTCTTTGATTGAAGATTGATTTTTATCTCTAAGAATCTCCGCCATGCGCTATATTTTTACTTAAAAAACAATTTATTGGCGAATTGATTCTATACGTAATCTTATATATAAATAAAGATTACGACGACAATGATTGTGTTCCTATTTAAATCTATATATAGAAATTAACCTGAAAATGCTTCGACATTTTGTAACTAAATTAGGTTAAGCCATTGATAGGTCAAATAACTTGATTTATTTTATTGGGTCTTAAATTTAAAATCCTATTTTTTTTTGGGTGATCAGTAACATGGGGGACGAAGAAGATCCTTGGGGTTTCGATGATGGTGGTGATGCTGAGACAAGTATACAGCCTGGTTCCACTGATCCAGTGCCATCAAAACCCGAGAGTGTGAAATCTGAGCAAAGATCTGAAGCCGGCCCTCAGGCCTCAGACGTGCCGGGGGAGGAAATCGCAGCAGAGCCCGAAGAATTGAAGGCCCCTCCACCACCACCAGAAGACGATGGCTACAGGAAACCAGTTCAACTATACAGGCATTGGGTTAGGTAAGAGTAGAAAAAAAATAAGCGTAGGAACTAAATTATAAAAAATATATATTCATTCATTTATTTAAATTATTTATTTTAATTATTTATTTATTTTTTTTTTTTTAATTAAAGGCCGAAATTTCTGCAGTACAAATATATGTACAACTATAGAACCAATTATTATGATGATGTCATTGATTATCTGGACAAAAAGCAAGTTGGCGTTGCACGGGATATACCTAGACCCCAGACATGGGCAGAGCGTGTCCTGCGCACAAGAGATATCAAGTAAGAACAATACAATTATGTAATACCTATACAAATTTAAAATTTGTACATTTTTCTTTGATTTTTTGTTCAGTGCCAGCGGTATTGATCATTACTCGCAGTCCACAAAGAGGGATAAGCACTTAATTCAAACATTAGCTGCGTCGATCCGAACATACAATTATCATACTAAAGCATATATCAATCAGAAATATGCTAGTGTTCTCTAAACTCTAAATATTTGCAAACTTTTCACATATCAAGTCGATTAGAATATTTTTATAGGATGTGGTTTTAAGAGTTTTGTATATACAATGTACATATTATTTATACATTGAAGAGAAAAAAACCTATTATATCCCGATTTGTAATCGATATCATGACATATAAAATTGAAAATTGAACAACTTAAGCTAATATAAACCCAAGTCCATAGCCTGTCAATAGATTAAGTTAATTGTATCGTTTATTTTGACGATATATTTGTTTATTTAAAATTTGCTCATGAGAAAACCAAGAAATATTTAAGTAAGTGATAATTTTACACGCAAAACAAAAGTTTAACACAAAAAAATAGAGCAATATAAAATAACTGTGCAATAAATATTAATTTAAAAAAAAAGGTAGAATGTTCTAAAGCATTTTTATTTCAATAAATTTGATTATCAAATGTACTTTGAGTGACCTTGTGAAGGTTGAAAAACCCCCTTTACAAAATAATAATGAATGGGAATTTATTTGAAGATATATTATTTAATACTATTTTCGTTATTGAAAAAGAGTAGTAAAAATAGTATTCAAAGAGTGATACTAAAGCAACCAATAAAAACTATGCATCGTATTACACTCACACATAAGCACGTAAATCTGCGAATAAACACATGTGTTTATGTATGAGTTTATTTAATGCACACAAAATGTCAATTACGCCATAACAAAAACTTAATCAGCATTAGGGTGAACCTGACTATATGAACTGAATATTAAATAATTACTGTATATTCTTAATGTAGATAACTATAAATTTATTTATACAAAGTGTAATAATAACATAAATAATTGCAATACAACATACTTTGTACACAGAAATCTAGTTTTTTAAAAATACTATGAGGGTCACCTTAATGCTCATTATTTTACACACTGCTTTCAAATAGTGTCTAAATTTAGTTGTTACTTTTTACTGAAGTCTGCGTGCCATATAATCATGAGTGCTCTAAAGTTTTTGTGCATAATAATTGTGTTACATTGGGCTAATGCACAGGATGCAAATTCACATTGGTATTTTTTCAATAAATATAATTGCTGAGAAAACCCTAAATTAAAAGAAATGCTGAATGCAGTCCATACTTGTGTTCTCAGCAATTTCTGTATATAACCTGTGTTTCTATAATTAATGAAAATAATCTCTCTAACTAGCTCGCCAAATGATTTACATGCATTAATTCTCGCTCGCGGTGGCAGTCAAGGAATTCCTCACAAGAACTTAGTTGAAATTAATGGCGTCTCATTATTGGCTCGTAGCATAACAACAATAAGTAATTCCAATTGCTTTAAGCACATTTGGGTCTCCACGGATGACGAGAAAATTGCATTAGAAGCCAAGAAATGTTAGTAAAATGTTCCTTTTATGAATGCCTTTTATTAATCGATATTTTAAATAGTTGGGGCCCACGTACATATTCGGCCAGTGGAGTACGCAAAGGATGAGACTTCTTCCATCGAGGCTATCAAAGAATTTTTAGAGGCACACAAAACCATAGAAAACTTTGCTTTGTTTCAATGCACATCTGTCTTTTTAAGAGAAAAATATATTAGGCAAGCGGTTGACAAATTTCAATCACATGATTGCGTATTTTCCGTTACAAGGTAAGATGTAAACGGTATTATTTTAAAATTGGTTTTATGCTAAATTTTTCTTTTGACAGATCGCATAAATTACGTTGGAAATTTGTTGACGAATATATTTTGCCTGATAATTTTAATTTTGAAGCCAGGCCAAGGAGACAAGACTGGAAAGGTGATATGGTAGAAGCTGGAATGTTCTATTATTCAAAAAGAATGCTCGCAATGAAGGGACTTTTGCAGAGTGAAAAGTAAGTTTCATATGATATATACGATAGTATTTATCTATTTAAATTTTAGTTGCGCTGTTGTGGAAATTGCACCTGAGGATGGCCTAGAAATCGATACAAATGGAGATCTTACCATAGCGCGTTGTATTTTAAATAGCAAATCTTCATTCAATTTATAATTATATTCTTCTTATGTTTTTACAGTTTAACCTGTAATATTGTAGTTTTTTAAATAAATAAATAGCCCAACAATTAATTTAAATATATTTATCGATAGTGCAGTGAATCGCGCCGTGTTTCATAGTATTTTTTAGTATTTTTAATATTAGTCCAGCACTAGTCTTCTACGATTCCTGATATGTTTACCACTTACAAATAAAATTGCATTAAAATGAATTTTCACAAATTAGGCCTTTCCACTGGAAGTGCAATCGGACGTTCAAGATATTTCAGTGCCGTTGCGAAATCAGAGCTGCCAGCATCATTTGTCAAGGATGATGTGGAATATGTGCCTGAGCGGGATAAATCTGGCTTGCGGCGACAACACAAAAATGTGCTTCATGAAACATTGCCTTATAACGAAGCGCATTCCTGGATACATTTGACTGAAAAGTATCAAAGAACCTTGTATGGTCGCTATGGCTCAAAAAGTAATGTCAATCCACAAATATGTTTTGGCACACTAGCCGAACGAACGCAAGCCCAAGAGCGGGAAAGAATTACGCAACCTGAAACTTTGCAAGAAATATTGGAAAAACTTCGTCTCAGTAAAGCGGCTAAGCAAGCGGCAATAAATGAGCGAGAGGACGGTATACAAAGGAAACTGGAAAAACTAGAGCAATGGAAAGCAGAGCTTAATGCAAAGGTGGAAAAGCGCAAAGCAGATGCCGCAGCTGCCATACAGCGCAAAGAGCGCTTGATAGAGGAGGTTCGACGACATTTCGGATTCAAGGTGGATACACGTGATGAACGCTTTAAGGAAATGCTCGAGCAGAAGGAGAAAGAAGATAAGCGCAAGCAGAAAGAGGCCAAGCGAAAGGTCAAAGAGGAGAAGATGATGGCGAAATTAGTTCAACAAACGAGTTAGTGTAATTCTAGTCGTTTATATATTAATGTTGGATGACAATAGAAATCTTTTTAGGATTTCTAATATGTCATATTTTATGATTCATTAAGTGTGTCTCTACATAAATATAAGATCAGTTTGAATTGAAAAGCTATAATTCCACTTTATTTCATTTCAATTGTCCAAGTCATTTCTACATAAAGCATTGCGTACATACAATAAGAAATTGATTATTTTCGTAGACTTTGGTTTAAATTTTGCACAAACAATTTAAGCACATTCAAAATTGGTGTTTTTAAACAACTACTTAAATGTAACATTATAAATATAAACACTATATACAAGGCACTTTTTCCGATAGAGTGAAAGTTATTTTCTGGATGACAAATAATAATAATTGTATTCAAAGTGTTCATAGGAAATTGAATTTTGTACAACAGATAGGGAGGATAAGAAGGAAAACAGGAGTTAGATTAATCTAAGATTAAAACCGTTTACTAAGATACCTTAGGCTTAAACATTTGAGGTCTATCTTAGATAGCAAATTCATTTTTAAACTTATTATTTGTCAAGCCGTAATGCGCACACGTCCGAAAGTTTATAGACGGTAGGTACAATTAATTATTTCTGTGTTGGATTTATAATTTTTTTGACTTCTTTTTGGTTGCTGGTATTATGTTTTGATAGTGCTGGCTGCGCACCTTGTCAGATCGTATATCCAAGCGCCTTAGAATTAATATCAGAGCAAAAAGCGCCAATAAATAAAGGGCCACCACATCCAGCAGATAGTACTGCAGATTTAATACTATTTTCGTTATTGAAAAAGAGTAGTAAAAATAGTATTCAAAGAGTGATACTAAAGCAACCAATAAAAACTATGCATCGTATTACACTCACACATAAGCACGTAAATCTGCGAATAAACACATGTGTTTATGTATGAGTTTATTTAATGCACACAAAATGTCAATTACGCCATAACAAAAACTTAATCAGCATTAGGGTGAACCTGACTATATGAACTGAATATTAAATAATTACTGTATATTCTTAATGTAGATAACTATAAATTTATTTATACAAAGTGTAATAATAACATAAATAATTGCAATACAACATACTTTGTACACAGAAATCTAGTTTTTTAAAAATACTATGAGGGTCACCTTAATGCTCATTATTTTACACACTGCTTTCAAATAGTGTCTAAATTTAGTTGTTACTTTTTACTGAAGTCTGCGTGCCATATAATCATGAGTGCTCTAAAGTTTTTGTGCATAATAATTGTGTTACATTGGGCTAATGCACAGGATGCAAATTCACATTGGTATTTTTTCAATAAATATAATTGCTGAGAAAACCCTAAATTAAAAGAAATGCTGAATGCAGTCCATACTTGTGTTCTCAGCAATTTCTGTATAAAACCTGTGTTTCTTAATTATGAAAATAATCTCTCTAACTAGCTCGCCAAATGATTTACATGCATTAATTCTCGCTCGCGGTGGCAGTCAAGGAATTCCTCACAAGAACTTAGTTGAAATTAATGGCGTCTCATTATTGGCTCGTAGCATAACAACAATAAGTAATTCCAATTGCTTTAAGCACATTTGGGTCTCCACGGATGACGAGAAAATTGCATTAGAAGCCAAGAAATGTTAGTAAAATGTTCCTTTTATGAATGCCTTTTATTAATCGATATTTTAAATAGTTGGGGCCCACGTACATATTCGGCCAGTGGAGTACGCAAAGGATGAGACTTCTTCCATCGAGGCTATCAAAGAATTTTTAGAGGCACACAAAACCATAGAAAACTTTGCTTTGTTTCAATGCACATCTGTCTTTTTAGAGAAAAATTTTAGGCAAGCGGTTGACAAATTTCAATCACATGATTGCGTATTTTCCGTTACAAGGTAAGATGTAAACGGTATTATTTTAAAATTGGTTTTATGCTAAATTCTTTTGACAGATCGCATAATTCGTTGGAAATTTGTTGACGAATATATTTTGCCTGATAATTTTAATTGAAGCCAGGCCAAGGAGCAAGACTGGAAGGTGATATGGTGAAGCTGGAATGTTCTAATTCAAAAAGAATGCTCGCAATGAAGGGACTTTTGCAGAGTGAAAGTAAGTTATATATTATACGTATATTATCTATTTAAATTTTAGTTGCGCTGTTGTGGAAACACCTGAGGATGGCCTAGAAATGATACAAATGAATCTACATAGGGTTGTATTTAATAGAAATCTTCTTCAATTTTTTTCTTCTTACAGTTACCTTATTGTAGTTTTTAATAAATAAATAGCCCAAAATTAATTAAATTTGATAGTAGTGAATGTTTTCTGTTTGTTTTGCACTATCAAAAATAAAATGCATTAAAATGAATTTTCACAAATTAGGCCTTTCCACTGGAAGTGCAATCGGACGTTCAAGATATTTCAGTGCCGTTGCGAAATCAGAGCTGCCAGCATCATTTGTCAAGGATGATGTGGAATATGTGCCTGAGCGGGATAAATCTGGCTTGCGGCGACAACACAAAAATGTGCTTCATGAAACATTGCCTTATAACGAAGCGCATTCCTGGATACATTTGACTGAAAAGTATCAAAGAACCTTGTATGGTCGCTATGGCTCAAAAAGTAATGTCAATCCACAAATATGTTTTGGCACACTAGCCGAACGAACGCAAGCCCAAGAGCGGGAAAGAATTACGCAACCTGAAACTTTGCAAGAAATATTGGAAAAACTTCGCCTCAGTAAAGCGGCTAAGCAAGCGGCAATAAATGAGCGAGAGGACGGTATACAAAGGAAACTGGAAAAACTAGAGCAATGGAAAGCAGAGCTTAATGCAAAGGTGGAAAAGCGCAAAGCAGATGCCGCAGCTGCCATACAGCGCAAAGAGCGCTTGATTGAGGAGGTTCGACGACATTTCGGATTCAAGGTGGATACACGTGATGAACGCTTTAAGGAAATGCTCGAGCAGAAGGAGAAAGAAGATAAGCGCAAGCAGAAAGAGGCCAAGCGAAAGGTCAAAGAGGAGAAGATGATGGCGAAATTAGTTCAACAAACGAGTTAGTGTAATTCTAGTCGTTTATATGAAATCGTTTATATGAAATATAGAAATCTTTTTAGGATTTCTAATATGTCATATTTTATGATTCATTAAGTGTGTCTCTACATAAATATAAGATCAGTTTGAATTGAAAAGCTATAATTCCACTTTATTTCATTTCAATTGTCCAAGTCATTTCTACATAAAGCATTGCGTACATACAATAAGAAATTGATTATTTTCGTAGACTTTGGTTTAAATTTTGCACAAACAATTTAAGCACATTCAAAATTGGTGTTTTTAAACAACTACTTAAATGTAACATTATAAATATAAACACTATATACAAGGCACTTTTTCCGATAGAGTGAAAGTTATTTTCTGGATGACAAATAATAATAATTGTATTCAAAGTGTTCATAGGAAATTGAATTTTGTACAACAGATAGGGAGGATAAGAAGGAAAACAGGAGTTAGATTAATCTAAGATTAAAACCGTTTACTAAGATACCTTAGGCTTAAACATTTGAGGTCTATCTTAGATAGCAAATTCATTTTTAAACTTATTATTTGTCAAGCCGTAATGCGCACACGTCCGAAAGTTTATAGACGGTAGGTACAATTAATTATTTCTGTGTTGGATTTATAATTTTTTTGACTTCTTTTTGGTTGCTGGTATTATGTTTTGATAGTGCTGGCTGCGCACCTTGTCAGATCGTATATCCAAGCGCCTTAGAATTAATATCAGAGCAAAAAGCGCCAACAAATAAAGGGCCACCACATCCAGCAGATAGTACTGCCACCAGCTGGAACAAAGAGAAAAGGAAATATTCATTAGATTATAGTTTAATAAGTCTAAAAAGTTTAATTGTTTAATTGGGGTAAACTATTACCCCATGTTCCGCGCTGGAGTTTGTAGATGATAAGCTCCGTTGTGTCGCAGCACGTATTCGGTCCAATAAATAGCTGTGTCGAGGGCTGTGGATCGCTGATCCAGCAGCAGATTCTGTCGATATCTGGCTGCGTTTCTGTAGCGCGGATCGTGTATGACCTTCATGATGGACTTGTAGAGTTGATTTGTGGACAGCGTCTCCAGGTCCAGCTTTATTGCATAGCCATCAACCTCCGCCTTGGCCGAGTTGACATCGTGATCACAGAACACGGGCATTGTGACCACCGGCACACCATGGTAGACCGTCTCGAACATGCTCAGCAAACCTCCATGGGTGATGAAGGCACGCAGCTGACTATGTCCAAGTATGTCCTGTTGTGGCAGCCAGCGTGATAGCTTCACATTGGGCGTTAGATCATGCATATCGGCTGCGCTGCCCTCATACTTCCACAGCACATTGTAGGGCAGGCGTGCGAATGTCTTGACCAGCATGCGACGTAGTGACTCCGGCATGTTGGCAGCCTTCACAGACGAACCCATCGAAACGTAGATAAAGCCCGAAGCCCCTGATGTCGAAATGAAGTCATCCAAATCCTTAGGCAAGGGTCGTGCTGGCTTGCAATGAATACAAGCGACTTCTGCCACATTTGGATTCAGTGCACGGGGATAGGACACAACTGCATGTCCATTCTGCAGAATGAAGCTCACGTTGCGTGACATATCGTACGGATGGGGTATATTCGCACCCAAGTGATCGCGCATAATGCGATGAGTGCGACGCATCACATACTAAATAAAGTTAAGCAAAAATTAAGTTAAGTTTATGCTTGATTACGTCATATGTACTCACGCTGTGCAATATGTTTTGACCAATTTGCATGCCCGTGTTCAGAGCTCTCTCGTAGAGACTCATTTGATCCGTGAAACTGGAGTAAAAATTGGGAGTTATCGCATAGCTGGCCGGATTCCCTGCCAAGGACAAACTGCCCGTATAGAAACCAACCGTATTTATATACATGAATGGTATCTTATACAGATGTGTAAGGCCTTGCAGGCACTCAGGATATGCGCCGTCTAATATAGCCAAATCGAAGGTGCGATTTGCTAGATCCCTGGTTTCCGCATCACCCAACATCGCATCGCAGGACTACAAATCGCAAAAGGAATTCTTTATACATTAAGCACATCCCAACAGTAAGTAATACGACCTCAAAGGCATAGCGTAGTCCATCCCAGGGCTTAATGGGCATTTCGCCATTCATTCTGGCGCCCAATAAATCCCAATTCGTATAGTTTTGTATATACTCCACCAAACTAGCTGGCGTCACTTCATGCAGCCCGTCGATATGAAAATCCGCTGGAAATCCACTTAGAAAGGTTATATTGTGGCCCCTGAAATAGTCAGAAATTAAATATATTAAAATTCAATTAATATTTACAAAAAAAAAAGTTTTTTTTTTAGCCATTAGCCTTTACTATTTATTGTCGATATTTGCACTTCCCCTCTCAAGCGTTACTAATGATTTTCTTAAAAACCTACTTAATAGGGGAAAAAACATTCTAAAATTTGGCTGTCATTTTAACGTTAAAGCTTTCACGCTTCAGCTTACAATTATATATACCTATCATATTATATAATTTAGGAAAGTCTTGCTGATTCAAAACAATGAGGAGTGATATAAGATAATATTGCATTACGCCCATATATGTATAAACTTTGACATGCTTGATGATTTTTATAGATATTCATAATGTATTTAGTAACCAATAAACAGACTATAAAGCCTATAAACGTTTTTGAAGAGCGGAATTCGAATTTAAAACTGGAAAGACTTGCCCTTCTGCCTTAATTATGTGATTAAAAAGCAAACAAAAGTTCCTTACAAAATTACATCATCTATTCCATATTATTAATATATATATATTTATAAATGCTTATACACACCTGCTTATCAAGCCCTTGGCCAGTTCCCAGAATGGAATCTTGTGCGATTTGGTGCCACCCATTGTGGCCATTAGGATATCCGCAGCCAGGGCCTGGCAGGTGAATGTGACAATTAGCAGGTAGCGTATTCGTAACATGTTGCTGCACAAGAAACATAAAATCACGAATTAATTTTAATTTTTTCTTTATGGTTCAATTAATGTAAGCACAATTTAATTGGAATTTTTTATTATCGAACTTTAGAGTGACCCACCGACGGCTGTGACTTCTAGAGCGTATTTAAAGTCAAATACGCCAGCAACTTGACATTTTATAGTTATAATTTGTATCTATATAGTATATATATATATATATAGTATATATATATATATATGATTTGTGATATATCTATATACTTAAGCGTGGCCAACGGTCAGAGCCAGCCATTTAAGGCATGTAATCGAGCGGATAATGCTCATGATTCTACCACCCAAAAAATTATATATATATATATATCAGTATAATTGCTTTGTTGTTCACAAAAATGAGTTTTAGACTAATCGTAAAGCCGAATTTAATCACACTATCGGCTAAAAGTCTGCGCACGTCCCAACACTGCCCCATCTAAACTTTGACATGGGCAAACTTAATGCGAATGAAAACAACATGAATTTTGATATGCCCTGTAAGCTGACAGAACTTGGCACTGTTGTGCCTTCAGGTTCGGCTTGAAAGATATTTACCTAAAGTATATTTTGCTCTATCTATCGAAGTGCTATATACATTCGTCGTATATCAGTGCCAGTAGCACGCCTAATTGTTACAGGGTAAGCTGAGAGGTGTTGTGTAATGAATAGAATGTACAACATGTTCGCAGTTCTAATTTGATTTTCGTCAGGTTCAACGGGGCTAAGTGATGAGTGAAATGCATGAAAAATAAAAAAAAACTAATTAAGGCACATCAAAACAAACAAAAACCAACAAATAAAAAATATATACTACCTAGAATGCGACCCTAATGAACGTAGGAACAAATTATGTGGCTAAAAGCATTTTGTAGTTTGTACTCGGATTCACCATAAATTAAATATATATACATATACATACATATATACACATATGTAAATGAGGCAATTTTTTTTAAGCTCTATCCAAAATGTATTATATCATTTCGAAGATGGTCAAAAAAATTACAGAGCCAAAGCTGAAGCGTGTCTTAAACACGTTTTTGTTTCAATCTTAAAGCAACCGAAAATAAATGCAAAAGAAATAATAGCGCTTATCTGATATATATATATGTATATATATATATATTTCCACAATCTAACGGGCAACGAATTTTCTTTTTAATTGGTCACGCTGTCGGCTGAGAAAATATGAAAAATGCAGCGACTTGAACGTACTCTATAAGAAGTAGCAAAAGGAACTGGACAGAGCTTTAGACGATCGGGTTAAATGAGCTCTAAAATGGAAATGGAAATCCACGAAATTTCTTGAAAATACTAGAGATGATCTGGAGATCATGGTCGAAATATATCAAATAATAGGCAAAAGTAAGAATTTTCTCAGTAGAATGTGTAAGAAATGATATAAAATAGATATACTATAAATCATTTTCGTTTTCGTTAAAGGTACAAAGATGAGCCCATTCGAGGTTCCAGAATAAGCTTTGGATCAGAGGATCCTTTTAGAGAAAGGAAACTAGTAATTTTTGCTATAATTATCCTATTACACCTACCGCTCTGCACACACTTCTAGAAGACGCTGAAGATAAATTGAGACTTAAAAGAATTTTCGATTTCACTCGACTTCTACGCCAACCAATCGACTCGAGTAGCTTATCTATCTCGTTAAGTGTTTTGTTATTTTGTTTTCTGTCTATATTTAAGCAACTGCTTAATTTAGGCAGATTGTAGCTGCTACTGGGCTTTCGAAAAGCTCATGCGTTTGTTTCCAACTAGCCATCGACAAATCGAGTAAGGGTAACTAGCGCCAAAGCTGAGCTTGAATTCCACTCGAAAAACCAGTTCCCGCATTCAGAGTAAGATTGTAAAATAATTGCCATCATTGTACGTGCATTGGGTTGAATGCGCCCAAAACGAAAATGAAAACCAAAATGAAAATGAAAATGAAATTGAAATTGTAGGCCTTGTAAGCGCAGCACACCATCGGTGTTTGCCTGGGTGTGTGTGATAATGGATGAGTTCATATAATTAAAAGCGTTAAGAGAATGTGGAAACGTCCTAAATGCTGCATAATTAGCGAGTAGAACGAGCGGCGTATAAAAATATGAAATATGGCTGTATGCTGCAGACGACCTTGCAGCTTGACCAATTTGATCGTGATTTGCGACATATGCCAATTATGCATAAATTCTTACGTTAAGGTCAAGAGCAGCTGTCATATCATAAAGGAACTGGTCATATGGGCAGCATGCCGGCCAACCAGTTGGAAACATGTTCCAATTGGAGTCTTATTTGCAATTATTTTTCATCCTTTCAACTGAAAAGTGATATAAGGGAAATGAGGAAATAATAAGTCATTAACTTATGCTTATGCTTATGCTCTATATATACTTGGCAAAAGCCAATAAGCTGACAAAATATTTGATAATAAATAAATATAATAAGAGTTTCGGAAACTGCTTTCTATAGCACTTATGGTATAGGTATTGAAGTAGTATAAGAAAACATTATTTCTAACTTATTTTTTTTATTAATAAATTTCGGTATAAGACCTATTAAAGTCCTCAACGACATTCTTATAAACTCTTCGCATACTCTACGAAAACCTTGGGTTTGGATTAAATCAGATAAAAAGTTTATCATTTATACTTATATCACTTCCTTTAAGAACATTTAAGTTTCACATTTTTCGTTTCATTTTTTAATAATTGAATCAAGCCTAAATTACTTTTGCGACTGCAGTTGAATATCAAATTAAAGAGTTTCGCAGTTGATGTCGCAAAAAACACATTTTCGCATTACAAAATTGACCACAAGTCCATGATTAGCACAAATGAATGTGCTGTGTTGTTTTTATTTTATTTTGGTTTGTAATATAACCAGTTTGCTATGCTACAATCTGAATGAGTTGCAAAAAAAAAGAGCTTTTATACACTTGCTTGGGGAGTAGTTTAAATTTGTCACGATTCGGTTGACACATAAAATATGCATTACAAGAGTTTAAGTTCGAGTTAACGAAAGCATGCGGTGATATGATATACACACGTGCTATAAGAAAAAGCCTCAGCTCCGAGATTGCCGTATTACATACTTGAATGTGTGATGTGGAGCATTGATAACTGCTCTGGCGGTATTTCCGAAAATCAAGTCTACAAGGGTATTGCGCGCTTTGCCAATGCTGAAGATACTTTTGAATGTGTCTCTGTGTGTTTGTATCTATGTTTTTTTTTTTTTTTATAGTATTTTTAGACTTAGAGACACAGTCAACTAATTAACCTGTCAGTTTTATATGCGCAGTTAAATAATGAAACATGCCCAAAAAAAAGGTTTCGAGATTTTCGCACACAACTTTGTCGCAAGATGTGCAAAAAGCTAAAAATTATAAAAAAAAAAATACAGTAAATATATGAAAAAATTCATTGTGCAATTTAAAAACATATTTTGACTATTTATAACAAACAAGCTAAGCATTTACAATGACAATGACAAAAAGAAGACGAGGCAGAGAAAACGCCCACAATAGCAATGGCAGAAAAAAAGTATCGAACAATAATTTTGCATTTAAACAAAAAGCGAGGCTTTGTTGCTCATCTTATTCCTTTGTCAATGTCACTTGCAATTTGTGGTTGTTGTCGTCTCTTGTTTTGTTGTTGTTTGATTTTTTTCCCCACTCTTTATCTTGTGCCAATTTGGCTCACATAAATTATTTACAGCTGCGACATATAAAAGCATAGAAAAAAAAAACAAGATTTATAAAATATAAATGATATTTTTACAAAGGCCTAATTAGCATATTTTTTGGACTATGAAGCGTTAAACTTTCCAGCGAAAAAAAATATTTGGCTTCGGACTTTTTTATTATTATTATTATTTTTGTAATTTGTTGTATGTGTTCCAATTGGCCTGGTGCCGCTATTATATAATATATATACCTATGTATATGTATATATATATATATATATATTTATATATATGCCTGTGTGTGTGCTTAAGTACATGATATAAATATCAAGTGTGTGGACTGCGCAACAAGTTCGTGTCGCAAGTCTTTTGTTTTTTGTAAGCTTTTTATGTGAAACTTCTTGAAAGTTCAAGCCAAGTGGAGCTGCATTTATTGTTTTGACCTTGCGCTCGGCTAACGCATCTGTTGTTATTATTATGTTAACAGTTATGTTGCTAATTTCTGTCACTATTGTTGTTGCTGCTGTCGCTGCTTTAGTTGTCTGGGGTCAGTTTTTTGCGCAATCAATTGGCTTTCGCGCCGGTTTTTGTTGTCTGTTGTGCAAATACACATGACTCGAAAAGCATATTTACAGTCACACATATGTGGCTAAGTTGTGTGTGTGTGCGCTTCTGTGTGTGTGTGTGTGTGTGAGTGTGAGAGAGTGAAAAATCTGGTTATCAATTTCTTGGACAACGTAACATTTCAGTCACTTGCAGCAGCAGCAATGACACACGACACAACACCAACCATGGACAGCAACACGTATTACACTTGCAGCATTAATGTTTAAAAATAACTGTTTATACCAAATATCCTATATATGGTCTAAATAATATAATTGTTTATTTCGAATTCAGGTCAAAGTTAATCATTTCTTTATACAAGTCTTTTTGTTTTGTTTTTTTTTTTGTTGCACTCTGTGAAGTTCAGGTCTTGTCGTCTTTTTATGTCTTGTTGCACGTTTCATTGGCCGACCGACGTTCAATTCAATATTTTTTTTTTTTTTTTTTTTTTTGGGCTCGTGCATAAGCGAAGCAGTTAACATACTTTCACCAATGCAAATGTATTATTTAATACAGCTACAATACAAAATACAAGCATATTGTGTTTTTTTTTTCCTTCTTTTGCACTGTTCACTTTCACGATAACTTTACCGTTATCCGTTAACTGCAACCAGCTCTCAGAATAAAAATCGACACTTCACTTCGCTTCCTTTAAGTCTGCTAAATATCGCACATCATTTCTTTTACAATACACAAGTATTTAAACAAATCAGTTACTAAACGCACACTAGCTCATGCGTGTGAATGTACTGTAACTATCAAAGTGATTTTTCTTGTACTTCGTTTGCTTCGGCAAGTGTATGCAGCACGTAAGTAGTTTCACCGCGCGATCTCATTGACTAACTAAACGAAGTTGTTGATAAAAACGCCGTTATGGCATATTCGGAGACACGCTGTTGAATGTAACGAAAAACAAAACGTTACGTTGTTGCGTATTTTTGTCAGTATTTTTTAGTGCTTTACAGCGAACAAGGAAACTAGTTCAATTTGATTGAACTATGATTCATTCGTGAATTAAAGAGAAGTTACATATTTATTAATGTCAAGTGAAAGGTTCATGAATATATTTATATTTTTGAGAGCATAAAATGCAACCCAACATACACAATTTGGCGCAGGATTTGTGTATAATAATATTCGGCCACATTCATCTTTAAGCTTTTAATTTTTTTATATATTTATATATTTATTATTTGTAAATTTACTTTTGAAGCTACTTGTTTTTCTATAGCTTACCAAATACACTTACCTTATTTTTACCCGCTGTTAACCGAGACCTAAACCTAGAACGGCAAAAACCTTTTACAACGCACAGATGGCGCTGCTAAAGTGTCTTAAATGTATTGCCTACTTTTGTGTGCATAATGAAATATTTTTTTTTTATATATTTTATTGAAACAGGCTTTTTACTACCTAATTGGCAGCTTTACAAGTTGAACATAATAAAATATTCAGAAACAAACATTTTTAGATTTATATTCTTAAAATTTCTATATTGGAATTTTTATTATGTCATTTATTTGTTTAATTTATGGTTTTAACTAACTTTGATCTATATCATAGAATTATATTATTAGCATAATTATAATAAGCAGAGCTTTCATTTCTATGCAACTTGTGACTAACCATGCGAAATTGAATTTCATTTAATCGAAAGCGGAAACTTTACTCACCTGCCGCCTTGTGTGCTCTAAGCTTTGTTTTAGTATGCAAAACTCAATGTTCTCATGCTCTCTCTCGCTCTCGCTCTCGCTCTCTGTTGGTGATCTCGTGAATGAGTGATTGTGCGCGCGTGTGTGTGTGTGTGTGTGTGAGTGAGTGAGTCTGTGTGTGTGTGCACATTTATCAGCATGTTTCAATGGCCTTAGTCCAGTGTCAGTTGCTTAATCGGTTTCCTCGGCTTCGGAACCCTCGGGTGTGTGTGGTGTTCAACGAGATTTTCGAATCAATAATAATACAAGAGATTATATTATATAAACAATAACAAGTTCACAAGTTATTAGCGCATTACTCGCAGATAACTATATCTCTCTATATATCGACTTGTATATACATATATACACATATGTGCCTGCTTATACATATATGTATTTAGTGCGAGCTTCAGTGCATTCCGGTTTTGGATTAATCAACAAATCGACAACGACGACGACGGCGAGTGCTTCGACGTCAGAGACTATTTTAAATTCAAAACAAGTCAAAAATCCCAATCGCATAAATTAAGCTGTTCTCAATCATACTTGAGTTGCGAATCGATTTCAATATCACACATGAGACATATCAGTATCAATCTCTAAACAAAGGAATCGCACGATGAACGTCTTAGGTAAAACCCATTCGCACTCTGCGAAATTCACATGAAACTAACAGCTCCAAGATGTCCATAGACAGCATATCTAATGTATCAATTATCAATTGCATCCATTGCAGATTGTGTGCAGCGTGCTCTGGCCGTGCTCCTGTTGCTCTGCTCCATTGGCTGGGCTCAGCAGCCGCAGTTTCCACAACTCTCCTTTGGCAATGCTCTGCAGCCGTTGACACCAGCTGCGGCGTTTCAGCCACAGAGCAGTCCCGCATATGCCCTGCGCTCGAACTTCGATGAGGAGACGCTCCGCAGCGTGGCGCAGAGCGCCCAGCAGTTCGGCCTGGACTTTCTAAATCGCATCTCCGTTGTGGTGGCAAAGAGCAATACCGACTTCATGATATCTCCCTTCTCGGTGTGGTCTCTGCTGATACTGCTGTACGAGGGCGCCAGCGGCCAGACGTATGAGCAACTGCGTCAAGCGCTGCGCATCAATGTGGACGACGAGAAGCTGCGCTCCGTCTATCGTGTGTGGAGCCGCTACCTCAAGTAAGTAATCAACTGAAGAGAACTCGTCTCAACTAACATTCGCTTACTTCGTGCAGCACGAATACCTCCACAATCGAGGTGGCCTCTCTGCAGGCCTTGTACACGGACGTGAAGTCGCCAATCAAGAGCAGCTATAAGGAGGTTGCGCAATCATATGGAGTGCAGCCCGCTGAGGTGGACTTCTACAAGCGGGAGACAATATTCGAAATCAACGACGCCACAAATCGATCCACCCGTGGCCTCATACCCTACGCTGTGTTGCCGCAGGAGATTTACGGCGCCAAGATGTTCATGCTCTCATCGCTGTTCTTCAAGGGCCAGTGGACGGTGAGAGAGAGAGAGAGGCACAGATTGCCTAATGCTAGGTCTGTCAGTGATGCAAGTTTCGCTTTTAGTATCCCTTCAATGTGAGCGCCACACACACGGAGCCGTTCTTTGACGAAAAGGGTCAAGTTGTCGGCCAGGTGTCGATGATGGCGCAGGAGGGCAACTTTGGCTATGTCACCAACATTGAGGGCTTGGATGGTTATGTACTGGAGCTGCCGTATGGTGAACTCAATCGTCTCTCTATGGTCATAGTGTTGCCGAAGCGCGGCTTCAATCTTAATGATGTGACCAAAAACCTAATGGACTTGGGCCTGTCGCCTGTCTTGAAGCGCCTGGCGGACTTTGCACGCAATGCCGACGAAGACAATGTGGTGGAGGTTTTGCTGCCCAAGTTCACAACAACGACCGACTTTAACTTAAGGCAACTGCTTCAGGAGGTGAGTCACAGTCGGCTCATTTTGTAGTGCTCTTAATACAAGCATTTGGGCTCCACAGATGGGCATTCGGGATCTCTTTGATCAAAGTCGCTCAGATCTCAGTCGCATGGCCGACGGCCTGTTCGCCAAGCTCTGTGTGCATGCGACCAAAATCATCGTCGACGAGAGGGGCACAACAGCAGCGGCTGTCACTTCGGCCGTGCTGAGCAACAAGTCAACGCCGCCAAAGTTCCACTTGAACAGACCCTTCCTCTACATGATTGTGGACAAGTCAACCAGTTTGCTGCTCTTCGCTGGCCAAGTGAGAAATCCAAAGGCGGCTTAACTCAAGTTCAATTTTTGTTTAATGACATAACCTAAATAAACTGTAGATGCGAATCGGATCTTATTTTTTCGCGCGACCAGCTGCCTTTTTGCCTCCAATGGGTTGTTGCTTGTCTTTGCTGGCCTTGCTCGAGATGAGCGGATGTGTTTCTGAAAGAAGGCAGCTCTGAATGTGTTGTTTGTGGCACGTCTATCAAGTCGCTTACCATCGGTAGGCGCATCGGGCAGGCTGACATCATAGTGCTGCATACGTCGCCGCTTTGACGCCAGTATGTCATCTTCATAGTCACGTGAGTCGCCGCCCACTAGTGCGGAGGGTGCATCAAGATTATCTTGCGCTGTCCAGCCATCTTCGGGATCTTCCACCTCTGGTGCCATGGGCAGGAATTGTAAGGCGTTCTCATCCTCGCCCTCTTCGTCTGAGGAGCAAAATGCTGCAACTGGCTCCACTTTTTGTACATCCACCTCAATCTCCTCGTCCTGCTGGGCATCAGCATTCAGGTCTACCGACTTGTCCTCGTCTCCAATATCGAACTCCGACTCTCTTTCCTCATATTCAACGTTCTCGTCCAGTTCCTTGAAGTCAGGTGCAAAAGCCGACCAGTTCTCCACCTGATTCTGTGCCCATATCGAAACTAAGCCTGAACTAATACTAGCTATAATCGGACGCACCGGATGCCAGACAACATCCAGCAGCAGCTCGCCTTTGGTGCCATGCAAAATCTTAACAAGATTTCCAATTGACTTTTCCCAAATATACAGTGCATGTTGTCGCGCGCTTCCCGCGCAAATGTATTCCCCATCGCCAGAGAAGCAACATTTCTTCCACGTTGTTCTGCAATAAAGAGTTATTAGAGAAAGGGTAGGATAAAGAGCAGAAAACTCACTTGTTGACCAAGTCCTGTAGCTTTTGTATGGGATCTGGTTCCCCGTCTTTGCCCAATGCAATAATCTCTTTAGAATCGTAAACGCGTATCACACGATCGGATGTATTTATAAGAAATGCACTGAAAGGAAACTCCGTAAATTAGGCCGTTTATAGTTGTAGAGCAGAAAGTGCTAGCTTACTCGCCCCGCCGAGCGAATTCAATGCTCTTGACAGCCGTCGCACTCGATGTTCCTACAATAATGCGAAAGCTGGCGACCACCTCAAAAGTTTCCACGTCCAGCACTAGGATTTTGCCCTTCGCATTTCCCGTGTATATATGTTTACCACGTCGGTCAAACGACGCAACTATATTTAAATCACCCTGTCAAAGGAAATTTAAAGTTATATATAAATCTTTGTCTATCTCTTCAGTTACTTACATCAGAATCCAGCGGTAGACAGCGATGCGAACCGGCTATTTTGACTAATACAGCAGCATATCGCATAGGACAGACCAGCAGACGACTGTCGTTCCGTGGGTCGAACTGCACCTTTAAAACAGGTGAAGGGAAGCGATATTTGTGCTCCAATTCCCCGGTAAGAACGTCCCAAATGCAGACATTGTTGTCCGTGGAAGCGGACAGTAGCTAGAAATTAAGAGCATGGTTTTTTTTAAATTATTAACAAGTAAATAATGTTGTGCTTGCCACCTTGTGGCCATTTCTTGTCCAGCTTAGACTGCAAACGGGATGCACATGTGCTGAAATTATTTTTGCTATGCCTCGCGTCAAAAAGTCCCAAATAACAATTCGTCCATCATTGCAGCCGACGGCCAGTAAAGTACCGTATTTGTTAAAAGCGCAGGTAACAGCTAGCGAAATGCAATCCAGAGGGCCATCAAACTCCTCGGGATAGTTCTGACCAAAAGATTCTTTAAAGCAAACAAATATGTATATAAATATTTATTATTTTAACAAAATCGCGCAAAGCCTACCAAGCAATTCCAAATTCATGTTTGTGTTTCTTCTTCTTTAATATCGCCATTAACTTAAATTACAAATTATCGATAGTCTCGTTGAAAAATCGTCAGCTTGTCTAATATCAAAATAATAATTTATTAATCATTCATGAAATGTACAATGTTTGTCAATTCAAAGAAATCGAAGAGATTATGAATAGTCATACAATTATTTTAACTATTTTTAAATAAGTCCTTGAAGGGAAATGGAACTAATTGCAATTAAATACAAGCTGAATCGATGTCTTTTAGTATTTAGTTCTTTTCAACATTCGGTCACACTAGATCCGAGTGGGTTTTGTGCGCACGTTGTACGTAAAAAGTTTTACAATTCAATTATAATAGCTTAATTCATATTAAAAATATTCAAAAAGTGTACCAACGTCTTACGGGACAAGACATCTACTAACCTACAACTCATTTGGGTTACTAATTTCATTTTTAATGTGCTTGCGAAATGATTTTTGTGTCGACGTCACCTTTGGAGCTCCCGCTCTCTTATTCGCGTTTATTCTTCTACTCTCATTCTCTCCTCAGTGAAGTGAAATAATAAGTTTGATTTTTAACTCAAGTTAAAACATTATTTTGATATCGTTTAATGAAAAAAAAAACAACTCAAATTTTAAAAAGCTGTGTTTTAACTTAATCCAAAATTGTAAATACCCCTCTTCGGTTTGACTTTCTATCAATTGTTCTCTACGTATTTTGCCACAGCTTTCTTTATATTACTTACATATGCATGTACTCAACATCTACATATGCACCTACATCTACATATACATATACATATTTATGTTTTGTATGTAATTATTTTTTAGTGTATTCATCGCCAACCACGTTAAAAGGAAGAACGTGAATGTGAATACAAAAAGGCAACACAATCACAAAACTTAAATTAAAATAAAAAGAACAATTGTTACATTTCCACTTCTTCTGGCAGTGCAAGTGAAAACTCTACGAAGGCAAATTAAGAAGCACAGGCCGCAGACCCGTTCTTTTTAATTCCCAATTTGCACAAAGGGCCGTAAATAAATAGCAATAAATAAGCAAAATGTCTGGCGAAGAAACGTCTGCTGATCGCAATGTCGAAATATGGAAAATAAAGAAGCTCATCAAAAGCCTCGAAATGGCACGTGGGTAAGTAAACCTATATAAACCTTATAATTCGTCGAATCGAAATGTTTTTTTTTTTTGTTATATTTTCTGTTGATATGGGGGTACACACGAAAGTATTGGGTTATGGGGTAGGGGGCAGACTTGCAGCGCGCCGTCGCTGTACAAAGAATAAGAGTGGAGTGAGTCGCATATTCGATTGTTGAGTATTTTGGACTCACCCCCTGTTAGCCATCAATTGGCGATGGTAGTGCGAAAAAATAATATAGTGGGCTATGTGAGGGTACAAACTGACGAATGACTTCATCAACATAAGACATTTCTTGTTTCAATTGGTTAGAAATGATAAATGGGATCAAACCACTTCGATTCAGATGCGTGGCTAGCGTTGGTAACAAACAAAAAATCTCATTACTCTGTCTGGTGTTGCCCCATACATGCACGTACACAAGCATTCAAATACATTGCTTGAATGACTCTCAGCGATGAAAGTGTGTTGGTGGCGCTCTTTCGCGCTCTTATTTTGCACAAAAACTGTGTTGAGAGCAACACGTTTTTGTCGAGTTTTTATCAGTTCAAACCAGACACAGTCTGAAGCAACAACGTTATCGAACAGTGAGTAATGCGTGGAGCTAATGCTAATGCTAATGATGTAGAGGCACCAAAACTAAACAATGCTTTTTACGTACTCCTTTTGCATTTTCAGTTGACTAACGTCAGTTGCATTACCACGTTATCTCTCTCTAGCTCTCAATTTAGCTCTTCTAAAATATTCATGCTTTGGCTGGCAATAAAAAAGTCATATGTAAATCATAACAAAACTTATGAAGTGCTGCAATTTGGTGTTCACACCGACTGCGAGCCACCTCGAGATAGCAAAATTGTGCCAGGTAGAGATGTCACATCAAAAAATATCGTATGCACATGATCTGCATATCGATAGATTAAAATGTGTTCGAAATCAGTGGGACACTGATAATGTGGGCCATCTACGATCGTATTTAATCTACATGTTTTTGATAAGGATTGATACTACTTGCGATGTGTCTTCTTCTTATTCAATATTTAATATACTCTCTGTTTCATTTTACTCTATTCCTTTCGCAATAGATCGTATGATCTACGTCACATTTTGTATATTCTTGGAACGGAGAAAGTGTATTCTTTTTCAATGGATCACTTTCTCCATTCTCTTTGTTGAATTCTTCGATAGCTTTATATGCGAAAAGCGTTTCTTTATATTTATAATTAACGCTTGTTGCTTGTTTATTTTTTATAGAAATGGAACCAGCATGATTTCATTGATTATTCCGCCTAAAGATCAAATTTCTCGTGTCAGCAAAATGTTGGCCGATGAATTTGGTACGGCCTCCAACATTAAGTCGCGCGTCAATCGCCTTTCCGTCCTGGGCGCAATCACGTCGGTGCAGCACAGACTTAAGTTATACACCAAAGGTAAGCATTCGATTTAATCCGACAATAATATCAACTAATTAACATTTAATTATGTTTTTTTTTTTAGTGCCTCCCAATGGTTTGGTCATTTATTGCGGCACAATTGTCACAGAGGAGGGCAAAGAGAAAAAAGTGAACATTGATTTCGAACCATTCAAGCCCATTAATACCTCGCTGTATCTGTGTGACAACAAGTTCCATACGGAGGCGCTCACTGCCCTGCTCGCCGACGACAACAAGTTTGGCTTCATTGTGATGGATGGTAACGGCGCTCTCTTTGGCACCCTGCAGGGTAATACTCGCGAGGTGCTACACAAATTTACTGTCGATCTGCCGAAGAAGCACGGCCGTGGTGGTCAGTCTGCGCTTCGTTTCGCCCGTCTGCGTATGGAGAAGCGTCACAATTATGTGCGCAAGGTGGCTGAGGTTGCCACACAGCTGTTCATTACGAATGACAAGCCAAACATTGCTGGCCTCATTTTGGCCGGTAGTGCGGATTTCAAAACTGAGCTCAGCCAATCGGACATGTTCGATCCTGTAAGTAATCTAACACGGGCTACTTCCACTGGCATCAGCGACAGACGAACTGATCTAGCATCTAGTGAAGTTTTCGTAAGCTCTATCGCTACAACTCACTATAAATCGTCAGTCACACAGCCAGTGGAGCCCACTTATCCTGAATGATCAAAAGAAACGTATGCAACCCTTTATAGAACGTCTCTTTAATGAAAACTAATACACTTTTCTACACTTGCAGCGTCTACAATCAAAAGTGATCAAGCTGGTTGACGTGTCCTATGGTGGGGAGAACGGTTTCAATCAGGCTATCGAATTGGCCGCCGAATCGTTGCAGAATGTAAAATTCATACAGGAAAAGAAACTCATTGGTCGTTACTTTGATGAAATTTCTCAAGTAAGTTATTAGTACGTGATATGCGATGATTAATATTAACCATAAATTACGCATTAAGGATACTGGCAAATACTGTTTCGGTGTTGAAGATACTTTGCGAGCATTGGAACTGGGGTCTGTGGAAACATTGATTTGCTGGGAAAATCTGGATATACAACGCTACGTACTGAAGAATCATGCGAACTCGACGTCAACGACAGTATTACATTTGACGCCCGAGCAGGAAAAAGATAAGTCTCACTTCACGGACAAGGAGGTGTGTACGACAAAGAGTTTATATTACTGAAATGGCAAATATGTCTAATCGAAATTCGAATATTTCAGAGCGGAGTTGAAATGGAGTTAATTGAGTCTCAACCGCTTTTGGAATGGCTGGCGAACAATTATAAAATGTTTGGAGCCACCCTCGAGATAATTACGGACAAATCTCAAGAGGGCAGCCAGTTTGTGCGAGGTTTCGGTGGCATTGGCGGTAAGTAGTTAACAAATAGTTCTACATATAAATAAATATATATATATATATATATATATATAATATTAAATATCTGTATATATTGCGAGTGTAAGCTAAAAAATTAATTACGTATCTATTGTTTCCACTCCTCTTCCTTCATGCTGCTTTTAAACATAACTCTAAATGTAACTTGGTCAACTTGACGACGCTCTTGTGCATAACCATCAAACTTTACTTTGTTTTAATACAAACACATATATATTTATATTTATGTATATATTTGTTATTTAAAATGATGTAATGTATAGGCATATTGCGCTATAAAGTAGACTTTCAATCGCTACAAGCCGATGAACCGCTGGAGGACGTTGATCTAGATGATTACTAAGAAGAGAGACATTAAAAAGAACAACAATAAAACTTAAAAACGAAAGCATTCGCACTGCATAGATTTTCGGATCTCAATACACTCGAAATACTTTATTTGATTTCTTTTGAAACGCCATAAATTGTTCAAAACTTGATAGGAACCAATTTACTCGACGCATAGTTTTAACGAATAATTCAAAACAAACCATTCAATTTATTTTTCATTATATTCGACAAGGCCCATAGAGCCAATATACATATGGAAATTATCGTTAGAATTAGGTTTCGTTTTATTCTTCAGCTCGAACAAAATGTATTTTAATTTTGATTGATTCAGGCATAATTCGAATAATCACATTTTTGTGTAATAAGTTTTATCTGCAATAGAGAAGTAAATATTAAAATTAATTGATCCCTTGACGTGACATAAAATAGAAAAGGAATCCATGCCATGTGTATATACGAGTATAGCAGGAATAATACTTGATTTACTTGTATTTAATAAATTCGCGCGACTGTTAGAAATCTCAATATATATATTTTAAACAAATAGCGTAACATGGAGAAATCATTTGAATTGTTTAATGAGTCTCGTTCAAATAGGTCCACTAAAACGTGGTATTATGCATATATATATATTCTCGTATCTGAGAAGCATTTAAAGTATTTACTTAGGCAACGTCTTTGTTTCCATTTGACACAAGTTAAACGCGTAAAATTCTAATAACACAAAAACACAAACACAAAAACAATAATTGAACAAGCAAAACCTGAATAAAAATAAATAAATAAAAAATTGACACCTCCCGACAAAGTAAGCAAAAAAAAAACAGACTTATAATTATCAAAATTTGGGATCTTCAATTATTCACGACTTTTCGGTTAACCGATGCCGCTGATGAGCTTTATCCTAATCATTGGATCTGGAATACTGAAGAGTCTTTCTATAATCCAGTGTATAATTAATTTCATCATTTACTCTTCTATCCCAGCCTATTTGCAGAGCACTTTTCTTATTTTGTATTCTAATTAAAAATTTTGCACTAAATTCTCTTACGTCAGAGAAGATTTCTTTTTTTTTTTCAATTTATTTATGTATTAAAATATTAAAAAAAAAAAGATTAATAATGTATTTAAGGCTAACAGTGTGTTGTGCTACTATTTTATGTTATTTTAAAATTATTTCTATGCTTTTTCGCATTTTCCTTTCAATTACATTCTGTGTTAATTTTATTTATTTAATATTTTTGATAAAGTTAATTTAATAATATTTAATATATTGCTAATGCTTTCTGCAGGTATCTTGCGTTACAAAGTGGATTTCCAGAGTATGCAGCTTGATGAATTGGACAATGACTGCTTCGATTTAGATGACTACTAGAAAATTGCACACTGTTTTAATCAATTAATGAGACCGCAAATTGAATACTGTTGATTTATAAAAGAAAAAGTCTAAAAGAATATAAAATAGAATATTTTAATAATACAAAAAGAACACAAACAAACAAATACACACACAATCCTTCTTCCATTTTAACGTTGTTGGCGAATAAAAATAAAATTGCAAATATTACAAATAAAAAAGGCAAAAAAAGAAAAAATGTTAAATCAAGAGAAATCAAATATAAAAAGAATCCGTTTTACTTGAAGCATCAAATACGTATCATATTTTTATTATTTTGGGTAAGGTACTCTCAGATTATAAGCAAAATTTTAATCAAATATGCATTTCAGCAATGTCAGAGTTCGCCCAGATGTTCGATTTCATCCAAAATGATATCCAACTCTTCAGCTTCGAGCACGGGAAAGCAAGTGAACACCATACGGAAGAAGTTGCCCAGCTGGCGGCTACTTAGCGGTGAATACCCAACCATCAAGGTGCCAGTATATGCCATTTTCTCCTTAATCTTTGGTGCAATCTGTTGGAAGTGATGTTCGTAACAATTGAATCAGATCTATTAGCTCATACTTACGGTATACAAACGCGTCCACCACTCTTCGGTCTCCTCCGAGCTCTGCACTCGCATCGATTTTGGAATGTACCAAAAGCAAACATTGGAGTACTCGTGTTGATCTAGGACAAGTCTGAATTGATCAGGACGTGCGCGCAGCTTTTGCTCTAGCAAGCGAGCCATTTCAATGGCATGATCAACCAAGTGTCCATACTGTCCGTAACCACGCGCCTTCAGCATTAACCAAAATTTGAAGGCATCAATTTTACGACCGCACTGAATGCTTTTATTGCCGGTATCGTAAGAGACATCATAGAACTTATCCTGCTGGAAGAGGTAGTTGACCTCAATGCTGTTGCAGCGCGCCAATAAATCGGATTCGCTTGTGAGAAAAAGGGAGCACTGCAAAGGCACGCCAAGTGTCTTGTGCGGATTCCAGGCAAAGGAGTTGGCACGTTGCAGGCCTTTTAGCAGTGAACGATGTTTGTAGGATAACAGGGCTGCACCACCTAGGCAAGCGTCTACATGCATCCAGAGGCCGTAACGTTCCGCCACATCGGCGATTCCGTCCATGTCATCAAAGGCACCCAGCACAGTTGTACCGGCCGTTGCATTGATAAAGAATGGATCAAGTCCGCATTCCTTGGCTGCTTTAATCTTATGCTCTAGATCATCTAAAGCCATTTGTCCTTTGGCGTTGGTGCGCACAGCTATGCAATTATCGGCCCCAATACCCAACCAGTGAGCTGCTTTTTTCAGGCTATAGTGCGAATCTTCAGAGGTGAAGATCACTAAAGGTCGAATGCCAAACATTCCCGAGGACTTGACTGTCGGAATTCGTTTATACCGAGCCAAAACCAGACCGTACATATTCGAAGCGGAACCGCCAGGAGCGAATATACCGTCACCATGGCTATAGCCTGCTAATCTACAGACCGCAGATATGATCTCAGTCTCGATCAGGCTAAACACAGGTGCAACCTCGAAAGTGTAACTACAAATGCAGACATTAAAATATTTGCGATCTTATATATGTTTTTCATATTACGAGCTTGTGTTCAATGCCTCAGTCAGCCAGGCGCCAGCCAATCCAAAAGGATCCATTTGTCCAAATAGTTGATTGTGAAACCGTCCATGCGAGGTTTTTACAGAATATTTAATAACCTGTTGGCAGATCTCCTCGATGTCAGAGAGTGTGGATGCTTCCTTTTCCTTGATAGTCAGATTAATATGTTTCTATGAAAGAAAAAAAAAATGTATTTATATATATATGCATATAGTATTATTTTATAATGCTAAAAAAGACGTATCATGGTTGAACTCGTCAAAAGATTACAACCGCGAATCATTAAACTGTTCAAGCAGCTGCATTGCGAACTCTTTCAATGTATCAATGAGTGTATATGCCGCTTATCTGGAACTGTCTCGGTTGCTTTGACAAGGCGGGCGTCTAGACCTCGACTAGGAAGGGCGGGGGCACTCACCTTCAGCTCGTCCGGCTGCATAAAATCGACTATTTTCTGTTGCTCCCACAACTGTGGATCGGCACAGAAAGTCTCCTTCTGTTGCACCAACTTGAAGACATGCTGTAGAATCTTCCAATCGTCCATTAACCTCGTCCGCACGCCACCGACAATCGCAGTAGTAGTATCACTTTCGCCATCCATTTTACTATATTTCCGATCGTACCTTCGCCAACAGCTACTCAACTGGGAATGCCAACCGATTGGCCGTAGTACTGCATTGGACCTGATTTCGAACTGAATGTTCGTTAGAGCTGTAAATTAATTAACCATAGTACATACACGCATTAATATATACATAGGCACCTACGGACGAATATGTATGCATGTATGTACAGTTGGGCTGCGTTCGTGCCGGTATGCTACAACGTTAGGGTGAACCTTTTCTTAAGCACCAAGTGTCTATAAATAAGATTATAGAATCTACTTATTTTCCATCGGCTTGTGAATCATATCTTATCGAAATCCACTTTACAGTCGTAGTTGTTAGTTTAGTCAAGTATAATATACCTGTAAATGTTGATTCAAAAGTTTTCCACTTGTTTATCATGCTTAAAGCAAGTTTAGAGTCGAAAGCAGTAATTATTTATTTATTTTTTAGAATATTCCAAGTATAATGCGCTGACTTGAATTTTTCATTGCATAATATAACCGGTGTGTAGATTAAGAAGACTCGATTGTGTAGAGAGAACATGGAAAGTATTATAAAATATACTTTACTGTTCACAATTGAAATTTAAAACACGCGCCTAAATATTTAGCTTATAAATTCTGTGACACAATCATTATTATAAAAAAATTGTCATCGATTACAGTGCGTTTCAACATATCAATCTGATATCATCGATGTCCAAAATAATCGACTAATAACAAGTTCCAAGAGTGTTCAATTGTGGAACCACATATCATATGGTTGAAGAGCATTGGAATAACCAATTGAAGAACTGTTTACATTGCTCTTTTAAAACATTTAAAAATTAATAAACAAAAATAAATATTCAGCATGGGTCGCGCAGAAGTTGGTACGCCCAAATATCTGGCCAACAAGATGAAGGCCAAGGGCTTGCAGAAGCTGCGCTGGTATTGTCAGATGTGTGAGAAACAGTGCCGTGACGAAAATGGCTTCAAATGCCACACAATGAGCGAGTCGCATCAGCGCCAGCTGCTTCTCTTCGCGGATTCGCCTGGCAAATTTCTGCACAATTTTTCAAAGGAGTTCTCCGATGGATATATGGAATTATTGCGACGTCGCTTTGGCACGAAACGTACGAATGCCAATAAAATATATCAAGAGTACATTGCGCACAAGGAGCACATTCACATGAATGCCACGCGCTGGCTGACGCTCTCCGACTATGTAAAGTGGCTCGGACGCACTGGCCAGGTTGTGGCTGATGAAACGGAAAAGGGATGGTTTGTCACCTACATTGATCGCAGCCCAGAGGCTATGGAACGCCAAGCAAAGGCTGAACGAAAAGAAAAAATGGAAAAGGATGACGAGGAGCGGATGACAGAATTCATTGAGAAGCAAATTAAGAAAGCAAAGTCCAAGGATGGCGAAGATGATGAAACGCAGGAGAAATATACCGAGCTAAAACGCGAAGAGGAGCAGCCACTTAAGCTGGATATACGATTGGAGAAAAAGTTTCAGCCCGAATCCATATTGGGTAAATCAGCGTTGCTAACAAAACGCGCTGGCAGCCAACCAGATGAAAAAGTCTTTAAGAAACCCAAGCCAGTGTCGATGGAATCTAGCAGATCAGCGTTAGATGAGATCATAAAACAGGAGGAGAAGAAAAAGGAACGCACAAATCGCAAGGATTATTGGCTTCATCCGAATATCGTAGTTAAATTTATCTCTAGCTCCATGGGCGACAAATACTACAAACAGAAGGCTGTGGTCCTGGAAGTAATAGATAAATATCGTGCAAAAATTAAATTCTTGGACAGCGGTGAAAAGTGTAAAGTTGATCAGGTAATTATGTGAATTCTTTAAATTCTTTTGAACATAAATTTTTAATATGTGTTCTTAACAGGCTCATCTGGAGACCGTGATACCCGCTTTGGACAAAGAAGTGCTTGTGGTGAATGGCGCCTACAGAGGCTCAGAAGCTCTGCTAAAAAAACTAAATGAAAGCAAATATTGTGTTACCATTGAGATACTACACGGCCCACTAAAAGGAAGAATTGTAGAGAACGTGCAGTATGAAGATATATGTAAATTATATGGCACGTAGTACTGATATAATTTTCTACGTTAATTTTATATATGTATGATAATTGAACAATATGCTTAAGAAAAGAAGTGTGGAATAGTTGAAGTCTCATTTTGTCATTTCGTATAATGACTTAGTGGTGTGAAAAATAAAATAAATCATTTTTTATTCATGGTTTGCATTAAATTGAATCAGGAATGTATAACGAATTGACTAATCTGTTTTAAAAATTAGTTCTAACTTGTCCAAGATCGTTTACTCACAAAGCGATCGTTGACGACAACGGAATATATATTCTCTCCTCAAGATGCGGGCTATCAATCTTTTTTTTGCTGTTTTTAGTTTTTGTTTCGTGAGCGGACTGCAAGCAAATCCAATATTCCATTTATGGGCCAACCAATTTGGAAGAGGACTTAATTATATTTACAACTTTATTTCAGCTCCTGTACAAATCGGCACTTATTCAGTTCAATATCAATGTGAGTATGGTTGAAAGTAAGTTCCATAATCTACTTAATTGAGTTTTCAGGCATGAAGTTTGCAGAAACTTTCAAGGTGCCACCCCAAAGAGTTGCGGACATTAATAAATTAAGATTCATTTATATGACACCATGTTGCAGCTATGCAGTGCCTATATTACAAGCCGATACCCTCTGGGATAATCCAACATTTAAACAGAATAATAAAATAGTTATTGTCGCTTCTGGATGGACGACGACTTTAAATAATTCAGATGCAATTTACGACCTACGAAAAGCTTTTATGTGTCGTCCCGATGTTAATTTCCTGGTATACTAGAGGCATATGAATATATTATGATTATTAAAATTATTATTCTCTTTTAGGCCTTAGATACCTCTAAATATCTGAATATGCTTTATATGTGGTCTGCGCAAAACACCCATATTATTGGCAGCGACATTAGCATTGCCTTAAAGAAATTGACGGATGCTCATCCAGAAACCAAGATTCATCTAATAGGTTAACAAAATGATAAATAATTAACGCGTAAATATTTATATAATTATTAACATTTTACTTTTGTAGGACATTCATTGGGCACACATTTAATGGGATACGCTGGGCGAAGTTATCTCGAATTAACTGGGCGATTGGTGGATCGTATCACAGGCTTGGATCCTGCCAAGCCGTGCTTTATAACGAACACCCATTATCAGGGCTTATCTAAAGATGATGCCCAGCTAGTGGATGTTATACACACAAACCCTGGCTTCCTCGGACAGCTATTGCCAATGGGTCATCTTGATTTCTATCCCGGCGGTGAAGTTCCCATTCAAAACGGTTGCTTGTTCATCGCATGCTCACACTATCGAGCAGTTCGCTACTTTGCCGAAAGTGTCTATCCGGGTCAGGAGCATAACTTCTGGGCCTCCAAATGCAACTCATTTGAAATGATGCGTACCAAAACCTGTGAGTCCTCCGGCGCAGTAATGGGCTATGCGGTCGATTCGAGCGCTAGAGGTATTTATTACCTCGATGTCAATGATAACAGTCCCTTTGGCAAGAATGCACAATTAAATTTTCACAATGAAAATAAAAATTGCGCCTGCCCAGGATTAGGGTGTTAATTGAAAATTGATCTCAGAGCTGTTGAATAAATAAAGTCCATACCATTAACTATGTTCTTTGAGATTGCTCTCACTTTACCAGCATTTAAAAGTTGAATATACTGGAACTCGACACAACTGCTGGCATTGACATCAATCTGTATATGGATTTGGGTAAAATCAACTACTTGTATGAATAAAGAACATATGTTTTATGACCCAAATTCTTTTGCGCGGAGTACATGTAGCTCATCGTATCATTTGTATTATGTTTTAGTATATATATTTGCGATTATTTCCGCAAGGGTATGCAAATTTCGCCTATCGCGGAGTACATGTAGCTCATCGTATCATTTGTATTATGTTTTAGTATATATATTTGCGATTATTTCCGTAAGGGTATGCAAATTTCGCCCATCAATAGACATTAATATTTATATATTTTTTTTTTGCAATAATTGAAAGCAAAATTTATAAAATTGATTCGTCACATTTGCACTTTTTGGCACTATGTGTAGCATGTCGCAGTTCGTTTCTGTCGCAGTTGCATTACATACCTAGAAATGAGATCCCTGCTCTATAGGTTGACAGTTTTAAGCATCGTGCTCATCAGCCGCACAGAGCACACAGAACAGTCTAGGAAATTCAGCTCCAGCTGGTGGCCGACTGTCTCCGACAGCCTCACGGATATTCTCACCATGAAAATGAATATATTTACATCATTTCCATTGGAGTTAGCCGCAACTCTTATTGACACCTTGTGTAAGTATATGGGGTGTATTAGGCTATTGGCTTTCAGTTAGCACCCCGCCTACATCTACTCTCAGTATTACATCTCAACGCTTGACAGGCTCCTCCACTTTGTTCATAGGAAGCGTACCATCCCAAATTCAGCCGGATATAACAAAAATGCACTTTCAGTACATGACGCCATGTCTGAACTATAGTGTTCCCTTATTGAAAGCTGAAGATCTTTGGAATCATCCGAAATTTCGACGCAATCGTAAATTGGTAATATTAGCTACGGGCTGGACAAACACGGTTAACGCTTCAGTTACCATTGAGATGATTTCGAGAGCATTTATGTGTAGACCGCGTGTGAACTTTGTGGTAAATTGTAAGATATTAATTCAAGCATTTTTACTAGTTTATAAATTTACTTGCAGATTGTGGACGCGGCTTACTATGTGGACACCCTGTACAAGTGGTCGGCTCTGAATACTGATCTCATTGGCGAGCATCTAGCTGTCGGCTTACAGCATTTGATCAAAGTCTCCCCGTTGATTGACATTCATTTGATAGGTGAGCTTTTCATAAAAACTATTTGCACACAAGATCTCATGAAACATTTTTCTTAGGTCATTCATTGGGCGCCCATATCATGGGCACTGCAGGGCGGACATTCAAGAAACTGACAGGACGTAGTGTCTCTCGCATCACGGCTCTGGATCCGGCTAAGCCGTGTTTTCGCAATGAAAAGTCGCTGCCCGGCCTGATGCGAGGCGATGCAGAGCTAGTGGATGTAATACATACAAATAATGGCATCTTGGCTAAACGAGATCCAATCGGCGACATTGACTTCTATCCCGGTGGTGTGCATCCCATAAAGCCTGGCTGCCTGACCATTGGCTGCTCCCACACGCGCGCAGTTGAGTATTTTGCAGAGAGTGTCTATCCGCATCAGGAGCGCAGCTTTGTGGGTACTAGATGCAGTTCGTGGAAGAAGCTGGAGTGGCGAAGGTGTGAGTCGGACATAACTTCGACCATGGGCTACTTTATTAACAGGAAGGCAAATGGCATTTTTTACGTGAATGTGAATGGTCGAAGTCCCTTTGGAAAAAACTTTAATCTAATAGGAAAAAGTGGAGCTGGATGCGCTGAAAGCAGCTGCAGATCGAAATTATTGAGTAAGCTGTAGTAACTGTTGCTATTTTACACTTTCTTAAGTTAAAATATATTCTAGCGTAATCTCAGATTGTCCTCCTTATATCTTGAATTCGATTCTTCTTATTAAGTTTATTCAATACTTAAGGAGATTCTTTGCTTCCTTGGGTCGGCTATATTTCAGCTTGATTTTCTATCAGTTGAATTTAAATTCCTTTATATATAATGTAGCTTTATTTAGTACTTATTCAATTATTTCTGTAAGATCTAGATCATCATCAAAGGCCTCGGTGATGCCCTTCTGGCTCTGGTAGATTCTCTCTTGTGTTTCTGCTATTCTCCAAAGCTCGTCATCATCGTCGCCATTCAACATGGATCTGTTGGCTGCTCCCTTGATTACCGCTCTATTCTTGCTCATCGGTTGAGCAGGCCCCGGCGCACGTTTCTGTCGATTGCCCATTAATATTTGGCTCTCCTCGAAGTATTTGTTTGGATGATTGATTGAGGGTTCCACTGTAGAATTGTGCGTAAGCATAAAGTATTTTCCGCAGGCGAATTGATAATGATTGCGGGACACAAAATGCATCACTTCTTCAATCCCACCCGCCGAGAGGCCATACGTAGAGAGTCTGGCCTTCAGCGAGGTTGGATCCAATGTTTTGTATGGACAACCGTGGCAATCACCAGGAGCGGCCATCTCCTTGATAATCTTAAGGCAGGAGTAAGGCGTATAGTTGACCATTGAACCCTTCTTTCCGTAGTTGTGATGAATATTGTACTCGTAGCTGCGCGTAAATTTGTCTACGTCCATTTTTTTAGTGAACTCTTCGCGCCAAAATCGCACAGAATCCTCGAGCGTGACGCCAATGCCCTTCAAGAAGAGGCCGTACTGCATACGTCCGCCGTGTTTGATGTGGTGTTGGCTGCGTAAGTGTTCGTGGCACATGCGCATGCACAACGGCATGGATGTCTTGGACAATTGATCCAGAGATTCAATAGGCACAGATTCATCTCTGCATACAGTGTAATCTTTTCCCGTATATGAGTTGTGCAACGATTTGATCATGCGTGCGATGCGCTCATCTGCTTCGACATCAGCAATAAAAGCTTTTGCTGCATGCATGCCAAGTTCTATCTCATCCAGTTGCTTGGCACCCACAATGGACACCATATCATGTGTGTTAACATAGGCAAAGCCTGCTTTAATGTAACAACGTCGGGTACGCACCAAATCCAAGACTTGTGTGAAGGGCACTTTGTAGAACTCCAGTAGCTCGATCTTTGATACACTCTGGCCCACTGTGCTCTCATAGAGGCCATCCTTTACCGCGTCCTTTTGTTCCTCTGTCAATGGCTGAATTTGAAAATTGTTTGCATCCAGAAACGATTTGATTTCAGCTGTGCTAAGAGCGGCAAATTTAAATTTGAAAAACTCCATCTCACGTGCCACGAACCAGCGTAGCAAATCTTCTGAGCGACAATAGGCTAAGCGTAGTATGAAGTGCGACAAATAGTCACGTCGACGCATTTGTACATCTGCTTCGTGCTTGGAACCACTGCTGGCCGTACCCATGCGCATATAGCCGCGGAGTCCATCTTTGGTCATTTCAGCATTCACATATTCCTTCCAGTCATCCGAAAGCATTCGCAATCCTTTTGTTGTTGCACGGTCGAAAACACGAAGCAACCTTAGACGCTCCAAAGCGAGTTCCTCAAATTCATCAATATGAATATCCTCTGTGGGCGGATAGTGATAGAGCATCACATTGTGCGGATAATTGGCTTCCAAGCTAATCACTTCAACTTTCACATCATGTCGTGCGCGTTTCTTTAAGTTAAAATCCATGTTGTCAAACACTACTCAATTGCGGCTTGCGGAAATGGCGCCAAAATGTGTTAAACGAACAGCTGTCGAAATACAAATGTTAAGCACCAATAACATTAAAGAATCGATAGTATTGTTATTTATTTTTTCTTTACTATTTCTGCTTCATTAGCACTGAGCTTCCATTTTTTCAATTATTGTTATGATGTACCACCATCTACCCTATAATGTACCACTTTAATAATATTTGTAAATAAAAAAATCGCTCGATTGCCGTCGATACTTTTGAAACACTAGAATAATATCGATGATCGGATTTAAGAAACACTGTAATAAAAACGATGAATAGAATTTGTTAAAATTAACAAATGCAAATTAACTTTGTAGTTGGTCTAAAACCAAAAACCGTAAAGTATAATGGAAGAACTTTGTCGTATTTGTGCAAGACACGATGGTAGTCTAGAACACATATTCGATCTGCCGGAGCAGCTGGACCAGGAACCATCATTGGTTGAAATGCTGAATGAATGCTCAGTTTGTGAAATAAGACGCGACGATTTGTTGCCTCAGAAAATTTGCAACTCCTGCATATCTGATTGCAAAAGTGCATTTCGTTTCAAGCGTTTGTGTGAGCAGAGTTATCAATACTTTTCGCAGTTGCTGAGCGAAGGGAGTAACGACAACATTAACAGCGAGGAATACAGTTCCACGTTGCACAGTTCCATTGATATTAAAGAAGAGCCTGTGGAATATTTGCAGGAGATATACAGCACGCAAATTGATAATAGTCAAGGAATCACCGCAAATGAGAAAAATGGGCTAGACAAAAATACTGGGATTAATATAGTGACGATTTTTAAGTGCTTCACATGTGGAAGAAAGTTTTATTCTGAAAAATCCCTAAATGATCATATGAGTTGTCACAGCCGCAAAAGTTTCACATGCAACTTCTGTTCAAAGGAATTTACAGCACCCAGCGCCTACTTGAGCCATGTACGCCGACACACCGGAGAGCGTCCATTTGGGTGTAAGCTTTGCTCAAAAAAGTTTTTTAGAAACGATGCTCTTCAGTCGCATATGCGTATACATACAGGAGAACGCCCGTTTCAATGTCCATATTGCTCAGACTTCTTTATTAATCGTAACGCTCTTAATAGGCATGTTCGCATCCACACGCGGACAGGAGGCCGAAGCCATATTTGTCCAATCTGTGGCATGGGCTTTTACAGTGCGTCCAATTGTGAGCAACATACAAGCAGGCACTCGAATGAAAGACCATATAAGTGTAATGAGTGTGGAAAGGGATTTGTTGTGATGGCAGATCGGAGGGCTCACTGTCGCCGGACAAAACACAACAGCACATTCTCCAAAACGAGTTCCCATGAGACGGATCACATTAACGCACAAGATAAATTACTCAGCTATAAGTGCCTCAGATGCCGCGAAACTTTTTTAACGGGTGCTGACTTAAAAACACATATGCAAACTCATCCTCCAAAACAGTGGTCACCGAGGATAAGGACAGACAAAGACACAGATGTTGGTGTGGGTACAATTGAAGACACTGCAACGATCTATATAACTGACCACGAACCCTTGGAATTATCATCACCGAGGATAAGGACAGACAAAGACATAGATGTTGGTGTGGGTACAATTGAAGACACTGCAACGATCTATATAACTGACCACGAACCCTTGGAATTATCATCACCGAGGATAAGGACAGACAAAGACACAGATGTTGGTGTGGGTACAATTGAAGACACTGCAACGATCTATATAACTGACCACGAACCCTTGGAATTATCATCACCGAGGATAAGGACAGACAAAGACATAGATGTTGGTGTGGGTACAATTGAAGACACTGCAACGATCTATATAACTGACCACGAACCCTTGGAATTATCATCACCGAGGATAAGGACAGACAAAGACATAGATGTTGGTGTGGGTACAATTGAAGACACTGCAACGATCTATATAACTGACAACGAACCCTTGGAATCATCTGAGAATTTGACCACCGAAAAGCATGCGGAATTAGAAAACCCCAGCTGCTCCATCGAACAGATGCAGCAACTGAGGGAAGAAGAAGACAGAGAGGAGATACCTGTAGGTGTTGATAGCACTGAATATATTTCTCCCATTCTGTTGACTAAAGTCGTAGCCATGGAATCCCTTGAGAATTTGACCGATGAAGGCTATATGGAAGTTACAATTACCAATCCCAAAGTTAAGTTAAAAAAGGAACCGGAAGATTCTAGCCCCACAAAAACAGTTTATCAGTGTAGTTTTTGTGTGAAAAACTATCGTACCAAGCGTCAATTAATTTCACATTCTCGCGTCCATACAAATGAACGTCCTTTTAAGTGTGATCACTGTCCGGCTGCATTTAAAAACAAGGGATCCCTTAAAGCTCATACCAGCTTGCATACAAGAAAGCTTCCATATAAGTGCAAGCGTTGCTTGATTTCATTTAAAACACAAAAAAATCGTACGAATCATCGCTGCGCTGCTAAAAATAAAAATAGGTCAGAGTTTTAAGGTCGCTGTAAAAGTAAAATTTAAGATAACTAATAAAAATTAGTTTAACTCAAAGTTCTTGCAAGTCTCGAATTACTCTTGTTTGGAATGCAGCAGTTGTAGTAAATACCCTAATCTAGGAACATGCTTCGACATCAACAGGCTGTTTCTATTAATTAGCTGTCACAGATACATTTACATATATACATATATATCGTTACATATATACATGTATATCGTTACATTACAGCTGACAATGTTAAACTCTCATAACATATCGATTACAGTGTTGTATCGATATATTATTTAACATTTATCAGTTATCTTCGTTTCATTTATAAACAAAATAGTTTAAATAACGAATTTCCATTTCGTTTAATCTCATCTTAAAGCATAGCCAACTAAATACTTGATGGGTTATGCAATTTTAAGGAATAATAATTTATTTGACAGATAGTTATCTATTAACTTAAATTATTATCGTCTAATCTAAACAGTTTTCGTATATGTAATAAAAGTAGTTCATGTGTATATCAGGTACCTAAAAACAGACTAGAATATTTGTTTGGGTATTATAAGCTATACAGGTCTTAAATTTAAGCTTTGGAATCCTTTGTACCAATTCCAATAAACTCTAAAGATTTTCTAAGGCGTTTCCAAAATAGCTTCCGCTCTTCCAATGATGGCGGTTTATCTCCTTTACTTGGCCATTTGATGTAGGTCTTTATATCCATTAAGTACTGCAACGTCTTTGGTCGTTTGCTACGCGGTATGTCTTCCAGAAATACAAGTATCAAATGTTCTTTGCTCATTTCGAAGATGCTATTGAAAGTGAATTGAATTACATTTTAAAAATGTATTTAGAATAAATTTCAATTTTCTATTAAATTCTTACCGATGTTGAGCCAGATACATTTCGAATTGACACCAATGACTGAGTAAAAACTTTGATGATATCAGTAACATTAGAGAGCGCGAACGATCCATGCTCGAAATAATATTATCCAATATAGTCACTCCGATCTGCAAGGTATGTATTATGTATTGCAACTTCCATTATATATTAGGGAGATAGAGAATATTTTTGACTAACCTGAAAATCCCGTTCGTGAAGACATATTGAAATATCACCAGATTTTTCCACATTCGGCAGCAGCTCATCCAACAGCCACTGTCGATCATTTTGGCAATAGCTAATAAATATATCATAAATAACACTTGGATCGTCTTCGGTTAGGTGTCGAAACTTGTCCTTAGCAGCAGTAGACAAAAGCGCAGCCGACTTAAGTGATGCATAATAGTAGTGTATATGCCAACGTTTGAGGTATATGACAAATCCGAGAATGAATATGATGAGAACGCTGCCGACCGTAGCTGTTATGATCTTTATAGCGTTATGCAGCTCCTTTTCAAGGGTAGCCAAGTTGCGATTCTGGCAAACTAACTCATCTACCTGCAATTTATCCGTCTCATTGAAGCACCAATAGTTCTTTGCGTCATAGTCCAATAATTGGAATTTCAGAGTTGTATCATTCAATATGGTTGGCTTTAATAGGGGACATTGTTTTCTGCTTATATTATTTGAAACGAAATGAAGTTTGACAATATTCTTAAGCCTCTTGAATTCCCTCATGTTACTATGGCTCTCGTTTAGCAATGGAATATATCTTTGCTTCCACAGCTGCAGCTCAATGTGATTATTGATAACACTGGTTAACTTGCTCAGGCTGCTGGCATTGGACTGCAATATAAGCTGAGCCGCTGCATGTTGTAAAAAGTCAAAAGAGCAGTTGGCTTCTCGATTATTATTGGCAGCTACCTCAACGACCTCCCGCAGATTGCAATTGCAGAGGAAGTTGTTATTGCCTAAGCTCAAATACTGCAAAGTCTCGAAATCCTTCAACATCTCCGTGGTTAACATGTTGACATTGTTGCTGCGCAAATTGAGAACTCGCAGGGCTGTGTTATTTGAAAACACGCTCTTATACCAATTGCCGATGTGATTGTAGCTCAGATCGAGCTGTTGCAGACTAACCAAAGGCTGAAATAGATCCACGTCGAGGGCATTAATATTGTTGCCTGCTAAGCACAATATTTGCAATTTCTTAAGTGGTTTTAGCCAGCCGATGTCCTTGAGATTGGAGTGCTCAAAAGATAAAAATTTCAGTGTGTCGCTGATGCTATCGAAGGCATCATCCAATATGTTATACGACACCAGTGGATTCCCGGACAAATCGAGTCCCTCCAGAATTGTATTCTTAAACAAGCCGTTGCTCATCATGGGAAATGAGGTGTAGCACAAACTCAGATACTTTAGCTTATCACCCAGATTTGTAAAGGCAACGGCGCTATTTCTCGTTATTTTCGAGTGCGAGAGATCCAAGTAGATAAGATCTGGCAAATACTTAAAGACGCTCTGATGTATCTTAAGACCATATACCAGATTCAGGATCATCTCCAGTGTTGGTGCCGAGAACTGATAATTATAGTTCAAGACATTTGTAAATGACAAATCTAAATATTGTACTCCGCGTGTATAGTAAAAGGCATCAAAGTTAATTGTCATTATTTTGTTGTTCGACATGAAGAGTTTTCGCAGGTTTGTTAAATTCTTGAAAGCCTCTTTGCTCACATACTCAATGCTGCAATTGCTAATTTCAAGTTCCAGCAAATTCGGCAGATGCGGAAACGTAGCCCAAGCTATACTTTCCTCTACAATTAAAAATAAAATCAAAAATAAATTATGTTTTTAATATAATCTTAGGTGTATTAGCTAATATGTTGTCTTACTTGACTTGCCGAATAATCTGAGCTTATTTTTTATTTTCCTTACGTAATCCTCATATATAATATCTTGTGTGTCTATTGTATTATCAATTTGTTTATTGTTTTGGTAGTCTGGAGAACATTCCCGATCATAGAGATCAGAATTATTATTAAAATTGTTGTCTAATAACTCATTGCAATTGTTTTGTGTGCCATTGTTTGGGTTGGTGTGTAGTGTATCTTGTAAAAATTGCTCAATTGCTGAAATTTGACAAAATTCCTACAGATAAGTGTGTGTGTTTTCAATACACCGTATAATTGGCCGCATATCTAACCAACTTCTCTACTTACCTTCCACATCGTGACTGAGCGCTGCAAACTGATTACCTTGCAGAGATAAATATCTTAATGATTGGCTCATTGTATCGAGAGTTTGGAATGGTACTGCATGTAGTGTATTGTAGGCAGCGGAGAAGACTTCGATCTTTTGAAAACTGTATCTGTGAGAAAATCTCGTTTTATTCAACAACTCCTCATCATCTGAAATATTGCCATAGGAAAGATCCAAGTGCATGCTTGTAGCTGCAAAAAATTAATTTTAATTTATCTTGTGATACTAGAATAAAAGAAAACGAATTAGATTGCCGATAATGAAAATTTGTTCAGATTCTGTACATTCTTTCAACATAAACCAAATCCCCATTGGCTCACAGTCTATCTTTTTTCAGCATTTGTATACTTAGATAGTATATATACAGATATATATTTATATATATATATATACATATATATACATATAAATAATACTATATAAAGCGTGTTCATTCGTAGATTAGCTACCAATTTATAAATTTTAATCAGTTAAGTTTGATAGAACGCCGAGCATATTTATGACAATTTGCGTATATTATTATCTACGTGCTTACAATAATACTTAGCATTTGATGTTTTCAGAGTGCCATTGCGAAATGTCCACCATAGTATTTCCTGTTTAATATTATCCAAAAGACATGTATTGCCATCATCCGTGCCATATTTCACAAATAGCGAGTTAAGATCGGTTTCCTCAGCAGAATCTGTGGTCTCTGGGCCATCTGTATTCTGGTTTAAGCTGGCATAGGCCGTATTTAATGTTTCACTCAGTTGTACACCACTTTGAAGAGAGATTTCATCAGTTGCAACCGCACTCTGTAAGCTTGATTCGTTGATGTTCCATTGAAGAAGAAACACAATAACGTAAGTTCTGAATACGAAGCTCATTTTAAGGTTGATTCAACTAATTTTTCTAGCAAGTAAAATTAATTTTATATATTTTATTTGATTTTCCCTCTTTCTTGCCAAAGATATATTTCATTTCATTGAATTTTGTTTGCTTAAAATATTTTTAGTTCAATATTACTATTTCTAGCTATAAGTTATCTAGCTTCACACACTTCACTTAAATTCTACACATTTCGATTTCACTCATTTAACTTGTTTGCCGTAGATTATTTTCCAATATGTCCGATCGATTAGCGTCAAAACACAACACTCTAGAAAGCACAGGCGCGACTAATGGTCAGAAACGAACTACTCTTTGCGGCTTTGCGAATACGCGTATGAATAATTTTTATTATAACATGATAGGGCTTATCAATTTTGGCAATATATTCTTTTGCTTTTGAATGGGTTCCGGTTATCAGTTTAGCCGCTTTTTTATGGCAAAACACACTTCTCTCTTTCTCTATCTCTCGAGCACACCCACACCTTTAAAATTGAGTAAATAGCTGCGGAAAATAAAAGGCATGAAAGTCGTCAATTCCGTACTGAATTAGGGTCAAATACGCATTTCTCTTCCAATACAACAAATTCTCTTTTTTTGTAAGAGAGTTGAGTTAAATATTGTCATAAATTAAACGCGCTACTTTAAATTGAAGTCAATAATGTTCAATAATATAGATTATTGCGAATTTGATATGCCTATAGATATGACGAGAATGATAAGCGGTTTTTTTTATAATTTTTTTTTGCTGGTAATGGCAAGTCTGAGATTAGAGTTAGAATTTGTTTTCATTGTATAAATGGATTTTTGATTTCAAATTTCATTTGAACAAAATTTATCTCATCATCTAAAAAATTAATATAAATAAAAAATAATTATAAAAAATTTATTTGAGTGTAGTAACAAGAGTTTTTTATATTTTAAAAGTAATTCATTTTTATCGATATAAAATACGTTACTTGTAATCGATATTGTCTGATAAGTATCGCATCCAGTTAACTGTCAGTTGGCCACAGGATCTTTTGCAGACCTCGCTTAAATATATTTATATAAGTATATAATATAAATTTGTGATTTGCTTAAACCACAGTTTATACTGCCTTAACATTTAAATATTTATATTTCGTTAAGTGAATGGCATTGCAGGTTTAGTTTGCTTTTGAGCGATGTAGTAGAAGAGCAGCGCGCACAGCTCTAATGTATGCCACCCACCACCCAACACCCACCCTTCCAGATCACGATTTCTGAATTAAAACTCACTACAGACGACGCGTCGTCGCAATGCTCGTGCAGATTGTTTGCAATCTAAGTCCAAGCACCCAAACCACCCCTTTTAGCTGCCACCTTCGTAGCTGGTTAAACAACCACCTTCTGTTTTCACTCTCTCTCGCTCACTCCCTGTCCAACTCTCACTCGCTCCCTCTCTGTCGCGTCCGCATAGGACATGCTGGACGGAGCTCGTCGTTTGGCTCGTGCTCGGCAGTTCGCTCGTGTTTCGCTGTGTTTGTGCTTTGGTTGGGAGATTTGAGTCGCGTGGCTGTCAGTTTGCATGCGTCTCCGTTCGTGGGTGAAAGTCCACATAGTAAGTCGCAGCGATTTGTGGCATTCAACATTCAGCACTCGTGCAACGTGTTGTTAGCATTGTCGCGTATCCGTCGGTCTTTGTGAGTCACCAACAGCGCCGCTAGACGCTAGAAAAAAGCCGGGAAATATTGTTTATATGTGCTGTCTAGTGTTGTGGTCAAGCGCCACTTGAAAATTGTTGTGGGAATTTGTGCGATTTTGTGAAAATTGAGCACTGTGAAATGCCAAAGGCAAACAATGTCCGTTCTGTTCGCCATGGCGTCTTTTCGTGAACGTAGACAAGCAAACAATACAGACTGAATCCAAACACAAGTGCGCCTCTAAATTAAGCCCTCTTCAAATGGCCACTTTAGCTTTACAATAGACTTTCGTGCGTGTGTGTCTGTGTGTTTGTGTGTGTGCTGAGTGGACCATAAGCTAGAGTGCAGCATGGATGCTCTATAGACAGGTAAATAGTAACTCTAAAAGCAATTGCCGTGTAACAACTGTCGCGCACGTTCCTCTGGTTGCCATTGTTGTGCTGTTGTTGTTTGTGTTGCTGTTTTGGTTTTCGGTGGTGTCTTTAAAAATCGGCTGCAATTTGGGGTGTGTTTTTTAGCCTGGTCACAGGTATGGGATAATCAATTCCAGAAATGTTAATGGAGCTAACTTTCACTTGCTAGCATAAACACCCGAATGTTTCTATCATTCCAAATATCCTTAAATTAGTTTAGCACTTCATGAAACTGATACAGCTGATCAAAATCTCACGTTTAATTTAGCTGAAAATTGAACTACAAGCAATGGCAAGTCATGATATGGCATATCTGGAAACTATGCGGAGAGGCAACAGACTTGTAGACAGCACGAACAAAAGGAAAAGCGGGCGAGTTCATTTGAAAAAGGAAAACTCCATTTTCGGTTTTGTTCTTTCTTTGGTCGCCTGAATGCATTGAACTCGTAGCTGACCCTGGCAGGGGGTTGGCCAAATGACTGCCCAAGTCCTGGCCGAAGAATACCACATAATGCACATACGTCGCGAGGCAGTAAATAATGTGTGGACAGCACGCGATGGTCGCTGGGATGGGCGCAAATAAACATATGTAGTAAAGTCGCAGGATGTGTCCATATTAGATATTATTTTATTACACTTATGTTTCGCCTGCAGCTCCTCAATTTACCTAATAAGCTCTAATTGCACATAAACTCGGCGAAATACTCGTTAATTATTAAACCGCTCAACGTGTTACGGGTTATGTTTTTAGCCCAGCCAGGCAGGAAAACTATTTTAAACAGCAACGCATAAAACTTTTTAGTGGTTCGCAAATGAGAAACTATTAAAAAGTGCGGAAAATTCTTGCGCCAGCCGGAGCAGAGGCGACCGCAGAACGTAGAAGGTAGTTAAAAAAATGTATACATTTTTTTTGTGCCTTTGCCACATTTAGAGCAAATGTGCTTAAAGTTTAACCTATTCCTGTCATCCTGCACAGTTTGCATATTATAAATGGGCTTCCTTCAGCTCGACAGGGCGAAAAAAAATGGTTACATTATATTTATATATGTAGAAAATTTGCTTTTAAGCTTCGCAGCGTAGGAGATGCGTAGGAGCTGCGTAGGAGCTGGTTGTCGCTCACAAACTGAAAAGAGTATATTAGCTTTGTTGTTTGTCTGGCCATAAAGTTGTCAAACATCGAATGAATCACGGAAGAGTGTTAAGATGGGATTACTTTTAGTCTGCTATGATTTTCAATAATTAGTTTAATACATATCTGTATGTATATAGAGATCCAGAATCATCCAAGAATTTTTATATAACTTACAATTTTCTTCATATTATCATAGATGGAGATTATTTTCTTCCCAGTTGCTAATATGAATTTGCCTGGTGGAAAACTATTATATCTGCTACAGTACTAAATCAAGCAACTGAAAATGTGGCAAATGGCTTACTATCAAACTACTCTATAATAAAATATTTATGTTATATACATATATATTCTCCCCTTGGGAGCGTGCAGTTTCTTATGACTCCCCACTGCAACGCTCTTATTTGCTTTTAATTGCATTAAAAGTCGATAAAGGAGAATGCGTAAAAATGAACTCGACATAACTTTACAATTTGATGCCATGTTTTTTTTTCCAATTACCTAAGGTATTTCATTACGTTATTATTACGTAATTTCAAGCGAGGAATATAGTCTGTGCAGCAAGACACAAGTCGCACAAAGCCAACTCTAATTTAGAAAGAAGTGCAACGCTGTGCAGGATTTGGATTTTTGTCTGACCTGCTAAACTGCTGCCAGCTCGTGCAGCTGAAAAGTTTGGCTTAACAAGGAGCATTGGATTAGTAATTTGTTAAGCCAACAATTTACATTGTCTCGCAGGGCTTCAGTTAGTTTTCATTTTAGAAAGACCAGAACACCCGCTTCCTTATATGTGGCATACAAATGCAGCAAGTATCGCATAACAAAGGGGAAAGAACCTTTTAAAAGGCTTCAGAGTGCATTTTGCATTTGTATTTGCATTTTGCATTTTGCATTTTGCATTTAATTGTAATTTCAAGTTAAACTAAATTAAATAACTTTTATATAGGTATTTTCTTGGCACAATAATTTTCTCATTTAGCTGAAATAAGTTTCTGTTTTCGCTCACTTCTACTCTACGAGCGTGAGCGGGAGAGAGCGAGTGCGAGAGCGAGAGCGAGAGTCATTTCATTTTGCTTGATGGCGGTTTGCGTTTCCACTTGAAGAACTTGTTGTTGACTTAATTGCATAACTTTTTAGTTTAGTCCCCTGACTTGAAATGGAACTTTAAGCAATATGCTGAAAGCAATTGCAATTCACATAACATCTAGCGACTCAACTAACTTAACTTAACCAAAATAAACAATAAAGAAGGTATCTGTGGAATGCTCAAAAGCGTTCAAAAAGTATTCGCGAAGCGAAAGTAATTTACCGTATAATAGCCTAAGTATTTTCCTGTTTCTTTGCTCTGTTTACCTATGCTGCTTACCTTATTCAATTTGCATGTGTGTCGTAAATTCGACAGCAATAAAATTCAATCACATATTTCATTACAATATATACAGAAGAAAAAATTTAATTTACTTTTTGGTGGCAGGCGACGGCGCATGCATAAATCGTGCTACTGTACCCACTCCTGCTCCCTGCTGCCTGCTGCCTACTCGATGCTAGCTGCTCCTTGCAGATGCTGAGCTCTTGTTGCTTGCCTGGTTCCTGGTTCACCTAAGTTTCAATCTCATTTGTCTGTCTTCCGGCTTGCCAGTCACCCCCTACTCGCGCCCCTTATTTATGAGTTGGCCAGAGCCTGAAGGCGGCGTGTCCTTAAAGTGTTGTCTTGATAAGGCCGCCGCTCCCTGTCTATGATGTGTCTGTTGTAGAGGCACATAGAAGCGCACATTTCGTCGTGTATTCAAATTAGATTTATCCGCAGCAAGTTTTTATGACCGAATAGCGTCAGGCTGCCCGTCTGATTACTTTTTGGGCCTACTCCCATTACGTGTAATAACAATATTAAAAATATTTTATAATTTTATTCATGAGCTTTCACAAATTAAATGAAAACAAAACGGGATGACCACACAAATTACATGTGTTCTTCATTCGCTTTGAGTTAACCATTTACATTTTATTAAAGAAAAATTGTTGTTATTTTATATCGTAATTTGAGTACTTTGAGAGGAAGGTTTTATAGATGCTTGTAAATATATATAAAATAATAATATTGCTATTGCTATATTTATATATATTTTTTGTTTCTTGCTTATAAGAAATTTAAAATAAATAAAAAATTAAATTATACTTAACTCAAAAGAGTGTTAATTATAAAAATATATAAGAAATCGTGAACTTACACAATTATTAATATTATATCAAAAATGTATATCTCAGCTCGAGCTCGGTTAGCATCATTACTGTGATTGGCTTTTTTACTTCTACAACTTTATAGGGTATTTACAGTGCAGCATGTTAAATCTAAAAAAAATTACCATAAAGTTTGACAAACAATTTGCATGCATTAAACGCAATTTTAATGCCAAACATGTTTCGTTTATTATTTCTAAGCATCAAAAATTTCCTTTCACAAACTACGCAGATTTTCAATATTGCGCAGTGAATTTAGAAGATGAAAATTTAAGTGAGATTGAAGGAAATTGCAATATGTATATGAATATACATATATATATGTATGTCCAATTTAATATGTTGGCTTGCCTGTCAATGTTTCCAATTTAATGAAAATAAATTCTGTGGCGCCTAAAAGACGGCTTTAAAAATTGACTTGTCAGCATAAAAGGAGAGTAGACACATTTATACATACATATACATATTCGTCTGTATATATATATAAATTTGTATATTTTATGTGCTTCGATGTCAATGGCATCTAATGAAGTTGTTCGAACGCTGGCATAAATCTAAATAAGTAAACATACAAAAGTATGCGATGCTATGCTATGCTATGCTATGCTATGCTATTCAATATCGAGCATAACAATCACTTAGATGCCGCCACGCCCCCGCATGGCGGCCCACATCAACCACCCGTGGGGGCAGTGGCGCTTGAAGGGATTCAGTTCGTAAGACAAATATGAATCTATGATGGCATTATTGTTGTTGTTGCCTCCATGGGTTGACTAAAGTATGTTTTCCGGTTTGTTTACAGATTCTGATTTCGCTGTTGGCCTACTTATCTCGCATAGTTTCATCCCCGCTAAACCGCAACTCCCATCTTTTTTTTTTTATACCCTGAATCCATTGAAAATGGAAATTTCAGGGTATAATGTTTTTGTGCAAATGTATGTAACAGGCAGAAGGAGGCGTGCCACACCCCATAAAGTATATATATTCTTGATCAGCTCGACGAGCTGAGTTGAACTAGCCCTGTCCGTCTGTCCGTCCGTCCGTCCGTCCGTCCGTCCGTCCGTGTAAACACCTGGATTTCTGCAACCACAAAAGCTAGAGACTTCAAATAAAAAGCAAAATGCTCGATAATACCATACGCTGTACGAGTTTATTTTTTTTTTTCGATAACTCGTCCCATTCCCTTTTTATCGATAACTATCGAAAATATCGCTTTGTTTTTGAGGTCTGGCGTGCACACCGTTAAAGATAGAATCGTGCACTAAGTTGTGTTTGGTAGCTATATTGAATCCGCACATTTTGTCATTTTTGGATTTTTGATGCCACGCCCCTTTCGCCCACAATTTAACAAAAACGATAACTCACGTATATCAAATACTAGAGACTTGAAATTTGGCAAATAGGTACATTTGGATGTCATAATCATTCCCCGAAAATTTCATTACGAACATAGGTCGAGAAAAAAAGTTATTAAACAATAAAGTTTCCATAGCACAGCCTCTTCTGCAGCCGCAAAACGGCGCAGTGAGCATATTACGTGCATGCATATGTTTGTGTGTGTGCATGTGTTGGTTACTATTAATGAATAAATTAAGCTCTTAATGATTGGTATTACAGCCCAATGGATTCAGGGTATCTCTTAGTCGAGCAGTCTCGACTAGAGTTTAGTTACTTGTTTTTTATTGGTTTTTTGAGCGTATTTCTTTATTATACATTTCAAAAATCGATTGGCGTGCGGCTGGAGAATGATGTGTAAATTGAATAAGAACCAATAGCGTAATGTTGTATGATTTGCAGCGAGTAATTTCATCAAATTGTAATGCTTTGTGCGTTGAGCTGTTAAAAGTTGAAATGTCTAAGCCACAGCCGGCAGACACCCACAAGCGAATGCATTCATTATGCATTGACAAGGACTGCTGCTGCACTTCCGAGAGACCTGCAACAAGGATAACAACAATTCCTGCCAAGCTTCCAGCTTGTTGAGCTGAAGCACATGTGTGTGTGTGTGTGCGTGTGTGTGGGAAATAGAAAATGTTTTTGGTATTCAAGTTTATGGTTCAGTCACTTGCTTCAAATGATATCTATGAAACGTCTTTTGAGTTCACTGGCGTAGCCAAAGGGGGTTTTAGCTAATAAGCGTAGACATTTATATAAATACGCTGAGAACGGTTGCATATTCCAACTAGAATCCAACTAAATCAAGAGGAATTCCTTGAATCCGTAGCAGCAAGCAGCTTCCTTTTCTAAATTTTACTAGCAACACCGCTGGGAACTTTGTTAGTTGTTGATTTACCAACTTGTGCTGCTACTCAAATATTGAGTAGTTGAGCAGCAAACTCATAAAGCTTTGGCACAAAGCTGGCCCAAGGAGCTAACCCAGACGAGCTAAGTCGAGTCTCGCAGTCGAAGTCGAGTCCATTCAGCGAGCATGCAATCCCAGCATTCGCCCGCGGCTGTCTGGCCGCATACACCTGAGCATAGAGCGTGCACATAGCACATAGCACATTGTAAATGCTCCCCATTTGTTGCTTTTTTTTTTCTTTTTATTTTTCTTTTTATTTTCATTTTTATTTTTATGCTTATTTATATATCCATATGGCAGGCAACCCTTTCGGTTGTCTGAGTTGCTTTAAATGGTCTCTCGCATGGGTCCCGTCCCGACGTGGGCGTCAGCTTCGCTTTTTTACCTGACGCCGTGATATGGCGACAGCCACAAAGAGTGGGAATAATAAAAAAGAAAGAAAGGAATTGCTCAACTGTTGGACTGGACTAGTTGTTGGGCGGGTGGCTGAGTTGCTGTTGGTGGTGTCGCTGCTTGTGTCAGTTGCATTTCCCAAAGCTATTTTAATATGCCTTCAGTTGACGTGCAACTCTTACTTAGTTTTGATAAGGGGCCAATGTGTCTGTGTGTGTAAGGATGTCGCTTTAACTAAGCTGCGGAAGTGCTTAGCTCTGTCGACAAGCAGCCGCCCTCCAGTGAAACTCTCGCTGGCTTCCTCCAGCCTCGTCCTTCAATATCAATCGTCGCACTCTGCCGTGCAAGTTGGCTGCTGTTGTGGAAAATCCAGTAACGCAGCTAGTCTGCCACATAATTTGCCGATAATTTGTGTTGCACTCGCCTTCGCACTCGTTCGCATTCACGAGCGACTGCATGTCAAGAGCGTATGAAGCGCAACTTGAAAGCAACTGTAATTATAATGAATTGGTCTGGCACGGACATACGATATAAATATATAATATATATATATATATATATCTGAGTGTGTGGACACGTTTGGGTTCATTGTCACGGCAACAGTTGATAATTTGATAGCAAGTAATCGAAGTAATCTGCTCCTCAATTAAAAGTACAACACAGCCACACATCGTTCCAACTTGCTTCAGACAGCTCGCAGTGCGTATACGTAATATAATAATAAATAGCCGTCCGGCAGCTGCTATATGCTATGCTATTTATGACTCGGGTCAAGTGCAGCTTTGTTTATCTACTCATAAATAAGCTTTCTTTTGACACAAGCTACGAGCGCTCGCTACTTGGCCTCGTTCATGCACCTGCAGCAAACAGAAGTCTTATTTACAGCTGGCCAAAGTAGTTTAAGGCGAATGCAGAATGGTCTAAGAAAGAATGGCACATATAAAAGGGGCAACAGCTGTGGTCATTCGATATATATATATATATATATATATAAATATATATATATATATTTTTTTTTATATATACATATATATTTAAGTAAATATATTTATCTATCTACATCTTTTCATTATTCTTATTATGAGAAACTTGCAGATTGTGAAATATATAAGTTTGTTCATATTATTTTAGATAATAATATTAGTATTATTAATATATTTGTTATATTAAATTTTATATTATATATATAAATATTTATTTTTTAATTTTTTATATTTCTTTATATATTAATTATTTATTATTTTTAGTAATTTTATTTATTGTTTTTGTTTATTATTATTGTTACATTAATACTTTGTTTTTATTATTTATAAATTTTGTTTTTTTTTTTATATTTTAAAATTATTTTTAGTAATTTTATTAATTGTTGTTTAGTATAATTTTTATTACATTTTATTTTATATTTTGCATGTTATATTTTTAATATTTTTATTTTTATTTATTATTTATATTTATTTCCAACAACAAAAATATCAAATTTAATTTCATTTTATGAGAATCACATAAATTGGCTCAGATTATTCTTTAAACATTATTTTCCAATGACTATAATCTTCTCAATTTCTTACTTAAGCTCAATATAAATATATCATAAATTATATGTATAATTTATGTTAAATTTATCCACAAGCCACATATCCACCACATATCTCACACAAGCACATATCTCACACAATATGAAATGCATTAAGGAAATCTCTTTTGGTGCTTCTGCTTGCGCTGCAGTGCTTCAATTAAGTTTATTTTAAGCACATAAGCCACATTGATGACATAATAACATTGTATAGAATCCATTAAGGCTGTAAGCGTTTTAAAGTAATATTTACATTGCCGATGAAAATGAAAGGGGATATCGCATGTGGGCTATCAAATGGACTTTTTCAGCCAGCCCGTTCTCATCCTTATCTACTGATTAGAGGTAAACAGAGCGTGTAAATGTTTGAATACGAATATTTGAAACGAGCATTTCCCTTTTCTATTCCACTTCTCTGCCCTCTCTCTGCACTCTCTTCTTCTTTCTTTCTTTTATTTTGTCGCATGCGGTTTCTTTTTGCGCCGCATTTCAGCAGTCGGAAAAATTCCACCCTCGCACACACACACACACACCCACACCCACCCAGAGAGGGTCTGTAAAATGTGCATAACATTGAGAGCTCGAGGCACAAAGTATAATCAAGTAAGGCTGAGGGGCGGAAACGCCAGTCACATGCCACACGCCAACTGGTCATGCAGCGGGGCATTGACATTTTGCCTATCAAACTGCCCTCGCTAACAACAGCTACAACAGCCACAACAGCGACAACAACACTAACGTATAACTTGGCAATTTTGCAATCGCATTGGCTTTGATTTTGCACGCTGCGACAATTCTGGATCTCTGCACCGGTCAGAATTAGGATGCAGATACACATCCTACAGCCATGGGCGGTCCTTGCTCTAGCCTGGCCTTACAATGCAGTTAATAGTTTACAAACGGGCGGGCAGCAGAGCCCCATGTCGCACATTAAAGTCAGATTTACGGCACAAAGTTCTGGTTCTGGTTCTGGTTCTGGTCCGGCTGTCTCTCCCTATCACTGCGCTTGTGTTTCATCAATATTTATGATGATGGTGTTGCGGGGCGGGTGCCAGAGAGAGATTCGCAGATTGGGTAGTGTAAAATGTGCAATTGATTGTAAATTTACGACTTTCACTTGATCATTTCGCATGCAGCTTCCAGACACAAAGCGCACACGCACAGTGGTACCAAATCCATGTAGACCAACATTAGTTGATTTTAATTGATATCGATTGATGGACACAGCTGAAGCTCTAATAGAAATAATTATGAATCGCTCTATTTACTCAAAGAATTAATGGAAATTTAGTTGCTTTTCCACAATATATTCTCCTAACCGCACAGCGTGACTAAGTATTATTTATGCTCGCGTTACAAAGTATTTCATTTATTTATGATTACATTTTTCAATTTATTTATTTATATATATATTCCAAATTTTTTTTCATATATATTTTTTAGGCATATAAATATAAATAGCAAATATTTTTACTGAATTATTCAAGCTATCAATTCAATAAAAAATATTGACTTTTTTTTTAAATTTTTTTTCTGACGGTTTTTAATTTGTTTTTGGGTATGAATTGAAGCCATAGATATGTTGAAATTCTCTAAATATTTTGAAATTTGCTGCCACTTTCCATGGGCTTCAAGAGCTACCCTCAATTACCATCCCCTTGATGGCGGTGGAGTGCTGGCCACGTTGCATTAGCACCCTGTAGCACGTGTGCCTGATTGGACCAACTCGGTCCAATTTGGATGGCCAGCAGGGCCTAAATTAGACCAGCTGAGAGATGACTGTTGCCTAAACAGATACAATGCACGGCGCTGGCAAAATGAACATACGCACGCGAACGAAATTAATGACCAGGCAGAGCTCAATGACAGCCGATTTCACTAATAACATATGAACCATTAGCGGGCCTTAAGGTTTCGCGTGGCTGCATATGTGGGGATGTGGCAATTGATTGCGGTTTTAGGGCCCAACTTAGATTTCTATATACACATTAGCCATAAATAAATGGAACAATAGCAAAGAAATCATGCTATAAAAATAAATAAATACATTATTTTGCTTGACTTCAAATTGAATTAAGACACAAAAAAAAAAAGCGTCTGTAATCTGATCAGAGCTTGCAGCAATTACTATGCGCTTGTCTCGCCCATTGTTTGGCTTTTGGCTTATGGCTTAACGTTAATATTTTCGACTTCTTTTCGTATATTTTCAGAAAAATGTTAAGCGAAATGCCGTTGGCATTATGTTCTAATGGAAAATCTCTAATCGGCCAGAAGCCCAACAACAACAGCGCCAACGACAGCAGACTGTGCAATAAATAACAGAGTTGAGCGTACCCTGCCACGCCCACTGGCTGGGTGGGTGCATGGTGAGGCGCTCAACTGAGCCCCATACAACAATACAACAATAACAATAACGTTAACGGCTCAATTCGTCATACACTCAGCACGCCATCTAGCGTCAAATAGTAGAAGTAGCACCCAAGTCCTCCGGGGCCGACAATGGCTCGAAGGAAGCGCACAAGAAGGAAAATGCCAACGAATCGAAAGCGGAAGAAGACAGTTGGCATGTCGGCATCAGCATCAGCATCAGCATCAGCATCTGGCCACGAATCAGTAGTCAAGTGGAAGATTATGATATCATCAATAATATTTCTGCTATTCTGCTGCACAAGTGAGTGACAGTCGAGCCGTGGCAATCCAAATGGATGTCGGAATCTTTAATTTTCCTCTGTGTATGAGTGTGTGTTGTGTGTGTGTGTGTGTTTGTGTGTGTGATATTTGCTTTTTGTTTTGCTTAGCCATTTTTCTGAACTCTGCCTGCATCTATCATAGCAATTTGTTCTAGCTCTTAGCTCTCTTTTGTTCACAACTAAATTATGAGACCGGAGTTATCAACTCCGGCGGGAATGGGCAGCAGCGAAAGTGCTTTTTCTGCCTTCTTATCTAAAGCTTGATTTATGAAATTGTTCGACTTAATGCTCAGTACAGCTACTTCTTGTTCGTAGTTAGTAAAATATTCCTGAGAGTGTCAATAACAGAGAGAAAGAGAGAGCGAGAGAAAAAGAGAAAGAGTTATAGTATTCCCTGAGGCATTTGGCTAATGGCAGCAAAACTTTGGCATGAGTGAGTTAACTTGATAAATATAATTCAGTTTCAAATAACAGGCTGCATTTAGTTAGGCAACAGAGTTAATAGAAATAGAGTGAATATAGTAAAATATATAGTATATAATATAAAATATATATAATATATAATATATAATATATAATATATAATATATAAAAAAATAAAATATATAATATATAATATATAATATATAATATATAATATAAATATAATATGTATATATATTATAATATAGGGCATTTCAATTAAAATCCGTCCTAGCAATCTCTCAAATTATTACTCTCCTTGGAAGCAATTGTCAAAGCGAAGTCAAGTCAATTAATTTAGCTGCATATCTTTATTGAATCTGTAGCACTTGCAGTGTCTTTTACTCAGCAATTTCGAGTAAATGAATATCCTCTTATCTATAGAGTGAAAGCTTTTAAGAGTGTCTCAATTAATTAGTCGCCGCAGCAGCTACGACCCATAATATATATATATATATATATATATATATATATATATATATATATATATATATATTCAAAAAGATGTCACCAGATAGAAATCAATAAAAATCTGTTTGCTCTTTGTTCGTTTGCATTTGTTTGGCCTGTCACAGTCACCTATAGAAAATCTTGACTTGGACAAAGCAAACGAAATAATGCTGAATGCGAGATTTGTGCTGGCAGAGTGGAAGTTGGCTATAAAAGAGGTTGCGCCTATGCCAACTGGGGAGCACTTAAAGACAACGAATAAAAAAAGAGGCGTCAAAAAGGGGCTCGCATGGGGGAGTGGATTGGGCTTCAACTCCTGCTGTCAGACAATAAGAAATAAATTACAAAGACTTGGGCATAACTCTTATCTCTATTTCTTTCTTTCTCTTTTTATCTCACTCGCTCTCTCTCTCTCTCTCTCTCTCTATGTGCTTTACATGTGGTGATTAATTTGTTTCGTTTGTGGCACGACTTGGCTGCGATTCAACAAAAGGTCACGTGCTGGCGGTGCGCAGGGGTCGCCTGATGTCCCCGAGCACATTCACTGCACTCAGCGGCGACCTGCATGTGCAGATCCAGTTCAGCGGCGACGAGGAGCAGCAGCACGGACAAAGCACCAATACAACGCAGCTTCAACCTCAATATCAAAACAATATAACAGACGGCAATGTTGACGCCCACTTAAACACTGACAGCAGCACAGGAGTGGGAGTGGGCTTGCGCGTGGGCGTGGGCGTGGGCCTGAAAGAGGATGAGGGCATGGTGAACACCATAATGAGCACTTTAGTCATTAGCAAAATCGTTAATGATGCTGCTGCAGCAGCAGAGGGGGAGACGGGCAACAGGACGAACAGCAGCCAATTGGTGCTGCAGCGCCGGCGCAAGGAGATTGTACAAAATATTCCAGTCTTTCCGGATCCGCGCCAGAATATTACCCAAGTGACAGTGCCGTGCCAGACGTTTGTGCGCGGCGGCCTCTACGAGATGCAGGTGGTCAGGAATCTGAAGACAACGCACAATCGCAGCGATCCAGTGCCGGTGACGACGACAACACTGATGCCAGCGCAGGATGAGCGACTGCTCCAGACGCTCGACGTGCGATGGCCCAGCGCCGAGATGTTGGTCAGCCCCGTTACGTTGCGCACCTATCCCAAGGCACCTGTCAAGGTCACGTTGCGCTTTCCAGAGGTCAACTGCGACCGGGCGCTGCATGGGGCAGAGCCCCTGCTGCCAGAGTTCTGGCTGGAGCTCGTCTACTGCGGCAAGGAGCGCTTGTGCTCCCATAATCTAGCCAATATGTCCAAGTCGAGCGTGCTCTTTGCGGAGCAGGTGCACGGCTTTCCCAAGCTGAAGACACTGGAGTTGGGCTGCGAACTGTTCGGCCTGGCGGGCAACTATGCTGTGCAGCTGCGACCCATGATCCCGGCTCTGAATGTGCCCACCACGCGGCGCCTGCTGAGTGTCGACTGGAGCGATGAGTTTGTCTTCAATGTCTATGCGCGCAGCATCTTTCCCTGCGATCCACACACTGGCGTGGGCGTACTGTACGAGTATCCCGGCTGCATACTGGAGCAGGGCGATCGAGTGCGTCTCTATGCCAAGCTGCGTGCTGATGTCGCCTCCCTCAAGCCACCCACCTCGCTGCATTACGTCGCCGAGCAGCGGGTCGTCAAGAGCCAGCACTCACTGTACTTCAGCTGCGATCTGTTCTCGGAGAAATACGTGGAGTACTGCTTCGTCTACGTCAGCCAGGCCATATCCGGCGCCGTGGCGGACGTGCGCATGGACTGTGTGCCCACGCTACCTGTCAGCGGTAAGATAAGCTACCCAAAACTCCAACCAACCCCAAACTGTGGCCATGGAACATGAAAATAACATGTTTAAGCTGCTTTAAGTTGGCTCGTTTGCTTTGCAGTTTCATTAATCAGCTTGACTCTTTCGCAGACGCCGACACTGGTGGCTGGGGAGCGTGGAGTGAGTGGACGCCGTGCTCCACTAACTGCCTGGGCGGCACTCGCAATCGCTATCGATTCTGTGACTCGCCCCCGCCGCGTTATGGTGCCAAATTCTGTGAGGTATGTACTTAGCTTTGGCTTAGATAAACTTTATGCTCGCTATTAAACAGTTGGTGGAGCAGGGGGTGCTGCTTAACTACAACTAAAACGTGCCGAACTTTCGCTCGAAAACTTTTGCTTTTTAACTCGCTCTATAAATTTGTGTAGACACCAGCTTATTTAGCAGCCCATAGACGGGGAGGTTGCTGCATGATTCAGTTCATTGCTGAATCGCAGCATGTCTACAAACTAGTCGCACACACACATACACACACACACATCTAATGGGGCATACAAAAAAAAAAAGCAGGAGGCAGCTTCCCTGCTGGCGGCCATGTTCTTGTTCTTGTTCTTGTTCTTGTTGTCCTGACTGTCTGGGCAGAGTGTTACAATATTGCGACACTTGCTCCAGATTGCGTTGGCAAATTTACAATGCTGCCAACGGGCAAGCGGAACACACTTCCCGCTCGCAGCTCTTGGAGCGATGCCATCATAAAATGTATTTATGCATAAACACAAGTGTATTCAACATGGGTCACAGAGCCCAGCCCAACATGCGCCGCAGATCCCAATAGTTAAGCGCCAGAACAGTGCGCCGGCAAGGAAATTTAATTTTCCATCTTTTAACACACGTTTTTAATACACTCACGGAGCTGCCATTAACCATGCAGGCAACTGACAATGGAGCCCCATTGTTGCTTTGTTTCTGCATTGTGGCAAGTTGCACTAGTCGGAGACGGAATTGTTACACCTGTAATTCAAAGGAAAATGCGGAAATACTTTTTCTTTTTAATTTTCATTATGGTTGCAAACAAACGAAATGATTGCGGGCTTGGAATAGGCTTTTCAAATAATACGCCTGGCAACGCAAAGCTTTCAAATTAAGCTTTCACGGTTCTTTGGCCCTTCCCGGAAAGCTTTTCGCCTTGACAACTGCCTGGCTTCGCTTGTTGTTTGAAGGAATTTGTGGAATTCGGAGCATGCAGTGCTCAGAGCAAATAAAGTCAATATTTCTTTTGCTGTTGACAAACACACAAAATTTGTGCTCAACTGAAGTGAGGGAACGCGGTGAAAAAAGAAACTATCAAGATGCCGCCGAAAGCAAGAAAGTCCTCCAAGGGCAAGGGCACGGAGGTCACCAAGATGACGCAAGTGGATCGCACCTTCTACGAGCTACAGATCACGGACTTGAACCAGAAGCTGGCGCGTCTGCGCTCCCATTTGGCCAACATGGACGAGTCGAATATCATATTACAGTCAAAGCTGCAGGACATCGATACGGATCGCACGGATGTGGCCGCCCACCTGGAGCGCACGCTGGCGGAGCGCAATAATTCAATAACAGAGCTAGAGGATCGCTTGATAGAGATATCGAAGGTGCGCAACGAGGAGAAGCAGGTGGCGCAGGAGAAGATCGCAGACTTGGAGGGCAAATATAAGGCGATGCATGACCAACTGACCTCGGAGATAAAGCTGCTCAACGGCAAGCTGAACTCCCTGGATGAGTTTCGCATACAACGGGACATACTGCTCGCTAAGTTCGATGATCAGGAAATTGAGATACGGGAAAAAGAGAAGGCGCACAAGGAGGCGCTCTACAACATGGAGCAGGCTGCGGTCGTGGAGAAGGATGCGCTGAAAAAGGAGGTGGAGGCGAAGCTGCTGCAGGTCTCCGAGGACTTTACGCGCTCCAGCGAGATTCGCAATGCCGGCTATACCCGCCGCCTGATCAGAGAGAATATTGCGCTGCAGAAGGAAATCGATATGCTGGTGATGTCGCAGATCAAGCTGCAGCAGCAGTACAACAACCAAAAGGAGAAGCACAAGGAGATCATGGTGCAGTACAGCGCTCTGGATCAGATCAAGAATGAGCTCGTGCGCAACTCAATAAATAAGATCAAGATAATCGAGGGCCTGACAACCAACTACGAGAAGCTCAAGTGCAAGTACGTCGAAGCGCTGCAGTATCGCAGGGCGTTCGAGGAGCAGCAGCAGGCTGATAAGCTTGTGGATGCGAAGAACAAGGATGCTATGGGTAAAATCAAATCGCTCTGCAGGCGCATAGAGACCCAGACGCTAGAGAAGCGTCGTCTGGAGGCAATCCATGACCAGCATGAGGGCGAAATATTGCGCCTACGCGGCATCATACAGGAGATCAAGGTAACTGTGCGCGATGCCATCGTCAGCCAGCAGTGCATTAAGCTATTCCCGGAGAGACTTGAGGAGGCCAACGTCGAGGGACAAGATGTTATTGACGATGTGCGCGAGGAAGCCATCAATATGAATAAGATGGCACGCAGCGATCTGCTCTCCACATTGATGAACATCGTCAGCTCCCATTCGGCTGAGCTGCCGCGCACGCCCTCGATCGAAACCATCAGCACGGTGACCTCATCTTTGTACACGCCCGGCAAAATGGGCTTTATGCCACACAAGCCGCGTCCAGCTGTTTGTGATCTATTCGAGACTGAGGTGCTCCAGCTATTGCCAGACCTGCAGGTGAAACTGCCGGAATGTCTGCTCAAGGGCCAGGTGCAGACCAAGGCGACAGAAAAGGTGGACGATAGCGTCTCGATTGTGGATGTCGAGATCGGCACTACGCTGTATGTATCGTCGTCTCGCGAGGATGAGGCCATTGAGGTGGAGGAGGAACCGCTCGAGGAGCCAGAAGGCTCCAGCAGCACCGTCTCCATGCAGAAGGTCAGCAGCGAGGGTAGCGTACCACCACCAGGCCCAGCACCACTGGCCAAACCCATCACCAACGAAATCGTTAAACTGGATGGCTCCAAGTCGTTGCAGAGCATCTCGACCACTGGCATGACGGGGCTAACTGGCGAGGATGAGGACTTGGACGAAGAGGATGAGTTCGAGATCAACTTGTTCTACTAGAGACCAGCTTACAGTTATTATTCAAATGTGCATAAATATATATTTTGTTTTGGCATAAGGTCTAAATAAAGGGTATTCAAAGTCCGCATAGATAAATCTTTAAAATGAACTTCCTCGACTTCGGCGAATCACAAATTTTTACTCTATTGATTACAGGGTCCATCTGTGCAGACGGAGAAGTGCAATAAGAGCATCGCGGATACTTGGGACTGCATCTATGAGACCAGTGGCAGCATTTTGACCAAGTCAAATGTCACCGAGGTGCATCAAGAAATCGGTCCCGGCTGCCGTTGCGGCTGCATTGTGCATCTGGGCTCGTCCAAGCCCAAGCGTATCATAGCAGGAGCCACGCAGAGCTGTCCCGGTCGCTCCTTTTGGCTAATTCAAGTAAGCAGCTGGCTATAAACGATTTCGCATTTTCCCTTAACCACATTTTTATGCGCAGGTTGACGGCGAACAAACCATTTCAATGCAACTCAGCTTTTTGCGGCTGCCATGTGCCACGCAGTACATAAAGGTGCGCGATGGGCCGTCGCTGTCGTCCACTTTGCTGGTGGAGCTGAATGGCGATGGCGCCACAGTGGGCGGTATCCGGCGACCCACTGCTGAAGATGCCAATCACATCGGCCTTCCGTTAGCTGTTGAGTCGAGCGGAGCGCAACTGTTGGTGGAATTCTTTTCGGGCGACGTGAGTGCCAACGGCACCACAAATACGGGCTATGATGCTGCATCGTGCACCGGAGGTTTCATGGCGAACGTAAAACCCTTAGGTGCGTTAAATAGCACACTTTACAGTACATTTTCATTAATGTCGTTTCCTCTTGCAGTGGGCAGAAATGGGAGCAGCGTCACCACAGTTCTGGCCGCGACACGCCTGTCAGTCAAGAGTCGCTCGAATTTGCAGCACAAAACACTGGCCAGAATGCGCTTCACTCTCGTCCACCTAAGCGCCATGGTCTTTGCCACGATTATAATTATAATTAGTGCGCTTTTAGGTAAGTAAAAAAACCTGAAAAAAATGAGCGCGATTTACTGGTCATAGAGTTAAAATTTAAATTTTGCGCTAATTGCGCAATTTTGCGCTGCGCAATAAAAGTTTTATAACCAGGGCTGCATAACACGCTTTTGATAAAGAGAGAGCGAGAGCACACGCACGTGACGTCATAAATGCAGTGTTAAGCATCAGCTTTTATTTGACTTACATTCAACAATTTTTCATTTCAACAGGTGCTCAATATGTGGTGCGGTATCGAAAATACCATTTGGCTGTGGCACGTCGACAGGATGAAGGCTCTCACTTGCACACACCGCGCGAATCGTTAAGCTCACTGCACGATCCGCCATCACGTGCCATTTCAACGACCACCCTGCTCTCGGAGGTGATTTATCTTGTGAAATTGCGGCCCAAGCATCAACTGCGGCACTCGATACTGCGTGAAAGCGCTGATGTGGAGAACGTGACCCATGAAACGGAGTTCAAGGAGGACGAGCAAATGGTCAAGAGGTAAGACTCGCCCTACATATCCATGTCGATGCAATTGTCATATTTCTAATTTCTATTCGTGCAGCGAGGAGGTGCCGGTGGCATTTGGTAGCACAGCTTCCTTGATGACATTGCGCAATGAGCACGCATCGCTAACGTCACTGTCACCGGCCACCGACAGTCGCAGTCCCGTTGGCTCTCCATCATCTGGCGAACCGGAACTGCAGCTGCAGCTGCAGCGCCTGGATGCAGTAGAAAAATCCAGCACGACGCACACAACTGCGGAGCCTTTGAGCTGCAAAGACAGTGCCAAGGACTCGGAGTCCATTATTTCCTCTGGCATGAGTTCCCTGTGCAATAGCCCGCCTCTGAACAGCCATAGGCTCAGCAAGTACTCCGATCGGTACGATGCAGTTACTCTGAAGCTACTGAGCTCCCGTCTGGACGAGAGTCTGCGAGATGCCGCTTCCCTTAACTCCGGCTCGCTCTGCCTGGGCCGCATGGGCTCGCGCAGCGTCAGCGCCTCTCTAACAAATGTAAGTAATTTAATTTTCCGTATTTCCTGTTGACTTTCAACTCCCTAAATTCCCTTGCAGGGCTGCTACTCGCCGGCAGCGAGCGTAGTTAGCACGGCCACCATACGCACGACCAGCAATCCCAAGGAGTCCAAGGAGAAACAGAATCGCAAGAAGCTATTGGCACGACCCGGTTCCGAGTTCTCGCTTGGTAATCAGGAAGAGCTGGAGATGGATTATTATGATTACAATGTGATCAACGCGGGTGCCGCACCCGGATCTTACCTTGGCATGGATCCGGCCTACTGTATTTGGATACCACCGTTTGAGGAGACGCCTGAGCGCGAAGATGAGGACAAAACGCCCGAGCCGACGATGATTCCCGACGAAACCAATCCAGCATTTGACGAAATACAAATACCCAAATACGGCCACTATCTATGTCCGGGCAGCAAATCGACGACGACGGATAACACGCCCAGCTCGGAGGAACGTTCCTTGCCCAACAGCCAGCATCAGTCCAAGGCGACTTCACCAAACGAGGCGACCCAGCGCAGCACGCCCACCAAGCAGCCAACTCCATATATGTCTCGCAAGCAACGTCGCCAGGCCAGGCAGCAATTCAGGCTGAACGCAGCGAACTCTAGCAATGAATCCGAGACAGGAACACTGCGGCCCCGACAAGCCAGCAGGCCCGAATCAGAAATTGCTGCAGTTCATCAAAGCATAAGAAAAACCGAAAGCCACCTGGACTCTGACCAATCCATGACTGGCTCATATGTGGAAAAGGAGACGCTTGTGGAGAAGTCGTCACGTGACCTGCAGGAGTACCTACACCTGGATGACATACAATTCGCCGATGAAAGTGGCAGTGACTACGAGGCGGCCAATCTGAAGAATAAGGCTGCAACCAAAACCCTGCTGGACAATGCAAACCGAACGAAGTCGAGAGAGGCTGCCGTTTAAGCAGTCTCCGCTCAGTTTGTACATAGAACAGGCGCGAACAGGCATTTAAGATAGTATATGTTACGGGTAGTTACATACATACATATATCAGCAGTACGAGCATAAGACCACCAATAGGTTAGTCGGAAGTCTTGACTTCAAGATAATATACTTAGACAGCTTCAATTATAGGTTCGAGTACGGCTCAATAGATGATCATACGATAGATATTATGCATACAAAGATTCTCACCAATTGCTAAATAATATAATGTATATAAGTTACAGAGCTAGTCACTTAGTTTAAGTTTATTATTCTATTCTATTATTTATAACTAGAAACTTTTGATTGCGGCCTTTTGTGATTACTTTGTTCACCTGTCAAAATCTAGTCAAAATTATATCTCTATATATAACCCATTTAGGTCTTTGCGGACTTAACTAAACTGTACTTAGTTCGTAGCTTATAGAAAACAAAACAAAATACAATTTTTATTTAACAAATAAACGAATTTCACAAATTCTGTCAGAACTCTGCACAAGCCTTGCCTGGAGCTGTGCAGCTAGGCCTTGCTTCTACAGGAGAGAGACGGAACAATTTGACAACAAGGAACGAGATCATCTGTATATTTTGATTTCGATGTGGACACATCTGACTTGAGCCTGCCCTGCATATTTTTAAGGTAAGCCTTCAGCTCCTGACGCTTCAATTGCTGTTTCATCTTTACTATGAATGGAGCATCGCGTTTCGGCCTGTTTCGATTCAGCCGATTGCAAATGCAACAGCCACAGTCCTCCTGATTTATTTCCACATCTGATCGAGCTTTCTGCAGCCGTTTTTTTACTGCTCGATGTGCTTGACGTATTGGCTTCACTTCTTTGGGTGGCTCTGGATCTTTGGCGTATATCATATCGTATGGGTAGAAGAGATACTGCGCTATTTCGTCTATCTTTTGAGCATCGTCAATCTTTTGGAAATACGGATCTTGTGCAATATCAGAAAACAGTGAATCAAATGATATATGCTTTTCCTTTGGCTTCTCATCCTCGAAGATTGTGGTCTCATGCGTCGAACCTGTATTCTTATCCACTGTTGTGTTGGACTTTAAGCGTGGGAGCTCCGTTTTCGAAACTTCCCTTGAGAACGGCCTAAAATTTAAACGGGACCTCTGCACGGCTTTTACATTTAATTTATTTACATACTGATTGGGCTCCTGATATAATTTACCCGTGTAACTTTTACTTTTTTCATTTATTTTTGAAATACTTGAATTAGAAGGGTTTGAAATTATGCTATTCTTTAGTGTGGCATCAATTAATTGTGAATCCACAGAAAGATTATCTGAGGACCAAGCGAAGACCAAAGAGGTCGTTTTCTTTTTGTCTATCCAAAAATTCTTTACATGCGCGTCGAGCATATAGTTCTGATCGAGGCTGAACTTTTTGTACATATCATTAAAATAAAATTTATTTCCGCTTCTTCTCGTTTTCACAGATGGCACACTAATTTTATTTGATTTATGTTCATTTACTAAACTTTTTCTGGGTTCTAGTGTGGAACGTCTATTTTTTATTTTAACATTTGCTTTATTGAACATAAGTTCCCTATACGTGTTCAGATCGGATTTCGGTCCAGCAACCTCATGTGGGTCGCTTTCCATATTCTGATTTCGTTCATAATTCTCTTTTGTATTATAGATATTTACGAAATTCTCAATATTTTTGATTTTCTCACTATTTTCGATATATACACTCGATACGGATGGTTCAATTTTTATCTCATTACTAGACGTTGATTTCAATTCCGCTCTTTGAAGCTTTCTGGCGCTAATCCTCTTCTTTCTCTTACGCGAATTTCGAGTCGATGGATTATAATTATCTATATCAACACTTTCATCGCTAAACATTATTCGCCATAAATTTCTTTTCCGAATCATCTTAACAAGTGTATCACTAGACCTTGCCAGAGACTCTCTTATTTCCGGAGCTTCCTTTTCACGATCAATGTCTACTATTAAACTTGCCGGTTTTCTTTTCATGGACTCTTTATGTTTTTTATAAATCTTTGTCCGATTTACACCTCTAAACTTCATTCTGAATTTATTTCTTGGTAGAATTTTGCCCTTCATATTCATCTCCATGATGTTTCCCCTTATCGTATTATTAGCTTTATTCTTCCAGTTTATATCAATATGCTGTTTTTTCATCATTTTAATCCCTGGAACTCTTCTATTTACGCCAATGTCTTCTTTCATGTTATCCGCTTGCCTTTTCTTAGGCGAATATTTATAAGTCTTTTTCGATTTTCCACCATAAAACTTCATTCCGAGTTTTTTTCGTTGTTGAGCTTTTCTTTCAGGAGTCTTATTAATTTCTATTACATTCTGCCTTTTAGTAGGTATTTGATGTATTTCTTTAATGATTTTATCACTCAACTGTTTTTTTATCTTTTTACTTTCAGTTTTTTTAGGTGTAAGATGAGTCTTATTCATATTCACATGACGAAACTTCTTGCTCACTTTTTCTTTTGAGCTTGTTCTTATCACACCAATTTTGTCTACAATATTATTTTTCCTTTTCTTCTTCTCGATTTTATGATGAGTCTTGCTCAAATCGTTATCACTAAACATTTTTTGCCACTCTCTTCTTTGAAGCATCTTTCTCCTTGCTTCACCGTTGTCCGCATTGTTATTGATTTGCTTCTTTTTATGTTGATGTTTCTTCCTCTGCGCATTGTCAATCATTTCTGAATTCTTTTTCTCTACCTTTTTTTTCGCATCTCTTTTCTGGGACTTTATTTTATTTTCCTTCTTGAGACTCGCATCATTGAGATTATTAAACATGATATTAATGGACCTACGCAACCACTTGAGCGTGCTCATAGGAATTGCATTGTTTTTAATCTCGTGTTGTCTCCTCGGCTCTCTCTCTGGAGTCTGGTAATACTGAACGATATTCATTTCGGGCATACTTAATTTAGTCTGAATATTATCTTGGTATTTGGATGCAAACTTCACTACAGCCTTTTGAAATGGGTAAGTCTTATCCCATATTTTCTTCTTCGTCGACTCACACAGTTTATCACCTTTAGCACTCTTAAAATAATCTTCAATCGATTGACCCGAGATTTTATAGTTGTTTAGTATATTAAAAAAATCTCCTTTGTTACGTTCGTTCTCCAATTTTTTTTCCCTGGGCAACTTCTCTGTGATAATGGGGAACTGCGCCAATGGAACATCTGGGTATAAGTCGAGCGACTGAAAACATTGATTCCTAAGTCCAAGTCCCTGGGCCATTGGCCAAGCGAGAGACTTGCTATCAGTTCTCTCGATCTTGGACAATAGCCCCGTGACTTTATGGAGCTGATAATTTAAATTTACACATTCCGAGGACATCTCTACTCAATATGCGAAATAATTACCACAGAAGATGAACCTAAATGATTTACGTATTTTTTTTTTCTTTCAATACATTGTTTGCTAAATAAAAATGTAGAAAATTATGCCGTTTGTCATTGATTGATTTTATTATTATGATTTTTTTTATTTATATTATTTTATTAAAAAGAGTATACTGGTTTTGTGCATCGTCTTAGAGAAACCATTTCTATAATGAGACTAGAGCAAGAGTCATCTACATTTTTATATAATGGTTTTGTTAAAATTATGTAACAGGCAGAATGAATATTTACATCATTTGGTTTCATCAAAATCCAAATCAAAATGTTTGGCCACGTATGTATGTAGCAACATCGCACGAAAGGCAGAGAGCGCAGATCCAAGCTGACGTCTATGCATGTGCCCATATACATATGACATATACATGTACACACAAATGCTTGCAGCGCACGAAACGCACAGCGCTCAGAGCCAAGCTGACGCCTATACATGTGCACACATACATTCAAATGCTTGAGTACTATACTCTAAAATCGCAATTGCGTTTGAGCTTGGGTTGAATTGTTTTTGCATTGTCTTTAAATTGTCATCTGCTCCGTATTGATCAGCTATATATTTTAAATTTGCCCCTCAGCACTTCGTGCCGTAGTGAGAGTATGTTTTAGTTTCTCTCTTCTTCAATAGTAACAGAATATTTGTTGAGCGCTTGCAAAGGTGTATTGGTATTATCTATTTGTAGAACTTTTCTGCATATTTCCTCTTTATTCAATCTTCATTCTCAGTATCATTGCCTCATGGAATATACATTTTTGGCTAGGCCCAGTTTGACGGCAGTCAAATTTCAGTAGAAGTACCAGGCGAACATAAATGAGTAGGAGGGCGCGAAATGTCTTTTAAAATTAAATCAAAATTGAGTTGACCTTGAATTATAAGTGAGAGTGGGAGTGAGAGATAGAATCGCAATTGAGTTTGAGCTTGGGTTGAATTTTTTTTTTTTTGTATTCTCATCTGCTCCGTATTGATCAGCTATCTACTTTAAATTTGCCCCTCAGCACTTCGTGCCGGAGTGAGAGTATGTTTTAGTTTCTCTCTTCTTCAATAGTATCAGAATATTTGTTGAGCGCTTGCAAAGGTGTATTGGTATTTTCTATTTGTAGAATTTTTCTGCATATTTCCTCTTTATTCAATCTTCATTCTCAGTATCATTGCCTCATGGAATATACATTTTTGGCTAGGCCCAGTTTGACGACAGTCAAATTTCAGTAGATGTACCAGGCGAACATAAATGAGTAGGAGGGCGCGAAATACCTTTTAAAATTAAATCAAAATTGAGTTGACCTTGAATTAAAAGTGAGAGTGGGAGTGAGAGATAGAATCGCAATTGAGTTTGAGCTTGGGTTAAATTGTTTTTGTATTGTCTTTAAATTGTCATCTGCTCCGTATTGATCAGCTATCTACTTTAAATTTGCCCCTCATCACTTCGTGCCGGAGTGAGAGTATGTTTTAGTTTCTCTCTTCTTCAATAGTATCAGAATATTTGTTGAGCGCTTGCAAAGGTGTATTGGTATTATCTATTTGTAGAATTTTTCTGCATATTTCTTCTTCGATCTTCCATTCTTAGTTTCCTTGCCAGAGAGTTTTCTCAGTTATTTTCAATCTGCCTGCATGGTCATAGGTGACATTTTTGGCTAGGCCCAGTTTGACGACAGTCAAATTTCAGTAGATGTACCAGGCGAACATAAATGAGTAGGAGGGCGCGAAATACCTTTTAAAATTAAATCAAAATTGAGTTGACCTTGAATTAAAAGTGAGAGTGGGAGTGAGAGATAGAATCGCAATTGAGTTTGAGCTTGGGTTGAATTTTTTTTTTTTTTGTATTCTCATCTGCTCCGTATTGATCAGCTATCTACTTTAAATTTGTCCCTCATCACTTCGTGCCGGAGTGAGAGTATGTTTTAGTTTCTCTCTTCTTCAATAGTATCAGAATATTTGTTGAGCGCTTGCAAAGGTGTATTGGTATTTTCTATTTGTAGAATTTTTCTGCATATTTCTTCTTCGATATTCCATTCTTAGTATCATTGCTAGAGAGTTTTCTTATTTATTTTCAATTTAATTGCTTGGTCATGGGTGAATTTTTGGCTAGGCCCGGTTTGACGGCAGTCAAATTTCAGTAGAAGTACCAGGCGAACATAAATGAGTAGGAGGGCGCGAAATGCCTTTCAAAATTAAATCAAAATTGAGTTGACCTTGAATTAAAAGTGAGAGTGAGAACGCTCGTGAGAGATAGAATCGCAATCTGAGTTTCAGTATCCCTTGGGTTCGAACTTTTTTTTTCACTTTGTATTCTCACTCTGCTCCGTATTGATCAGCTATCTACTTTGAATTTGTCCCTCATCACTTCGTGCCGGAGTGAGAGTCATGTTTTAGTTCGCTCTCTTCTTCAATAGTAACAGAATATGTTGTTTGAGCGCTTATCCAAAGGTGTATTAGTATTATATATTTTTAGAATTTTTCTGCATATTTCTTCTTCGATCTTCCATTCTTAGTTTCATTGCCAGAGAGTTTTCTTATTTATTTTCAATCTAATTGCTTGGTCATGGGTGAATTTTTAGCTAGGCCCGGTTTGACGACAGTCAAATTTCAGTAGAAGTACCAGGCGAACATAAATGAGTAGGAGGGCGCGAAATGCCTTTCAAAATTAAATCAAAATTGAGTTGACCTTGAATTAAAAGTGAGAGTGAGAACCGCTTCGTAAGGTCTTTCTCACTCTGCCTCTCAGTATCCCTTTCCTTCTCACTCTTCACTCTCACTCTCACTCTCACTCTCACTTTTAATTCAAGGTCAGCGTCAACTGAATTTTTACTAGAATTTCGCGCCCTACTACTCATTTCTGTTCGCCTGGTATTTTTCCGCAGTTGCGTTGCCGTTTGAGGCCCATCCAAAATATTTTTTATTTACAGAAATGCTGCGAAATGCAAGCGGCTCCGCTGCACGCTTCATGAAAATTAACAGGCGACCAGAAATGAGAAGTAGGATGATAACTAAATGTTAACATTAATTTATTTGATCGTGCCTAAACTCTCACTCTCACACTCACACTCACTCTCACACTCACTGTCACACTCACTGTCACACTCACTGTCACACTCACTGTCACACTCACTGTCACACTCACTGTCACACTCACTGTCACACTCACACTCACACTCACTCTCACACTCACTCTCACACTCACTGTCACTCTCACTCTCACACTCACACTCACTCTCCTTCTCCTTCTCCTTTTTTGTTTCAAGGTCAGCATCAACTTAATTTTTACTAGAATTTCGCGCCCTACTACTCATTTCTGTTCGCCTGGTATTTTTCCGCAATTGCGATGCTGTTTGAAGCGTAGTCGAGATATTTTTTATTTTTATTATGCGAAATGAAAGCGGCTCTGCTGAAACTGATCTTACCTCGAAATGCACACATATCATACATACCTTTGTAGCCGTCGATTCTGTAATTTTATAGTTTCCCCGGAGTTACTACTCCAATATTTGGTTCAACTTTAAGCTTTTAACCAGGACAATATCAACGGCATGGTATAACCAATGATTATGAGTCAACTGGAAGCTCTTCTTAAGAAGAAAATATATGTATATAGTTAATAAAATAGCATCTTATGATATTATAAAATAATCCTAAAAACCTAAATGCATATCAATAAAAAATTCATATGATTAAACGCATAAAAATAAAACACAGTTGCGTTTTGTTTTGTTTATATTTATATATGGCAAATTTAACAAATTTTATATTTTTTAAAAATATACATAGATACAGCTAAAAAACAGCTCACTGCGTTCTGCAATTTTGCTCACATTTTCATCATCTTCTTCTTCTTGTTTATTATCATTTAAAATAGCTAATAAAATTATGCATATACATACGTATATATATATGTATATCCATATATATACATATATGTATATAGACACATATATAACAGCAGATGTATACAAACATATATAAATAATATATATAAATATATATCATATACATATATACATATATATATATGTATATATATTTATACACACATTTATATATTTAAATATTTTATATAGTTTAGGCTTAAACATTACGTACAATCACACGCACTTAGTTTATATACTAGCAAAAACACATTTTCAATTATTTGTTTTTTAGTGTTATCTTTTTTTTTATATTATTAATCGTTTTTTTATTTGTTTGCAAATTAAATAGACTAATTTCATGTTATGCTTAAAATGTTTTTAGTTTTTCTTTTATTTAGCTGCGCGTTGGAGAAGTTAGAAGTTTCATATTGTTTGCATGTGTGTGTGTGTGTGTGTGTGTGGGGGATGGGCTGTGTGTGAGCGCGCTTTTGAAGGTATGCATATAGTATTATTTATATTAGTATTATCATTATTATTATTATTATTATCATTATAAATCAATAACTAGTCTGAAGACCTTGTGACTAGACGGTTCTCTCTTTTCTTTTTATATATTTGTTGTTTAACGGCTAAATTAGTATGTATATGCGTTTAGTAACATACATACACACATATATACATATATATATATCTGTATGTGTGTGTGCTACCAGCATTTATATGTAACATTTATAGTTCTTTTTCTTTCAACACAAACACACAAAACGACAATAAACAACATACAACATATATAGTATAAGCCAAAATAGTTCTCTATAAATGATGTGAGTGTGTGTATGTGTGTGTGTATGCATGTATGGTTGTGTGTGTGTGTGTGTGTAATTTAAAACTTAGACATTCGTTTCCTGCTCGCACTGTTCCTGAGTAACTTTCTCCCCCCGCCCCACCCAAAGATATCTATGACGTTGTAACGCTCATCCAAATTATACAATACTCTCACGATCCCGAGCCGTTGAGGCGGCAGTCACGCCCTGCACATTGCTGGGCAGAATGCCCACGCGTCTTAGCGTGGAGTCACCACTACGCATGCCGTTGCCCTTGAACAAGTTGACCACCCAGCTGCTAACTTTGCTGCTGCCGCCGCGTGTGGCACGCTGATTGCCACCTGGCAGCAGAGCCAAGCTGCCGTCGCCACCCGTTTGGTCGTAGCGTCCATCAATGTCCGCCGCATAGCTAACGCTGTTGCCATGCCCAGGCACGCCCGGCTCCATATGCTCCAGCGAGCGCCAGCGCTTGGACGGCGCCATCAGCTCCTCAGGCGGCGCCGTGAGCGAAGCTTGCCGCTGCAGCAGCGGCGACTGCATATCCTCCTCGATGCTCATGCCGCCGTTGCAATTGTTGTTCAGGTGCTTGGCACAGCTGCTGGATGAGACGTTGCTGCTGCGCCGCCTGCTGCTCTCGCCCGCCGGCACAATGCTGGGCTGGGCATTGGCAAAGCTGCTCGAGTAGCGCAGCGTCGGCAGCTGACCGTTGTCATGACGCATGAGCAGGCCCTGGCCATCGTCGTAGCTATCATTGGCATCCACCGGATTGGCCGACAGATTATCCGTGTCATCCTCGACGGCCGCCGAATCGCCATTGGGATTGCCGCTGATCAGCGAGACGCCCGTGTCCAGGGAGCGCGAGTTGTTCTTGGAAAGCTTCGAGGGCGGCAGCTTGCCGCGTTCGTGCCGCTTGCGCATCTGCTGCATCGGCATCGGATCCAGCGAGCGTGACTCTCGCAGCAGCAGCTCCGCAATGTTTTGGTGCACCACAGACGCTGGCATCGCCTGATATTCGGGCATTGCACTTATGATGCGATGCGGCCGCACCATGGCCAACGGCTTGTGCAGTGCATTGGGCTGGCGCACCAGGCCAGCGGCACTGATGCCGCCGTTCAACTCCAGTTCGCCATCGAGCATGGCGGCTTCGTTAGTATCACAGTTCGTTTCATTTGTATCGGAATGATTCAGCGTGCTGAGCGAGGCCTGCGCGGACTCCAGCAGCGCGCCGCCAACAAAATGCCCGCCCAGTCCATTCACCGAGGGTCGTTCTCGTTCTCGTTCTCGCTCTCTCTCGCGTTCCCGTTCGCGCTCTCTTTCTCTCTCTCGCTCCCTCTTCGTGGCCAGACGCGGCGATTCGCGTGCCACCTGATAGGCGGAGCCCTGCAGGCTGTATGTTGACTCCACATCCGTTGGCCGTGGCACGCTGCTTTGTCGCCGCGATCCAGTGCCGCAGTTGTGCATGGCCAGCAAACTGGGCTGCCTGGAGTCCGGATTTAGCTTGGGACTCTTCCGTGGACGGCTGAACAACGGCGGCGGCATATCCGTCATATCCACAAGCTTCTTCTGTATGGCCTTCTCGTTGGCGCCCGTTAGCCACCAGGTGACCACCTCGCCCTTGCCCTTCATGCTGACTAGCCCGCGCTTCTCGGTTATGTAGCCGCCACCCAATTTGTCCAGTGCCAGCTTACACTTATTGGATATGTGTATCTTAAGCGCCTCGCCGTTGCTCTCCATGCGCGAAGCGGTGTTCACTGTGTCCCCAAAGAGACAATACCTGGGCATGGTGAGACCCACGACGCCGGCTACCACCGGCCCCGTGTGCATGCCAATCCGCAGCTTCAGCGTCTCATTGGGCCTGTGGGCGATGCGATGCTGCTTGACCGCATGCAACAATTCCAGCGCCATCGACGCAATTTCACCCGCATGCCGATCCCCGTTTTTAATGGGCAGACCAGAGACCTGTCGAGCAGCAGCCGCAGTTATATCAAATCCAATTTGAGTGAGGTCAGCATATACTTACCACCATGTAGGCATCGCCTATGGTCTCCACCTTGTAGACATCATAGCCGCGTATGATGCGATCGAACACCGTGTAGAGATCATTCAAAAAGTTTACCACCTGCAACGGTGTGCTCTCCGCGCTGAGAGCCGTAAAGCCGACAATGTCGCTAAAGTAGATCGTGACCTGGGAAAGTGATCGAATTCATTAAGATGACTTTCCATTAGTCATTAAGTGTAGTCATACCAGATCATAGGAAACTGGCTCCACACCCTGTCCCATGGTCAGTTTCTCGGCCACCGATTGCGGCAGCATGCGATGCAGCAGATCCTCCGTTTTCATCTTCTCCTCGCACAGCAAACGCGTGCGCTCCGTAACAATTTCCTCCAAGTTGTTGGCATACTTCTCCATCATTTCCATCATTTGATCCATGATGTTTTTGGTTTTTCCACCTCGCATTTTCTTCAAGCGATTGCTATAAGGAAAATGATCAAAAATAAATCAACTTTCGCTTGGCTTGAATTGTTTTCACTCACCGTATGGCACTGAACTCGGGTCGGTCGTCGGGATTCTCGGCCCAGCAGTCCTTGATGCAGGCCAGCACATAATCCGGACAGGACTCAGCCTCTATAATGGACTCGACCTCAGGACGAAATGGCTCCGAGCCTTTGAGTGGCTGCTGCTTAACTAAGTCCACAATTTGCTTTGGTTCAAAATTGGTTTGTCCAAACGGACCCTTACGACTAAATATTTCGTACATTATGATGGCAAACGCATAGATATCGCCCTTCTGGCTGCCGTGCATGTGATGATTGCGCAACAGTTCCGGGGCGCGCCAAAGTTGATCTGCCATAAACAACATAAATATCTCTATTTGCATCCGTTGTCCCAATACTTACTTCTGTAATGCTGATGCTCGCCAATGGACTCGCTCTCGGCGCATTGGCGCAGCTCGTGCAGCCCAAAGTCTGTGACCTGCAGCATCCAGCGCGAGGTAACGACACAATTCGAGGATTTGAGATTGCCATGATAGATTAGCTGTGAACTGTGTATGTACAGCATGCCCTTTTAGGAATATGAATAAATATTTCATTAGAAAACTGCTTTACATCCTTATATATTATTAACGTTTCCCACCTTGATGAGATCGTTGATGAGCGAGGCTATGAATAGATCATCCAGCTTGATGTCCTCGTTCTCAATGATGTCGTAGAGGCTGCCCTTGGCGCAGTAATCCGTGACTAGCAAAATTCGTGTGGGTTCCACACAGGCGCCAATGAAGCTATTGATATTATCGTGGCGCAGTTCGCGCAGCAAACGCATCTCCTTCATGATCTCGCGCGAGATGTCGCGTTTGCGCGGAAACTTCAACTCCTTGATGCGGACAACGGCGCCGCGCAAACGCGCCGTCGACGTAACGAACTGATGAGACCAACGCGAGCCAAAACTCTGGGCGCTCATCAAGCTGACCTGAAAAGTAAATAGCGATAAGTAGACGGCTACTACATCACTCAGTATTTAGAGGTCTTACTTTGCTGGGCGATGAGACAATTTCATTGCCCGAATAATCCTTGATTTCGCATATGTCTATCTTCCAGAGCAGACCCTCGATTTCCAGCTCAATCTTCCACTTGCGATAGATGCTCATGGTAACGACACCGGAGCAAAACAGTAGAACGCCTAGCACCACCGCCGCCACGGTGGAGGTGTAGTGGGTGTCATCCTTTTTGCAGAGCTCATTGGCAAATCCGCACATCGGCTCATCGGTGGGCTTCTCGCCGCCCGAGGGCCAATCGATAGAGCCATTTATCAATTTGTATTCCTGCAATCAGCGGTTAAAGTGAGAGGCGTTCAGTTCAGTGAGATTCTCGCTGCGATGCGGTTGGTTGGGAGCAAACTCAAAGTAATGCGAACTAAAAAAGAGAAGACGACTCACTCACTGGAAGTTCTTCGCCTTGATGGAAATACGCCACCGGCACCATATGATAATTGCAGCGTATATTCTCGGATATGTTCCACTTGTGGGGCTTGTACGCCAGCACCGAGAAATTGCCCTCCGAGTCGCCATACTGATCGATCTTGATCGTCGAACCGGTGACACCTAATTTGGACAAAGAGAATGGACAAATTGATCAATCGCAATTGGTCGATGCCCGCCTTCGAGGTAATGGCACTCACTCATATAAGTACGATTTTTGATGATGGTATCGATGACTCGCGTCCCATTGCTGGCCACCTCGGAGATGACCTCATCGGTGAGCACGCGCTCCTCCATGCGCAGCATTTTATCCAGCGCCCAGGCATAGAGCTTCACCGAATCATACAGGTAAGCCGCATAGATCGATATGAACTGCAAAATAAATGATTTACTCAATTATCTCTGTATTGTTTTAATCTCTTTGCGCTCACCTTGCTAAATTTGCTTTGCGAGAAGAGCTGCGGCACCGTGAAATTGAAGGGCGGCATCGAGCTGTAGTTGCGCACCTGCTCCGTAAATTTCTCATAGCCCTTCGTCGGTGGCGTTGAGGCCACAACGAGCAAGCTGCGCGCCAACTGGTTAAAGTTCTCGGTGCTCTTGCAGTTGGTCATGCGATTGATTTGATCCACCTTGCGCAAATACTTTTGTGCCTCACTGTGAACAAAGCAATTAGATTCGAGCATCCACTAAACGAAGCCAACACTAACCGCTCCGAGTAGACCATCATGTCCACAAAGATGACCATATACTCGCCACGTGCAAACAGCCCGGCCGTATCCATCGAGCTCATGAAATCAATCAGACTATTCGCCGAGCCGAGAAACACATAGATGCGCGTGCGATTCATCGTATTCTGCACCACCTGTAAGTATATATATATATGTAAATGATTGAGAATTCCAGAGGAATATATCATCTAATCATACCTGATACCAGTAGCCGGAGCGGCAACAGGAAATCATCTGCTCACAGCACTTGGCGCGATCGTCGATGAACGATTGCTTGTGGTTGATGGTCATGTTGCGCTTGGAGGCCTGATCCTTTAAGAGATCGGCCACCGTGCCCCACACCTCCTCGTACAGTATGGAGAACTTGTTCCAGGCGTAATAGCGCAGCAATGCAATTACCGATTTAACGACCTGCAACAACACGCATCACAGCAATGTTATTGGATTGGATTACCTTGACACCTGTGCGTGGGCCGTAAATGCCTTCAGATGCCGCACATCGCAATTGATGTGTGATTTGGCAAGGTCAAGGCAACGGCTGCGACACCTGTTGCCTGACACCCAACCAGCTGGCCAACCAGCCAACCACCCATCCACCCATCTGACACTCACCTGCGTATCGGGCGGCTCGGTGCGTGCAAACGTTGGTATCGAGGATGCACGGTTCTCTGCGCATTTCTATTAGAAATGTTCGTGGGTGGGGAGCGGACGGGAACAGACGAACAGAGTTGCCAAGAGAGTTAGAGGAAGAGTAAAAGAAATGCATTTAATGTGATACAACAAACATTTTGAGGCGACTGACAGAGAGCGAGCTTGTTGTGCCAACAAGCCAGCCAAATATACTCCTCTATATAAGCACATACATAGGATATCATTGGAATGTTGCGACTCTGCGAGACGATTGCCTCCACATAGCAAGGACCCTCCGGCCCAAAGATGGTCGCAATGCCATCGCATATCATCTCGGTGATGGCCTTCGTTGCCAGCACCGTATCACCCTTGGTATCATTCCAGCGCAGCGCTAACGTAACATTTGGCAGCAAATGTGGATCTCTGTTGATCTATCAAAAAATGCAGAAAAGGAATTATTAGAGTTAACATATTTAGCATATTTTATATAAGTATTCCCTAACTAATCCGAGCTGTAGCATCTGGGGCTTGGCCAGTCACTTTTGCAATAACTGTTTGGCTTAGGATTATAGCTGCTTATGGCGTAACTCACCTCATCCAGGGCCATTGTCAGCGCACCGGATATGGCCAAGCCCTGGCGGTCCTTGAGCTCGCCAGTGAGAGCCGTCAGATAGCCAACAGTGAGGATGGTATGATTGCTACAGTCGCGTACTGCCACCGAGAGCAATAGTAGTAAATTGAAGGGCCAACGCGTCATGGCCCCTTAGGCCGGGGCCGTTCAGCGCGACGCCTATGGGTGCTAACGGATTTACACGCTGCAAATATAAAGAAAGAAGAAAAGAAAGAAAAAGTTTAATTAGAAAACTAGCATGAGCTGCAGTTGGGTAGATCGACGGCCTATAGTATGTTAAGGCATGGCATGGCAATGATAATGAAGGAGTAAGACTAACTTCTTAATGAATTTACAGACTGAGAAATATCAACATATTTCTCTTATTTATATTATGCGCCCATTGCAGATAAAGTAATAGATTTAACTTATATTTATTTCTTATTTTACAATAAATATATTTTATTTAAAAATAAATTAATCAATAAATATATAAAAATTAAAATGTATTCCTAAAGTACAAATATTTCCCCTATACATCATTTACTGCTTCAACTGTGTATGCATTGCAACAGGGTATCACTCGTGTTTGACAAAGTTAAACATGCACCCACTACTCTCCCTCTCTCTCACTCTATGTACACCGCTCTTTTTCTTTGTCTGTAAAAAAAAAATGAAAAGTAACGAAATTCTATTGGATTGCCGGCAGTAGGTACAAAGTGCAATATCCGGGCTACTTAGTCCAGCTAGTTGACTGGCAAATGTCAAAAGTTACACACACACATGAACCCACCCACACACACACACACCCACACACACACATACACCCACCCAGAGTAAGATACATGGAATGTCAAGTTGAATTTCACTCAGCATCTCGACTTTGCTCTATTTCCTTCTTGGCTCCTCTCGTCTCCCTTGTTGCATCGTTCAGCGCTTAACGTTCGCTGTGTGTGCGTGGGCGGTCGGCATAAGGATATTATGTATGCTTGCGGCAAATTTGCATTCGATATATAATAAGGACGATTTCCTGTCCACCCGCTGCTTGCCAAGCTGCCAGCCAAGGCACGCGCCGCGCTCTCGTGCATTGTTCGTTATTGCATTAATTATGCATGAGCCGATTTTCTCATTATATAATATTGCCTCTGACATTATGCTTCACTCCACCACTCCCACTCAGCCACCCCGCTTCCGCCAGCAGTTAGCCATGCTGCACATGTGTTAATTGCATTGAATATGTTGAGTAATCAAAAGCATTTTTTCTTTTCTTCTTTTTTTTATATAATATAGTTATGCTAACTAAAATGTCTCGCTCACTTTATCAGTTAAGAGCCTTAATTGTTTAATGGCTGTCACTCTTTCCTTTTTAATATAATCCTTTCAGACGATTGGCAATTATGTTTTTAATGCACTGAATATTATAGATGATATTGCTTAAATTTATTTAACACACATTAAGAGATGTAATCGGCATTATAGAAAATTTAGCAGCTTTCGTCGGCTATCGTCTTTGTATCTAGTCGCTTTGACTAACTTTCTATCAGCCTATTATTCATATCTTGTCTTTCACATCTGTCTCTCCGTCCGCTTTAATATTAATATATATTTTACATTTTCAAGAATTTCAATTTGAAGATGTCTAGCTTTATTTTTTGAAAATTTTAAATATTATAAATAAAATTTAGCTACCCATTACCACATGGCCTAGGGTATTGTCAGATATGTCAGACACTGCCATCGCGCAACAATCTCTCTAACTAACACCAACCACCAGCGCCGCATAATGCGAGCATCAATTGAATGTGAAATGTTCAAATGTTTGAATGAGCTCTGAAAACGAATTCCTAGAACATGCAGTTTGAGTTGAGCTCCGAGAAAGAATAAAAATAGTCTGCTCAAAGCCATGGTCTAAAAATAGCTCAAATACATATGTATCTGTGTCATGATTTTCTGCAAAAATGGGGCACTCACTTGGAGCAAGTATGCCTTAGGAGAAACATCTCGACATTAAATCAGTCAATTTTTTCGTTCCGAATTACATTCAGGGAGCCAGACAAAATTTTTTTTAGACTCAGTTTCTCATTCAGTTTCCTGTCCAGTCGCACACATCATGTTTTTTGTTTGTTAGAAATTCTTTTATTTTGTTGTTTTCCTTTCAAAATTTTTCGTTTTCGTTTCAACACTCCTCCGGCAAAGAGACACCCAAAATTCAATGTTTAGCTAAGCAAACCAACAAAACTAGGAAGCTCGCTCCTGTAGTGCAGTGTTTGAGAAGGTGACTTCTATATGAATTATGTGACAACAGTAGTACGAAAGATTGGGCCCAGCGCGCACGGTAATAATGCATCCTTACAATCCTTGCAATCCTCTCCACATCCTTTGCTCATCAAAATCATGGCTTAGATATTAGCAATCGTTTCGAGCGCACCACACCCACTTCATGATGGCCATACATGAGCAAATCGACAACCTGAACATCTGGTGGTTCCCGCGCGACTTTTGTCAGTCCCGTTTTGGCGAGTTTCAACAGAGCGGCACCAACTCGTGCACTCTGATATCGTTGATCCTGGCCGATAAGGTGGCCAAGGCGGAAAGGTTCTATCATCGTGTGGCTGAACTACCGCCTCGCGGCTGGGAGCTGTTCGGTAATGCAATGAACGATGGCAACAATGTCTATCACAATGTTATAACAGCCCATACGCCGTTATCGCGAAATATGAATCTGAATATACCGGACGCAATATCGGCGATACGTTCACAGCAAAAGATGAACTTTCGGCTGGAGGAGTGGTTCTACACGCACATGGAGGCAGATCCAACCAATCCCATGTATAATCGCAACGTTGCCATGCAGCTATCGCGCATCTTTCAGATCACATTGCAGGTATTCCAGCAGGCGGGTGGTGCTGGTGGTCGGGATATGCCAAGCAATCTGTTTGCCGCAATCATTGCGGATAGTCGCACGGTGATGATGACCTTTGATTTTCGCGCCTCAATAGTCGCTCTATTCGATTCTCATCAGCATGGCCGCGATGCTGGAGCTGTCTTTGCCCAATGTACTATACAAAATATGGACGATCTGCTATTCTGGTTCATTAGTATGCTGCACAATGTCTACTCCAGCCGGCCCGCCCTCTTCGAGATCTCGTTCTTGAGCTCGCAACCGGGCGTGGCTAAGCGCATACCACCTGCCATCAAGAAGATTGCGAATGAGATTAAAAAACCAACCAAGTTGCACTAGCAAAAAACCGAGCAATATCATATCTATCTATATACATGTATATATATGTGCTAATACATATATACATGTGTATATATATAAATATATGTCAGGCTCATTATAATCATATATCCAATACACTTGCGTAAGGTCAAAGGAGTTAGCCTAGTTTACTGAAATCATTGGGTATTCACGAGTAAAAGTTGAACTTTAAAGGCCCGAAAAAAAAACTAAATTAAAAAAAAACAACTAAATTCCATTCTTAAATAAATAAATTTTTAACAAAAAACTCACCAAAAACAAGAAAAAACGTGTTTGACGTGAATGCAAAACTAGATCTATTAGAGTTCGATATGATATGAATAGCGGTAATTCTATAGGTTTTTCTGCATATTTTTTCGAAATATAGATCCTAGATTTTTTAACGGAACTTTGCTTGTTGGCCATGCAACAATAACAACAAGAAGACACAAGCAGACATATTTACTAAGCGTGTCTTTTGTTGTGCTTTTGCTCGGCTGCTAATCAAAATGAGTTAAATAAACACATAACGTAACCTATTAAGAACTTGGTACGTGACAACAATTTAAATATTTTTATTGTAAACAGAGAGCGGAATGTGCGCCAACTGAGAGGCGAATAAAAGACCAATGGGCTAAAAATAGAATTCACATTTCAAAGAAAATATGAGAAAAACAAATCGAGCAAAACAAGAATCAAAAGAAACGAAGCAACTAAAAGTAAACTTTAAACGTAACGACGACGGCGAAGGCGGCTGCGACAGCGACAGCGGCAACGACGTGATAAAACGTTTAGCGAAATCAAATGCAAAAGCAAATACAAATGCAAAAACAAATACAAATGCAAATGCAAATGCACACAGAGAAATAGAGAGAGAGAGCGAGAGAGAGACGAGTGCCGACACAGACCGACCAGACCAGCAGACCATTGAGAGAAGGCAACTGGAAGTTGTGTAACCACGCCAACAATAACATCACGTAGTCACAACGTGCAGCGACCACTCTCCCAATGCAGCTCTCCCTCTGCCGCACTCTTTCACTTCACACACACACACACACACACACACACACGCAACCAGCCTTACTTTGGCGCTCTCTCAGCGCAACAAGTTGCAAATGCAATAAGTCGCTCGATTCATATTGTTATTGTTGTTGTCGCACTGCTTGTACTTTAGTGTAGTTTAAGTTAAAGTTGTTGCTGCTGGCAGTGTCTAAAAATAAAGCTTGTACACTAAAAATAGCCACGACGGCACGCCATTGGATAAACTAACACGACATTACATATTTTTACAAACAAACATGACAAACCTCACGAACAGACAGCTACTCAAAGCAGAGCGCGGCAGCAAGGGAAGGAGTTCGCTCTCGCACACACACACAGA